>OX243818.1:19309958-19567458 GCA_945859605.1 Lumbricus rubellus
GCATCTTTTTTGTACTAGCAAGTAATTCATTTTTAACGATCAAGGTTGGTAGCGACCGGATGATTTCCTTTGATACAAAACCGGTATTTTATTGGAGTGTAAAGCATTACTCCCGCCTTCTCTCCCTTTTTCTGTGTCTTTCTCTTTCTCCTTTCCAGTGATCATTCTCTCCCCTACTTCTTTCTCAACAATTGTTGTTGGCTTCTCTTTCGGTCCTTTTGCATCCGTCAGTTGCGTTTATGTCGACTGTCGGCTCTCTTGTCAGTTGTACACTGTAAACCACAGGTAGCATAAAGTTTGTGCTTTGTTGATTTACTGAACAGTTTGGTACGTGTGTGCAAGGCCGTAGCTAGGGTTTGTTTGGGTGTTGAACACCCCCGAAATGAAATAGTGCAGAAATAAAACAATGCATTTACTTGCACAAAGATTACATTGTTTAATGTATCAGCCATCAAGAACTCGTTATGAGAGCTCACGATTCTTCTGATAACCCATAAGTCAGTTGATTCAGTAATTTAATTTCGGTTGCTTGTGGGCTTGTGCGCAAACACCCCCAAAATAAAATCCTGGCTACGACTGTCTGTTTAGGTATGTGTTGTGGTATGGTGTGTTGTGGTACGTGTGGGCGTATGCGTGTAAGAGAAAGAGTATTGCTGGTTAGAGGGACAGGATTGAATCATGAGAGAATGAAAAATGAAATGACGTGGAAGTATTTAGAATGAAAGAGAGAATGAAAGAGAGGAGGAGAGAGAGGGAGAAAAGAAATGAGAGAAGCGAGATACCATGACAGTCTTCACTGTTGTCCAGATGATTTGTCAATTGCTTTTGCCATGCAAACTGCCTCCAGTTGATGAGAGTTCTTAAAAATTTCAATTCAACACGTTTCTTTATTGTCACTGATAATTATAATTAACTTTTACTTTATGTAAGAAATAGTATTAGTGAGTGTTTACGATAGGGATGACTATTGTAATAGATAATTTTTATAATAGTGATTAGCCTGTTGAAACAATGGCATTGTTTGTTTCCTCAGCAGGTTTGGGTTTGTCTCCTTGGCTTTGATGGTTTTAGGGTTTACGATTCTGTTTAATATCATGAGATGTTGATGATTTTGATGATGATGATGTTATTGTCTATTGCATCGTGATCACTGACAACAATTGAGACTGATCAGGGAGAAGAAATTTTTGACTTTGGCTTTGTTACTTGCTTTGTGATTTTTGTTAGCTTTGCTGCTGCAGCGGTGGTATGGAAAGACAGAGAAGAGAGATGGAAGGGAGAGTGATAAATAAAATGAGGGGGAGGAGAGAGATAGAGGGGAGAGGAAGAGAGGAATGGAAGGAGAAATAAAATGAGAGAAAATTAGGGAGAGTGGAGGTAAAAGAGGGAGGGAACGAGAAATAAAATGAGAGAGAAAATGTTTAATCTGGAGTATCTGGTTTGGTGTAGACCTGGAAATTGTTCAGCATTGACAAATAGTAATTGAAAAGAAGGGATGTAGGGGTGGGATATAGGAGGGGCAGAGACTTAGGGAGAGAGAGAGAGAGAGAGCAAGCAGGAATGATGGAGACTGAGACGTTGATGGAGCGACTAGTGAAATGGTGTGGGTTGAACACAGTGCAGTTGTTTGCGTAAAAGGAGTTTGAGATCGGAAAGAGGTATTTGTTAAGAGATGTTCAGACACAGTTGTTTTTATCATTCGTTTGCACTGAGAAGAGAACAAAAGACTCTTGGCTCTGGTTTAATAGTATAAGGAGGAAAAGAAGGATTACAGAAAAGTGCTTCATGTGTTTGTGAATATGTTCTTTTTCTCTTATGTGTGTGTTTTCATTTCATTCGCTTCTTTATCCTGCAAGGGCTGAATGCAGCACGAACAGTCAGTTGATGGCATTGCTTCAGAAGAATATGCTTTACATGTAGTTCATAGTGGTGTTTGTTTCAGAGTGGCCAACCGAACTGTATTATAAGATAACCATTGCTAAATTTCGTTAAGTTTTCGTTTCACTATATAAGGCCAAGAAGTTCTTTCGTGATGCTTGCCCTGTGAATGACACTTTTTCCATAAGATTCACTTATTTTTGACAATGACTTCTCTTAGATAATGACTTTTATAGCGCCTACATTGTAAACTACAAGATATAAATTATGACAGCTTGGAGTGACATCAGGATAAGAAAGATCGGACTCCAAGCCGGGTCAAAATCCGATGAAGCCAGCGTCTGTATTTGCTTTCATTTGAGTTGCATCGCAGATGACATGACTGTTATGTACGCCATTGAACTGATTTCGTGAGATCTATTTATCTTGATCCATTGAGATGGTCCAGTTTCCTGTGTGGGACTATTCTTGGAGGTTTCAACTAGGTTCGAGTCCGGGTTTTCTGGACAATTGAGCAGAGCAACCGTTCTGTGGCAGATGAAGGAAAAACACTGCTCTCACTACATAATGAAATCAATCAATCTATCACATAAATTTATATAGCGCCTCTTCAAGATCTCTGAAGCACTTGTGAAATGTAACTATGTTAACTCATCGTTGCTATAATTATAAACTCCTTTGCAGTTCTCACTGCTCACCCAAATCACTTTAGGCTTAACTGGATAAGCAATAAGCAGTCGATCTTGTGAAGGTTATTCACCCATGGGGCACCTTATTGCCTATACCATCAAAACTTTATAATTAATATATCTGACCATAGGCATAACTGCCGGGGCGTTTTAAGATAGATCATAGACTAGTTGCTGGACCTATAGCTCTCGTGCATTCGCAGGACTTTCAAATCTACACAAATCTGGAGCACGCCCAGTTTTTGGCTACTTCTAAGTTTCTAACATTCTGTTATTTAATTACTTCCGGTTTTGTTCAGTCTCTTGTATAAGTATAATGGCGAGCACTATAGTCATCAATCAGAAGTTGCACGAATCTTTGCGTTTGGGTAGCCCCAGTGCTAAAAGTGTTAAAACATTAAGTGCCTGGACGCCCCTTATCTTTCCAGTGTGGCTGGCGAAATATGTGGCAGGACGGCGCTCAGATTTGAAAATAAGTGCTTGGACGCCGTCCATGACCGTCATGGCACACTTTAAGCCCTGGGTAGCCCTATAGCCTATATACTTCCCATTTGTTACTCTGAAACCTGAAGATGACCAAGACTTCTGCACCGGTGTGTGTCACCCAACGACCTCATATTAAATAGGTGTCACCGGTTAATTGCCACACTTGCATGGCTACTTTCTTATGGAAGTAGAAAAACCCGGCCATGCTTCCCAGTTTTTTACGCTACAAGGCCACGCCGTAACCCGTTTGAACAAGAGTCCTGCAGTATTTTACCAACGCCCTTGCAAGGTGGCACGTGCATAGGTGGAAGGGTGCACTGCACAATCAATTATATTGTCTTGCGCGTGCGAGATAACACGGTTTTGGACGGTATTTATGCGTGTCACTTTAGAGGCACCGCACAATTCTTCAGAGGGAAAGTCGGTGAGACATCTGGCTGAGGTTGGGCTGACTATAATGGGACGCAAGTTACGCAACAGGAGTTGATCAATCAGTCTTCTTATCAGTGGTTCAATCAAGTGAAGGACAAAGTCATAAGACATTCAGCATCTAATTATTTGCAGTAGGCTATAACAGATCGTAAAACAGGTCGTAAAAGTTTTTGTAGTGTCCCATAAATTATGGCCGCTTAACTAAGTTTTATTGTTTAACAGCATCGTCATAGCATGATCTAGCATCGTCAATATCATCAGTCATCGTCATCTTTTTCTTCATCATCGTCGTCGTCCTCGTCGCCGTCTCATTATCATCAACATCGTCGTCGTCATCATCGTCTAGGCTATGTGATCATCATCATCATCATCATCATCGCCACGATCATCATCATCATCTCCATCTTCATAATTCTCATCATCGTCATCATCATCATCCATCATCATCATCGTATAATCTTCATCATCGTCGTCGTCCTCGTCGCCGTCGTCATTATCACTATCATCATCAACATCATCGTCGTCGTCATCATCGTCTATGTGATCATCATCATCATCATCGCCACGATCAACATCATCGTCGTCGTCATCATCGTCGTCGTCGTCATCATCATCATCATCATCAACAACATAAACATATAGAGACATATATTAGACATAGACACATCATCAGCATCATCGTGTCCGACGTGCATTGACCTACAACATTCATTACAATCACATTGTCATTTCCCATCTTCTGTATCCAACCTCTCTGTCCGAAACATGGATTCTTATCTGGCATGAAGACTACGTTCAGTAACTCGGCGCATGTTCTTGTCATGTTGGCCTAAGCTTATTTGTTACTATGTCTGAACAGTAACTGCATTTATGCAATAATGCAAGAACTTATAAATATATTATAACCTTTAACCTTAGACCTACTGTGGCAGAAGAAGGGTAGGCACTTGATCTCTGAGAGACAGCCATGAATGAAGTGTTAGCAGATTCATTATTTTTAGCCTCAGCATTATGATGTGAGGTGGGGTATTTCATCTCCCCCCATCAACGTTGTGCGATCAGTATACTCAGTTTGGCTGAATAGGAGCAGAAATGCCGAGCCGATTTTCTAACTTGGCAGCACAATTATAATAATGCAACCATGCAGATATTCTCTAGGCCTACACAATACAGGACGCCATAGGCCTAATAATTTGTTGAAATAATAATAATTTTTGAGAGGGGGGAGAAATCTGATGACCTGTTTTTTAGTCATCCGGCCGAAATGTCAGAAAAAAATATACCATTTTTCCTGCAAAAAATCTGATGACCTTTTTTCATTCAGCCGGCCGAAATGTCAGAAAAGTGTACCAAATGGGGAGGGGGCCACGTCCCATGCAATTTTTAAATGGGGGCATGGCCGGATTGCCCCTCTGGATCCGCCTCTGGTTCCATGTGGATTTCATTTAGATTTGTTTGACAGTCGAGGTTAAGTTTTTACTGTCTATGTCGTAAACTGTGGTTTGTAGAATCTGCGATTTGCATTAGTGGTCTGTAGGCCTATAAATTTTATAAGAATGATGACAGCCCCAAAAAATGAAATGAGCGATATCTGGGCCTGTGCCAACTTTGGGTGTTTGGCTAATGCGTTGTAGGCCTTTTGCTTTTGATGGCGGAGGTAAGTCGTGTGCATTCAGTCAGAGTAGCTGATCATCCACAAAAGGGTTTGACCGTTTGTTCCAGTAAAAGTATCCCTGTGCCTTACCAGCAATCGGGCTCAGCCATTGTCTCATCTGATCCTCCACTTTCCAAATTCCAGGCCCAGACAACACACGCGGCCCGCCTTATCAAGGCCGTAGCCAGGATTTTATTTCGGGGGGTGTTTTCAGTGGCGGCGCCAGAATTTTTTAAAAGTCATCCGGTCGAAATCTTGGTAAAAATTTCCATTTTCGCCGCCAAAATTTCTGATGACCTTTTTTTAGTCGTCAATTTTAACTTTTCAGAACGAAATTTAATCTATTATTTAATTTCGGGGGGTGTTTTCATGGCTTTTTTCATGGTTTTTACATCACAAACTAGAAAATGCAATAGATTTTTTCTGCGTTTTCCATTTCGGGGGGTGTTCAAACACCCAAAACACCCCCCTGTCTACGGCCTTGCGCCTTATAGTAGCCTATACCTGTCCCGCACCCTTACGTCCCTTTGATTCAATATTTCATTAACAGTTATATTGAAAAACATTACAAGGATCATTTCATTAAGGTCCTGTATAATTATTGTCAGCACCGATAAAAAAACTCAAAAAAGGCGGTAGGCATAGACTCCCTAGAGCTATAGCCTGAATAATTTTTATTATGATTTGCTCTGTATAACTACGAAATGACTTAATTAGACTACGGAGCACCTCGCTTCAGACCTATTAAAGCGTCGTTCGCCCTGTGCTTCTCTGCGTCTTTGTTTCTCTTCGTCTGTCTCTGTCTCTCTCTCTTCGTCTCTCTCTCTGTCTCTATCTCTTTCTTCGTGTCTCTCTGTCCGTGTCTCTCTCTTCGTCTCTCTGTCTCACTTCGCTTCCGCCCCTCTCCATCTCTGCCTCTCTGCGTATCCGTTTCTTTGCGTCTTTGTGCCTGTTCGTCTCTGTCTCTCTGCGTCTCTGTACTTCGATCTTCATCTCTGTACTTCTTCGTCTCGCTGTCTCTCTTTGTCTCTATTCCTCTCCGTCTCTGCCTCTCTGCGTATCCGTCCCGCTGCGTCTGTGTCTCTCTTCGTCTGTGTTTCTCTACATCTCTGTCTCTCTTCTTCCTTGTCTCTACGTCTCTGTATCTCTTCGTCGCTCTCTCTCTCTCTCTCTCTCTCTCTCTCTCTCTCTCTCTCTCTCTCTCTGCGTCTGTCTACCTCTGCGCTGTCGTCTACACAGAATGCACGCGCATGCACTGTGGCGTTGATGATAAGCAATTTTTAAGAAAGGCGAATGACTAATGCGCTGGAGAACCAGTTCAGCGATTTGTTTTAATGTATGGAGTCCATAGAACACATGCATGCATGCATCACGTAGGCCTTCTAAGTCTTAGGCCTATACGCCACTCTGGAACATTGCCCACAGGACACTGAATTCAATTAGAGGAAGGTAAGGATGCATGCATGTACCTACCACGATGTATGTAATTACATGATATATATTATATACATATAATAATATATATTACACCGTGAGTCAAAAAAAAGTAAGCCAAATTGTTTTTCATATATCTCTAATGTCTGATACCATATCACGATAAAATTTTCCAAATATTTAGAGAATTGTACCACAAATATGATTCCAAAATTTCATGAGATAAAGTTGAACGGATAAAAAGATATGAATCTTTAAACTTCATTTGCCGAAATTGCAGTTTACAAGCAATTTTCTGTCAGATTCAGTAAAATGTAAGTCAAACTTTTTCTCATATCTCTAATGCCTGATGAATCATCAGGCATTAGAGATATGAGAAAAAGTTTGATCAATCATTCTAAAATTTTCCAGATATGTAGATAATTGAACTAGCAATATGACCCCAAAAGTATGACTTGATTATTTAATTAAATAAGATGCTCAAAATGTCATCCTTCAGCTTGCACGCAAGCCTTGAGGCGCAGTCGCCATTAGGCAACAGCATCGTCGATTATCCTCTGGTCCAGGCCATCCAACACTTCCAACAAGCGTTTATATCATGGATTGTTGTCTGGTAGACTCGGTCTTTCATTATGCACGCTCCACACTTTATATTCCGTAAAATTTTACTCCAGGATCACTGAAGACCAAAATTGGGAATTATCAGGCATCAAAACTGCAGCGAACACCATAACAGATTTGCTGAAAACTGAAATTTCGGAGATGAAGTTCAAATATTCATATCTTTCTATCCGTTCAAATTTATTACATGATATTTTGGAATCCTATTCTAGGTTCAATTATCTAAATATCTGGAAAGTTTTAGTATGATTAATTAGCTGGCATTGGAGATATAATAAAAACAGTTTAGCTTACTTTTTATTGAATTTGACAAAAAATTGCTTGTAAACGGCAATTTCGGCATATGAAGTTTACAGATTCATATCTTTGTATCCGTTCAATTTTATCCCATGAAATTTTGGAATCATATTCTTCGTCCAATTCTCTAAATATTTGGAAAATTTTAGCGTGATATGTTATCAGGCATTAGAGATATATGAAAAACAATTTGGCTTACTTTTTTTTGACTCACGGTGTAGCCTATATATGATTTATATGATATATAGGCCTACTGTGCAATATCTGCATGCATGCAAGAATTCGCTTTCATGCTCAAATTCGGCCTACTTAGGCCTACGTGTACAAGGGGCTTATAGGCTACTTATGCATGTAGGCGCTATGGGCCTATACACTGTGTCCGGAAAAATTCCAACACCATTTGGTAAATATGAAAATAAATAGTAAATATTCCTCGTTTTTCACAATTAAAAAACTATTTCAGTCCTGACATAACAGGCCACAATTTTTTTTATTATCAAAGGTCTCCCGTTAAAATTCTCCGGCTAAAATTGACGTCATAATGAAGTCGTTAAATTATAAATTGTAGGCTGAAAGAAAACAGCCTACTATTAGAAAATGGCGTTGAGCCATGCAGGAAGACACAAATTTTAAAATAAAACTTTGCGGTAAAACAAATACAACGGCGCAAATAAATTTAGGCCTTTTCTAAAATTCCGGACCAGGGTTTGACATTGGGCTGTCTATAAGAGGCTTCCAACAAAATTGATCAAATTTAACTTGATCGTTTGATCGTAACGCGCGGTTTTGCTAAAAACAGTTCTTACACAGCATGCACGCAGACGCCTTGAAGTTTGTCTTGAAGTCGAAGGCTGGCACGTTGTAGACTAGGCTACACATATTATTGCAGTATAATATCATTCAAGTTTTAAAGTGTTATCAAGCCAGCATTAGGCCTAATATAGGCCTAAATAAACAATACTTTAAAATAATAGTGAAATTTCAGAAATTTCGTGTGTTGCACTTAGCATTTGAAGTTTGATAGCCTACAAATAACATCATTACGACGTCATTACTGTATAGGCTTATAACCTGAACGTTTATATTTTAACAAGTAGGCCTAGGGCCTTAGGCTAGTAGCTAATTAGGTCTATGTCAGAAGTAAAATGGATTTTGAATTTTTAAAATCGATGAATATTTACTACTTGTTCTCAGGTTTACAAAAAGGGGTAAGGATTTTTCCGGACACAGTGTCTATAGCCTATATGTATACAGTAGCCTATCCCTCTCTCTTTTTTCAATTTGTCTCTGTTTGTCTCTGTCTATCTCTGTCTCGCTCTGAGTCTGAGTATACGCTCTGCGGCGACTTTGACTACCCAGCCCTACCGCTACATCATTCTTATTAGTAAGTTCACAGAAACACGAGCCTGAAGCAGGGCTGGGCGGTTTGATTTGGCAAGCTATCTCAAGAACTGACGCAGAAAAGAATGCGAAGAAGAAGCGTAGAGAAGGACGAGGATGAGGACGAGGAAGCATAGGACTAATTACGTAGAAGCGGAAGTATGGAGCTCCAATCCAAATGTTTTAGAGTTCATGGCTGTAGCCTACTCGTACATCTGTAGCCTATAGTTTTAGACAACAGGAACATTAAAATTAAAATATTATTAAATAATAGTGACAAACAGATAAAAAAATTGATAATTATGATTAAGTGTGCCGCGAAATTTTTATTATTTCTTAGTGTGCCGCAAGCCAAAAAAGGTTGGGAATCACTGCTGTATACGCAGGGAGTGCCACTGGTGCACTCTACCAGTTCCAGTCTCAAGCCTTGATAAAAGAGGAGGGCGACGCTAATGGTCCTTGTTACCACACAGTGTCGTTAAACCTCAACTGTATTGGTATATAGGCCTACATACATGTATATGCATGCAGGGAGTGGAGGGAGGGAGGGGTCATTAGGTTTAGACGGTTCGCGTACGGATGAGTACGCCGGGGAAGAGTCTTGAGTCTCGACAGAATGTAGGCCTACCTACGCAATCTAAATTTCTTATTATGACGCCTACTTTTCCCTGTTTTTATAGCTCTGTAGCATGATCATCCAGCATCCTATATTATTTTGTCCGATAGCATTTGATTAGACTATACATTATAATTAAATTCTGTTCGGATCTAAACACTAAACCACGACATCTAAGCTGGCAAATTATGATGTCTAACAAAAACAAATGGGTGCCCACTGTAAAATAGATGTTTTAGGACTACAGATGACTTGAGTATTCAACCATCGAAAGGAGCAGGCCATGTAATGTATAGGCTACAGCTTATACAGAGAAGCTTTTGTACGCATATGGTACATGACCGGTTAAACACATTAAAAACCAAGAGTTATGCGCTTTTTTGCGTACGTAATAAAATTATAGGCCTATGGAAGGGCCTGCAGTGCTAAAAGTGTGAAAAAAGAAGTGCCTGCATGGACGCCCCTTACCTTTCCAAAAGAAGTGCCCCATACATTTACAGCGGTGCTGGCCAAATAAGTGGCAGGACGGCATAGAGATTTGAAATTAAGTGCCAGCCTGCCAGGACGCCGTCCATGACCGTCCTGCCACACTTTAAGCCCTTGAAGGAATTAGCAGTTCAATTGATGTCACTGATGGTACTGTAACGGACTAGGGCTGAGCGAAAGTTCACCAGGATGCGAGTTTCAGCTCCAGTCGTTCGGGTATCGTGGAATTGTCCGCTGGATAAGGCCTTGGCGGTGAACCAAGGGCTAGCCGACTAGGCTTGAGCGTACTGGTTCGGAACAACAGGGGTCCCTGCAGAACCGGCCGTGGACCGGCGTCGAAGGCAGGACGGACCGTCAGTTCCGTCCCTGCAGCACCAACCGCAGACCGTCGTCGAAGGCAGCTCCAACCGCAGACCGTCGTCGAAGGCAGCTCCAACCGCCGACCGTCGTCGAAGGCAGCTCCAACCGCAGACCGTCGTCGAAGGCAGGACAGACCGTCAGTTCTGTCCCTGCAGCACCAGGCGTGGATCGTAGTCGAAGGCAGGACAGACCGTCAGTTCTGTCCCTGCAGCGCCCGCCGTGGGTCGTAGTCGAAGGCAGGACAGATTCTGTCCCTGCAGCGCCAGCCGTGGATCGTAGTCGAGGGCAGGACCGACCGTCAGTTCTGTCCCTGCAGCACCAGGCGTGAATCGTAGTCGAAGGCAGGACAGACCGTCAGTTCTGTCCCTGCAGCACCAGGCGTGGATCGTAGTCGAATGCAGGACAGACCGTCAGTTCTGTCCCTGCAGCACCAGCCGTGGATCGTAGTCGAAGGCAGGACAGACCGTCAGTTCTGCCCCTGCAGCACCAGGCGTGAATCGTAGTCGAAGGCAGGACAGACCGTCAGTTCTGTCCCTGCAGCACCAGGCGTGGATCGTAGTCGAATGCAGGACAGACCGTCAGTTCTGTCCCTGCAGCACCAGCCGTGGATCGTAGTCGAAGGCAGGACAGACCGTCAGTTCTGTCCCTGCAGCACCAGCCGTGGATCGTAGTCGAAGGCAGGACAGACCGTCAGTTCTGTCCCTGCAGCACCAGCCGCGAATCGTAGTCGAAGGCAGGACAGACCGTCAGTTCTGTCCCTGCAGCACCAGCCGCGAATCGTAGTCGAAGGCAGGACAGACCGTCAGTTCTGTCCCTGCAGCACCAGCCACAGACCGTCGCCGAAGGCAGGACAGACCGTCAGCTCTCGGCTTACTCGTTTTCCTCTATCTCGGTCTCCCTGCGCGTCGACCGTCGTCGTAGCAGCTCCGTCCGTCAGCTAGGTTGCGGTAGTCGGAGGCCGCACCTCAGTCCCGTGAAGGAATACCCGAAGAGGCCGAGTTCAAAGCTCGAGGCTCAGGTTCAGGCTTTACTCCCTTCACAATAGTATCACTCAACAAACGTTTTACCGTCCGTCAAGCCAGATCATTTAGCCTGACTACTACGCGGTTTAGGCGTTCTTCACCAGGCCATTCGTCTGCCCCGCAACAGCGACACGAGCTTTCTTATATACGCTACCGCGTAGGCTAAGGTCGTCATGCCACGCCTCCGAGGTCGGGGTCGTTAGGCCACGCCTCCTGGGGTCGCTAGGCCACGCCTGCTGGGGTCGGGGTCGTAGGCTAAGGTCGTTAGGCCACGCCTCCGAGGTCGGGGTCGTTAGGCCACGCCTCCTGGGATCGGGGTCGTTAGGCCACGCCTCCTGGGGTCGGGGTCGTTAGGCCACGCCTCCGGGGTCGTTAGGCCACGCCTCCGGGGTCGTTAGGCCACGCCTCCGAGGTCGGGGTCGTTAAGCCACGCCTCCGAGGTCGGGGTCGTTAGGCCACGCCTCCGAGGTCGGGGTCGTAGGCTAAAAATAGCCTCCCCAAACTTCAACACCCCCCCCTGACCAAATTTTCGAGGTCCCCTCGAAGGAAGTAGGGGCCCCGCCCTAAGGGGGAAATAAGAAATAAACGGACAGTGGGGCCCGTGGGAAGAGAGAAAAAAAATTTTTAGGCTGGAGGGCTAACATAGGCCTACGGTATTAATCAATGCAACCTAGAATTGTAGCACAGCGCTAAAGGGCCCATACAACCTTTATCTAGCGCCTGGAACATTAGCTAGTAAAAATCAGACGTGTACGCGCATATCATTAAGCATAGTAAGCGCGTTAATCGGGCAAGCGATACAGTACTACATTTATATAGCGCATGTGGCGCCATGTACACAACGATAACAGTTAACTACTTAATTAAACAGACATCCGCCGCAGCTCGGATGTGACCAAGCAAAAACGTTACAGAACCAGTGCGGCATTAAAACTAAACTGTTTACAAAAATTGCATTCACAATAATGAAGCGAATAAGCGACATAAAACGGAGGCTGCGTGATTAAAACTGGCAACCAGCCCTCGCTACAATGCAGCGTAGAATGACAGTATACAAAGTTATCACAATGAAAAGTAAAAGCCAGCATCCTGCTTTCCGAATAAGCGCAATTAAGCGCAGCGGCCCAAAGTTCGCCACTGTGGGTGCGGAGTGCCTGTCTGGGCACAACCCCCGGTTTATTTTTCTCTTGGGTGCGGAGTGCCTGTTTGGGCACAACCCCCTGTTGTTTTTTTTTTTTTTTTTTTTGACTTTGGGTGCGGAGTGCCTGTCTGGGCACAACCCCCTCTCGGTTTTTTTTTTTTTTTTTTTTTTTTTTTTTTTCTCAACAACTTTAAACAATGACATTAATAAAATTAACACTAAAAGTCTTAACTAAGGGCCACGGGGTTTTAGACCCGTTCACAAGTCATTGAACAAAACATATCAATATGGCGTAGCCTTATACAAAAGTGTCCATTACATCAAATCACAACACTAGACCTACGTTTACACAGAATGCTAGCAAAACTAGCCACGATTAAAATATAAAGATTAAAAAAACGAATAGACCTACGCCCAGTAAGACAGCACAATCTCAGTCCAAAAACAGAATGCTTCGTTTTTATAAGAAAATGCTTCTTCTTCACAAAAATAATGTTTTTCACAATAAAAATTACTCTCACCACAAAAATTCTCCTGAATAAAAACCGAATATCGTTTTCTCAAGGAAAAGAAAATGCGTCCTTAAAAAAATGTTTGCTTCTCACAAAGAAAATGCATAACAATTTTCTTCGTCACTTGAATTGAAAAATCCCTCTTTTTTGGCAATAAAAAGGAACTGCTTTTAACCAGAAATTGATCCCTTTCTACCTAGGCACGGAATGTCCGCAGCGACCGAGGTCGCTGTCGTCGTGCACTAAGTTAAGCGCTTCCATCAAAACGATACCTCAGAATTTCTGCATCCGCGTCCGTAGATGAGCGCGCCGACGAAGATGCGAGCGCCAACGAGACCAACTCGTGCGCCGCCGCAGCCTCGCCGCCTACTGGAAACGAGTAGGCCGGCGAACGGTCCGACGAGGACGGTTTAGACCCGCCGTTGCTCCGTCGAAGTCTTCATTGTCCGAATCCCTTCCCGATGTTTCTCCTTCGCGCATTCCGTCTCTTCTCGATGCGGAAGTCCTGATCATTGGCCGCTCGGTCGTCGCGTCGTCGTTAACGGTGCCTGGTTGATTTTCCGAAGATTCACTCTTGGGAGGCGTCTCTTTCCAGCGGTGTCGCGGCCGACGGCTCAAGGAAGCTGTGGCATCGCTCGCTGCTTCAGCGGGAGGTCTGTTATTCACCCCTGCGGTCTTCTCGAATCCTCCCGACAGTTCAGCTAGATAGACGAGTCTCTCCCAAATCAGCCTATTGGGATTTGATCGAAATCCTCCGGGGTCGAAGGACACAAATCCACAGACCAAGAACCATTCACAGATAGCAAAACCGATACTGTTGACAGGAATCGTTCCCAGGGAACATCCACAATACAGATTCAACACACGTGTAGACAGACCGGTCTCGTTCGCATGACAACAACTCATCAAACCCTGGACATATCCGCCATACAAATCAATTGCGCAGAAACACACAGCGTAAGAGAAGACCCACAGACAAGCAACAATTCCGGAAAAAGGATTGAAATCCTTCCGTGCCCGAATCATCAAATTGAGGTCCCCCGAACAAAAGCGCGAGAACCAACTTCCCTTCCTGGCAAGCACAACATCCGCAGAAGATTCACTAACAGCAGGCTCCACAACTTCAGTTGCCAACAGTTGTGCGTCAATAGCAGCCTGATACGGAAGCGGTTGTCTACGCACAGGTTGTCTCACCGGATGGGAGTCTCCAGTATCAATTCTACATGTATGCTGGGAAACCATAGTCCTTCCCAAGTCCTGGTCGGTCGTCGGGAAAATGCTTTCAGGTTCGACCAATAACTCCTTCAGTCGTTCCTTCACATCTGTCGAGGCATCTTCGGAAATTTCGTCCAATAACTTTCCGATCAAAGGATTGTCGTCAGTGATTTCGTCCAACATTTGATTAGTTGCCAACGGGGCAGGTTGTTCATTCAGATTCACCACACGAATACAAGCATCGTCAGCATCATCATCCAACACAACTCTGGCTACACGCACACCAGGCGGGATCTCCTTGGACTCAGTCATCCAGGCTTGCGCGGAGGTCGTCAAATCACGATATTGCGCCTTACAAGGAATATCGCACTGGGAACGAGGAAGAACAGTTGTCTCCTCAGCAACTATAACCCTGCGACACCAATGCGAGCCATTGCCCCTAACCAAACGAATGCGGCGTCGACCAACAAAAAGTGCGCCTTGTCCAAAACCCAAGCGACAACGATGCTGCCTCAACCAATCCATGCCAAGCATTGGTTCACCAATCTGGTCAGAGACGAGAAAACTAGTGCCAATGGAAAATCCTCTAGAAATCACAATCGGGGTATCAAGCTGACCCAAAACTTTAATCTGCGTCCCATTAGCAGCCAAAAGAATGCGAGCGCTAGGCTGGAGCGTCAAACCATCAACATCCGCAGAGGGAACTAGGCTTACCTCCGACCCAGTGTCCACTAGGCAATTTCTTTGTTGTCCGTTGATCGTTCCACGGATGTAGATTGCGTTGTTCGTCACACCCGAAGCTCTGACTCTTGTTGTATGGTTCGTGACGGTGGTTCCGTTCTGTTCAGACATCGGCGGTTCCGACGTGCGTGTGTCGTCACGGCGGTTGGAGAACTGCTGACGCTGGCGGCACCGGCGAGCCACGTGACCCACCTGTCCGCAGTTGAAGCAGGTTATCCCGCGTCCGGGACCACCTGAAGCGTTTCCTCGAGGCGGAGACGGAGGAGTAGGAACGGTAGATGGAACCGTCCGTGGAGCAGTCGGTTCAGCGCCGAAGCTCGTCCGCTGCGAGCTTCGGAGTTCGTCCAGCTGTCTGCAGATCCTTCCTTCCATGTCCTGTTGCCACTTACGTTGCGAAGCGAAGAAACTGTCCAGTTGTGACTGGAGTTGACCACCAGCGTCACCCTCTTGCGTTCCTCTCACACGGTTGGCTGGCCGTTGGCGGTCCTCCAGGTCCAACGTCTGTCGATACGCGGACAGGCGTAGAGCTGTTCGATACGCCTCGTCGATGGTCTTCGGTTCCCGTTCTCTCACCTTGAGAGACAGCTCCCGGTCGCGGATTGCTTCCAGGAAGGCGTCTTTCGCGAGAATTTCTGTCGTTTCATTGGACGGGACCGGATAGGCAAGAACGACGAGTCTCCGGATGTCGTGCAGCAAGTCGCCGAGAGTTTCGTCAGCTCGCTGCCGGCGGTAGTAGAGTTGCGCTCGGAAGGTCTCTGCCTGACCCTCCGATCCATACCGTTGGCGTAGTCTCTCGACGAGCTGTTCATACGTGACTTCGGTGCTGGCTCCGAAGTCCCAGAGTAGCTGCGTTGCCGCCCGTTCCAAGGAACAGCGGAGGAAGTCGACTTTATCGGCTGCAGTCCATCGGTTGTGTCTTGCGCACACGTCGAATTGTGCCAGGAATGATTCGAGGGATCCAGTTCCGTCGAATTTTCCGGGCTTCATGGGATTCTTCTTCTCGCTGGCCAGGCGACTGACCTTTTCCATGACTTCCGATTCCAGTTTGCCGACGTCCATTTCTGGGAGCAGGAAGTTCTTGCGCTCTTTCTTCGGTAGGTCGTCAAAGTCGATTTTCTCCCGAAATCGGCTGGACTCGACCTCGTAGTCGACCAGGAGGTCCTTTCTTCGTCCGGCGGCGGGTGAAGAGGTCGTTGGGAAGCCAGCAGCATTTCCGTCCATGTCATCGAACACGGAATTCCACATTGTTGCAGTTTCACGAGTTGTCGTTCTTTTCAAACACCCCACTCGATGGTACCAGTTTGTAACGGACTAGGGCTGAGCGAAAGTTCACCAGGATGCGAGTTTCAGCTCCAGTCGTTCGGGTATCGTGGAATTGTCCGCTGGATAAGGCCTTGGCGGTGAACCAAGGGCTAGCCGACTAGGCTTGAGCGTACTGGTTCGGAACAACAGGGGTCCCTGCAGAACCGGCCGTGGACCGGCGTCGAAGGCAGGACGGACCGTCAGTTCCGTCCCTGCAGCACCAACCGCAGACCGTCGTCGAAGGCAGCTCCAACCGCAGACCGTCGTCGAAGGCAGCTCCAACCGCCGACCGTCGTCGAAGGCAGCTCCAACCGCAGACCGTCGTCGAAGGCAGGACAGACCGTCAGTTCTGTCCCTGCAGCACCAGGCGTGGATCGTAGTCGAAGGCAGGACAGACCGTCAGTTCTGTCCCTGCAGCGCCCGCCGTGGGTCGTAGTCGAAGGCAGGACAGACCGTCAATTCTGTCCCTGCAGCGCCAGCCGTGGATCGTAGTCGAGGGCAGGACCGACCGTCAGTTCTGTCCCTGCAGCACCAGGCGTGAATCGTAGTCGAAGGCAGGACAGACCGTCAGTTCTGTCCCTGCAGCACCAGGCGTGGATCGTAGTCGAATGCAGGACAGACCGTCAGTTCTGTCCCTGCAGCACCAGCCGTGGATCGTAGTCGAAGGCAGGACAGACCGTCAGTTCTGCCCCTGCAGCACCAGGCGTGAATCGTAGTCGAAGGCAGGACAGACCGTCAGTTCTGTCCCTGCAGCACCAGGCGTGGATCGTAGTCGAATGCAGGACAGACCGTCAGTTCTGTCCCTGCAGCACCAGCCGTGGATCGTAGTCGAAGGCAGGACAGACCGTCAGTTCTGTCCCTGCAGCACCAGCCGTGGATCGTAGTCGAAGGCAGGACAGACCGTCAGTTCTGTCCCTGCAGCACCAGCCGCGAATCGTAGTCGAAGGCAGGACAGACCGTCAGTTCTGTCCCTGCAGCACCAGCCGCGAATCGTAGTCGAAGGCAGGACAGACCGTCAGTTCTGTCCCTGCAGCACCAGCCACAGACCGTCGCCGAAGGCAGGACAGACCGTCAGCTCTCGGCTTACTCGTTTTCCTCTATCTCGGTCTCCCTGCGCGTCGACCGTCGTCGTAGCAGCTCCGTCCGTCAGCTAGGTTGCGGTAGTCGGAGGCCGCACCTCAGTCCCGTGAAGGAATACCCGAAGAGGCCGAGTTCAAAGCTCGAGGCTCAGGTTCAGGCTTTACTCCCTTCACAATAGTATCACTCAACAAACGTTTTACCGTCCGTCAAGCCAGATCATTTAGCCTGACTACTACGCGGTTTAGGCGTTCTTCACCAGGCCATTCGTCTGCCCCGCAACAGCGACACGAGCTTTCTTATATACGCTACCGCGTAGGCTAAGGTCGTCATGCCACGCCTCCGAGGTCGGGGTCGTTAGGCCACGCCTCCTGGGGTCGCTAGGCCACGCCTGCTGGGGTCGGGGTCGTAGGCTAAGGTCGTTAGGCCACGCCTCCGAGGTCGGGGTCGTTAGGCCACGCCTCCTGGGATCGGGGTCGTTAGGCCACGCCTCCTGGGGTCGGGGTCGTTAGGCCACGCCTCCGGGGTCGTTAGGCCACGCCTCCGGGGTCGTTAGGCCACGCCTCCGAGGTCGGGGTCGTTAAGCCACGCCTCCGAGGTCGGGGTCGTTAGGCCACGCCTCCGAGGTCGGGGTCGTAGGCTAAAAATAGCCTCCCCAAACTTCAACAGTACTACTGCAAGAGGAGGAGGAGGAGGAGGAGGAGGAGGAGGAGGAGGAGGAGGAGGAGGAAGAGGAGGATAGGAGGAGGAGGAGGAGGAAGAAGAAGAAGAAGAAGAAGAAGAAGAAGAAGAAGAAGAAGAAGAAGAAGAAGAAGAAGAAGAAGAAGAAGAAGAAGAAGAAGAAGAGGAAGAGGAAGAGGAAGAGGAAGAGGAAGAGGAAGAGGAAGAGGAAGAGGAAGAGGAAGAGGAAGAGGAAGAGGAAGAGGAAGAGGAAGAGGAAGAGGAAGAGGAAGAGGAAGAGGAAGAGGAAGAGGAAGAGGAAGAGGAAGAGGAAGAGGAAGAGGAAGAGGAAGAGGAAGAGGAAGAGGAAGAGGAAGAGGAAGAGGAAGAGGAAGAGGAAGAGGAAGAGGAAGAGGAAGAGGAAGAGGAAGAGGAAGAGGAAGAGGAAGAGGAAGAGGAAGAGGAAGAGGAAGAGGAAGAGGAAGAGGAAGAGGAAGAGGAAGAGGAAGAGGAAGAGGAAGAGGAAGAGGAAGAGGAAGAGGAAGAGGAAGAGGAAGAGGAAGAGGAAGAGGAAGAGGAAGAGGAAGAAGAAGAAGAAGAGGAAGAGGAGGAAGAAGAAGAGGAAGAGGAAGAAGAAGAGCAGTCCTTTAGACCAGCCTGAGAGTCTGTGACCCATAGGCCTATAATGGCACAGTTCTGCAAAACACTCAATAACCGTGTTAACACAATCAGTGCAATTATGAGTTCATAGGTGCAATCGAACATTGGAAGCTGTTGAGATGGCCTACTGTTTTTCGGTCATATACATAATTATGTAGAGCCTATTATAGAGAGACCTTGACCCACGAGGGAGTTTGTTTTGCCGTTGTCACGAAATAGAGTTTCCTCCGTAATAATTCTACCCCCCGATGAAGATTATATCCCCCCACCCCCGATAAAGAGAAGTCGAAAGCTAGGCGCAGGGCCCCGGCTTCTGTACGAGCGCTGCGTCGATGCAGAGGCGGTTGTTGGAAAAAGGTCAGAGTCCGGTTCCCAGGAATGTATAGGGAGAAGAGGTTAGATGTCAAGTTGGTTGTTGTCTAGTTCAAGAATTGGAACGGGCGTGGGTTACCAGATCATCAGATGAGTGGGGGGAGGTAAAAGTTATCGAAGACAACAGCCTGGCCAGAAATGTTCTGGTTTCCATTTCGGGTTTCTCGAATGGATAATTAAGACCGCAAAATAGAAACAGAAAACACGTGTTTCACATTCAGGGTCGAAACCCGGAAACCAAAACCAACTAGTCTAGCCTACCGGTGCACAATACGCCAACGCTTAGCCTAAAGAAGGAAACAGGTGATGCTTTAGACCTAGCCTAATTAGTTTCGAGTGGAAAGTCCAAGGGCGGGGTGGATACAGAAATCTTTGAAGGTGGGAGGGCAAAAGTTTTGGTCTTGGGTCGAAAAAAGTTTCGTTGGTCTTTCGCCGAAAAATCTGATGGTCTTTTCTTGTCATAAAAATTATGCTATACTTTTCGCTTTCACCTTTTAAATCTCTGAATGGGCCTAGAAAGAGCTCAGAGTATGATGGTGCTGAGCAGGTTGTCTGGATGGTGATGACTGATGAGTTCGTGAAGGTATTTGAGTTGGGAGTAGGCCTAGTTATTGGAAGCTGTTATAGGACAGTCAGGCTATTATTGGTATCATAGATGTAAAAAACGATGAAAACGGAATAAAAAAACGGAAAAACGTCGTTTTATTCGAAAAAAAACCCCGGAAAAAACGACAAAAAAACGGAAACGAAAAATAATTTGACTTTTTACATCTTAAACTGCATTTTAGACATGAAACCCTTGTTTACTTTCTACATGTAGATGATGACGTTAAACAATTAAATAATGACATCAGTTAGCCTATCTGATACCTTGAGATTGGGCTGAAAACGTAAGAAATATCAGGAAAAAATCAAATTAAAGAAAATAATAAGAGATAGAAAATAAATAAATAGCGCTACATAAAAAATAAAAAAAACGAATAAAACGATGGGAAAAATAAAAAACGAAAAAAACGACGTTTTTTGAGAGCGAATAAAAAACGAAAAAAACGTTTTAAACAACTATGATTGGTATAGACCTATTTATGAATTACCGGTACGTATACCAGCTACTATTGTGTCGGAGTCTAAAACACCAATCAAATCAACAAAATAAATCAGCCAATCAATCAATCAATCAATGCGTTTATTGGCATAAGCCAATGGCACATTAAAACTAGTTTGAGTTCAGGGTCTCAAAAGAATGTCAAGAGCACATGCTTTGACTTATCTTGAATGTCGCTGTTTCTTGATACGTAATAACCTACATTGGATGGGATCGTTTTGGACGTGATGAACTGATCGCATGCATAGCGAGTGAATTTGCATACTTGGCTTAATTATTAGACCTAGTATGCCAGTTCTTACAAGGTTAGCCCACATGCTCGGCTGGGGAGAAAAACTTTGGCCTATCACGAGTAAGTGCATAGCCTATAATAATCATAGGCTAATACTCAGAAGTAGGCTTAAACTATAGCCTACAAAGCAATAAGAATCTATAATCTGAAGAAAATGAAAAGAAATGACAGGCAAACCACATAAATTTATAGACGAATGTGGTTTACAAACAACCAGACAGCCAGGCAGACTGACAGAAAGACAGACAGACAGAAAGACAGACAGACTGAAAGACACATACAGAAAGATAGACAAAAAGACAGACAGAAACTGACAGAAAGACGGACGGACACACACACACACAGTCATGAAGGCAGACCTGTCTGCAACATGAAGAGAAACATGCAGACGGACAGCAGTAATTAAGGGCAGTCAAGAGGGCATGTGCAAATCAGGCAGGACATGAACCCGATAAGGTCACTTTTTTACAATACTCCACCAAGACTAACTCTTCCTAGAGTTGATTCTTTTGCCAGAAGAAGTTTGATCATGCGAATGTTGTATAACTTTGCATAGATGTTTTCTATTATTTATTTTCTCTGTAAACTACTGTGCGTGTTTGCTGGTGGTCAATTAAAGTATATTCTTACTTACTTACTTACTTTATCTTTAAGAAACTATTTGAAAGAGACGCAGAAAGTGAGTCCTTCTGAATGTCGGCATTCAGGAAGTTCACAGCAGCAACACATCACTCTTCATTGACGCACACGTCTACGTAGGCTAGGTCCATTGCCAGATAGGGAATAGTTCTAAAACGGTTAGAGAATATTTTTAAGCAGAAAAATATGCTCCAAGGTTATATCGGAAATGAGGACATAAGCTCATTTTGAAGTCTTTTAATAGTGCCGCCAGGCCTTAGTTAACTTCAAAGTCTATGGTCGTTTCTACAGAGTGACTGTGATGGTAGTTAAGCTGCCGCATTGAAAAATGCCAATGGGCTGATTAAAACAAATTAAGGGAACTCAGAGAACCAAAAGTCACGTGACATGATTCTACTAGATGATTTTTGGGTCTATTTACAGTTTATAGGCCTACAAAAGGTTCAAAATTATATGGCCCTACAGGTTATACGACTTTTTCTCCGGCCGCCTTTCCTCATCTTTCTCTCGCCTCAATGCCCGGCGTTCCCCCTCAGGATCGATCGCACTGAGAGCGTTTCTGAAAGACTTAATGCTGAGAGAAGCGCTTCATAAATGGTTGTATACAATACAATACAATACAATACAATACAATACAATACAATACAATACAATACAATACAATGCACATTGATATGGGACTTGTGGAACCAAATAATATGCGGAAAATTATATTCTCATAGGCCTAATAATTATTTTCAACACAGACCCATAAAATTATTTGGTTTACACTTTTGGAAAAAGTGGGTGCACTCATTACATGTGATAGCCTATAGCATAACTTTCGTTCCGTTTCAAATGTTTTGCTGAAATTTTGTTGTTTTACGCAAATGCGAATTGGGCTACCCTTGAGCCTGTAAAACTTGATTTTAAAAGTCTTACTTCTGACCAAGATATTGAAGAAACGTAAGCTACGTAGGCACTACTTTTTTTCATGGCTGTTTTAAAGGAATTTTTAGAACATTTTGTGTAGGCTACAACTGCACGTTAAAAAACCCTGTTTTTTGCCCACCCTGTATATATCGTAAGAACAAAAGTATGGTTTTTGTGAAAACTAAGAAATCAGTGTGTGTGATTTCCAAAATACGTTCGAGTTTGTTAACCGGTGTTTAAAGTCTAAGATATTGCTAAAAAACTGTACAGAAAAACTTTTTTCGTCATTCTTGCAAAAGGAAACTTTCAACCTTGAGATGTTTTTTGTTTGTTAGAAGGACCGCACAATCATTCTGAAGGCCACAGCGTTAGGGTCGGGAAACTACGTAACTGATTCCATTTTCGCTTCACGTAGCGTTTTTCTGGTTTGTTTCTGTCTCTGTTCGTGTATTTCTTCCTGTGTCCTTCCTTGTTTCCTTCATTGTCCCTGCGTGATACCCACGCATTCACCCTCCATCTATAGATCTATAGCTGCATTTGAAACAGACCTATAACATACGGCGTCCCTATTTGGCCTTAAAAGTTGGAGTTAGCTTGACGCGTAGCTGCATGGCTCCGATTGCTGCGCAAAAATCAGGACCGACAAATTTTTGGACTAAGACTAAATTCACGAGGAGAGCAAAGAAAACATTTGGCCCATGGTTCAGTAAATAAACAGACGGTAAATATAGTCCTAATCGATTTGCTCTTCGCCTTGTAGGCCTATACTATATAGGCTATACCACTGCTGATTAGGTCTTATAGTTAGATGGTGGTGATTATGCTGATACCTGAAGGCGATGTGATGATGATGATGAATATGATGATGATGATGATGATGATGACGAAAACCACACAATAATGACGGATTAGCCTATAATTGTGACAGCGATAGTTTATGTCTTTATGATCACTCTGTTTACAAACAAAGTAGGTCGACGCATAGCATTTGAAATAGGAATTAATGGAAGATCCACTATAATATAGGCCTATAATGCCTAGTTAGACCAATTTTTAAAACAAATAGTGGGGCGCGGTGCTGTAGTGGTGGCGTCGTTGCCTTGGAGCCGGAGGGTCCGAGGTTCGAATCCCCCTCGCCGCGTAAGTACCTTGAGCAAGTCCTTCACTCACAAATGCTCAGCGCTTCGGCGTGAAACTCCGATGCAGTGTCCGCTATGCATTCGGGAGCGCCTCTGAGTAGAGATAGCTTCAAGGGGCGCTATAATAAATGCGCACACAAACAAATACCACTTAACTCAAGTCTTTGACGACCGCTGTCAGTCATTGCTATCGTCGAGAGTTCCTTTGGGAAGGCGCGACCATTAATTTTCAGATGCTGCTCTAGAGGTCCTATAGAGGTTCTTCACTCGCGTATCCGGTGCCTTATTTCACTTTGAGGACGTTAATAATTGAGTCTGCCCGAACATTCTCAGATAGATCTATATTATTCTGCATATAATATAGGTTTGCTCTTTCAGCCAATTACTGCAAGACAGTTGTAAAACAGAATGCAAAGTCCAGTCGTTTGGATCTACACATGGGCGGAGTTTGGTTTCCGTTCTTGGGAGGGCTAACCCCGAGTCTGGACCTTTTTAGGGGGGCTAACCACGAAAAAGGATACCATTTTCATGGTAAAAAGTTGAATCTGGGCCTTGTTGGGGGAGGGGCTTAGCCCTCCTAGCCCCTGATAAATTCCGCCCATGGATCTACAGGTCCCTGTCTGGATATATGTGAAACGCTTAACATGGCGGTTAAGCTTTCATCGCACACCTCAACTACACATGGATCAAATTCAGCTCACGATCTTTCATCACGATATTCATACTGAGCCCATGCATTTGCCCATTAACAGCGACGTATCACGCAATGAGAATGACAAATTCTTTGATTGATGTAGGCTACATGTAACTGATCAAAACTTTAACCTTGAAGGTTAATTACGCTGCATGCATGGTCACGTGTTTCCGCAGAAAGATTTAAACTCAAGGGCTGCATAAATCAGAGTGGAAAACTTGCAGTGTTTTATCGCTTACTCTGTATGCTAACATCCTGCAACAATAATTCATGAAACTAAACACCTAAGACAGCCTTTTCAAAAGACAAAAATATCTTAAACTTATGACTATATTTTTATCCAGGGGCATCGCCTATCCTTCCACGACCAGTGGCGCACAGCCGCTATCAGTTTTTGGAAGGATAGGCTATTCCATTTAAGCCTAAATTGCATAGACTAAACATGATAGTGAATGTGTAAATCGTTTAAGCCTTAAGGAAAGCAAATCTTTGGTTCATTAGCGGTATTGTAGGATCGAAATTTCTGATTACAGCAGCCTATTTTGTGCACCGGAATAGCGTATACGGTCAATGGACAAATGAGTGAAATGACCAAGGTCCATCGTGTTTACTGGTGTCCACATTCAATGCGATCTAACATGAAAAATGTGGAGGAAACTTAATTAGGATACAGCGGAGCCTAACCCATACCCCCCAACTGGATTGGGAGAGCAACCTCCCCAATAACCTACGACACGGTGCTATTGGAATGGAAGGTTTTGGTAAATTTTCAAAACAATCGGTGCGTAACTTTCGGCGTGATTGTGTCACGAACTATTGGAAAGTTTCATTTTTATTTATATAGATTATATATAGTCTATAAACTCTATATACAATATTATACATACACAATTAGCCTATAGATTTGAAGCAAGAGTGGCAAGAAACATTGCATCGTCATTCCACGACTTGCCTGTCGAGAGCACATTAGACTTAGGCAATGATAGCCGGTCGGCAGGTAGGCCTAGTTGGTTCTATTTATGAATTTATTTATTTATTTATTTAATTATTTATTTATTTATTTATTTATCTATAGAGCTGCAGTGTAACAGTTTCAATCGTTCATCACGTGCACACGTGAATGATCGGTAAAGTACGTGTGCTGCAAAGTGACTAACTGATGAGATTGAGGAGAGAATGATGGTAGCCTAATCTTATTAAGGATTACATCTGGTATAGTCAATAATAAGATGCTGAATCAGACAAGTGAACACACGACGTCTAATCACGCACATGAACCAGACGCCGCTTGATCTAGAATTTCCCTTATACTTTGGTCCGAACGTGTGCCATCCACTTACCCTTGCATAGTCTACTGTGACGTAGGCCTGTAATACATGTATGTGGCGTAGCTTTAATGTTAGAAGGCCTGACGGCTGACACGTATACAATACAATACATACATACGTAGATACATACATACATACATACATACATACATACATACATACATACATACATACATACATACATACATACATACATACATACATACATACATACATACATGTACAATTGTACATACATACATACATACATACACACATACATACATACATACATACATACATACATACATACATACATACATACATACATACATACATACATACATACATACATACATACATACATACATACATACATACATACATACATACATACATACATACATACATACATACATACATACATACACACACGTACGTACATACATACATACACACACGTACGTACATACATACATACATACATACATACATACATACATACATACATACATACATACATACATACATACATACATACATACATACATACATACATACATACATACATACATACATACATACATACATACATACATACATACATACATACATACATACATACATACACACATACACACACACACACACACACACCTCGCCGCGTAAGAATCTTGGGCAAGTCCTTCACTCATAATTGCTCAACGCTTCGGCGTGAAACTACGATGCAGTCTGTGTCCGCTCTGCATTCGGGAGCGCCTCTGAGTAGAGAGAGTTTGAAGGGGCGCTATAACCATTGCACTGTACAGGGCTGTTTTAAAGAAATTTTAAGAACTGCACAACCCCTTCTTTTCCTTCCCATCCTCCATGGTAAATTACTTCCAATCGGAGGACAATGCTAGTTTTAACTGTACATGAGTGCTTCTACAAGTGCACAAACCCATTTAGAACTGCACATTTTGTGTACAGCTGCACGTTAAAAAGCCCTGATTGCACACACAAACAAACATTGCATTTTTCTTAAGGTCACCGAGACCCTCGTGTATCTCCA
Organism: Lumbricus rubellus; assembly: GCA_945859605.1. Classification (NCBI taxonomy): domain Eukaryota; kingdom Metazoa; phylum Annelida; class Clitellata; order Crassiclitellata; family Lumbricidae; genus Lumbricus; species Lumbricus rubellus. The sequence goes on from OX243818.1 coordinate 19,336,133, forward strand.
ATGGTTCTGTCGAAAGGATTGTCAGCTCGATATTCCAGAATTTAGATTTCAGATAAGGTCCAACCAAGCCCTTGTTTTTGATGACGAATATCAGGATCGACCGAATACATTATTTTTTAACTTCTTAATTGTAGGCCAGATATCAGGTTGCCAATCCTACTTAAGAGACAGCGACCTTGCTGCTTCTGACATTGGTGACCATCGAGTACTCGACAGCTGTTACGTTTGTTGTAGCCTACTTTTGCACAAGGTTGCTCTGGTTGGCGGATATGAGTCCAAGGTGAAAGTTTCTCCACTAGATTCATAGAAAAGATGCCGAGTTCCAGTTATGGAAAGAGAGGCAGATGGAGGGAGCGGGGAGTGACTGCGTGAAAGGGCGTGATGCATGGAATATTGCCAGCCTAAGATCTTCGACTCACTTTCGACTTTCTAGAAATAGTTTAATAGGATTGCCCCGGTGACAGAGCAGGCAATCAGTGGCGACGCCAGAGGGATAGGGGAGCTAAGCCCCATAAATGTGGCTCAGAGCCCCAAAACAAAAAGGGGAAAATGTCTCCGCATCAGGTTATTCTTCGGATGGCCTGAGCCTGTCCCAATCCAGAATAAAGGAGGAGGGTTCCGTGGTGGACTTGCAACCCACCCGGGTAAAAACACGCGCTTGCAACAGAAACGACGCAACAAAAACGAAAATCTAGAGGAGTGGAGGAGATGTGTCGCTCGATGTGCAGGCATGCACAGGAAGGACTAAGTACTTTGTAAGTAAGCTTAAGTACTTCGTAGTAAGAGAACTACAATACAGTGACCAACGCCAACAAAATCAACTATATTGCCAGAGCGTATCAATGTAGAGTGCTTATCGTAATAGAATACACCGCAGATGTGTCAAACATGCCGCCGACCTGTGATGAGGTTATGTAGGCCTACACCATGTACGGCCCATCGGTCTACTAAGGAGCTACGCCGGTAGTCCTATGCAACTACATTGGGGAAAAGGGTGTTTAATTAGCAACAGTATGCACTCTTGGGCAGAGACTTAGGGGCCAGAGGACGGTCCCCGAGACCCCGAAGTTTGTGGTTGGGGGATGGAGATGCCTATATCCCACACTGTTTCATAAATATTTCTGAAAGATAATTATGAATTTCTAGAGTGTTATCCACTGTTTAATTTACCTGCCTTCTACCATTTACTTAAGACCTATCTTTTTAGCCGTGGCTGGACTGGGAGCGCCTCTGAGTAGACTTCTTGAAGAGGCGCTATATAAATTTTCGGAATGAATGAATGAATGTTTATCCATAATAGCTTAATAGGCAATTTTGTTAAGACGACAGCGTAAAATGCTACTCTTGCAGCGTGGAAATAACAAAATTTAGGCAGCGTTGTGGGGATATTTATTGAACTCTTAAACCATTTCTTTCAGCAATAAAATTACATGAATGAGATTTTTTAGATGACGGCTTAAAATGTTACCATTAGGCCTATAGTGTGGGTACTAAAAAAATAAGCAACAGGAGGCAGTGTTTAATCTAGTCCCCGTCCTCTGGGGGGGGAATTCAGGTTTCTGGGGGGGGGACAATTGAGCGTCCGAAGGACGCTCGTGAGGCGCGTAGCGCCAAGACCGGGAGGGGGAGGGGTATGGGGAGGGGATTGCTCCCTCCCCATCAGAAATTTTTGGAATTTCCACATTGCAATGGCAGCATTTTATGGTGTCTTCTTAACAAAAACCTGTACTTTTTGAGAGCCTCAACAGAAATTTTTGGAATTTCCACATTGCAATGGCAGCATTTTATGGTGTCTTCTTAACAAAAACCTGTACTTTTTGAGAGCCTCACCAGAAACTTTTAGAATTTCCACATTGCAATGGAAGCATTTTATGGTGTCTTTTTAACAAAACCTGTACTTTTTGAGAGCCTCACCAGAAACTTTTAGAATTTCCACATTGCAATGGAAGCATTTTAAGGTACCATCTTAACAAAATACCCGTACTTTTTCAGAGCCTTATCAGAAACTTTTTGAATTTTCACATTGCAATGGCAGCATTTTAAGGTACCATCTTAACAAAATACCTGTACTTTTTCAGAGCCTTATCAGAAACTTTTTGAATTTCCACATTGCAATGGTAGCATTTTAAGGTGTCATTTTAACAAAAACCTGTACTTGTTCAGAGCCTCATGAGAAATGTTTTGAATTTCCACATTGCAATGGTAGCATTTTAAGGTGTCATCTTAACAAAAACCTGTACTTGTTCAGAGCCTCATGAGAAATGTTTTGAATTTCCACATTGCAATGGCAGCATTTTAAGGTGCCATCTTAACAAAATACCTGTACTTTTTCAGAGCCTCATCAGAAACTTTTTGAATTTTCACATTGCAATGGCAGCATTTTAAGGTACCATCTTAACAAAATACCTGTACTTTTTCAGAGCCTTATCAGAAACGTTTTGAATTTTCACATTGCAATGGCAGCATTTTAAGGTACCATCTTAACAAAATACCTGTACTTTTTCAGAGCCTTATCAGAAACTTTCTGAATTTCCACATTGCAATGGCAGCATTTTAAGGTGTCATCTTAACACTCATTTTAGCAGGATTGTGTCACATATTATAGGCCGACTAGTAAATATTTACTATAACCATATAATAGTAAATAATATTACGGTATATTATATTATAACATTAATGTAATGCGATGAAATAAGCAGCAGCTAAAACTATTATCATTTTGCCAAATTTTTCTGAAGGGATGTCATCTCTGTTTTTAGTTAGACAAAAATAGTGTTTATACAAACATAATACAGTAAGTTATACTCATTGCAACATGATAGTATCATATATTATGTTAGTAAAATTAATAATGTCATTATTTATAATCATAATTGTAATAGTAAATAATATCACCGGATATTATAACACTTCATGTAAAACAATGATGAAAACAGTAAAAAAACAATATCATTTTGTCAAATTTTTCTGGGGGGGGGAATGTCAATCCTGGGGGGGGAACTTTCCCCCCCCAGAGACGTCTAGATTAAACACTGAACAGGAGGGACGATTGTGATGTCGTAAACCACGACTTTCAGCACTGAAATAATGCATCCATTTGGTTAAACTTAAAATGACAGCCTAAAATACTACTAGCCTATCGCAATGCGGAAAATCAAACTCTTTCGTGACTTTGCAGTTCACGAACAGCTAGCAATCAAGAGCTTGCAACGTGCTCTAGTCGATGTCACCAGCTAACATCGCGCTTGTTTCTGGGGCTCCGCCCAGACCCCCACTGGCACTGGGGAACTTACGACGCTCTCTTAGATCCTCTAGTCGGTATTTAGCCTCGTGCCTTCGAAAATCGCAGCTTCGACGCTTGCAAAATGAGCGCCCTCAAAGAAAATGTTCTAGTTGCGTCCTTGGGGTGGGGAAGGGTTTAGGGGCTTCAGTCCCCCAAACCTGAAATCCTGGCGTTGCCACTGCAGGCAATTTCAGAATGAAGCAGCGCTGGTGTAAGCGGAGAGAGGAAGACAAGGAGGAGGAGGTAGCAGAAGAGGTGACCTACGGGAGTGGTGAAGGTGAGGGAGGTTTCGGCTGTAGGAATAGAGATTAAAGAGAGGATGATGGGGGTTGGGGTTGGGTTGTGGAGAGTGGAGAGAGGAGTTTTCGAAGTCGTATTAGGGATTAGCGGAGTTCAGCCAGTGACGATATTTTTACGCAAAAACTTTCTGGCTCAACGACCTCGTAAGCAAAGGAGATGGATGGATGGATGGATGGAGGGAAGGAAGGATGCCACTGGTGCTGCTCCCTCTATATAGAGCAGTTAGCGCTGTCGCTTGGCTACAGTCCGACCTTAAGACGTCTCTGTCCGTTAGACATTCTGCAGAGAAGGTCTTCCATCTAGTAGTAGACTTGAATCTGGAAGTCATCCTGCGAAGTGATTGGACCAATTGACCGTCAAATCAGGTAAACAAAGGCTGACTGCTCTATCTCGTCGGATTCTCGTATCAATTAAGAAGTTATAATCTACTACAGAGCTCTACTAAAAGATTTATGCAGCGCCCATAACATAATTAATGCAATATAGCCTAGCTTATAAGTCGGAAGTATGGTTTCGTGGTGAGCGATAGGTCTAGTAAGGGGTCGACATGCCAGCTGTCTGTGGATGGTAATAGCGTTTTGCATTTGGTAAATAATTATCGCTTATAATTATCTATAGTCGGATAGTACAAATTCAGAAAACGAAGAAGAAGAAAAGAATAAGCAGTCTCATAAGTCAGCCGTGAGGCAGCAATGTGTATGAAGCGTTAGCGACTTCATTTTCTTAGCCTCGGCGTACTATAAAACTCAACTGTAAGACTTTTGTAGCACCCATACAATAATTTATAGCGCATATAACCTAAGTCAGAGCAAAGTTTTCGTGACGAACATACATACATACATACATACATACATACATACATACATACATACAAATTAGGCATACATACATACATACATACATACATACATACATACATACATACATACATACATACATACATACATACATACATACATACATGCATGCATGCATGCATACATACATACATACATACATACATACATACATACATACATACATACATGACCTACATACATACATGCATACATACATACATGCAGACATACATACTTACATACATACTAACATATGTAATACATTCATATATACATACGTGATTAGGCCTACGTATACATGCATAAGTAGACACATAGACATCCTGTTTCGACACAAAATGTAAATAATCTGGTTTATCTGCAGATTCATCTGATCCAATTCGCTTGAAAAACGGTTCAGGAAACGTCGTCCGTTATGGCTGAAAACAAAGTAGGTGACTTCTGTTCGTTAAAACACCTTTTGGCACATTCTCAAATCTAATGAACGACGAAAAGTGGCGTTTCGACGGGAGGGGAAGGCAGAGGGGCTAGACGCCCATTGTGGCATTTGTGCAGATCTACGCAAAAAATAATATCGGGATATTGTTTTGAACACCTGATCGAGGGATCATAAATACCTCGGGTAACAAAATAATGATGACTGTAGGCCTATCTAGAAATGACGCAAACTCATGGGCGGAGTTTGGTTTCCGTTCTTGGAGGCGCTAACCCCGAGTCTGGGCCTTATTGAGGGGGGTGGGTGCTAACTGCTAACCCCCAAAAAGGATATAATTTTCACGGTAAAAAGTTGAATCTGGGCCTTCTTGGAGGGGCTTAGCCCCCCTAACCCCTGATAAACTGCGCCCATGCGCAAACTTAGCCCACTAAAAGCAATCTGAGCCCAAAAATCGCGGTCACCTGCGTAATCGAAACAATCATCAGTGAATTCTGAGATCACTGACGGTCCATTCACCTCTCTCAGTTCCGCATTGTCTAAATTCCAAAGCAGATGCGTAACAATATAAGCTCTCTAGACAATTGGACGAGCGCCTGTCTATAATATTACTGTCTACCGCTTCAACTGTTGATCGTTCTGTACATGTATCTGCTGATGTCCAGTGTTTTCTGTTGAAGTCTCCGTCAGCGAAGTTGAGGCGAATGTCGAACCCGGCGCAGATGTCATCTCGACCGAGGTCAAAGGCTGCTGCGTCTGCCGAGGCAGAGTCAACGAAGGATGATCGATCGGATAAGGTGGAAGATGGGAAAGAACCTCAGCAGCAGCAGCAGCAGCAGCAGCAGCAGTTCAAGCACAAGGACCTTTCCAACGCCTGCAGAGATCGATCGCCAGTCGTCGAGGACAAGTCGCCTGCTGCCGGAGGTACTGACCGTCCTTCTGAGAAGCAGGTGGAAGAGGCGAAGAGGGTTCCAGCTCCATGTGGAGACGATGGGTGTCGTTTGAGGGTGATCGATGATACGATCAGTGCCATTGTTCGTGCTCATCTCAGTACGACTAACTATACATCGACGACTGTAGAAAAAGGAATGTCGCTCTATGAAGCTCTCACCATCGGACACGATGACGTGAGTCACATAATTATGTAACCTATATATACTCCATTTTTTTTACCACCAACTTACTTAGACTTAGTTCCTCCAGTTCCGATCGGAACATTGGTCGACAGACTTCAACACGTTACCACCAACAGATTCGATTAAATCATTCGCCAGATCATAGATTTCTGCAGTTGTTTAATATGTGATAATTTTTGTAATGTAAATCTTCGAGAATTTCTCACTTTTTCTCAGCGCCCACAAAAGCCACGTCAGGGAGACCAGCTTATTCACCGGCGTTATATCAAATCAAGTCCGCAATAGCCAGAGCTGCCGTTTTCGTTCCGGTGCCAGGTCAAAATCCGGGGAGGTGAAGCCGGGGGATATATCCTACGAACGCTAGCTTACTCTTGCAAGTTCTGTAGGTTATGCATTATAACGTATACACGTGAACATTGATTCACTTGGTTGTGTAATAATATTCTAGTTGCTTAGGCGTGACCTTGTATTGCAACGGTGATGTTCAGTCACCTCCTTTAACTTTTTAAAGCTGGTGCTTGTGATTGCCATCATGGATGCCTGCACAGAGATGGCAAGAGGGGCATTTCTTCCCTCTGGAAAACGGACACCTATTTTTAACTATTACTTTTTGGTCTTTACTGCATTTTCTTCGCGCTAAAGCGCGTATAGGCCTACAGGTGCCAGGGGCGGATCCAGGATTTCTGGTTAGGGGGGGCGTAAATACTACCAATCCAATCCTGTAAATATATATGAAATTAGATCATATATACATGTATAAGCTTATATATACAATAATTCTCTATATATATATATGAAATTAGATCACGCAAAACTATAATGATCCTTTTTATAGAAAATGTTATGGAACTTTAGAAAAATATATAGTTTCTCATATAAAACCACTGGTCTCCCTCCACTGAAGGTTAACAGTGAAAAGATTATAAATCAGTTATCAGTTTTGATCATGCAACCCTTGATCCAAAAAGGAAATAATTAAGTGTCGCATGCCAGTGGATTTAGTGTCATTCTCCTTGGATGCTTTCTGGCGTAGGCATTGATAATGTCGTCAATGTTTAACTTGATGTCCTTGTCACAATGTGGATGCGCCTCATCCATGGACCGCACGCCACTGAGCGTTAAGAGAATGATTATATCAGTAGGCCAGTGCTAAAGTGTAAAAAAAAGTGCCAGGACGCTGCATTATAATTGGTCGTCAGTGGCGGCGCCGAAGGCGCGAAGTTGCGAGTGCCGAAGGCACGAAGCCCGTCCCGACTAGGGGGTCTGGGGGAGCGCCGTAAGCTCCCCCAGCGGGGTCTGGGGCGGAGCCCCAGCGACCAGCGCATTTTTGGCTGTGTCGACCTCAAATGGAACCATTTTAAGGCTCTTGTTTGCCAGCAATTTGTGAACGATAAAGTCGCGAAAACTTAAAGAATAAGTCGTTTTTCAGTGTCGCAAGCTACCAGAATAACAATAAAAATAAGAATGTTATTGTAAAAGAGAAAGGTTTTGTTTATACCGTAAGCTCCCCCAGCGGGGTCTGGGGCGGAGCCCCAGCGACCAGCGCATTTTTTGCTGTGTCGACCTCAAATGGAGCCATTTTTAGGCAGTCATGGCTGGTCGTCCGTAACTGCATGGACGCCGTCCATGCAGTCATGTACTGGCCAAATAAATCATAGGTCGACGTCCTGCCTCCAAAATAAGTGCCAGGACGCCGTCCATGACCGTCCTGCCACACTTTAAACCCTGGAGTAGGCCTAGTTCTGTATCCTTGATTTGCTTTTGTCCATAATATCGGCAGCTGAACGCTTTCGGCGGCTATAATCAGCACGACGAATTTCAAAATTATAATGATAATCATATGCCATCTTTTGAGATTCAGGCCTAAGATAGGTTTATGTCTTACCAACGGCAGTCGGCTTATTCGCGAATGATAAAACTGCTTGTTTAAGCCGTTTTGACGGCGGACCACTCGACATATTTTTAAATTGACCAATTTCTATTTACGTAAATTTTGTCTGTATATGAACTTTGTGAATGACGTCATGGCAAAAGTCATTGGTCACGTGGGTAACGTCTGCTAGCAACTCAGGTAAGTAGGTAAGAGAGCTCCGGTAAGAGAGCTCCATTCTGCCGGTCCAGCTACTTCAAACATCATATATTCCCAAATTGCAATTTGATTAGTTTTAGGTCAGTTCCGCAGGTTTAGGGGGGGCGTACGCCGGCTCCGCCCCCCTCTAAATCCGCGCCTGGGTGCTATGCTATAGGCTACAGGTAGCCTAGACAAAACGCAACTGATAAATTTACGGAAACTCTTCGAAAAATACCTTTGTTCCTGATTTCCTTTTCTGCATTTATCAAGCTCTGGATATTTTTTAAAGCTGTGATGATTGTGTTTTGCCCCTCCTGCGACAGTGTCTGCGGCGTCCAAGTTTGTCATCTCCACAGTTTAGCCCTGTGTCAGTATGTATGTGCTTGCGTCTTTGGTGATGAGTCATAACTTACAAGCTGTCATGGAATGTTAGCCTAAGTGAGTCGGTAATTGTGCTGTTTTGCAGCAGACGTGTGAAATGAGTGACATGCTGAAGATGATGGGACCTCCAGACCCAGAGAAACTCTGGGCGACATTCGTCGACAACATGTCGGCCACCATCAAACGCGTCGTCGCCTTTGTCAAGCTTCTTCCCGGTAGGACCATCAATCCATTCTTGCTTAGCCATTGTCCACAGTTCTCCCCCTTCTCCTGCTCCTGCTCCTGCTCCTCCTCTTTATCGTCATCGTCGTCGTCATCATCATGTATGTATATGAACATTTATATAGCGCCTTATAATAACCTCACGAAGGCGCTTAACGTAGCTACCAGACAGTTCTAAACAAGTGCGTCTTAATTGTCCTTGAGAATGTTTCATGAGATAAAAGCAATGCAGTATCGCGAATTTTTAATGGAAGACTGTTCCAGTATGAAGGTCCAATGCATGAGAAGGCGCGGCTGGCCCGCATCACTGTACGGGAGCGTGGGACTATCAAGAGCGCAGAGACCGACGACCTGGTTGGTTGGAGACGGGGATACAGAGCTCATTAATATACTCCGGAGCCCGGCCAACCATTGACACTCGTCCCATGACGATGATCTTGAATGTATTTCTGTCCACGACTGGGAGCCAGTGCAGGGTGTCACGCATATATGACGATATATGCGAGAATTTTGGCAGATCAGCGACGACTCTGGCATCATCATCATCATCATCATCATCATCATCATCATCATCATCATCATCATCATCATCATCATCATCATCATCATCATCATCATCGTCATCATCATCATCATCATCATCATCATCATTAAATAATTTCGTCCTTCCATGTGCAATATCAGTGTTGCAATATTACATAGTTATAGGGGCCTAATGAACTTTCTGTAAGTTCTTAGGAATAAATTATAGTCTGTGTGGCTATGGTTATGCAGGCCTGTGTGGCACTGTGTGCAAACTGTGCATACAATATTATTCGGATGGTTGTGGTTAGCAAATTGCGATCTGTTTATTCTGCTGAAGGCTTTCCTGACCTGAGTCGCGAAGATAAGCTGACTCTATTCAAGTTCGGTTCATTCGAGGTCATCGTGTCTCGATACACTCGTCTCTTCACTGACAAAGGAATGTTCGTGCCGGACATGACCGTCCGAATCCCACGGTTAGCTGACAGTTTTAATGACGAGTCTTAAGTAAATCACCCATGTATACAGACCATACCAATTAGCATTAGGCCTAGTCAGTTTAGTGACTTTAGTCTATATATCAATATTGTTATTTAAAGGTTGTCGTCTGGACACTAGACCGGAAGTCAATCCTTTTGCATCACCTATAGAACCCAAATCTGAGACGATGTGAGTAATAGGGCAGGACCGGATTAAGAAATGTGGGGTCGGGGCCATATGGTCACAATAGAAAAACTTGAACGTTTGCAAATACATATTTACATTTATATGTAGACGAATGTTGTAGAGTGTAGAGTGTAGACCTACTTTCCTTCATCTATAAACTCTCTTTTTGCAACAACCTAGTTGATTTTTTAGACGACATTGACATTCCGGTTGTCTGCTGTCAAAATGCAGAAACCTTGCAGAGATGTATTGCAAAAACGATGATCGTACTCGCAACCGACTACGGCAAGTAGTTCGTGATGATGATGATGATAATGATGATGATGATAATATATTTGGTTTGTTCCCACTACAGTCCGTTGGTTCGTCAGATGCCGTTGGGTGAGTTCTTCGAAGAGCAATACAAATACGCCGATGTTTTCAACCGACTGAAGCTGAACGACGCTGAGATTGGACTCGTCACAGCCGTCATGATGATGAACGAAGGTATTGCACTCAACACAACAACAAGACCTACCATAACATTGACCCAACGACCAATCCTATGACCAACCCAGCGACCAATCTAATGACCCAGCGACCAATCTAATGACCCAAAGACCAATCTAATGACCCAAAGACCAATCTAATGACCCAAAGACCAATCTAATGACCCGAAGACCAATCTAATGACCCAAAGACCAATCTAATGACCCAAAGACCAATCTAATGACCCAAAGATCAATCTAATGACCCAAAGACCAATCTAATGACCCAGCGACCAATCTAATGACCCAGCGACCAATCCAATGACCCAACGATCAATCCAAATGACCCATCGACCAATCTAATGACCCACAGGCCACAGACCAATCTAATGACCCAAAGACCAATCTATAATGACCCAAAGACCAATCTAATGACCCAAAGACCAATCTAATGACCCAGCGACCAATTTAATGACCCAAAGACCAATCTAATGATCCAAAGACCAATCTAATGACCCAAAGACCAATCTAATGACCCGAAGACCAATCCAATGACCCAATTAACGACCAATCCAATGACCCAACGACCAATCCAAATGACCAACCCATCAAATAATCCAATGACTCAACAACAGCACTGCTCCTCCAGCTTCTTCCTTCTACGTGTTCCTCCTTATTAACTGATTAGCAAGTGCCTCCATGCTCTATATTTCTAAAAACAACTCTTTCGTCATTTGGTTTCTCGCACTGATCACAATGCTTAGTGTGCACTGCTATAGAGGTGCTGTACTAGTTATAGAATATAGATACAGTACAGACACACATAATTATGCTAATATACAATATAGTACAATGCAATACAGTACCAGTACGCAGTAATTATACATGTGAGTCGTCCTGGTCTACAGCTAAACAGCCGAATATGGTGCAAAGTTAAAAAGTTTATCACATAATAGAAAACATGTTAGCTGATCCAAATGTCACATGATGACACTTGTCATTGATGTTGTCATTGTTGCTGATGTAGTGGATTTTTGTCGTTGTTGCTGTTGTTTTTGTTGTCCATTCGTGTAAATCTGTTTGTTGCAGTGGTGTAGTGGGGGGGGGGGAACGCGGGGGAACGCCGTTCCCCCACTTTTTTCCGCGGGGGAACGCCGTTCCCCCACTTTTTTCCAGGGAGGAAACAAAAAATTCAAGATTCACAGTTTCAGCTGCTTACTTACTGGAGCCTTTCGCAGTTTCGCAGATATATTTATATATGTGTTCAATGGCTTGTAAATAAAAGCTAATGACAACTGAAAATAGTACAGTAGTACAGTAGTAGGCCTACTGTAATAACAATAAATTAATAATTGAGAAAAAATTGTAAGCGTAATATGAAGCGTTCCCCCACTTCATTTTTTGCGTTCCCCCACTTCATTTTTTGCGTTCCCCCACTTCATTTTTTAGGACTACACCACTGGTTTGTTGGTTGTAGCTCGTCGCGGTTTATGCAACAGAGAGGAAGTGCGAAAGCTGCGAGAGCTCTATCTTCAATGTCTCTTTGTCCTTCTAAAGAGAAATCACCCAGGTAACCACCGCCGCCGCCGCCGCCGCCGCCGCCACCGATAGGCCTATTATCACCATCATCACCATCATAATCACCGCCATTTTTATTATCATCACCTCTGTTGAAGGTAATCGAATAGCTATAGTTAGGCTACAGTATTGGACAGCCAATAATAATGATAATAGGCCCTAATTAAATATTGTAGTCCAATATTAGTTAAAATGTTTCGGTTATAATATTAACGGAATCAGAAATTCCGTATTATAAGCTTAACCCTGATCAAGACTAGCGCATCCGTACGCAGATGAGGGCAGGCTACTGCACATTGGTTAACATATATAGTTCAGCTGCGCGCCGGTTCGTAGTCCAACGTTTGCGGGTTCTCGTCTGCTGATCAGACTCTGTTTGGAGACACTGTAATAAATAATTGAAAATAATCACACACAAAATAAATTACTTGAACATAGGCCTGTAGTATATAATTGTAATGTATTATAGATGAATGTGACGAGCTGTTCGATGGTGTGTTGGACGTGATGCCGATTTGCGCATGCGTGAATGTAATGCACGCCAAAATGATCGAAGACATAAAGAAGAACAATCCGAAGATTAAATTCCCCGAAATTCATAACCAACTCTTTCCGTAGCCTAATGAGGACGAAAATCGCCACCACCGGCCGGAGGGTGGACCGGAGGGTGGACCGGGGGAAATCTTCCCTTAGGCCTAGGCCTATTCTAGCGACATATTATACATCTATTTTTCTATTTAGGTTTTATTCACATTCTATTTTGCTTTTGTTTTGTTTATGTAGACGCCGCAAAATGAACAATCAATGCTGCTTCTGATAATTATTGTGTCTGCTTCAATGTATTGTATTGTATTGTATTGTATTGTATTGTATTGTATTGTATATGGCCATTTATAAAGCGCTTCTCGCGCCTTTTAGAAGCGCTCCCAGTGCGTTGAACCCCGAGAAAAAAGGCAAGTTTTAGACAAAAGAAAGACGAGGATACGCTACAAAAGAGGATGGCAGAGAGAACTGATGGGGAAGCCTATTCCATAGAGAGGGACCAATGCAGGCAAATGATCTGGATTGCGCCATGGCGGTCCTGACTCGCGGGACAAAGAGGTCAAGGCGATCAGAGGACCTTAGAGGACGCAGCAAAGTGGCAGAAAGGGGGCGAAGTAGCCTATCTGATAACACAGATAGGCCTACTTCAATGCGATGACAATAGCTGATGATGCTATTGTCATTGACAATAATAATTATTACTGTGACGTCCTTGTATTTTGAAGGTGACGATTACTTTGATGGACTGGCCGAGTAAAGTGACGAATGTCATGACGGTTGACCACAATTCTGATTTCATTTGTTGCTGTGTGCTCGGTGATTGCTGACTAGAGGCGCTACATAAATTTGTCCCAATGACAGATGCACGATGATAGCAATCTTTTGTTTGCTGATGTTGGTTGGTTGTGATGTTTACATTACAACCTTCGATTACTTCCATCGTTTTCCAATGCTTATGTTCAAACCATATTGTACAGATGATGATGATGGTTCTCTGCCCGTAGGCAGGTTCATTGGCTTTCGCCACCCGGGGATGAGATGAGTGAGGTGGTTTCCCGTTGCCTTCCCCACAGACAATGATGGGTAAGTAACTAGCCCAAGGTCGCTCCGCAGCAGCTTACGCCCCTGCGTCCAACGCGTGCTAGCCCGAGATATCTAAATCTCTGAATGCCAACTCCCACCCCAGGGCTTGAACCGCAGTCCGTTGCAACCAACAGACGAATGCCGCTCTCGCTTACCGGTGTAGCTAACTAGGCTAGCTACTGTATAGGCTAATGGTTTATCCACTTTACATCTACAAGTTGTTGATATTCTTTTTGACAACCCATCCGACCAGACGCAGCGCTAAGGAATATTGGCGCTTCAGAAAAATTTTCAGATTACATTTACGATTTACATTTTGTTCCTATACAATCTCATTCCAAAGACGTGCCTTCACTTGAAATTGGAATCACACAGACACAGAGACATGGAGACATATGCAGACATGTGCAGACATATATCTGGAATAGGATCAACATATTTTATTGTCTATCGCTTCAATTGTTGTTATTGTCTTTCGTTTGCATTTATTGACAAATTTATTCTTCCGCCAGGCATTAGCCTAGATTACATGTGATATTTAGCAGCTGCAGACTCTATTTATAACTTATAGTATTAAATAAAGTCGTTATGTTAATTGTATTACGGTTAGTAATTATCTTAATTATTACCACTATTATTATTCTTGCATTGCTAACAAGTGATTGCGTTTTTGTCTATGCATTGCTGTTCAAGAACTCTCGTTTTAACGAAACAATATTGTTAACGGAGATCGCAAAACTTGAAGGAGCCATGAGGCCCATTTATAGACTAATTTGTGCTTATTGTAATTATTACAAACAGTGTTTAATAAATCCATTTCTAGAAGAATATTGGTCAATTATTCAAACTATAGACGCTTTTGCAATCTTAAATCTTGCTGTTATTACATTTAGATGTTTAATTATTAAAGGGTTCTATTGTCTGCTCTCTTTATGCAGGTTGAAAAAAACATCGATAGACATATAATTATATGATAGACAAAGGCTAAAGACAGGCGTACGTAGAGATTCATCAACAACGCAATCGAGAAAAAGAGTAGCCTAGTTATATATTGGCAAAAACCTGGGGGTGTCTTTTTTGGCCCACCCTGTATATTATGCAGGAGTGAGAAGTAGGCCTATAGGCCTACAGTATGACTTTGTGTACTAGCTGCTAACCCTTTAAAGACCCATGGGCGCAAAACAGACATTTTTGCAGAAGGGGTAACACACAATAATTTTTTTGCAGGAGTTTCAAAATGCTAAGCAGAAATTACGAACATGCACGGGTAGCCTACTTTTCACTGAGGTTTCTAGATGTAAATTTCTCAGTTTCATTTTGTGCATCGTTAGTAAGATCGTTATAGTTTCAGTGCGAAGAATTTGTTAAAATCACAAAGTAGTAGGCCTAGTTAAAACATAGAAAAAACAATTTTCCAGGGGGGAAGTGTCCCCTCTTGCCCCTGTGTGTGGGCGCCCATGGTGGCACAACAGATTGAGGTCACCGAGTATAGGCTACCGTATCAATAACTTACTTAAATAAATAGATAAAATGAAGGAAATTAGGCAAATGGAAACACTGATCCCAACCCTAACCGACCCTCACGACGCCTAATCTGGCCTAACCGAACCTCACGACGCCTAACCCAAGCCCTGTCCGACCCTCACGACGCCTAACTTGACCCTAACCGACACGTCGGTCCCAGATAATATAGGCCTATCATAGGCGTACGAGGCGAGAGTCCGGGGGCAAACGCCCCCCCCAAAAGGTCATCAACTTTTTCGGATATATTTTTCGGGCAGAAGTTCAATCTTTGCCCCACCCCTGCTGAAATCTCCCGTACGCCTATGAGGCCTATAGTCATGCCCATTTCTGTAAAAAATCTGAAAACCAAGGGAAAAAAGAATTATTAGGCTATATGGTGCAACAGAATTGATATTACCGAAAATAGCAAGGTTGGACCGCTACCGAAAGTCCACACATCTCACTCACTGTGCGAGCTCGTGGTGGCAACAAATTGCTAGGCCGTTCACATGACTTGCCAGCAGACATAGAAAAAGATCTAGTTGAGCACATAGGCCTACACCTGATGGAATCTAGGTTTTATGGGCTCACACGAGCATCACTGTTGAGTTTGTACCATCCGACGTTACTGAACGTCATGTGCCTGTGGAGCCCTCTCACAAGAACCTGGACGCAACTGGGATGACTGAACGTCCTGTGCCTGTGGAGCCCTCTCACAAGAACCTGGACGCAACTGGGATGACTGAACGTCCTGTGCCTGTGGAGCCCTCTCACAAGAATCTGGAAGCGACTGGGATGACTGAACGTCCTGTGCCTGTGGAGCCCTCTCACAAGAACCTGGAAGTAACTGGGATGACTGAACGTCCTGTGCCTGTGGAGCCCTCTCACAAGAACCTGGACGCAACTGGGATGACTGAACGTCCTGTGCCTGTGGAGCCCTCTCACAAGAACCTGGAAGTAACTGGGATGACTGAACGTCCTGTGCCTGTGAAGCCCTCTCACAAGAACCTGGAAGTAACTGGGATGACTGAACGTCATGTGCCTGTGGAGCCCTCTCACAAGAATCTGGAAGCGACTGGGATGACTGAACGTCCTGTGCCTGTGGAGCCCTCTCACAAGAACCTGGAAGCGACTGGGATGACTGAACGTCCTGTGCCTGTGGAGCCCTCTCACAAGAACCTGGAAGTAACTGGGATGACTGAACGTCCTGTGCCTGTGGAGCCCTCTCACAAGAACCTGGACGCAACTGGGATGACTGAACGTCCTGTGCCTGTGGAGCCCTCTCACAAGAACCTGGAAGTAACTGGGATGACTGAACGTCCTGTGCCTGTGAAGCCCTCTCACAAGAACCTGGAAGTAACTGGGATGACTGAACGAGCTGTGCCTGTGGAGCCCTCTCACAAGAACCTGGAAGCGACTGGGATGACTGAACGTCCTGTCAATCCTGTGCCTGTGGAGCCCTCTCACAAGAACCTGGACGCAACTGGGATGACTGAACGTCCTGTGCCTGTGGAGCCCTCTCACAAGAACCTGGAAGTAACTGGGATGACTGAACGTCCTGTGCCTGTGGAGCCCTCTCACAAGAACCTGGAAGTAACTGGGATGACTGAACGAGCTGTGCCTGTGGAGCCCTCTCACAAGAACCTGGAAGCGACTGGGATGACTGAACGTCCTGTCAATCCTGTGCCTGTGGAGCCCTCTCACAAGAACCTGGAAGCGACTGGGATGCAACATCTTACTATGGAACTAGTTGTCCATAATGACTGTGAAAATTTGTCTTGTGTTGATAAATAAAGCTTGTTTGTGTGTATGTGCATTTGTTATGGCGCACTTCAAGCTCTCTACTCAGAGGCGCTCCCGACTGTATCGGAGTTTCACAATTAATCCCTACATGTATCGTGCATGCACGTGAAACTATTTGTATATATAATTATATATAGCCTATACAATACAATACAATATATAGGCCTATGTATGTACATTGTATATAGGCCTATATATATACATGTATATATATATATATATATATCATTATATCAATGTAGCATACACCACCGCAACCCACAACAGTAACAGCAGTTCTCTTACATGAGCAGCAGCTTTGCTTAATCTCTACAATGGTGGCTCATATTACACACAGGGTCGTGTAATATGGTCCACTTTACGTATTTAGAAAAAAATTATTTTAAAATTTATTTGAACAGATTCAAGAATAATTTCTTCATATTTGATCACAATTCACGTCAAGTTATGCCTAAAATAAACTATCCGACGCATTCAGCTTCATATGCACTCTGAAATAGCGAAGTTTCTTAGGGGGCCCATATTAGAAGCCCTTCCCCTATGCCCTGCGCTCGAGACCACGTGACTTTGAACTGCCCATAAAAGACAACTTTAATTATTTCACCTTTCGATCGAGTAGCAAATAGGCCTACGTTTTAGGCTGTTCGCAGTGTTAGCTCTATAATTATAGGAGCCAGTTAAATTTTTTCCAAGCTTAGGCTAATTCCAACTTAGATTTTTGCAAAAACTGATAGTTTAATCCATTTTCCTTTACCTTCTTCATATAATAAGCCTAAATAAGGTGTGGTCTGTTGACTTAATTTTCTTGAATAAACGAAATAATTAGGTCTAGGGCCTATAATTAGGCCTATATCATAGAGTCATAGACCTAAGCCTAATTAAGTCGACCAGCCTAGCTATAGGAAGTGGATAGGGTCGAGTGGGGAAAGATGGACAGTGGGGTTAGATGGACACCCAACACAGAAATTAAAGAAACGTCATTTTCTTAATGTCCATCTTACCCCGGTGTTGGGGTAAGATGGACACCGTCTTTCGACTAGTTGTTAAAATACACGCGGTCGGGTACCAGCGTACTGAGAGGGGTGTGGCCTGTCGGTGATTGTCAGATGTAGGAGGAGGGCGTGTTTTGACTAAAGTTCAATAAGAAGCTCAGTCAAATGGCTAAGGAAATTCTGTAGACAGTAATTGTTCATCGTCTATCACTTGTATTTTATTTAATAAATATGTATATCGGCTTGTTATTTAGCACATTAAAGCAGACACCTCGTGGTCGCATACTGTGTCACTGTCTGTGATACTCAAGGGTAGGGTGTCTGCCCATTGTAGCCCTGCAAGAAGGGGTAAGATGGACACGAATGCTCATCACCGAATTTATGTATTTCACAACAGATTACTCAACAACTCGGTGTTTATATTGACTCTACGTAGGCCCTCGCTTCATTTTGGCCGTTCATGTTGCAGTATGTTATCAATTTTTTTGTAACAAAAGAAGTAGTGTCCATCTTACCCCACGAAAGTGCTACGTACGGTAGGCTACTGTAGGCTATGGTAGGTTAACATGTCACGATATCTGAACGATTTTTTTCATTATGAACAATGACGGGCATCACGCACACACATATAATTGTGTAGACTCTGCTAAAAATGTAAGTGAATATAGTATGTTGTAGAGCTGCAAGTCTCACCTGTCCATCTTACCATCACATTGTGTCCGCCTTACCCCCACGCCGGGTAAGATGGACATGACCTGAGGAGGTCATACTTGGATGCAAATTGCAGGAATTTGCTCAATCATTGAAGACTTTTTACTATACTGGTTAACAATACCGTGATACTTGCATACAATAGCATGTTTTAAAACATGTTAAAAGTTTATAGGTATTGTCATTATTGACCAAACAGTGCTTAAGGTGTCCAACTTCCCCCTCTCTACCCTATAGCCTAATTATGTAGGACGAACAAAGTTACGACGGTTAGGGCCTACGCTTAGCCTACGTCAGATGCATGTGAAGTCTTGACTTTGATGCATGGAAAATGCATAAACATCTAGGCCTATAATAGGCTAACAATAACTTTGTTGACGTTCTTCATTCTTCAATCCAAATTTAGGGCGACATAAATTATGGATTAAGCCTACAACACTTCGGCCTAGCGGTGCGTGGCATTTGAATTGGGTCATGTTTTGACGCATGCGCAGTCCCGGTTCGTAGTATATAGGTCAGGCAGCGACCTACTGAAATTATATAAATAACTCCGTTCTGTTATGAAACGTTACGTGCGTAGTCTAACACCTTTCTTACTCAACAGCTTTCGAAATAAGAATGGGCTGGCACCCAAAACTTGTCGGTTAAGTAGTCGGCAGCAGGATATTTATTTGCATCCAGCAGGAAGTGTGTTTTGATCGATACAATAAGTTTGTTGTCGGTTTCGTTTCGTCCTTGAAACGTCCTTCGCAGTGATGATTGTTAGTAAGTAAGGAGGTGAAGACTGATCGACATGACAGCTCGTTACGGCAAAATAAATCGAGAAGAGCTACCATTAGCACGAGTCGCTCAACTAGCTGATAGCCTATCAATACACAACTACTTCGGGAAATCAACGCTGTTTCAACCGAAGATGCCAAAAATTTTATTTACGTTTGAAAGATGATAACTTGGTACCGGAGAAATTACCTTTGGACCTCGACAGTTGTCAGGGCTAAACATAGAAAGTTTAAAGGTTCAGTGGATGTTGTGCCATGTGTGTACTAGGCCGAATGGTGTTTTCTATCAGTCTGCGAGTGATGTGGAGTATTAGAAAATCTACTTCATGTAATCCACACGAAACTTTAGCCAGAAAGTAACTCTTGCTGATGGTGTTCAAAATACTCAATAGTGTTAGTTACAAATTACGGCCTACCGTGTTAGGCAAATGGACATAAAGGCGGTAAAATGAGACTTAAGAGTGTTTTTGCTGTGAGACATCAACTGTGACAACATTTATTGTCTGGTTGTGTTTTTACAGACTTATATTAGGAGATTTTATTTCACTGATAAAGTTTTCTACGTGTTGTTTAATGGCAGACATAAACTGTCCAGACCTGGAAATGCTCTCGAAAAATCTCAGCTACGAAGGTAACTACCACCGAAAGATATACTACTCTAAGATGGTGTACGATCGTGTGCGCCTGCGTAGGCTCGGACTAACTGGCTGGCCGGATGTTGAATCAGCATTCAACACCAGTTTTGATTACGGTCGGGGGCTCAGCCGAGGACTGTCGTCCAGCGACAGTCTTCCCGATATCTTGTCCGTTTCTACGTTGAATGCGAGCGAAAACGACGGCAGCGGGACTGACCAACCGGACGATGCTCAACTCCGTAAACTCTTGCGCCGGCGCAACAGCACGGAGAACTGCAGCTTCGATTCATTTGAGAGGGTCAGCAGCAGCATCAGACCATTTCTAAGCGGGTCTGAAACGCCGCCATCCTTACCACCGTCTGTGGGATCGGTAGACGCAGAGGATCTGCTGAGCTTTGGCGCAGGAAGCACCGACACGGAAGAAAATGAACTGTGGGACATTGTAAAAGAAAAAACGCGAAGGAGAAGCTCATCACTGAAGTCGCGTAACTCTCCAAAGTCGCCCGACAGCGCAAGAAAGAAATCTGTACGCTTTGCCGACGCAATGGGTCTTGACCTGCAGTCGGTTAAGCACATCATGAACAAAGATGAGCCGCCTATCTTGCCACGAGCTGCTCTTCGAGATTTGAAGGTCGGCCTGGAAGAGGCACATCGAACGGAAGGCTCTCGATACATGTGCGCGCTGTTTACCCATCCGGGCCTCGCTTGCGACTTTCTCGAACGTGTTGAGTCGAGGAAGGTGGCGTTAGAAAAGTGTCTGGTTAACGATCACGATCGAACTGTTACCGGGACGATTCGTGTGGCCAATGTCTGCTTCAACAAAGTCGTGACCGTTCGCTACACGATGAACAACTGGGTGACGTTCAACGACATTGCTGCCAGTTACGTGCTGAATTCAAACGATGGCAGTACCGACAAGTTTGCTTTCACTATAACGCTGCCAATGTCGATGACAGTAGGAAATCGTCTGGAGTTTGCGCTCAAGTTTACTGCTCTCGATATTTGTCAGTCGTACTGGGATAATAATTTCGGTGACAATTACCAGATCATCTGTTACGCGAAGGCGATTCCAACGCACAGATCGGACTCCGAATGGATGCACTTTCTTTAGCCCCAAGACACTTGAACTTTTACGTGTTTGATGTTTTAGGAAATGTTTAGTTTTCAGGGTAGTGAATTGTTCTGCTGTATAACTTGTATTCTGATATCCATAAAATCCCTGCAGTCGTGCCGGTTTTTTGTAGCACAAGTGATCGACTGGCATAAATTCTATACCCTTGTGATTATTACGTGATTTGCAAAATTCGTAAATATTTTGTTCATTTAGTTGTCCTTTTATCTCATAATAATTGTTAGATGTACTTAATGACCTACTTGCATATTGTTGTACAGTGCAAGGTAATGCACTTAATAACCTAGTTGCACATTATACAGTGCAAGGTGATGTACTTAATGACCTGGTTGCATATTGTTATACAGTGCAGAGTGATGTACATGTAGGTAAATTGTATCGATGTAGATTGTAGATTATGAATCATTTATTTTAGTGTCAGATGTTAGATTTTTATATCTAGATCTATTTGGTTTGATGCTTGTAAAGATGTTTATGTTGTTAACTTTAGGTAATTCAGATAATAAAACTAGTTTATTAAACTTGACCTTGTTAATAAAAACCTCCCAAGCAGCACTGTTAGGCGGATAAAAGTTAATAGGATAGGACAAATATACATTACATGCATTGCTTATTTATTTATATTGAACATTTATATAGTCCCTTCAAGAAAACTACTGCTAGAGCTTTATGTGTACAGATTATATGGGTATAACACCACACTGTTGATGTGTCACTTTCACCTATATTTATAAATTGTAAAGAACATCATTGTTGTCAACAGTTAACAATAATACATTGTGCTTAAATTCGTAGACAAGACACCAATATTATGTAACGTAAGAAAACTGTTAAATGCCGTTTTGGTGACAGTTTGCCATTTGTTCTCATAGCATTTATTCTGCTCGGTCTATATCCATCACCTCAGAAGACGTGCAGCTATGAATGATAGCCAATGTATAATTGATCCTGTTATGTACTACTTTCTATTTTTAGACCTATGGGAGAGGACTGGAGCACTTAGTTTGAATAGTTTTACTCCAGATCAGATAAGAAACTCGGTTTCTATTCTACCCAAAGCTAGGTGTTTGGTCTTTACAAAAAGGAGCATAATCGGGACATTGAAATTATACACTTGAGGGATCCAAAAAACCTGAGAAACGTTAGAAGGTTTGGAGAATTGCAAGGAATCTTATCGTGTTGCTCTTTGTGTAAAGAATATTAGATCTTAATGTTTGGACACAAGTCTGTGAGAGAAAGGAAAGCACTGAGGTAAAACGTAAAAGTCGTTTACGCAATTGCGTATCACTAAAATTGCAATGTACAAAACATCATTGGACCCATCAAATATTCATAAAAATTGAATATACTTGTAGTCGTTGACCGTCAACAATCATCTAAGTCATCAATGACAAGAAATATGAAACACATATTCTAAATTCATCCTAACGCTTTAACAAAGCACTGCGTTGGTGTTCCAGTGGCTTGAAGTAGGCTACACCTGTATCATTAAAGTGCTAAGTGGCCCATTCAAACTGGACATGCTGGTGACTCTTCAGTCAAAACTGCATCATATAATTTATGTGAGATAAACCACTGGCTTAACTGGCAACCTGTCTCAACTTGCTGAGTGGCTGCAATGAATACAAATGCCATCTGATGATCTACATTCATTTTTCTCTTGTGTTGTATTGTTTGTACTGAGCAGACGTGGCATTAACAACACCAGAGCTGTTTTAAAGGAATTTTTAGAGCTGCTCAACTCCTTTTCCTTTCCATCCTCCATGGTAAATTACTTCCAATCGGATGACAATGACGATTTTTTTGGCTAGCTTTAACTGTCCTGAAATGCTTCTGCAACTGCACAAATCCATTTAGAACTGCACATTTTGTGTACAACTGCATGTTAAAAAAGCCCTGAACAGCGTTGATGTAATGACTGATTATGTTGAATCTGGACACCGTTGACCACCTCTTCAACCTGCGTCGCAGATTCGGTTGAGTAATATCTCTGAATAGACCGCATTCACTTCACCCTCCACGTGGTAGTGGAATGGCATGTCCGCCAACTTCCCTCGGCCGTTTTGCGTCGAGCGATGTAGAAACTTTGTGAAAGACGGCAGAACCTGTTTCACCTCATAACAGAAAAACCAGATGCCAGAAATTAATGACCTCTATTGCACACCATTATTTCATTTATAAATTCAGTTCAATAACAAGAGCAACACAAGACATCAACCAAAGGATGGGATTTCTGAATGAAAACAAATCAAGCAATAATTAAATAATCATAATTAGTGTCTGGTATGGTGCTAATCTCAACTTGTGACTTTAATCAAAATCACGCTAACACGCACAAAGTATAGCAGGCTGTAACTTGCTTAGAACACTCCAAACAATCTGATCAAACGATTCAAAAGATCACTCATAATAAAGATGGCCATTTAAAAAATAATAACACAGCTGAAAGCTGAAGAAAGACCCGATCGTCAGGTACAGGGCTCTTCATAAGTATGTCGCAGAAACCATTGGATTGAGGAATTGCTTGTGGTTCTGTCTGCATTTCAATTAAAAGATGTTTCATACCCTAAAGCTACACTAAAGTCTCGAGGGTTTTAGCCTAAGCCTCGACTCAGGCTATAAAGCTGGCTCTGTGTTACAGACTGATCTTCTAGATATTAATCTAATAATTTGGCCATACTTTCGTATATAATAAGTTGATGTCTGGTGTATTAGACACCGGCATGATAGGAGTTACAGTTAAACTTATATACATAGAACTGAACCATTTAAGCAGAAAGCAAGCGTTAACTAACCCTGTGAAAATGGCAGGCACATTTTCCCTGCAGGAAGTCCTTGTATCTGGCCATCGTCATGTTGAATGTATCGACAACATGAAAACCAAGAGACTTCGCATGATCGATCAGAATCGAATTATGTAGCACCAGTCTCCTCTGCTCCGCCTACAAAGTAAAATAACACATTGCAGTGCTGTCCAACATTTTAGACACGGTGGGCAACTGAAGAACTTATTTTTTAGCCATGGGCCGGCCCGCACCGCCGGTGCGGGCCGGCATACTCAAAATCAGCAACTAAAATTTACCGAAAATTACTAACTATATTAAAATTTAATATGGAATAATCATAATGAATGTGTCATGGTAAGCCAAGTTACGAATGAATATCTAATTATCTATGCAAGTAGGCTAATGACTTTGTCTTTTACTTCATTTTAAAACAAATTGCAGATATTTAGTGAGCTCAAGCGGGCCACTTAAAATCAGGTCGCAAGCCACAATGCATTTCAAAAGCACTGGTAGCTTGTTAGTCTCCAATTGTTTTTGAAGAGCTTGTGGTAGAGCTTACAAGTAACTCCGCCACTGGTTGCACTCTGTAAATGCCAGTTCCAAGTTTGAATAAAGGAGGAGGGCGTCGCTAATGGTCTTTGTTACCCCCACAGTGACGTTAAACAGCAAATACAACAGCAGCTTACAAGCGTCAGATGATGTAATCCATCAACAAGCAGATGAAATCCAGCGCCAAGCGTCTTCACTATCACTCGAATGTTCGACAGACCAGACCTACAAAGATACACACTGTGTATTACACAGTCATAAAGCACAACTGTGATAATACACGTGTCACTACCTGAAGTCACCATAAATTTACTGGCTAGCTACCAATGATTTTAATTCCATCAGTCATGGTTGGTAGGCATAGTTTCTTAGCTGAGGTTTAAACAATATTATGGGTTAAACAGTATAGTATAGGGCCTATAGGCCATAGGTCTAGGCAATCTCTAGAAAGTCTAGAGACATACAAATGTGCAGCTTGATGGAAGGGTTGACCTCCCCAGATTCTGACCTGGCAGTGCTGGCACCGGAACAAACAGGGACCCTTTAGCTAATTTTTTTCTTTGGTGCACTTGATTTCACTGGCGGAAACCTAGGGGGGGACAGCGGGGGACGGTCCCCCCCAATGAAGACGTTGGGGGGGACGGCCCATGCATTTGTCCCCCCCAATGTTCAAGCTTTAGGACAAGCACACTCTCTTCAGTAAAGAACTAGAGAAAAAAGTTTAGCAGATGAAGTAAATATTTCTGAAGATATGAATTCCAGGGCAATACAAGCTCTAAACAAAAGTTGTTAATTCCCACATTAGATTGTTTGCGAACATTATACTGTACAGATAAGACACCTCTTTTAACTGGTTACCAATTATTATAAATACATTGCCAACACCCAACGTCACATCACAAAGTAAAAAATCTGTAATATGCCAAGCAAATTTCTGTCGAGGGCAACGGCCAAATCAGCTTATCTTCAGGCTCGAATCAGCGTCATGTTCAACATTGGAAATAATATTGAATGCAAATAAGTAAGTAAGTAAGCAAGTAAGTAAGTAAGCAAGTAAGTAAGTAAGTAAGTAAGTAAGTATTTTGTTTATTATTCCTATAGCATGGTTGTTGTGAGACTTCAATTAAAGTCGCTGACTAAAACGGGTGTGTCTGGAAAGTTAGTATGGTTTCATGGGATTTCTACTAACTTGACGACTAAGAAATGGTGTGTCCGGAAAACGAATGGTTTTTATGAGATTTCTACTCGATGACTAAGAAAAGGTCATCAACATTTTTGTCCGAAAAAGATATTATGGTTTTTGTGAGATTTAAATTAAACTCGATGAGCAAAAAATACGTTTACGTGAAATAGTATGTTTTTATGAGAATTAAAAAATGTTGACGACTAAAAAAGGTGTTTACGGAAATATTATGGTTTTATGACTAAAAAAGGTGTTTACGCTAAATAGTTTGGTTTTATGAGAATCCAATTAAACTTGATGACTGAAATAGGTGTTTACGCAAAATAGTATGGTTTTGTGAGATTTTATGAGATTTTATTTAAATTCAATGAGTTGATGACTAAAAAAAGGTGTTTACGCAAAATAGTATGATTTTTGTGAGACTTCGGTTAAACTCGATGACTAAAAAGGTGTCTACGGAAAATAGTATGGATCTATGATAGTTCAATTAAACTAGAAGACTAAAAAAGGTGTTTACGAAAAATTCAATGGTTATATGATATTTCAATTAAATTCGATGACTAAAAAAGGTGCTTACGCAAAATAGTATGGTTTTAAGAGATTTTAATTAAACTAGATAACTAAAAAAGGTGTTTAGGAAAAAATATTTTGGTTTTATGATATTTCAATTAAACTAGATGACTAAAAAAGGTGTTTAGGGAAAATAGTATGGTTTTTATAATATTTCAATTAAATTCGATGACTAAATAAGGTGTTTACGTAAAATAGTATAGTTTTATGATATTTCAAATAAACTAGATGACTAAAAAAGGGTGTTTACGCGAGAAGTATGTTTTTTATGAGATTTCAATTAAACTCGATAACTAAAAAGGTCATTTACTTTTGATTCGAGAAAAAAATATGGCGCCGACCAATCTGGACCAAGTCTACGCCTCACATCCAATCTTCAAGTTTTTTTAGCCCCCAAGAATGGAAACCAAACTCCGCCCACGATTGGGTCTCTTGAACGGATTTTGATTGTGCATAATGAGAGTTAGCAAGGCTTTTAAACGTGCAATTCTACAAATATGTGTTGATTAAAAATGGCAGTTATAAAGGACTTAGAGAGTTGTAAAATCACATCCTCGCAGCAAAAAATAATTTCAAAAAAGCCATTGTCATCTGATTCGCATTTATTTACCACGGTGGATCAAAAGGTTGAGAAAAAGTCATGCAGTTCTGAAACTCTTTTTGATATGCTCTGATAGCAGGTATACAATAATTATATACATGAGTAGGTTCCCATTTCTTCCAGTGTTTCCTTTTTAGTCTTTCTAAGAAATAAAATTTGCATAGAAAAAATTAACGCTAAGACTTTAGTCATGAATTTGAGTAGTATTCAGTACATAGCATGTTTTTTTTATATATATATATCGTTGATTAAATGCATTACAGAGGTGTCTATGTTAAATGCTTTGATATTTTTTTGCAAAACTGTTTTGCGAAATTTGGCACATTCCATCATCAAATAAATTCGCGATATCAGCTTTAAAAGAGGTGTCTAATGCAATCCGATCGAGTTCAATAGCAAATTACAGTCTGAATTACCTCTATCAGGACTGAGAAAATGGACCATTTTTTGATTTTGGATGACAGCTAAAATGCTACAATTAGATGTGGACATTAAAAACAGCCTTCCCTCACCCCTCCCAACTCGGCGTTTCGCGCCTCAGCGATCGACCTTCGGCCGCTCGTCCGTGACGGTCCGTCCCCCCCAAAGTTCGGACCAGGTTTCCGCCTATGCTTGATTTGATAGGTCTATAGCACACGTAAGTGGCTTTGTGGGTGCTGCGAAATTCTCAAAGATTTACATTACATTACCGGGTATATAAAAACCAAATTCATCTGGCCACGACATGCTATCAGTGTTTCCTTGACCTGCTTACCAAAACTTATTGGCAGTTGATTTACTCTTTAACAAAAGTTATTCAACTCGTTAAGTCTTATAAAAATACGGCATGTGAAAGCTGAATTAGACTTATTAAAGGACACAAGACTTGCAGGCCGAGTGAAACTAGAAAGAGATATGACACTGAGAAAGATAAACAGAAGATGAGAACCACCCGGCACAAACGCTCATGAACGATGACAAGGGCATAGATAAAAGAGACGTTGTATAAGATAAAGGAGACTCTGTGTACATATAAAAATTGAAAGATCGTCTTACTGGTGAAGCAGAGTTGAGATGATGTTGAGATGTTGAACAGCCAACCAATGAACGCCACCAACAACCAATGCCGTCTGATGACGATCATTTGCCAATGGCAGAGACCTGAACATCATCATGTCCGACCATTATTACCACCACCATGACCACCGCCGCCACCACCACCGCCGCCACCACCACGACCACCGCCGCCGCCACGACCACCACCACCGCCGCCACCACCACCGCCGCCACCACGACCACCACTACCGCCGCCGCCACCACCACCACCACCACCACCACCACCACCACCACCACCACCACCACCACCACCACCATCAATACACCACCACCACCACCACCACCACCACCACCACCACCACCACCACCACCATCAATTATGACCATCAATTATGACCACCATTGCCACAACCACTGCCACGACCACCACCACCACCACCACCACCACCACCACCACCACCACCACCACCGCCACGACCACCACCACCACAACCACCAGCACCACAATCGCCACCGCCACCACCACCACCACAGTTTTACCAAAATTGCCACCATAGTTGAAATAATTTCTAAGTAATCTAACGACGGCCATTTTAGCAAGGGGGTTCACACATTTGAGACGATAATATGTGAAGGTCCATTAACTAGATATCATATGAATTTTGTGTTGATGTGTTATGGGGAGGGGGATAAAAAAAATCGTCCGAAATTGAATGACGTCGTTTATGGACGACCCCCTAAGTCTATGAACTATTTGACTAATTAGAGTATCATACTCATGAGCAGTGAGCATATCTAAGCCCAAGCAATGCTAGTTTAAACAGAAAAGGTGAATATGGAGCATAGTTGTGATTAACAAGAAAGAAGTGCCAAGAGGTGCCACCAAGCCTGAGTGTGATTAAAACGGAAATTACGTCTAGGAATGCAGCTAAGCAATGCTAGCTGGGAGCGCCTCTGAGTAGGCTTCTTGAAGGTGCGCTATATAAGTTTCTGAATGAATGAATGAATGAATGAATGAATGAGAAAGAAGTGCAGCTAAGCCAATGCAATGTCTGACTGATATGGCAGAAGTGTCCAAGAAGAGTGTGCAACTCTTACATGTGGATGAGTTGGTAGAGTGACTCTTCAAATTGCGGCCGTTGGTTGGTCGGCAGCCAGAACTGAGGATAGTAGGTGAAGGACAGCGTTGTCTGGTTGCCGTTGATATTCGTGTAGACCTTGGAGTCGTGCGTTTTGTCTGATTCCATCAGAGATCCATTGATCTGCTCCATCGTGTAATGCATCATGCCTCGGTTTGTTGAATCGCCGATGAACAAAATCTGCAGCAACATTTAACATCACAGTCAAAGGCTTTGATGATTCTGAGTTCAAAGTTTTGCATACAAAAGTAGATTAACTTAAAAGATACCAAAGATTAATTGTATAAAACAGATGACCAGTTAGCACTCTAAGTGAATGTAATAATCTAGTCTTAACATTTTGTTCAACAATGTATTCACCCAAAAGAGTTTGTGAGAGCATCATGACAATGATGATTTAAACAGGGCTACGACATTAAAAATGCGTCTTAAAAAGTTCAATGTTAAACCAGAGATAAACGTTTTCGACTTAATATGGTTTCAGCCTGGACCTGAATGACTCAATTGTAGGCACCCTATTTAATTTGGCCTAAAGCCTCTTGAAGAGGTGCTAGATAAATTTCCGATTGAATGGAAGGCATTAAATGCAGACGCCATAGATAAAAATTCTCTGCTCAAAGAATCCATACCTTTTTCCGTTGAAGGCAGTGTTTCAGTCGATGTCTTGGCAACGGAAAGTGTGTGCAGTTGAATGGCTGCCAAGTAGCCATCGACCAAAAACACGTCTCCTTTCTACCACAGTCTTGACATGGCATCACCCACTGCCCTGTGCATACACATACACACACGCACAATTACACATAGCAGCAGTGTTGGCTAGTTACTTTTTAAAAGTAATCAGTTACAGTAACTAGTTACTGGACTGCAAAAAGTAACTAGTTACTGTAACTGATTACTTTTCCCAAAAAAGTAACTAGTTACTGATTACAGTTACTTTTCAAAGTAACTATAGTTACTTTTAGTTACCACAGGTCCAATTTAATTGATTGAGTCGTTCAGCATGTAATCACCAGAGTAATAGTCTGGATCGCAGAAATAAGTAACTACACATCACGTTGAGCAGCATGCTGACAGTGTTCACTGAGCTGCATGCTGACAAAGGAATATCCGTATTTTGGATCGCAAAAATAAGTAACTACACATCAAATTAGGCTGCTGACAGTGTTCAATGTCATTGCGAAAGATGGTTTAGCTGCATAGTTGCATAGGCTATTTTGGTACTGTCACTTAGCTAATAACTAAAAAACGATTTCAATTTTTTAGTTTGACTAAAAGTTGAATGTCCGAATTCAACGGTATGAGTTATGAATCTTAAAATATGGGGAAGGTCTGTCCACTATTAAAATCACCTGCCCTTACAATATCCCAGTACAGGCCATGATACAAGTGCTACGAGTCTGCCTGCGCGCTGCTTGATCCTCTGTTTTACGCCTAGCTGTATAGTAACAAAGACTGTTAGCGGCGCCCTCCTCCTTTCTTCCAGGCTTGGGACTGGCACTGGCAGGCACTATGCAGCTGGTGTGCAAAGCCTGGACTCCCAGCGGCGGAGGTACTGTCGCCCTTGCGTTCTTCTCCCTCGCCAAACGGCGTACGCATCGGACTTTACGTTGTCGAGTGAACCTCTTGTGTCGGTGCTCGAACAGCGCTTCGAGGGTTGTTGCCCTTGCGTACTTGGTCACCGACTCCGGTCTCCGAAGATGTTGAAGTCGGCTGCAGCTCCCCCGCCACGACAAGGCGTACGCATCGGACATCCACACCGTCGGGTGGCATCTATGGTTCGATGGCCCGAACGGCGCGCTGCAGTCCGCCAATTGTAATGTGTAGGCTACGCACTACGCAGTCTCTGATCCATGTAAATAAAACTCTGCTCTGCACCCCCTTTCAAAATCACAGGAGTTCTAATAGCCAGCCACAAAATAGCCAATTATAGACAAATCTGTCCCCCCCATCCTCATATGTCCTATCCCCAGGCATCTAGGTACATGTAGGTTAGATCTTTGCTTATCTAGAAGTCTAGGTACTATGACTCTTAGCCTATCAGCATAATTATTATTGCCAATTTGCCAAGTGTATTGAGGTGTCAAAATGTCAAACTCCATTTCAGCAGTATGCGTGCCACTGATGCTTGATATGTTTGCAAGATCAAGCCACACCTTGGGTATCTATAGGTTCATGTTCAAACATTCACCCTCGCCCCTCCCCTAACCCCATACAGGGCCATACAGACTATTCATCAATGCACCTGTAATTAACTTCCTTCGACCTGTGTTCAGCGGTGCCCAGCCATCCGTCACATTAATTACTCAATTGTCAGGTTGTTTGACTAACGATCCTGGGTCTTTAAACTGTACGATGGCCCCTTTGTTTGAGTTATTCAGAAAGCAAACGAAATAGGCCTATCTTAATTAGTTGTCCGGAGGGATCTTAATTTTAAAGTAACGAAAAGTAACTATTGTTGTTTTAGTTACCGTTACCTGGTAAAAGTAATCAGTTACTGTAACTAGTTACTTTTTTGGAAAAGTAACTAGTTACTGCAATAGTTACCTCAAAAAGTAACTAGTTACTAGTAACGCGTTACTAGTAACGAGTAACGCACAACACTGCATAGCAGGGCATCTTAAAAACCATTGCCATGCCACCATTCTTACTTACTTACATCAATTCTCAAGTCCTATCATGCAGTGTTGTACTGTGTATACATATATAAATAAAATATATATAAGTGTGCATATATTATTATACACCATTAATAATATATATATATAGTATATATATATATATATACTGAATTTTGAGGAGTTTCTGTAGAGGTAAACATTCACCATGACATTTACCTAAAACGTCTATTACCTACCTGGTGCTGTGCCAGAGTTGCATGGAGGCAGTCTACTGGCAAAAGCCCTGAATGAGTCCCAGTGTAGATATCTGGTGTCTGACTGAAGACCACATCTCTTACCAGACAGGAAGGACAGTCCACAGTCCTACAACACACAGTAATAATCTTTACTTTGTTATTGTAAACTGACATAAACACAGGGCGATTACAAGCCATAGCATGGATTGATTATCACAAGTTTACAGAAGTCAAATTTAACTGTACTACACACAAGGGGTCCATATTAAACGTCCCACAGCTTATTTTACCAACACCATCTGGTTAAAAAAAAGGCTGATTCGACATTTGCAAGGGTAGTGGGAAGTAATCCCATGTCTGTGCTTACCATTCACCTCTTCCTGCCAGACTGATACCGTTACTCCAGACCCCTTACTACAGCCTTACTGCAATTGGAACATAAACAATCAAAGACAAGAAATCAGTGGCTCCGTTCCCTAAGTGTAGGCTTAAAAAAGACTTTTCCAGGTCAAGCAAATTAGAGCTAAGTAAGATGTGTCGCTTGTTTATTCAATTCCATATTCAATGTCAGTAAGCTATGCGCATGTTTTTATGTAGAAAACAATTAGCCTTGGCGCCAGTGATGATGAGAAGGCCAGACCTTAAGGGTAGCGCACGAACACAACTGCGGTTGTATAAATGGACAACCACTCCTTCTTGAAATAACTAAATATTAATTTCTTTTCACACATTTCAGCTTCTTAGCTTGAGGTAAAGGCTTCAATCCCATAGAGGACAGGGAACGCCCATAAATGACGTCATGTACCTAGGGGGGAGGGGCCACACATCAGTGACAAATTGTGACGTCCTTTACTAGATATCGCAAGACTTTCGTGAGTCGTGATAACGTATGACAAGGGGAGGAGGGTCAAAAATCGTCCTACATTGCGTGACTTCATTTATGGACGGCCCCAGAGGTCAATCAACCACATTCACGAAAAGAGGTTGAAGATCCAGACTCCATGAAGTATGCTTGCAGTAGCTTTGTACCTGTTCAATGTAGCAGACCTGATGCGGTTGACTGGTATCGAAGTCCTGTCCTCCTTGGACACCAGGTCTCAAGCGATGGATGTTTATGGTGTATGTGTTGACTATCCATGGCTCGGAATGCATCAGATCGACAACGACCAGAGGAACTCGGTTCAGACCCAGACCAAGAGTGTAATTGGACAGTCTATTCACAGCCAACAGAAGAACACAACAGAAGTCGTTATTATAATCTACCATACAACTATCCAGGTGCATACAACTAATAAACCCTTTAAATGGTGTGCGGAGACAATCATCTAGTTAAGTTCAGTTCAGTTTAATTGGTAGTAATATCAAAATAATATCAAAATAATAATTAAAACAAGGTAAGTAAAAATAATATTCATAAGCTTATTATGCAAAGAAACCTAAAAGAGACATGGACCTCCCGCCATCCCTGGCCCCTATGGAGGAAATTCAATAATGATTGTTAAATCTGTGCATCAATTGGTTACAAAATAAATGACTGCTTGAATAATTGATTAATTGATTGATTGATTGATTAGCTGTCAATTCTGACCTCGATGGTCCATATCTGTCTGCTAATCGAACTTCCGCTTGGCAATTCACAGCAAAACCTAGGATTCGAATGACAATGAGGTCGTGGTCTACTGTTGCGTAATACTCCGTCACTGAAGCGTTAAAAATTGGCGTCAGATTCAACTTTGGTTCTGTGTAGATTTCGGCGACATCAGGCAATGTGGATAAATCTAAGGATCACAAAAGCATTGAAGGTTATGGTTCAGCCAGAAGAATTTAGTTTAAAAATAAATTACATGATTGTAATAGGCCAAACTACACACACACACATTATAAAGTAAATATTCATAGACTATATAGACTAGAGAGAGAGAAATATATAAATATATATATATATAGGCCTATATATATAAAAGATGGGTGTAAATAAATGATTATTATCCAAAAACCACAATAGCCTTAGACAGGCAGTCAAGTAAACACAACAAATACAAATTCATTGACCAGTTACTGTCATCTTTAAATCAAAGAGGACCAAGACTGTGCTGCTAAGGCAATAAGAATTCCAAGTGCATTAATGACCATCATGTAATGATTTACAACATAAAAAATTATCACTTTAAAAATGTCTCCATTTTTGAAATAACAGCAGCAACCAGTACCCCTACTTTCCTTGCACATAATAGTTAATCATTTCATTCAAAGGAAAAGAGCCATGCTAATTAGTTTCATTAGGAAACTTGATATTTCTGATAGGAAAAACGTTTACTACACAATACGAGCCAAAACATAGTAAGGCAGGGTGTAGAAATTAGTCTAGATTGGATAATATTCCTTGAACTCAGATGCCCCTGTGTAATAAGATAATAGCAATAAGATAACCAGGCTATGCGATTTCCTTCTGCGGAGGCTAATCACACAGCAAATAAACAACGTGAATAGGACGTTCGAAAGATGCTACAGAAAATCCTCAGATTCATTCACGTACAAGAAATTACACCGAGGATAGGAGTTCATCGCGAAAGGTGGGAGGTGCATTCCATATGAAATGGCAGCTATCCAAGCCACGACAGAAATGAGGAAGATCGGATCTTGTAATAAGGCAGCAATAATAACCGCAGCGGAAGAAATCACTCGTAAGTGTTGTTGTTGTTGAGTGGTCTACTGAAACCCAATAGAGCTTCTAGGGTTGCCGACACTTTCCTCATGCCAAAGAAACGGCAACAGACTCAACGTCGGGCTCACTCTGATCCTAGTAGCAACAGCTGCATGCTCTCTGAACTACAGGGTCATGAGTATCTTACAAAGTGATAACGAATGAGTGAATTATTTATCGAGGCTGTGGATTTGCTTCTTCTTACCTTGTCTGCAAGTGGAGCGTTCTACAAATAGAACGTACAAATTAGAATTAGGAAATGCAGCAAATCAGTGAAACATTCAAAAATCAGAGGAAACATATGTCAGTCACAGAGTTTCTGTTGTTGACACTGAAGCCGGAAATTCACCCCCCCCCCACCTCCTACCAGGGATCGCAAACTCTGAATGTCCATAATTAAGTCCAATGTCTACGACCAACCAAAGCCGAAAGTCCAGCTGGGGGTTCTTAACTCTTATCACGGAAGCATTTGTCTCTTGTATCAGCCGAAACGACATTCCTTTCCGGCAGCTGGAATGTTCCTTATCATTTATCTCTAACTTGCCACCTGCCCTCCTCACTCCAAACTTTATTCCAGAATAGAACTTATCTGACACCTTATAATCTGTCTTCATTTACATTCTAGTCAGCCCACAGAAGTTCACGGCCAGCCACACAACTAGCCTATCCGACAGACATCACGAAAGGCATCTAGTCAGTGAAATTTCATTGTCAGTCGGTCAGATGGTCGGTCGGTCACAGAAATCATGCCCTCAGTTTCTATCATTCTGCCCAATCAAGCCAAAAAGTCAGTAAACCAGGGATTTTTATCGTGCAGTTCCACACTAAATGTGCCGTTCCAAATGGATATGTTCAGCCCAGCATTCTGTGCAGCTAAAAATAGCAAAAAACGGCCATTGTCATGATTGAAAGTAATTTACCATCGAGGAGGGGAAGGGAACGAAGGGGTTGCACAGTTCTAAAAATTCCTTTTAAAAAGCCATGCTGAACACCTGTCAGCCAGCAACAGACTTTATGGAATGTGACATTTCAGGTAACACGCAACACATGATCTAAACACACTACTGAACCAGCAAGAGTTAAACAGTGCCTTCGGAGCAGAGAACAACTGAGGGATCTGATTACCCGATACAAAGATATAAAGCGGCCTCAGGAAAAATCCTATTGCATGCAATCGCAATGATGCTTTTCTGCACATAACACTTGCAATATTACAGTATATAAATGCATATACAGAATATACAGTTATACATATATATATAATTTGCATATATATATATATATATATATACAATTTTTAATATCTATATCTATATAAACATACATGACACCAACACCTACACACCTGCATACACAAATGTATACATATAAGCAGTCTAACCTGCTGAACGCAGCTACCATTTCACACAAGAATGCAAGAAAAGCAAAAAGGTACGGGTAATCGCGTTTTTCTGGGCAAATGTCTGCATCAAACAATGAAACCGTTCTTGGACACAAAACCGAAATGTCTGATAGCACCAAGACATTCGTCTCAAGTGCAATAATCACCCACCTACACTGAATTCCGATGCGTGCCTTTGATTCGGAGAAGATGGAGAAGATGGAGAAGATGGAAATCGCACGTCATTCCGGGGAAGTCGGGTACCACTCTCCGAGTCCGAGACAGTCGTCACGCAAGAATCAAAGGCGCAATCATCAGAAAATGGCCTTGCTTCATCTCCACCTTCATTCTTCTCCTCCTCCTGCTCCTCCTCCTGCTCCTCCTCCTGCTCCTCCTCCTCCTCCTCACTGCCAATGGAATGTTTATTCACTTGATTGAGGTGTTTCTGGATCAAAGAGATCAGAAAAGAGTTATACAGTTATGCTTGAAAAAAAGAAATCTCTAAGATCTTTTGGATTCAAAACATTTTCCATGTCTGTGGCATACCAAACATGCTCAAAAATGCATCTACCGGTAAACAAGTTGAAATCGCTAAATAGATTTTGTAGTCAAATAATTTTTGACAGAACCTTGAATATTTCTATATAAATGTGCAGAATATGAAAAACATTCTGATGGTAGTATATTGAGAAAACACTTCTCAATTTAGAACACAGCCATGCGCATGTAGGCCACACACCACTGAACTGAGCCTTATACCGGTATACATGTACAAGGTTTACTCTAAGAGTAGGACAACACTGTGTGTGTGTAGTTATGTAGCCTATGTATCCGTCTCAATACTATTGTGTCCTAGAAGTACACCATACATGTAGACGCTGCCTGCAGCCATCTAAATGATGCTAAGGAATGTTAGAACACCTTATCCAAAGAGTAAACAGGACTTAGACAATTACAGTCACAACTAACTGGTGAGCTCTCCACCTCTAATTGTAGTTGAACATAAGCAAAGTGGAACTCAACAATCAGAGATAATTCCCGCCCAAGTCAATGCTTCATTGTAACGAGTATACCTTCGACTCGGAGAGTGGTACTCAACATCCCGCGAATGACCTGTGATTTCTGTCACTAATAAATAAGACAGTCCTCAGCACAGGCAGCACTAGATACTTTTTAAACCAGAAAGTCGACATTCCAGGCAGTCGGCAAAATTAATGATCCTACAGTGTCAGAAAAGCAGAACAATCGACTCCAACTCAAGGACTATCTCTCTCGCTCTACCCTCCGAGTCTAAGGCAGTCGCTACACATGAAGCATTGACTTGGGTCGGGACTTTCTAAGTACCATGGTAGAAAGTAAGCATTTTTTAGATGGAGCTTGACACTGCACAGGTACCGAGTGGGTAGTAACCTGAAACCCTTCACAGATTGGTGAAACACAGGACTTCCGTACCAAGATCTCACACACTGGCAAAAGCATCCAGAAAGAACGGGGTCAAGAGAACCAACTCCACAGGTCGTTTTACACTTTATTGACCTTTTATTAAGGTTAAACGGAAGAAAATTTTCAAACAAACTTCACAGGTGACCAACTGTTCTACCAGAAAGAATAAAAAAAACTACAGTGACACTGAACACAATACATTGTAGTAACTGAGATGTACGAGTTAACTAACAGCAAACCATTTTAATGGCGACTCAAAATAAGATCAAGTTCAGAGAAAAGTTTTCCCAAGAAAAACCACAGCAGTCTGTAGACAACATAGAGGTGGGGAGGGGATGGGGTGGAGAGGGGAAGAGATTGGGGCTAAACGCAGGGTGCACCACAGTCCGTGTCAGCCACGGCTGCTGTTTTAAATGAAACATAATGCCACTGATGCTGATAATGGTGAATTTAAAGTCCTATCAGTAAACGGACGAGTTTTTGTGTCGACCTGTTCAGTGATGTTTATCAATGGCGCCAGTTAATCTCTTGCATTGGATAAACAGCATTGGGCAAATCAAACAAATTAGCTTTTCGTGAGCAGGAATTAAAACCATCCTTTATGTGAAGTGGGAAGAAATGAAGGTGAGATTGGGTCATATGATGAAGGGGTGGTCGATGGTGGATGGTAGTGGTACTGGTGGAATCTGAAAAATTGCCATATTCTCACCATATCTTCAACATTACTTCCTGCTGTTCAGATAAGATAGATAGCCAAGTGTTTCAATGCTTTTGTGAGGTACTTTAAAATGTGCCAAATTAAGTTTTTTGGCACATTCATGCATACACTATTACATACATACATATGCCTGCTGACAAAGGTTCCCTCTGACACGCTGTTTTGCAATCTCAAAACTGTCCTCTTTAGCCGAGGTGTCATCAGGAGCGCTTCTGAGTAGTAACCTTGAAGGGGCGCTATATATACCAGTAAATCCCTGTAAAGAATGAATGATGTTGCAGTTGGGGTTGGCAAAGGGTGGGGGGCATGGTAGTGGCAGTCAGTGAGGTGATGATAATGGTGATGATGACATCAAAGAGCGGGGCTGGAGAATGGCTGTCAAGATACGGTATTGGGCGGTGGTAACTGGTAATGTATGTGGTAGGAAAGAGATTGGGGTGAGGGGGGGAGTATGGTGCTAAACAGGATAGAAGTTTGTTGATGATAGTAAAGGGACAAATGGAAAAGCAATTTTAACAATCACAATTAGCTGGATTATAGTTTCATCCTCCAGGCTGCAATTCATAGCAGGATTCTGATGGAGAATTAACCTGCATCTCTTCACTGCTTGAACACTTTCTCTTCTCATTCCAATGAATGCAGCAAGATGAGTTAGAATGACTCATAGTCTATTTATTGCAAGCATCATATAATCTTGAAGTGCCGTTAAACCCAACCAATCAAGCATATAATCTTGAATATATTTTAACCTTATTTATTAATTTTACTTATATCCTGTAGAATGATCTATTTACCAGGTACAAGTTTAATCCTATTTATCAACCCGAAAGGTTTTTAGTATAAAATAATGATGCAGATCCAATAATCATGTTAAGGCACGAAATAGCCAATCCTGTGCTGAAGTGCGGTTAAACGCAACCAATCAATCAGCTGCAAGAACAGTGAGCTGTGGAGGTCGTGGTCATCACTACTTCTCACTCTGCTAATGAAATAATCAAAGTTGTTTGCCAACTACTTAAGTGAACCAAGAGAAACTTAATGTAGCTCTCAGTGTAACTCACCTTCTGTATTAATGCACCATGATCCTCAGAAGGAAAGTCTGGGGAGAAGTCCTTGTGCGACTCCCGAGGATCAGATGGAATCATCTTGTGCCGTTCTGTAACAGCAGCTGTGGAAACTGTCGGATTAAATTCACCGGTAACAGGGACTTGCCCGTCCATTCCCTCCAGCACAATCCTCCACTCCGCTACCCGATCCACGGAGTCCTTCGTGTAAGGCCGTTCCAAATGGGTATCGTCTTCGCGTTCCATATCATGAGGAGCCAGATACCAGGCCAAGTGGCGATGATAAGTGAAGAACAGGGAGCCAGTGGTGATCAGAAAGATCCAGTAGAACCAGCCCTTCAGTCGCCTCATTGCTACAATATCACATCATTCTCAGTTTGTTATTATTATTATTATTATTATTATTATTATTATTATTATTACTATTATTATTATTTTTTTAAAATTATTTTAAAAAATTTTTTTTACCCGAGGTAGCCTACCTAGGATCCCTCGGGATTTCAAAAAATTGTCCGGAGACTGTTAGTTGGTGGGTTCTGGAACGGCTATGCTTCATCCAATTCTGGCAAGTCAAATAATTATTATTATTATTATTATTATAGAATCTGACAGAAAATTGCTTGTAAACTGAAATTTCGGCATATGAAGTTGAGCGATTCATATCTTTTTATCCGTTCAACTTTAACTCATGAAATTTTGGAATAATATTCTTGGTCCACTTCTCTAAATAATTGGAACATTTTAGCTTGATACGTCATCAGGTATTAGAGATATATGCAAAACAATTTGGCTTACTTTTTTTGAACCACGGTGTATATACTCAATAAATCAACATGAACCTATTATACAATCGAATTGCGGACTGCATAATAATAATAATAACAACAATAATATTAATAATAATAATAATAATAATAATAATAATAATTATTATTATTATTATTATTATTATTATTATTATTATTATTATTATTACCCACAGAATAAACCACTGATTCAATTCAAATGAATCTCTACATTCCTGACAGCACACCCATAGACAATTAACCCACATGGATCTTCATATGGGTCCAATATGACTGCACTTGGGCATGCTAGCAAATATGGGAAGGGACACCACTTGTGGCTGCTTGACAGTAAAGATCTTCACTTATTTATTTTGTAAGACCTATCCTGCTGTGGGACGCCCTTCAAATGGCATGGCTGTGTTACGGCGCTATATATATATATACATCTGTGAGTCATATATATATATATATATATATATATATATATATATGTATATATATATATATATATATATCAATTGTCATTGTTATTGTCATTGTTGTTGTTGCACACATATCCTGCAAGCAGCTGAAACCAACCTTCTAAGTTTCTGCACATTGCACCGGCATGACAAAAACTGGACACATTAAAAGGATATACAGAGTGGTTAAAAGGATAAAGAGAGGGGAAGACACATAGACAAACCCAGGCATAGAGACAGCGCAACAGGAAAAGCAATCAAGGCACAGTGAAAGAAGCGACAAGTTAGTACTGAGATAATCCTGGTACAAGTAGATCAGTCCTGCCATAAAAATCTACTGCAACCGAAACTTGTCAACATTCAAAAAGCTCTGATAAGAAAATCCTGCAGCAGAAACCAGCGCCTTAATTCCAGCCAGAGTCAAACTCCAATGTACATGCAAGTTTATGCATATACATATAAACATGCAAGCATGTGTGTGAAAGCACTGTAAGTATGAACAGTGCGCATGTAAATACTTAAGATAGCATCTGTGAAACCTCTCAAAGTGCTACACTTCACACTCAACTGCAGCAGGCTAGAGTAAGGAGAAGCTAATCATGATTAGCAATCACTCAGTAGGAATTGTGAAAAAGACAGTAAGTAAATCAGATTATGATCGTGACAAATACCCTATCCCAATATCAACATCCATAACATTATTATCTGCCTAGAAAATCCCAACATAGAAACCATGTAGTCAAAATAATACCCATGTGTTTATCAGTGTGGCCGAGCAAGCCTTGATGCATATATAACAGAATCTATCAT
The DNA here is from genome assembly GCA_945859605.1 of Lumbricus rubellus. Taxonomy (NCBI): domain Eukaryota; kingdom Metazoa; phylum Annelida; class Clitellata; order Crassiclitellata; family Lumbricidae; genus Lumbricus; species Lumbricus rubellus. Next base: position 19,377,298 of record OX243818.1, read on the forward strand.
ATCTGATGCATCTTAGGAAATGCAATTTCTGAACTTACGAGGCAGTCTGCAATATCAGAAAATAAGATTTCTTTCCACCCTGCAAACTGATAGAAGGCCTAATTGAAAGAAGTCACAGCTCAAAGAGTGCCAGGCTAATTCCTTGGGACCTTGGCTAAGCAGTAGTAAATAAGTACGGCATTCACTCTCGCTGCATGCTATTAAGATGCTTGTCCACGCCCTGATCTGCTCTAGGGTTGACTTTGGCAACTCCGCATACGCTGGTCTTTCTTCACTCAACCTCTCGAAACTTCAGTCAATACTAAATGCTGCTGCTCGTCTAATTGCTGGTCTTCCCAAGTTCTCTCACATTTCTGTCTTTATTCGGGACACTCTTCATTGGCTTCCTGTATCGCAACGCATAGGCTAGAGTTTAAGATTTTGACGCTTATGCGCAATTCTCTTCTTGGGGTAGCTCCCTCCTACCTCTGTGCTTTCTGTAACCTGGTATCCTCTCTCCCTGGTCGCTCTGCTCTTCGTTCAGCAGCTAATGGCCTCCTTGTGGTTCCTCGCATGCGTGGTGCTACTGCCCAATCCAGAAGCTTTGTCTATGTTGGCCCATCTTGCTGGAACCGTCTTCCGCACAAGCTGCGTCTTGAGCTTCTCAGTCTCTCTCCCTCTGTTTAGGAAACGCCTGAAGACTATACTATTTGTTAGGGGAAGTGCTAACTAGGGTCGGGAGCGCTACTGAATCTGTGAGCGGCGCTATAAAAATGTTCGATTACAATTACAATTACAATTACAATTACCTCAGTCACTGATTACTGCAATGCTGCAGTACTTTAGAAAAGTCCTGACGAAATGCAACATTCATTCATTCAGAGCATTTATATAGCGCCCCTTCAAGAAACTACTCAGAGGCGCTCCCAGCCCAAATACGAACAAAGAAAAAAACTTGAGAGACTTGTAGAACCCAGCCGGATGGACCACAAGTAAAGAGCGAAGCGTAACAGGGAGGTCATTCCAGACAGTAGGCCCCACAACCGAGAAAGCACTGGCCACAGAAACCATAATTAATTCAGTTTATATAGCACCTATGCAAGTGGAAGCATATGAGTCTAAGTTCTGACTTGAATCGGAAGAGGTCAGAGCAAGAGACAGCAGATAAGAAGTTGTGTATTTAATGTCATGGACTTATTGGGGTTTCGTGTGTTGCTGGTGTACGAGACGGTCCATGTAGCATTAAAGTAAACTGTGGCTTGGTGTAAAGTTCTATTATTGCACCTATATAAATCCTATATATATTTTATATTCTATTTGCATGTCATTAAGCGTTAAGCATGCTTTAAATCTGTGTGACGGGGTTAACAGCAGAAAATAGAAATCACGACCTATATCCTATTATAATGAGAAGCAAATGTCAGCATGCCAAACTCATACTGAATTCGTTACATTGGAAGTCCACTGAGTGAAGAATCCAGTTTAAAATATTAAGCCCTATTGTTCACAGGCATTGTATTTAAATCAGCTAAAACTATATCTGGCTCATTGTTACCCCCCACCCCACCCCAACAAACCAGCAAAATATTGATCTGTGAATGCCTTGACTTTTGCTGTGCCTCGCACCAGAACTTTTTATAATTAATTAATTAATTCATTCATTAATTAATTCATTAATTCATTCAATACTTATGCAGCACAACTACAGGATGCCTGCTACTCAGAGGTGCACCCAGAACAGCGCTGGCAAAGAAGAACAGTTTGTAATGGACGATGGCTTTGATGCAAAACTCTGTCTTCACTTCATTCAGTTATGTTTTTTTCACGTCAGAAGACAACTTTTCAACTCACTCACCCTAACCTGATTTTCTGGTATCATTAACCACCTGAAAACAGACCATTCTGCAAGTGGATTATTATTATTATTATTATTATTATTATTATAATAATAATAATTATTATTATTATTATTATTATTATTATTATTATTATTATTATTATTATTATTATTACTATTCTTATTATTTAATTTTCATTAGCAATATTATTATTATCATTATTATTACAATTGTTATTATTATTTATTATTATTATTATTATTATTATTATTATTATTATTATTATTATTATTATTATTATTATTATTATTATTATTATTATTATTATTATTATTATTATTATTATTATTATTATACTTAATTACAATTTCACTTAAAACGACCTTCTTTCATTGATGATTCCTTGTACAGTTCTATAGCAGCACTGTAGAACCATTATGATTAGATCATAGAAGTCAGTTGATTAGATTATAAACTTGCAAGCTTCTAGGGCTGCTGAGTTCATCTACATTATTTACTGAGCCACAACAAGAAGAAAGGTTAGAGGAAGCACATGTTGTTGTTGACTCATAACTTGACTATGACTAATGTCTGCAAAAAAAGAAGCTTCACATAAATCAGAAACTTTCTTTTTTATGACTGCTTAGTGTTGAGTTAAAAGGATGAGGAGAGGTTTGTGGTCTGGATAATGACTTTCCAGGAGGCTTTGTCTAAATGGAATTCCAGTAGTATCAATTAGTGTTTCAGATGATTGAGAAGTTCTGTACCAACACCCAACATTATCAGGAAGACCTTACAAAACTAAGTAGCTCTGAAGTGTCATACATCAATGAATGAACCCAGGAATTCATCTGCATGGCACAGCAATAGAACTTTGCCCTCTGTAGCTCTAAGTACCACTTCACACTGTAGCCCTACAGACTACCTCCCAAGACAGCCTACATCTGGTCCTGTAGGTTTTTGAACTATCATGTCACTTACTGTTCAGCTGTAACTGTTCAGCTGTAAATGCAGGTGGCCTATACATGCAAGTCTGTGCAGGATAACAACACTTTCCACAAATTATCCCACTTCCATTGTACAGATAATTAATTACCTGACTACTTGAGGTTGAATGTTGTTCCAAGGACCTCTGCTATCTTCTAGTGTTTCTGGACCTCCATTTCCCAGAACCCTGGAAGACCATCATTGCACATTGTAGGGTCGAGAACAATACTGAGAAGCTTCTTTAAAAGGTGCTATATAAATGAACAGTACAATTAGTACCACTACAATTTTCTCCTAGTCAACTTTTTTAACACATGTACATAAGTGATTATATTACAAAACCTTCACTCCTGCATTAAAACTTCCGTCATCAGATCTCAGTCACAAAGAACAGCATCATCATGAAACTTCAATCACACAGTCACACACATTAGACTGCAAGGCACCGGTGCTGCTGCTGCTGCTGCTGCAGACTGCATGGCAACCACAACTGCGGACAGAGCCTGCTTGATTCCAACTTACAATGATGACTTGTTGGAACATTTGTACAGAAGCAGCATGAGAAGAAAGAAAAATTGCAGGAGAAAAGGCATAAAAGAAGGGGAAGTAGGAGGAGGAGGAAGAGGAGGAGGAGGAGGACACATAAAAAAGGCAGAGGAGGAGGACACAGAGGAGGAGAATGAGGAGAATAATACAGAGGAGAATGAGGAACGGAAGCAACCCGATTAGGAGGAAGAGTATGAGGATGAAAAAGACAAAGAAAGAGGAAGACGACAAGGAAAGGAGGAGAAGCAGAAGGCTGGCACCAGAGGTTTCTCAAAATGTAGTAAGACAATCGGGATGCAGAGCAGGAACAACAGAAGCAGCAGCCTATCAATTCTTCTCCAAACTCTGAAGCAGGGTACTCTCAATGCTGTTGTGATCTTGGTATCTGCTCAGCCACTCTCCCAACGCACAATCAGTCTCACAGGTCAAGAAGCACGGCAAGAGAGATAGAGAGAGAGAGAGAGAGAGAGAGAGAGAGAGAGAGAGAGAGAGAGAGAGAGAGAGAGAGAGAGAGAGAGAGAGAGAGACAGACAGACAGACAGACAGACAGACAGACAGACAGACAGACAGACAGACAGACAGACAGACAGACAGACAAGACATAGAGCAAAAATAACAAAGAAGAGTAAAAAATGGCAAGGTCAGAGAAGAAAAGGGTTAAGTAGGATCTGCACGCATCTATAGTAACGTCCTTTGAGGGGGTGGGGCAGATAAAAAATTTCCTATAAGTAGCTGTTAAAGAAAAAAGAATTGGCAGACGACTCAAGGGCTGTCTGTCTTTCCGATTGCCTGTCACTAGAGGAGGATTACCCATAGATCGCTCTACATATGTACGTGTGCAACTGTGCATGTATGTCTGTCTGTCACTGTCTGTTTGTCTATATGAGGCTTACTATTCCACAGCCCCCTGTCGTTATCTTTCAGTTGTTGGAAGAAGAGATAACACCCGAAAGGTCAGTTTATGCCTATAGCTGCACAACCAGGCTATTAGACAATGATTGGCAGATGATTGTCTTTGATAATGATTGGCAGATTATTGTCTTTGATAATGATTGGCAGATTATTGTCTTTGATAATGATTGGCAGATTATTGTCTTTGATAATGATTGGCAGATTATTGTCTTTGATAATGATTGGCAGATTATTGTCTTTGATAATGATTGGCAGATGATTGTCTTTGATAATGATTGGCACATTATTGTTTTTGATAATGATTGACAGAAAATTGTTTTTGATAATGATTGACAGTTGAGTTGAGGCCTTGACCAGTCAGTAGAAGAGATTCATTTCTGTCAGTAACTTTAAATTTAAGTGGAGTTATATCTTCAAAACTCAAAGCCAACCACACTAAATCACCACTTATAGCATCATCGTCATATTCTTATTAAAATCAAGTAGTCATAAAGCTCTCCCCAAACAATTACTGTGGGGGGTGGGTGGGGCCAAACGTTGAATTATGTGGAGTTGGGGTCTGCAATGAAGACTTTACAATGGGGTCTTAAACCCTCAACCCCCCGGCAAATCTCACCCTGCTTAGGATAATTCTGGGGACCACATGAAAGCATTGTATGAATGGCAACTGGCAGGTCAGATGGTGTGCATAACGCACAGCATTTCGGGCGTAAGCAGCTGGCAGTTTGTTCCAGGCACGAAGAGGAATGTGCATTCGAGAGGAGGAGGAGGAGCAGCAGCAGCAGAAAAAACAGTGAAAAACAAAAATACAGCCTTTGGCTATATTATAGTCAGAAGCAATGCCAGTCACTGAGGTGTCTTGGAGCAAGCCTGCTCTTCCCACTTGGTTTTTTCTAGGCACTGGTAAAGTAAAAGATAAAGATAAGAATATGCTTTAATCAACCAACTGCTATAGACCCGTATTTTGCCGTACTAACATCGCACTTCTCATAATATACGATTTGCTTTGGGCTATAACTAAAAAGACAACAGAATTCCATGTAGAGTGGAAGCAGGAATGGCCAGAAGTTGGCCACAACAGCTGAGGAACTTCTTCCCCATTATTTTCTGCCCGTTTCCATGCATCATACATCTACATCTATCAGAGCTGTTTTAAAGGAATTTTTAGAACTGCATAACTCCTTTTTCTTCCCATCCTCCATGGTAAATTACTTCCAATGGGAGGATAATTACCAATTTTTTCTAGTTTTAACTGTACAGAAGTGCTTTTACAACTGCACAAATCCATTTAGAACTGCACATTTTGTGTACAACTGCACGTTAAAAAAACCCTGACATCTATGAAACCCACATTACTTACTGGCACTACAAATGACTGAGAGAAAACAAATAACAGTAAATATTTAAGCAGTGATGAGCATTTGCAGGTAACACACACGTCAGCTATTAGACCGTCAATATAAATGCAAATATCATCTTGGTCGAAACTACCCACTGCTACACACTACAACATAATTTTTCTTACCATTAGTATTATCCCACTTTAGGTCTGAAATTATAACCAAAAGCAATATCCAGGAAGCATGCTAACAAATAAACTGTCGAATTATAGAGTGTGATATGGACCATTATCAATATGCATGAATTGCATATAGGCTATGCATAATATAAATACACATAATTATATATACATAAAGTGTTATTTAAATATATATAATTAAATTGTGACTGTGCATTAGCTGCAGGGTGCTCTAGCAATCAATGCGTCATACATACATATATAATTCATACATGTCCCTTTTAATGCCACAGGACATTGACCTTACGCCAATGGCCACAGAAGTGTTGGCTTGGCAGTGAGGCATTAATTAAGGGTCCAGGGTGAGGATAGCCGATGGTTGGGGTTTCAACCCCCACTCTGTCTTAGAACCCTATAGTAAATCCTGTTTTTCACACCCAATTCCAAGTGGATCATAGTCTAACCCCCAAAGTTGGCCCAAACCTCCCTCAGTTATGTTCCCACAATACTCACACTGGGGCTATGGCCTTTGAGACCGTTAGACCAGTCCATGTCAGCGATGTTTATGACCGTGTCGCCCAAGACAGAGACAGCTGGCGATTGTGATGTTAATGGTTACGATGGTGATGATGACCATGACGATGACTACTGCAACAGGTACTCACTATGGTAATGATAGCACTAGTAATCCAATCCATACTAATACAAGAGACGACGATCGTAATAACCGGAACATCCAGCAACTCTTCCCGCCATCACTGGCACTTGAAGATGAAGATGATGAAGATGATGAGGAGGAGGAGGAGGATAGACAGCAGAGGTGGAATCGCTTTCCCTTGAGCAACAGCAGCAGCAACAGCAACAACAACAGCAGAAGGTACATGTGCATCCACTAAGGCCTATAACAACAGAAACAGAGTCTGAGGCAGAGTAACCTACACACACCAACTGTTCAATGAAGGTGGGAACAACATAAACGCGACACCTTCCACCCTCTTGGCACCATCCGCCGCCACGGGGGGCACCCGATGACAGCTCCAAGCTCTGCTTCTGGCAATACCAACAGCTGCCAGCGTACGGCCCCGGCGGGCGTTTCCTGCAACGCTGCCGCCAACAACAGCTACAAAGTATACGGACCGTAGTAAAGTTGCTAATAACACGTCTTGCTGCTGCGAGGCAGATGGAAATTAGACGTACACCAGCGGCAGGAACAGCAGCAGCTGCTCGCAACTTCGCAAGAGTCCGAGAGGAAGAAGAGGGGGACGCTACACCCAGAATCTTTCTTAAGTAATTACAGGTTGACTATATATTAATACAGTAGTAAGCTTAGTATATAATATAGGCCCTGATTTTATGGTGATCAACGCCACAGAAGCATACGTTACGGCGGTTGTGACGTCTTTCGATCGACGTCTGGTTTCCATTGGTATCGTCTGCCAATGGAAAAGCACTCCTGCGTCACGTGACCTGCCTGGAAAATTCATCCGCCGGCAATGCATTCGTTTCGCACTTTGCCAGGAATGCAAGTATACATCAATGCGACTATGCATCCATCTGTCCACCGTCCGTCCGTCCGTAGGCTACATCCGTGTCACGGCAACACAGAAGATTCTCATGGCACCAGTGTGAGAATTGTGGAAAAATACCTGGGGGGTTGGGGGTTGGCCTATGATAAACTTGGAATCGGGTGCGAAAAAACAGAGTTTACTATATGGAGCTGTAAGAAAGACTGGGGGGGGTTGAAACCCCCAACCCCCAGCAATTCTCACCCTGCATGGCACCCCACTCGACTTAATTAGGTGTATGTAGAGACGGTATATATATATACCAATGTGAAGTGAGTTACAGTAGTGAGGTTCTGAAAACCATGGCGCTAGCTAGAGACTATATTACGCTAGCTAGAGACTATATTACGGTAAGTCTGAGGCATATGAAACCTGATTCTGCTGAAACATGGTTGGAAAAGTTACATGGCGGAGTAAAGAGACAATTTTTTGCTTAAAATAAAATATATAATTAGAATGCCCAAATTCTGACTTTACTAATGTACAGGGTGGGTCATAAAAAGGCCCCTCAAAGGTTTTTTTCCAAAATATCTTGACCAAAAGTTGGAATTTTTAGATAAACTTTTACATGCTTGAAGGCAATTCATTAGCCTACTTACATACAATAGCCAAAATATTTCAAAGAACAAAAGTTATATCACTCTTAGTGAGCCCACCCATTGTTTTTTTGACGATCCAAAAACATAACACAACAAATAGTAAAAAATATATATACATTTTAACATATAATCAGTGTTAATTAGATTTTAAGGAAGTACAAAATATAAATAAAATATATATAATATATATATATATATAATACACATAAAATTATATTTGATTTTACATAAACAGTATTAATTAGATTTACAGGAAGTAGTTGTCAGGCAATAATTCATCAGCACCACTGGTTCTGGACTTATCTGCTGAAACACGATCTACACCCGACAGACCCAGAAACGAGGAATCTAAACGAAGCACACATGCTCCATTCGTCTACCTAAAAATCCCTGCAACTGATTCGGTGTAGGAATCTGAACAAATGGTGAATGAATGGGACCCCCCCACCAACTGATACTATAGCCTATAATAAGCAAAAGACAGATGCAGAGCTGCATTCCAGGCAGTGTTAATCAGGTTGAACCCATTCGTTCAAAAGGTGCATGGAAGTTAAGATATCACGTGCTATCCAATTGCAATAATCTCGTTAAGTAAGTAAGAAAGCAGGCAGCTTTTATTTGCATCTGACATGCGCACATGCACACTGACAAGGTGTGGGATGCGGAGGTGTAGTGGTGGGTTCAGTGAATAGGAGCCGGAGGGTTCCAGGTTCGAATTCACCTCAAGCAACCATAATTATAGGGACCTTGAGCAAGTCTTTCACTTGCGATTGCTTGTGCGCTTTGGCGTGAAACTCCGGTACAGTGTCCGCACTGTAGTCGGGAGTGCTTCTGAGTGGAGAGCTTGAAGGAGCGCTATCGCAAATGTGATAAATAAAACAGAACAGAAATAAGAAGATGCAGTTACTTGAAATGTCTGGTGAATATTTAGCACATGTGCTTCAAAACATTTCGAAAGATGAATGAATAGACGGATCGATGGATGGATAGATGAATAAATGGATGGATGCATGTATGCATGCATCCACGGATGGATGAGATGGATCATGGAAAGAAGGATGGCTAAGCAAGTAGATTGACAGATGTATAGATTGATTGATTGATGGATGGATATATGGATCAATCTTAGATATGGATGGTCATAAAGTTGGACATAAATTGAGTACCGTAAATAGCCTAATTTCTTCAACCATCAAATTCTACAAACTTTCTCAACATTCACAGAGACTACCAACCTATAATTAACACAAGTCCATCAATTTTGAACTTTTTGGTTTCTTATAATTAACAGGAATCTGTGTTACGTTCTTGGATGCTTGTTAGCATAACCTTTCTCAGAAGTAAGCAAGCTGAAATAGGCAAGTCTTAAGTGCTGATGACGGAATGGCAAACCACAAGCCGCACGAAGATAACAAGGACACAAGTTTGATACATGCTAACCACAAAACGTATGACTCAGCCTTCCATTCGCCAGGGGGCGACTGTAAAATGAGCAGTAGAGTTTGTTTCAATAATTCAATTAAATGTTTAATCAAAATAATAGAATAATAAGATAGTACCTCTTTTGTATCTTTTTTCCTTCCTTTTCTGCCCTCAGAAATGCCTTGACTCTAAAACAGATGGAAAAGATGTTTGAATCATTTAAAACTCATGTTAATTTAAAACACTATGTGGTATTTCAGTTTCTTTATATACTTACCGCTAAGCTTTTTTTTAGCATAATCTCAATGGCCAAACTGGATGAGGTGTTGATGAATGTATAGAGGCACAAGGGCCATGGGTTGAATGGATAAATGAATGGATGGTTGGATGGATGGTTGGATGGATGTATGGTTGGATGGATGAATGGTTGAATGGATGAATGGTTGGTTGGATGAATGGATGAATGAATGGATGAATGAATGGATGGTTGGATAGTTGGATGTGTTGATTCACAGATGAATGAAAGGACGAAGGAAGAATGGCAGGAATGAGAATGTGGATTTTAAAGAAAAGTAATGACACATGTAGGACATGCTGAAGCAAGTTATCAATCACTCAGCCGACTGAGGCAATACCAGAAGACAGCATCCTTCCAACTCTTATCACACGTTCATTCACAATCGGAATATCGAAAAAAACCGTTTATGCCAAATCTGCAGCTGGTAGCTCTATAATAGTCGTAGCCTTCTCATCATGTAGACGACGTATCGATAAAATAAACTGTCAGAAGCACACACATTTTAATAACAATGACGATGATGGAAGAAGGAAAGAATCCACTTCCCAGGTCATTTGTAATCACAGTAAGTTCAGTAAGACCACGGCAATGTGACGGTATTAGGTTCCAACAGCCAGATCACCGCATCATCATGTGTCACATACGGCTGTTCTATCAGGGTTCGTATTGGTCTCTGGTAGTCTTGAGCTGTACACCCCACCCCCCCACGCCCCCCCCCACCCCCCCCCACGCCCCCCCACCCCCCCCCCCCCCACCCCCCCCCCACCCCCCCCCACCACCCCCCCCCCCCACACCACACCACGAAACAAATAAGACTGCGTAAAACAATCTGGCTCTGGGCGGCTGTAACTAGCTGTTGACATTCGTCGAATCAAGTACATGATGTCTGGTCTTCATCACAGTCCTAGAGTCTATAGTGTCTGCATATTGTTGTCTGGTTTTCTACCTACATCGCTTAACATAAACATCATCGCAAGACGGATAAATCTTTCAGGCTCTTTTTCCTGTTGACCGACTCAGTCTCACTGCCTGTACGTGTTGTGAGCGTGTTTGTCCTTGTGAGGTCCTGTGTCGCTTCTCGGCCATCTGACCTCAATTGGGGTGGGCTATGGTAGGGTGGAAAGAGAGAGAGATTGACAGCAGTGCTGCGTGCGAGTTACTACCATTTTTTCAGCGACGAAAAACAAGGATATATTATATTAACGGAGTTTAGTCTCACCAGGAAATGCCAATGTTATTTTATATGGACGTAGCACATATAGCTTTTCCGGTAGCTCATTGAAAGGTTAAGCACATCAGCTCAATTATATTTCACATGACCATTACCATTAAAGTTTAAATATTTTGTGACCACGTTGGCCGTGGTCAAATTTATGGTTTAAGAAATGAAAACCAAAACTCAAACTTTCTTGCTTGACTGCCATCTGAATGAACACTTGAAGTGTGAGCTGCTCTGGCTTCCCATTCTCTTTCAGTACACTCATCTTGGTCTCCAAAGCTCAACGATATCTAGCAAATGAAATTCACCGACCTCTTTCAGCCTCCTCACATCGCCCACTCCGCTCTTCAAATAGATTTGATCTTTTAGTTCCTCCCACTAGAACGACTATGGCTCAGTCCCGATCCTTTGCATCAATTGGCCCCTCGCTTTGGAATACTCTGTCTCAATCAACTCGGTCTCAGCTTCTAACTGGTAATCCCTCCTCCTCATTTTATTCCCCAAAACCTATTTCTTCTCTTGTGGCCTTGCACACTGGGAGCGCCTCTGAACGGTTCACCCTAGTAGAGGTGCTTTATAAATGTCTTAATACAATACAATACAATAATAGTCTGCGGAAAAAACTATTTAATTTTAATTCACAAGTTGTACTTTATATGCTGTTAGACATTCACTTGGTATGGTTTCAACGGTCTGTGCAAAATATTTTGTCATGCTCAAGCATAAAAAAGATGATACAACTTCACCAAAAAACGTTCGAAAAACTTTGTAAAGCGATTTTAATTGACATCTTCTACATTAATTAGACCTGAAGATTAAAACAGTCAGTTTAAGCAGTGGTCAAGTTGCTCTAATATCGAGGTGGCGGATCAGCCAGTCCTTACAAATATAAAACTCTGGCTAATCTATAAACCAATACATAGGCCTATTAACTATAATTATTAACTATAATTATGACACTCGGATAAACATAAAATATGTGAAAACACTGAAGCCATAAAAATATAATACTCTTTTAGTTGGCGGATCTCATAGTTCGGGTGGTGGATCTCAATCCTGTAGGATCCGGCTGAATATAACCACTGAATTTATGCCAGTGTTCCCTAATTAAAAGCCACATGAAGAGTTTCATTGAATAAATTGAGCAAATCATACAGGATTCTAGTTCCCATTGCATTGTCAATGAGACAACTCGTAAGAATCACAAATCCAGAACTTGTTCCCGTGTCAGGTCAATGACTCTATTTTCCACGCGTGACTTTTCAGCGGCAAAACAAAGATAATGACTGGCCAGACTTTCCTTTGGACCAGTCAGGATGTGACTGGCATCACCAGTCTAGAAAACAAACATATATATTCGTTTTATCAAGATTCTAGCTGACACACCGCAGCCAATTACAAATTTAAAAATGATACAGAAAAATCATAAAATTCAATAGTAAAAAATAAAATAAAAACAAATAAAAATCATACGTCAATCAACCAATTATATATTCTTCAACGAATGCTTTGTCTTGCTTAGTTTTTTAATCGTACCAACCACAGTTGCAAACACTAAAACAATATAAAAAACTCTCCTCCCCCTGCCACGGCCATTGCAGCCAACAACAATAGCATCAAGACAGGTTGGTTTGGGGCAGGGATATAATAAAGGCCCTGCCATATATACATTTGGGTAGCCGACAACGCCATCAGTTATGACCTTGAAATGTCATTGCAGAGTACAATCCAAATTGAATATTCCACTAGGGATATCAGCATGGTTTCAAACTGTATGTATGTATGTATGTATGTATGTATGTATGTATGTATGTATGTATGTATGTATGTATGTATGTATGTATGTATGTATGTATATGATCATTTATATAGCGCCTTAACAAGAATCTCACGAAGGCGCTATATAAATGATCATAAATATGCTGCATACATACATACATACATACATACATACATACATACATACATACACCAGATGCTGCACTCGTTTCCTAGTTGCTTTTATTTACATTCTCATCGTTTGACAGCTAATGTTTTTGCAAAGAAGCCTCGAGACAAAGATTCCATCATCTTTGTACAGTAGTTAAAAATTACGAATTCCTGTCCTGAGACCTGTACAACGATTATTCTTCAGAAAGAAAAGGCCTAGAAAAACTGTTTGGAAATGGAAATCATCCCAGGTAACCACAATCATGCAGCTTATAGTACGGTAGTTTTTTTATGGCATGATCACAATATAATTAATAAGTCAGGGCAAACCATAACCGCATCTGTAAAAGTATCACCATTACGCATTGCAAAGACAAAAAACTTACAGCTACGGCTTTAATAAAACTTTTGACTGTAGCGAAATCAGCACCACCATGTCCTCCACCGAGATTAGCCATAGCATCTTGGCGACAATCATGCTTGACTGAAATTCAAACAAGACCATGAATAGAAACAGGTATATAAATTACAAGCATTCTTGTTGTATGTTTGTTTATATGTACCGGGTATGTATGTATGTATGTATGTATGTATGTATGTATGTATGTATGTATGTATGTATGTATGTATGTATGTATGTATGTATGTATGTATGTATGTATGTATGTATGTATGTATGTATGTATGTATGTATATACGTATGTATGTATGTATGTATGTATGTATGTATGTGTGTGTGTATGTATGTATGTATGTATGTATGTTAGGGTGCCACTCAAACACTTTTTTGGTAATTTTTTTCGTCTCACCCACCAAATATGTTTCCATTGTTGAAGTAATAAGGCTCACAAAATTTAGAAGCATTATAATAATATTTACTGGTAGCTTAAAGCTCGTAAAGTTTTACAATAAACGGCATTTTTCGATATTATCGTAAAATTAAACCACAAGTAATTTCTACTCAGAAATTTGCTAAAATGCTTGAAAGTAAATCAATGTTTGCTTCTAATAACTGCAGAACTTCAAAATATAATAATACGGTAGTATTTAATGTTTCTGACTGCGTGATAATCAACGGCGTTCAACGCATAACACAATAGTTTTCAAGCAAAAATTACGGAAATTTAGATATGTTATTCATTTATTTCTGCGGATGATGATGTGGCTGAACTAGTTATGGTAAATGTAGATTTGTTTGAATTCGGATAGTCCTGTCGGTGTTTCTCCACGACTTGCAACAGGAATTGTTTCTGTTCTTCCTGATTTGTTAGAACTGCATTGAAACTCTGGATCAAAGCCACTCCCCGCTCTGCTGCATCATTCACAACTTTCAGGCTTCTTACTCGCTGTTGGGCTGCAATGTAGTCTTTGTCATTGTGCCATGTATCAGGACTAGGAAATGTTGTGGAATATCCAATGCTGTGAAAAGTTGCCTGGTGTGTTCCGAAACAAAGTCAGACAGCTGCTTCTGATAGAGTGTTGCGTTGAAGGCAATGCGTCGTGGATGATTCGTCGTTTTGACGTCTAAGGCAGCAACCATGGCTGACTTCATCTCGGCAGAAACTTCGTCGTCAAAGAAGGCGAGACCAGTCAGAACTTCACTTACATACCACAAGTGACCAGAGAAAGACTTTATGGCCGCATTAGCGACAGCATCATGCGTCATCCTGTAGCTGTCTAACTCACAGAGTAATTGAAGGTCATTCCTTGGAGCAGATGGAGCGCATGTACATGTAAACCAGGCCTTGAGATAGACTTTCAATATGAATGTGTTGAAGTGACCTAGAGCTGATAATTCACGTGCAGTCAGTCGGAATTGTGATCGAAAAAGGAATATCTTCAGAGTATATATCAGCTTCGCCATCCACCTAGCTCGGTGGATGGCTCCGGGCGACTGAATGTGTATACTCGCACTGCCTGACTCGCACTCTGCTCCAAGAAATAGAAGCGACAGCTGCAAAAGCTCTCGGTAGTCATCCCTTGGATGAAACTCTGTAAGTTGCTGCTGAATAAACTGTATCAGATCATCCCGAACTGGACTTAAAACCGATGCAATGGAGATTACTTTCAATCCATTTTCGTACTTTGCTCGGTCAATCGATCCCCAATACTTTCCAAAACGCTGAAACAACTTGATGTTTGGTCCGCTTGAAGGTCCCATCAATGTATCAAACACCTTGGCTACCATTAGTTCCATGATGTGATGCCTGCAAGCTAAGCTGACTAGATCCTTGCCCAGCTTTTCTTCCAAAAGTACACAGGCGCCGGCATGAACACCTGTGTTACTGGCTGTTGTATCAAACGACATTAACTTGATACGATCAGTGAGGTTCCACTCCTGAATAAGATCAAATACGGCCATCGCCTCTGCCTGTCCAGTACCATTTGATAATTTTGGCACTCCCAGCAGCTTCACTATTCCATCTCCAGATACCAGAACTGCAAGACGATCCACCAACTCCTTCGACATTAGAGCAGGCAACATCTTTCCATCCCAGTGCACTGTTAATGGACAGTTCGGATCAAAGGACATCTGAATCTCTTTGGCTACTATTTCACGGTGCTTGCGTCTGGCCCTTCTGATTGATTCCTTATTAATAGCTAGGCTCGAAGGACAAAGTCCCAGTGATTCTGCTGTTGCAGCCATAATGTACGTTGCATTCCGGTCGCTGACTTTGGTTCTGTCTAATGCAGCTGCTAAACTTGGACTAACCACACTCTTGGGTCTGCCTTGCTTCAATTGACCAGGAGGCTGACGTGGAATGTATTCAACATCAGGATCGATAATTATTTCACGCTCACTTTCACTGCTGCGGCTCAACTCAACAGAGTCAAGAGTCATTCCCCTTTCTTTCATCTGGTCAGCCTCTTTTGCTCTGTATCTCTCTAAGACAAATTGCCTTTTTCGATGCCTTTCTTCTTTCCGAGTCTGCACCATGTCAATTGAACCCATGCTACCACGTCTGCCTTTCTCTCGCTGTGCCATAAGAAATTCTTTGTCTTCAGATTTCTTTATCATCAATAAAGCATCAGCATGAGCAATGTCAAACAGATCGGGCAAACTTTGCGTGAATTGGCGTTCCTTCTCTATCTGTGTGTCTGTCCTGCATCTTGCGTTCTTCTTAATAGCAATCCATGCTGAATGTAAATTCCTTATTTTAGTTACGATGTGGTAATCTTTACGAATTGGAATGCGCGCATTATCCCAGAACAAGGAAACTTCTTTCGTTGTTGTTCCAGCACTCAATGAAATAGTCTTTGATTGAACCTTGTGCAGATGAAAGAAGCGCTGTAGAACCTGCTGATTTGAAGGAAGTTTACTTCCTCTGATAGCTTCCACAGTTCCTCCAACCAGCCATATTCCACGAACCTTTTTTGGCATATCATGGTTGTTGCTTGCCATCTCTACGAAAAACAATGTAATTCTATAATAAGCTATACCGCATACCACAGTCAGCTATCTTTCAAATTTTGTAAAGAAAAAAATCGTGACATTAAGAAACATTTTGTTCTATAAAATTTATAATATTCACTAATAAAGCCAAAGCACTCATTATCACTCGGTTAAAAACTGAATAACAGATGAACAAATCAAAGTTACATTAAATCACTCACCTATTTTTCCAGTAATGCACAATTTAAGTATTAATAATACTTTATTACTGGCACCAAAAATCAGCAACAGTAGGCTCTCTTTGATTTGATGAAATTCGTTCAAAATAACAACAAAATCAGACTGCGCTCTGCAGCTTAGAAGTGAATTTAATGTATAGCAGAAAAGAATGTGAAACTCAAAGAGCACTAACATTAAAGCAATGAACACTCACTCAGTTACTTACTCAGAATTAATTTACTCTGGTGAAGAAAATTGGATTTGAAAAAATACATTTAATTTTGAGAAAAATGAAAATTATTAAAAATGTGAGTGCATGAAGCTACCAGTAGATATTAATGTATCTCAATGAAACTTTGCACAGTTCCTATGCATCATAGAGAAAACATTTTTAGGGGGTGAGACCTAGGATAAAATGAATTTTAATTTTTTGCATTGCGTTGGTTGGCACCCTAATGTATGTATGTATGTATGTATGTATGTATGTATGTATGTATGTATGTATGTATGTATGCATGCAACTATGTATGTATGTATGTATGCATTCTACTTGTATTTATTTATACCATACCATAAACTTTATTGAACCCAAGCAACAGTAATGACATCAACAAAAACGTGTAATAGAAAAAGACTAACTGCAAGGGATCAATAGGACTACATACAACCCTAAGGATAGTAAGGAACCTGTGTTCCACTAGTTGGCCACACCTGTGGCAATGAAATAAATGTTGGCAGAGTTGCTAATAACACAAGTGTACAATAAAGTATAATTCTTAACTAGTTAACTAAGTTTAATTAGTCTAACGAGCACGATACAATCTGGACAATAAGATGAGATCGGAGTCAAACTTTATTCAGTGAGATGGTAGTTAAAGTATATAAGGTGAGAGGTACAATGTTCCATGTGCGGAGGCCAGCACATTTTAATGAAAAAATCTGAGAATTAGTCCTAGCAAAATAACGCACAAAATAGGAAGGGGTTTAGGATAGACATAGCAGTAAAATATTATAATTATTAAAGACCCTTGGTAACTGATTATGAACACATTTAAACAATTCGTTAGTTTGCACAATCCTAATGTGTTCTGTATTAAGGACATGGTAAAATTTAAATATTTCATTGATAGGCATAGACTATGTACAGGGTGCGCCAAAAAAAGACCCCCTAGGTTTTTTGCCAATATCTTGGCCAAAAGTAAACATTTCAAAATGAAATATTTTACAGTCTTACAGACAATTCATATTTACACATGATCGCCAGATTTCATCAAAATATTTGGAACAGAATAAAAGTTATGCCACTTTTAGGGAGGTCACCCACCGTTTTTTGACGATTCAAAAACGAAACGCAACAAAAACGAAGTTTTTTGCCAATATCTTAACCAGAAATAAGAATTTCGAAATGAAATTTTCCAAGCTTAAAGACAATTCATATCTACACATGATGGCCACATTTCATCGAAATATTTCAAACGGAACAAAAGTTATGCCACTTTTACGGAGGCCACCCACCGTTTTTGACGATTCAAAAACGGAACGCAACAAAAAGCAACAAAAACGTGATTTTATTAAGTCTCATCTCAAATAAATGTTGCCAAATGAACTTGGTAGCGCTTCACAACTTGTGTTCACTAAAAGTGGCATAACTTTCGTTGCGCTTGAAATATTTTTATGAAATCCGGTCATCATGTGCAGTTATGAATTGTGTTCAGGCCTGTGAAATTTCAGTTCGATAGTCTTACTTTTGGCCAAGATATTGGCCAGAATAAATGAATTGCTTTTTTTCACTTTTCGTTGCGTCCGGTTTTTGAATCATCAAAAAACGGTGGGTGGCTTCACTAAAAGTGGCATAACTTTTGTTGTGTTTGAAATATTTTAATGAAATCTGGCCATCTGGTGTAAATATGAATTGTCTTTAAGACTGTAAAATTTCATTTCGAAATTCTTACTTTTGGTCAAGATATTGGCAAAAATCTTAGGAGGTCTTTTTTTTGGCGCACCCTGTATGTATGTATTGTATACATGTATGGAGAAGGAAAGGTAGCAAGCAGTAAAGGTGCTATAGAAATGTACATAAATATTTCCAGAGATAAAGACACATAATTAGGGACAGTTAATTACATTACAGTGTAGAAGAAAATACTAACTTTTTCGTTTGGTTAAAAAGTCATACTGACTGATCTCTTCCTCACCAAAGACGCATGTCAATTCACCCTAGAACATAACCAAAGAGTTGCCATCTTTAAAATGTCTTGTTATTGTCGCACATTACCATTTTACAATCACTTATATGAGCAGGGTTCAAAGTGGATGGAAACGAGCGGGAACGCCACTGCTCTCGAAATTCTTTGCCTGCGTTCCCAATGCTTTTCCATGCGTGGAACCCTGGAAACAAATACGTTCCACTAAAACTCTTCTTCTACGTTCCAACTGCTCACACATTCGGCGTTCACACTGCTCACCCAAACCATCTTAACCACTGCATATGAGTCTCTACCCTTCTATATTTAAACTAATCGCCTATCCCTTGACTAAGAAGTAAAAGCGGAAAGATAAGGTCACGCAAAGCAATGTAAAATGCCTGGATGAGTGGACGTGTTCTTTTTATGACTCTTCACTAAGTTGATCACTTAAGGATGAGGTTTCTGTGGACTTCACTGAAGCAAAGGACGCAAACCACACACGTAAATCATTGACGTGACATTGGTATTCAGTGCGTTCACAAAAAACCGGAAGTGATGGCCTCATCAATCTCAAGGGGAGGCAGTCAAAACCCTGCAGCTCATGTTGAAGCATTCTCAAGATTTTTTCTGTGTCCCTGTTTGACTGAGGACAAAAGATGCTGTCCTCAAATGCACTGGATGGAAACTGTACATTCAGTAATCAACACGGCGTTGGCCCGTGTATGTTCACATACCAAATTGTAATTGTAATTGTAATTGAACATTTATATAGCGCCGCTCACAGATTCAGTAGCGCTCAAAAGCCTAACGAACTGAGGACTATGAATTCCAACAGAGGTAGGTAAAAACATGGAAGCAAAAACAACCTTCTGACAAACACACAAACCTCGATTGCTACACACAAAACTAACACCGCAATTGATAAACTTTCTACAACTTAACGTCACATTTTACATTTACTCCACTGGTGCTAACACCATAGGTGCAAAATAATAACAAGAATCATCATCATTGTTACCAATGCACATTCATAACATAATGTATGAACAAATACATGCCTTGGTTCCGAATATCTTGATATGACGGTCACAAAGTTTCTCGGTGAAAGCGATCATGATAAAGTTCACTGTAGCTCCACCTTCAAACTGTAAATTCACCACCTGGACAAACACAACTTTCATATATTTATTTATCACCATCATCAACAGCCTAAGGACACGTGTGAACGTTTGAGTCAGTCAAATGGTCGGTCAATAGGTGACAATCAAGACTGAAACCTACACACAGAGATTGGCAACATGAGCGCCAACCATTAAAAATTGACAAAGTGGAAGCACAATATGAAATCTATATCAATGTAATCTTATTGTAGGACATGAAAGACGATAGGTTCAGAGCACATGACTTGTAAGGGGGGGGGGGGGAGAGTATGAGTAGTTGCTCCTCTGAGATGTTTAGCATGTAGGGTCCATGAGCACTGAGCAAGTCTTTCACAAACAATTGACACTTGGTCAGTTCTAAGACATTGGTGTTTAATAAATGTATTTGGTAATAATAAATGTATAATCGACAATTAAAACATGTTGAACAAACAATTAAGACACAGGTCAGGACTGCTAGCTGTACTCTTATCTCTGCATAATACGTTGTGATGCTGGAAAAAAATTTGAAAGAATCACACACCTTCCTTGTGATTACTTTTCATTTAGGGTGTATAGCGCAGTATATGATTGTCTGCACTATGGTAAAAAAGTTTCAATTGTTGGTTAAACTGTCTTGATCACAGCAAAAGAAATTTGTATGAAAACACGTCTCTATGTACGGTAACTAGATATTTATGCAATTTTATGTATTTATGAATCTCTGTTCATCATATGTATCGATATCAAAGTGTAGTGTCACTATGTCAATTGTCAGCATGTATCTATGTAAATATGTATCTATGTCAAAATGTAACTAGGTCAATATGTATCTATGTCAATAATTATGTATCTGGACTATGTATAATGTCTATATCTGACCTGGTTGTCATTGACATTGTTATCACAGTCATAAACACATCTTCCATATGGTCCTGTTTTCAATGCCTCAGTCAAGTTCTCTATGTCAACAACTGGAGTGACAGCAGTCAATGGCCAATTTCTGCCCTACATCAGAATAACAATAAAAAAATACACACAAAAAACGTTAGTTTAACAACAGCCATATTATTTCATAACAATAACTGACAGAATGTGGCACCCCTAAACAGCAGACTGTTGACTCTGACAAGTCACCAGCATTTATTCTATAGATGAAGGTATAGAAAATAAAATGTGCAGCTCCCAAGCTTATGTGATTGGTAAATTATGGCAAATTCCAATTCAACACATAGTCAGTGTCCAGTAATCATAAATCATAATCGTAATTTCCAAATTTCTAAAGTGCCACTAGATAGCCAAGCGCAGAGCACCAGCTTTATCACGAGCACTAATTACCTACATTGTAATTGTTCATTTCACAGCTTATGCTGGTAAATATAATTAAAAACGTGCCGAATTTCTCAACAAGGAGGCCAATAGATCTGCAGCTTATTTTCCCCTACACTATACACAGATATTTGCGAGGTGAGTACACTCTGTATGCCCGCAGTCCAGCATATAGTATACACCGATTACGGCCCTGTCAACAAGTTACCAAAAGTAAAAGCCAATATCAGCCAATGCGAAAGCTTAGAAAGTAACCAAATGTATAAGGAAACTAAACGGTACTAAAGGTACTAACCCTGCGAAGAGCATCAAAGTAGATGCGCTTAGCTGAAAATGGACATTTCTCCTCAACCTGACAGTCGAAGCAACGAGAAGCGGCTCCCTCTGGCTACAAGGTTGTTTGACCCAAACAAAATTAAAACAAAATACCAGAAGATAGATATTAACATGAATTTGCTTATGGCCAGAAACTCCAGACAACAGACGTACTAATGCCAATGGTGCACAAATATGACCTGCAAGCTGCAACTGATGAACACTTTAATCTGTAATTAGAGCAACCAGAGTGGCTAAATAGACTACTACTTAAAAACTGCTCTTTTCAAGTTATTACCATTAATTATCTAAAAGACAGTCCAAACAAATTAAATGAAGGAGAAGCCGTCATTAACAATATACAAAGTACATGTATGATGTAGACCTTGCTTCTATGAGCAAGTTTCTATGCACTGTAGTTGTTTTATGCACTTATCTTAAAATCTCTGATGCAATTTTTGTTGAGTGACCTGTTTTATAAATGCAATGCAGTTTCCCACAAACCGCCATAGCTTCGGTGGTGTGGTCTATTTTCTGTGCTCTAAAATGGAATTGATTGCCTGGTATATAGAACACATCAGCCCAGCATAGCCCAAAGCATATTGAGCACCAACCTGGTTCTCTTTTCGGAAGTGCTTCAGCGATCCGAATGAGGAAACAGCCGTACACTTTATGCTTCCCATCAGCATCAAGATGAGATCAATGTCATGACATGACTTCGTCAGGAGACTGAAGGACGACGTCTCTGTATTGCGCCAATTCCCTCGCACAAAGGAATGCGCAAAGTGCCAATAACCCACCTTCACAAACGAACCCCCAAGTGATACATTAGTCACACGATTACAAGCAGTAATATATGTATCTGCATTCTGCATGTTGACAATATCTTGGACAGATACCATATGGAGTGTAAATCTCAGAGCAAATGATAACATTCACAAACATTTTGCAGCAATCATTCAAAACTGCTTAATACATTTTGAGCTTGCAAATGTAAAACTTAGTTCCTTAAGCAACTAATAAACAATCATTGTGAAACTGGTGAATGACTTTAAATATTTAAAAACTTTCTCTATTAATTAACTCTTTATGCTACAGAAATGCAAAGCTATAACTAAGAGTACTGCAGCTGGTGTCATGAGCACATAGCATGAAGCATTTTATACTGAAAAGCTTTAAAATACACACACTGCCCACATCACTCTAACCTATACAAAACTTCTAAACGTGGCCACTCATCTTAAAAACATAAGCAAATGAAAATATCAGAAATTCTCAGGACTGCAAAATGGATCAAGGATAACATCTCATCACTGGCAAATAAAATTAAAGTCTGAAATAACCAGGTTGCTCTGTCCATTCTGATGCCAGGGCAGAATCTGAAGACGTCAATCCAAGGAGATGCAACAGTGGCAGTCGGTGATGATGGTGATCATGTGGTGGTACAGGAGCAGAATCAGAATATGATAGCCTGTAGAATTCGGATTTCAGTTGTGAGTGAAAAAGTAGCATAGAGAGAGTGCAATTAATCGCACAGAAGATGCAAACAAATAGTTCCACGTACTGGTTCCATATGCTGAATGCTGACAACGTCACCAATAGCTCCAGCCCTGATTAAGTCCCTTAGCATTAGGGCTTGTGGTGTATATCGCAGAACATGACACACGGCCAACATCACTCCAGCCTCCTCACAAGCGTCCACAATCTCTTTACAGTCTCTGTAAGTCACCTTCAAAGAAGCAACATCCAAATACAGTAAATAAAAGAAGAACTCGTATTGCATAGCACTTCGTAAATTATTATTATAGCAGCTGTAACAGATCAGCAGCACACCAACACCCCAACTTGCACGAAATGTAAGAAAATCGAGCTACAATAATTCTAGAAAATTATCACAAAGAGCATCTGACAAAATTTGCTCCAAAGCACACAAAAAATCATGGTAGACATTAAAGCAAAGAATAAAATGACAGACAAACAATATTGCTAAAAGAATTCACCTAAGCAGATACACAGACAAACAGACATATAGAAAGAGAGAGACACACAGTTACGTAAACATGGAGAGACAGATCCAGAATGGGAAAGAATTACAGTTAGAAAGGCAGATAGACACACAAAAACAGATAAGTCTTGTTTGGAATATTTTTGGTGCAACATTGGCTACATAAAGTGTGCCAGTAAATGTGTATAACTATTAACTCAGCAGGCATGCATAATACTGCCAGCAGCAGTTTCTAATTAGCACACAAATCTAAACTGATATACAATTTTGCAAATGTATACAACTTTAACAGAATCACGCAAAAGCAGTTGGTTGCTGTAATAACACATTCATTTCAATCCACTGATTCTTCAAATCCTGGTTTCATGTTTCAATCGAGTACTTATGCACAGCCACAATTAAACAAAAGTGTGCTACTATTTTACCTTTAACTATTTTACAAAAGCAGACAGGAATTCATACCGCCATTGGTTTCTCCAGCAGGATGTGGTAACCTTTTTGAGCGAACGCAATTGCCGGTTCCTGAAAACACATTAGTCTCGCTTTTATGAACTAGTTATAACCATGGTGTAAGAGGAGATGGTGTACACCAGGAGTTCTCAAACTTTATTTTTATTGTACCCCCAAGTAAAAATATCGAATGGTGGCGTACCCCCAGCAAAGTCAGATCAGAAACAAAATCCCATTGCCTAGTCACCATTGCAGTGACAACCAAAAAGTCCTTTTAATCATTGTATGGTGTGGTCTATTAGAGTCCTATAGCCTAAATACAAGCCCTTAGGGGCAAAATTGAAAATATGCAAAGTTTTATTCATGCAAAATTTTGCAAATGATGCAATCATATCAACAAAAAGGGGGAAGTTGGTCTATAATCCCTGTAAGAAAGAGCCAACCTATAGCGTTATAGTTGCTGTTTGCTTGTTTTGACTAGCACAGATTTAAAAAAATTACCTGGTTTAATATTTGTCAATTTCAAACTCAAATTTTGCCCACATTTATTTTTGATAGCAAGAATATACAGTTCAAAAACTAGTTTCAAACAGATATATAATTATATGACGTGCTGAAAGAAATCACAAATTTTAAAGCTCGACCTTAGAACAATTCAGTTATCCTTACTGATCTCTATAATAGCCTGCGCTTAATGCATGCGCTGAGAATTTCTGGCTTTGGTTCTTTCAACCAATTATACATTAATTTGTTTCAAATTTATAGTGAGAGTCCTAAACATAAAAATGTTGCATGCACTATAATAATTATAAGCCTAAGCTTAGTATGTGAGTTTAATCACATGTTGTGAAAGAAAAAAATGACGATGCTGTTGCATGAAGCAACGTTAAAAGCAAATGCACTGTCCAAAATGACATTTAACATCACGAGACCGGCGCAGTGGTTTTATTTTTCACCATTATTTTTATACTGTTTTTTCCTTTTTCTGTAACACGCGCTTTCGTGCAAGATTTATATTTTGTTTAGGCGCGCTAGAAATGACAGTTTAATAATAATAATAATAAAAATCAAAGCTAATCAAGGAAAAATGGACACAAAGTCCATAAACTAAAAGAAAAATTTATATTTCTGGAAATTTTCGCGTACCCCTTACCGGCGCCTGGCGTACCCCTTGGGGTACGCGTACCACAGTTTGAGAACCCCTGGTGTATGCACTTTCAATGCTCGCTATACAACATTTTATACTATCTGATTTCAGTAGGTAGTGCCATGTGTGCATAGATCTGCCTAAGTGCTAAGAGCATGACAGGCCATGGAAGTCACTTGCAAGTTTGATAGAAGAATATTGGAAATGAATTCATATTTACGGATTATATTTACTTAACAATGTAGGCATATCATTGTCCAGTCCAGTTAGTTCACGTCATTATTGTTGTTGGCAACAATAAAAACATGAAGTCCGCTAGGGCTAAACACTGCAGCAAGTGCAGACTTAAGTAGGAACAGAGCCAATTGAAGAGGATGTAACAACGTTTATACACACCCCACCACTATTAAAGCTTGCTCGACCATTGGCAATATCCTGAAAGCTTGGTTATTGGTCATTTTTGGTCAAGTATATAAAAAAAGCAAGAGGAAGCATTCACAGCTAAAAAATTGCCACCTTTTCTGAGCTAAACAACCTTTAAAACCTGCCTATCACATCCATAAAGCACCATACACCATAAGAACAATTTAATTATAACCATAACCATAAATTTTATTGAAACCCAAGTAACAGTATTGATTACGAAAAGAAAACACAAGTACAATTTAAAGCAAGCTACCTACAAGGGATCAAAAGGGCATGACTCTAAGGATGTCTTTAGATGCTACCTTGACTCTTCTTTCCCTATTTGACTAATACTCTTCTTCTAGTTTGTTATAATGTCGAAATATGACACATTTGTAAGAAAACCATGTAACAGCAGAACCTTGTGCAGCTGATCCTGTGTGGTAATAAGTGCACAGTCAGCAAACTTTTCGACTTCCGAAGCCTTTTCCCAGCCTAAAGAAAAAAATTATCATCATAGCCAACATAAACAAGGGGCACACACACATATTTTGCAGCTAATGACAACTAAAATGTTTCCAGAGCATCTTTAGGCATACGCACTATCATGTAGTCCTGCAAGTCTATTTCTATCTGCACACATAATGTATAACATTCAGAATAAAATGAGGCATATTGCCCCATAATGACAAGCTGCCATGCGAGACGGCATAACATGTTTTTAATAATACGTGATAGCCAAGGACCAAAGCATCTTCTCAGTCCTCAGAGTGACATACTGGTTAACTCATTTTGACATAGCAATATTGACAAATGAGAAATTCAAGAAGATCGTATGACAATCACGTTAAAACCCAATAGGTGGCCGTACAGAAAAATTAGTTGATACCTAATCTGGCACCACGTTCACAATAATTCAAGACACACAAATATATACATATATAGTTATATACAATATATTATATTATAATATATATATATATATATATATATATATATATATATATATATATATATATATATATATATTGTATTGCATCTATAAATTTATAAAGCACAGAGCACACAATCAGAGGCACTCATATTTCGAAAGACAAAGAGAAAAGAAATATGAAAAACCGTCATCACAGAGTTGTACAAAGACAGCTAAAGATAAAGCACAGAGAACCCATTGGCTGCCATGTAGAAAGATGAATCTGTGCAGAAGAAACGTGATGCATGAAGCCCTCAAATCGTGCTCCAAGGAAAACTAACTGTTGTAGATTCTCTCATCTGGAATGTTATGAAGTCTCTTGAACTTGTCTTGCAAATGTTTCAAGGGATCAGACACGCCAACAATCTAAAACACAAACTGCAATGTATGTAGCCAGCAAGCAGTGTAAACTAAAATGAATAATATAGTGCAACTCTATGCAAATTGTAACATATACATGTTATATATAAAACACATTCAATGGACCAAATAAAAAGAGTATAATATATTGAATAATAAAATCACCCAATAAAGACAAACTGCTATGTTCATGTGATACAATTAATATGGCACTTTTTTAAACTGATTCTGCACTGGTCCTGAAACTTAAGTGTGAAACTATGTCAAGCAGAGAAAACCCAGATATAAACATTTTCTATCATCACCTTTTGAACTACAATGACAAATATTTTAATACTTTACGCAAAGTAACAGTTTTTCACCTTATCGATCAACGTTGCTCTCTTACAAGGCACCATAATAAACATTATAAACTACAGTGCCCATAATAAATGCTTTGCCACCTTACTCAGACATATCAAATGTGCTGGCAAATATAACTAATTACATACAAAGCATAACTATGGCCATACAAAAATAACAAAATGATGATAAACAAGTCTGATAAATCGTGCACAGCGATCTTACTTCCAGTGGCAGCACCACCACAGGATTTGACTTGCCTATTTTACTCTTCACGTGCTTATGACATGTCAAAAAAATTTGGTGTAAATTATATCTTCTTTCCATCTACATGTAATTTCTTTGACCTGCTGAATAACTCCCGGGACCCTGACATGACCTGCTGGAATTGTATAGCTGGCGTCACCACTGCTTTGTTAAAATTGGCAAGCTAATCTGAAATTGTCCTTTAGCGCATTGGTTTACACTCTGGCATGGAGAACGAGAGGTAACGAGTTCGAGCCACCGTTGGGCAGACGTGCTTTGCAGGCTGCTATTAGCATCGTGTATTGCAGGCTATCTGTTCTGTTACTAGTTAATTTTGATGCTAATTAAGATTACTGCATAACTTGAACATGTAAAGCGCAGTGCATTTGCAGGCGTTACATTAAAAAAATATTATTATTATTATATTAAACCACCCTCCTCTCTGGGTCTCAGCTCCAACCTGGAAGAGTTCAGGTGACATGGTGGCGTAGGACGATCCTCGGCTTCCAGCACCAATCACGACAGCTGTCACTTTTGTCATTCTTACTCCGCTATACGTCTCTATGACAGATACTTTAAAGCACAGAGCTCAATTGTCTACAATCAAAAGTACAATCAAGTCACACAGTGTAAGTTTGCCCATGCATTCAAGATCAAAAGATATATCTATTTCTGTGTCTGAGGATATAATATAAAGCATGGTAATGATAAAACAAAAGCTATTTTCAATGTAATGTAGGCCTACAAATACTGGATTCGGAAGTAGATTAAAAAGTAAATCGCAAGTAAAAATAACTGGACACTGAGCATTTGATGTTTTAAGAATTCACTGCATCGCATCGCATTTAAAATTTACATACTGTCACTCACAGTATAGACTAGTCAGACAAATAAGGCTGCAAGGCAAAGCAATCTGATGATGATGAAGGCAACGAAAATGACGATTTCAATCCTATGACGATACGACTGCAGCTCTATACATTTAATAATTCACTCCGAGAATTTATATTGCGCCCCTTCAGGAGATTTACTCAGAGGCGCCACAGCCGTCATGGGAAATCTGTGCTACTTATAGAATGTCAGCCAAGAGGTGCAGCAGCTCCTGCGAAAGCGAGTAAAAATAACAAACACCGATGAAAATAGCGAAAAGATTTGCATGCACCAGTTATCTTAGCAAGACCATTAAAAACGATGCCCTACACGTACAGCCCAAATATACCGGTTCCACACTTTACCTCACTTGTAGGGGAAGGTTGCCAAAGATGGACCACGTAAGGATGATCGTCCGTTTTCGCCACAAATTATGAGAAAAATGATTATGCAACACGGTCGTTACATAGATTAGGTGTTGATACACCATTGGATGCAATACAATTTTCATTTAAATAAATAGAAAGGAAAAAATTTAAAAAATAAAAAATTGCAAAAGTGGTCCATCTTAGGAGCATGGGCGCCAAAGATGGACCATGGAAAAAATTTATTGTTAAAGGCGGACAAACAGTCTTAATTCATCAACCATCTCTGCTAAAATGAACTTACATTAAACAGTACATATTATGCAATTTTTCAATAAGCAATAAAAAGGGAAATCATTTATTTGTCATTTTTTTCATGAAAAAACTCAAAAATTAATTTTTTGAAAATATAAACAAAGAATTTTCCAATTTTTCTCACAGTTTAACAATGTCCACATCACTGTCGATAATAAATTACAAATGCTAGCCTAGTAAAATATATTTCAGTAAATAATAAAAAAGAAAAAATATTAGATTGCCTTTTTTAATAAAAAAAAAGTAAAAAATAATTTTTAAAAAATTTAAACAAAGAATTTTCCAATTTTTCTCACAGTTTAACATTGTCCAAATCACTGTTGATAATAAATTACAAATGCTAGCCTAGTAAAATATATTTCAGTAAATAATAAAAAATAAAAAATATTAAATTGTCAGTTTTTACTTAAAAAATAAATAAATAATTTTCAAAAATATAACCAAAGAATTTTCTAATTTTTTCTCACAGTTCAACTTTGACCACGTCACTGTCTATGATAAATTACAACTGCTAGCTTAGTACGTAGAATATATAGCAGTTAATTGCATTAGTAATAATGGGCATCAATGATGATTGGACCGTGTTCATGCATATAGTTGCCTAACATGGACCACACGTGTTTCATCTTAGGCAACTTGCACACTCCCACTTCCAACTCATTTAACTTTTTATGCAGTTCTGATATTGGATTTTCTTTTATGGTATCTTGTAAAGAATTGAAGAACTTAGTTCATAGACGAATTCCGAACTTTTCAGCAGGTCCGGCCTCGATTTTGTACTCATTTTACCCCCAAGCCATTATTTTATCAAACAATGTCAATTAACGTTTTTTTCTGTTTTCTCGAAGGTTTTTCTGTGTAGCGGATGTCTAATCATTTCATTCAATCTATCTTGTGACCTGCTAGATACGACAGCATCACATTACAATACAGTTTCGATCCTTGTGGCCAATCACGGAGTGGTCCATCTTTGGCGCTGGTCCATCTTTGGCAACCTTCCCCTATTCTGGTTCACCGAAAACATTCGGATCAAATCCGCGTCTGAATTCACTCTACGGTAACCTAGGTCTTTAAGTATTTTCTCTGCTGGAAATTCCAGCCACGAATACAATAATTAGTAGCCAAGTTTCTCGTGTGCATGTAACAACGCATGATTACATGGCGCTCATTAATGCAACTATGTCAATCGTGTTTATTTTAAATTGAAAGTGGGACACGAGAGTTTCTCGAGATTTACTGTCTGGTAAATTTTGTAGCAGCCATCTATGGTAGCAGCCTGGTCCGATTGGTCCGAAACGTAATCAGGTCGTTGGTCCGAATCATAGAGATGTATTATAATAAATATTATGTATATATATATATATTATATAGCCGACTCAGCTATGATGAGTACACTGACCTCACGGTCAGTGGATGATGAGACGGCGAGGGAGAGGATTGGCCACCGCCCTCATATGCCGAGGCCTTGAAAATGAAAGGCGCTAACACTTCATCCCCATTGGCTAGCCCTCCGGGCTAGCTAGGCGGGATATCATCATCATCATTTATATAGCGTACATCTCTATGGTCCGAATCATGGTCCGAATCGTCGTATAAACACAGATGCCACGCTGAATTTTGAAAAAGGTAAGATCAGGCCGAAAAAGGCTAGAAAAAGCTAAAACGAGAAAGGACATGGATTTTTCGATTTTTCGCTCTTGAAATTCAAATTTCTGGAGAACCTTTTAGTCATCCGACCAAAATTTTCTCCTTTCCCGAAAAATTACTGATAGGCCTAACCTTTTAAAGTCTTTCGCTTCAAAATAAATCTACACTTTTGGGGGTCCGTAGGCTATAGCCACATCATTTCGACTTTTTCACGTCTTTTGTACATTTTCACCCAAGGATTCTATATTATAAAGAGTCCTTGATTTTCACCTAACAAAGCCTATTTTTATGTGTAAAAAGTCGGAAAAACCGCCGTGAGAAAAAAGGCTATATCCTGACAAAAAAACCTAGAAACCTAGACAATGCCGAAAAACTAAATCTGTGGAAAAAGCTATGAGTGTCATCCCTGATCGTAAACTCAGAAATTCTACAGCGCCCAAATTTAAAGCCAAGTCGCGTGTGCCAGTTTATGCACTAGCGCTCAATCAATACAAAAGTCGGTAGGCAGAAGTCGAGATCCGGAGTGTCAGGCGAGCAGTTAGACAGACGGTATAGCCTAAGGGTGGATGAGGTTTAGAGTAGGCCCTAGGTCTACGTAGGCCTACTTGAGACAGCGCGGGATCGAGATTGGGGTAGGCTAAAGTGAGAGAATCAGAAGAATCATCGTCTTTATTTATGTGGGTGAGGTGGTGTAGTGGTCGCCATGGGCGTCCGCAACGGGGCGCAAGGGGGCGCAAGTGCGCCCCTCTGGATTTTGTCGCATAGTTGCACATGAATCTAGATTAGTTGGTTGTGATTGTTACAACACGATTTTCAATGTGATTATCGATTCTTTCTACAAGTTGAACCTTTATATCTTTCTTTGGGCGCATAACGCCTAGGTAGGCTATAGGATTATCTGGTGGTAATATGGAAATTGAAACTGTTACCCATTAAATTTAGACCATGTGACAATTATTTAAAAGTTTGCGCCCCCCTAGAAAAATTCTTGCGGACGCCCATGGTGGTCGCGTCGTTGCCTTATTTGGAGCCGGAGGGTTCCAGATTCGATGCCGACTCAAGCAGCCGCTTAGGGACCCTGAGCAAGTCCTTCGTTTGCAATTGCTCGTGCGCTTAGGCGTGAAACTCCAATGCAGTGTCCGCGCTGTAGTCGGGAGCGCCTTTAAGGAGAGAGCTCGACTCGAAGGGGCGCTATAGAAAAGATAGAAATAAATTTATTAAGTAAATTAACTAAATGCAGAAGTTTACGAATTAAAATTTTTAATTCAATCAAGGACAGTTAATCACGTAGAGTAGGCTATATATGCTGCCTACGCAGGTCTACCCTCTGCTCAGGTTTAATTCAATCATTTTTAATTTTAATCAGGTTATTTTCTATTTTGTAAACGCGAGGCCTACTTTGTGCTTGCGACTGCAGTACAATAGGCCTATTATTTTGGCCTACATGTAGGCCTAGGATATACGTAAACGAATGAAGCGGTATCGGTCACCGCGGATTTAACCTATTTGCGTAGGCCGGGTGCGTAATTAAGCAATAAGCATCATAGCCCTTGGTCGTATAGGCCTACTATATTTATATAGGGAGCTATAGGATATAGGAATTGGAATAGGAAAAATGAATAGATAAGAAAAATCAATAAGATAATATCAGTCGACGTCAACGGCCTTTATAGGTCCTAATCATGGGCGCCGACTCTGCGAGGCCCGTGAGTGCTCAGCACCACCAGAAATTGGCCATGCGAGGCCCTCCTATGCATGGGCACCACCTTAAATCAGCCGGCAAGATGTGCTTTTAAGATATTTTTTCTCTGTTGGGTTTGCTTATCTATAAAAATCATTACATATTTAGCCTAGTATACTTTTTAAAAATCTCAGTTACTTTACCTTACAATTTCTCCAGTTTTATCCCATCTGGTAGTCTGAACTCCATTGGTCCTAAGCCGATCAGCGAATGCGAGGAAACCCCGATATCCTGCTTATTCGATCCGCTTCCGTCATTTTATTACGATACGGACGAAGGCGACGATTTGAATAACACTGTTTCTTTAGGCCTATGTTGTATAAGCTTACATGCTCAATAGTGTTCTTCAGTGCTCGAGAGTCACCTCCCAGCATCCTAAAATCGGGATATTTTTTGTCTTTAAAAACTACTTGAAATAGTCCTACTATTTGAAAAACTATTCCACAGTGTTAATAGGCCTATTGGCTCACTAAACAGTGGCTAATTGTCTGATTTCTTGTGCAAAATTTGAGTATGATGACCTAATTGAGGGAGAGTGCTCCAAGACGCCCATGAAAACGAAGATTGTGCTTTTCTTCTGTGTGGATTCCAAGAGAAATAGGCCTAGGCTACATCAAACACAAAGAATGATCAAAAAATTTAAACTGGGAAGAACATTATTTTATTGAAGTTTTAAATCATGTCTTTATGCAATGAGATAACAGGAAATTCTGACAAGGATGTCATGACGTCAAAATGATAGCATAAGGTTCTACATGTACCATCGCAGCGTGACAAAAAAAATCGAAAATGGGGAGGAGCACATCCCGTTCCCAAACCCCTTCCCTGATCGGCGCTGTGCTTCTCGGCGATCATACTTTGGCCGCGAGTTCGTTCCTTAAAACCAGGACCAAGTCTCCGCCTATGTGAACAGTGGTCATTTCAATAAGTCTCCTATAAAAAAGGGTCAAAAAAATTTCCGCGCGCTCACGCGCGCATATTTTTACATTCTTTTGGGCACCCCCACTCTTCAGGTCAACTCGGCGCCTATGGTCCTAATAATATAGTTGCCATAAAAATGTTGTAAACTATCTGGATCCACTTATGCCTATACAGCCTATGGTCCTAGGCTATAATAATTTATTTATTATTGTAGGCCTATTTGAAGTAGCTAGGATGTTTGACGAACGTGGACGAACTATATAGGCCCTAAGTCTATAGGGCTATAAGGCCCTTTAATGATTGTAGGCCTATACGAAATTGCATGGCGTCTCCCTCTGCTGTTTAGGTCACATTTTCGGAATCATCGAGGCCAAATGGAAATTTTCATTTCAATCAAATAAATAATGTCATAATTAGATTACTTCTTTAATGAAAATATTCTCTAGTCTACGCCTATTTGATTTGCCTACAATAGCCCAAAAATATGGAGCCTGTAATTATTATAGTCAAACCATTAGGTACTACTGTTTCAAAGTTCAAAACTTGAAATTCAATATAGGCCTAAGCGAACTGACTACGGTTGTCTGCAAGGATCTTGGGTTGTCTGCAGCTGCGTCTTATTGAAAGTTCGCATGAAATTTTGGCCTCTTCTTAACGTACCCTGAGACAAGTCGCAGCTTGGAAACCGTGTATCATGCAGCTTCCGATGATCGACTAAGCAGCAGTCAGCAGCAGCGTAATATAGCAATCGCCCGACGTCAGTGCATGCATGTACAGTTAAAATCATTATAATAATAATACAATGTCATGTATGTCTTAGCCTACTCTGGATCTTGGAGGCAGCCACGGGAAGTGCACCATTTAAACGGCGAGTCAAGCTAACTTTCTGGCGGCCCACGAGTGGGCACCTTACAGTACGGGTAACCGTGCCCTTCTTCTCATCGACCATCGGGCTATGAATGCAGATTATAGGCCTACTATTATAGCCCAAGGTTCTTTGATGTGGATTGATCTTGATCATAGCCGGTTCGAATACTCTATTACTCTCACTGGCTTAGAAGCCTTGGATTGCGTCTTTGTCCGCGGCTCAATTGGGCGCCAAAATTATGCCTGTCAACTATGGTCGGTAATTAGCCTAATAATTGATTTGACTATAACTGGAGATTTTGGGGCGCAAAATTAAATTGTATATTATAAATTTACATGTATATTTTATAAATTATTGTTAAAATCGAGTGTAAAATTATTAATTTTCGACTCATTTTCGAGTTCCTTTCTTCGTAATGGTATCATATTTATGATAGCCTGGGGTTGATAATGTCCCACCCCTGGGGAATAATGTTCAGGGGCTTTTGTCCGGGAGGAGGATAATGTCCAGAGGGATAATGTCCATTTAGGGTATACCGTAGAGTTTATAGGCCTGGGTCTAGTCAGATAATTCAATAGTAAGCATATCATAAATCGTTTGACACAAATGACCGACGACAAACATTGTTTTATCACAGCAACTTTGTTTGCAAACCTTCGATCGCAATATATATAACATTATGATGGTCTGATATAGCCTACATGATACAGATGATACAGGCGGTGGGAAAACAGAAAGTTAATGAAGGATAATGATATTATCGCTGACTTAGTGCGTTCAAACGTATAGGCCTAATTATTATGGATCCTGTAGAAAGCAGATGTTAGAACAAGTTGAAACCTGGAGCGCTTAGCAGCCACGCATGTGCAATAGCATATAATAATATAGCCCATATGCAATTATGCATGTAGCCTATAAATATATATATATATATATATATATTGTATTCTGTCAAAAGGCTGCAGAAGCTCGCCTCATACAGAGCCTTTTGTTATTGTAACAGAAGGTTCTGGTCTGACATTAACACGACGACGCGTTCTGCTGCTGTAGGCCTATTTCAAAACATGCAGCAAGATTCGCTTGAATCGTGCAACAGATGAAATAATTCTTCTGTTATCGTGAACATTGTCAGCCTCATCCTCCTCATCATTATGTCGAGTGGATTTACATTGGATTTATCTTAGAAGTGAGTCCGTGTAGGCCTACGTGTAATTTCGAATCATAGATCTATTATGGAGCCGCCATAACGGATAATGACCTCCTAGAGAAGAAGAAGAGTTCAGGGCTTAACGACACTGTTTCATATCTATGATGATTAGTGTCGGAGGCAGAGAACAACCTCATACTCCACGTTTATATTGCGACCGAGCCACCCGCAGACCTCCTAGAGAACCTATATAGGCCTATATATACTCGTCGATTTGCTTGAATCTGCTGGAAAAATTAATGAATCATTATTCTGAAGATTATTCGATAGTTTCTGTGAAATAGGCTACCGGGTACCTTTTGACTTCACCGTCCAGTTAAGTAGGCCTAAAGACCCTCAATGACATGGGGTTTGTAGGCCCATACCATATGTATATATATATATATATATATATATATATATATATATATATATATATGGGGCGCGGTGGTCTAGTGGTGGCGTCGTTGCCTTGGAGCCGGAAGGTCCGAGGTTCGAATCCACCCTCAAGCCGCGTAAGGACCTTGGGCAAGTCCTTCACTTACAATTGCTCATCGCTTCGGCGTGAAACTCCGATGCAGTGTCCGCTCTGCATCGGGAGCGCCTCTGAGTAGAGAGCTTGAAGGGGCGCTATAACAAGTGCACGTACATACATACATACATACATACATACATACATACATACATACATACATACATACATACATACATACATATGCCTATAATCCCTATATGCATATATATACATAAATATAATATAAAATAATATAGGATTATTAGGCGTATAGGCCTATAATAGCCGCCTATTCAGTGTATACAAGACGTGCACACATGTAGGGCCTACACATGAGTGTGTAATCTAACGGTTCTAACCAATAATTGGCCATTAGGCTAAGCTTTGCCGATGCTCGTGAGTCATGACTCTAATCATGAGCATCGCGTTGCAATATAGACCCGGAACCTAAGAAACAGCTAATCTAGAGTGTTTGAATTAGGATTAAATAGGATTAACAGGCAAATATTTTGTTTTGATTTTTTTAGGGCACGATGAAATCAGCAGATTCTAAACGACCGCGACGGAAACTTCGCCGTGCAGTCAAAGTGCGTTATTTTTTTACAACTTTAATTCTTAATTAATAATTAGCCTATATAATATATATATATATATAGTAGGCCTATATATTGTAGGTTACTTTCCCTGTTAGCTACGTCGGTCTGTGAAGGAGGGTTTGGCCACTATTCCGAGGGTCCATATTCCGAAGGTCCACTATTTCGAACCATACACCTAACTCTAACCCTAAACCTAATCCTAAACCTAACCCACCAACCCTCGCCCAAACCCTAACCCACTCTAACCCCAACCCTAAACCTAATTCTAACCCTAAACCTAATCCTAACCCTAACCCACCATAACTCCAACCCTAACCCACCCTAACCCCAACCCTAACCCACCCTAACCCACCCTAACCATAACCCACCCTAATCCTAACCAACAAGGATAACGAACAAAATAGGCTTATAGCGGACATTCGGAATAGCGGATATTGGGAATAGTGGACCTTCGGAATAGTGGACCTTCGGAATAGCGGGTCGTTCGACATCTCAATGACCAGCGTTGCCACTCTGAAGAAAAAAAAAACCCAAGTTGGTCGGTCGAAAAAACCCAAGAAAACCCAAGTTGCCCAAATCTTCAGAAATTTTCAAAATTTTCGTCCAAAAAATTTCTGACGACCTTTTTTTTTTTTTTTTTTTTTTGGTCATCCGCCAAAAAAATTTCCCGAAATTTCAAAAAAATTTCCATTTTACCGTCCAAAAAATCTGACGACCTTTTTTTTTTTTTTTTAGTCATTTTGCTAAAATTTTTAGGAAATGTCGAAAATTTTCCGCTTCGCAAGCAAAAAACCCAAGATTTGCCCGAAAAACCCAAGTTTTTCACGGAAAAAACCCCATTTCCCAAGTTCGAAGAAAAAAACCCAAGAATTTTTTGCGCCGAAAAAAACCCAAGAAAAAACCCAAGTTCCTCGCAAAAAAACCCCATTTCCCAAGTTCAGATCAAAAAACCCAAGATCTTGTGAAAAAACCCAAGGAGTGGCAACGCTGTCAATGACCCTTTGACCTACATTGGTCACGTCTACCGGAAGTGCAGTTGTTGTTGCGCTAATTAAACACGGGAGAATATACTTAATGGTCTAGAGAAGATTAAAACTCCGAAGTTTATTCACTTTATTGTCAAAACTTCGCAAACTCAAGACTCGCTCGTTTCGTATAGTTTATAATTTGGTATCGCCATCCTCTTTTATCTAATCCTGGGACTAGCACTGGCCATGGGGCCTGAGCCCATGGCAGAGTGCAACCAGTGGCGGAGTTGTCTGATAGAGCCCGACCCACTGCGCACGCGCGCACGACATAATCGATTCCGCTTATCCAAAGAACTGAATAATTTATTGGGTCTATAGCCTACCCGCGTAGGCCTATACATCGGCTTCTATTCAGTCCCTTCTTTTCTTTTAATCCTAAGCGTTCAGTCCCTCGATCCTTTTCTTTTAAGCGTTAATTGTCGTTGGCGAGATAAAGAAACGTAGGCATGCACACTGTTCATACGTATAGGACCTACGTTACTGTAGGCCTACGTACGGTACAGGCATAGTCTGCATGCTTTTAAGGAGTGTAGGCTTACTCACCTCACAGATATGATTGTGTGTTTGGTTACTGTATATGGGAAAATGACGCGCAGACAGACTGTAGCGTGTGTTCACCTACAATTTGCCACTAAAATTTGCCTGACAATGCCTACAACTGGTTGGGTGGGGTGGGGACCTTCGGAATAGTCCGCTCACGCTGGACCAAAGATCTTTACATTCACTGCTAGTGGATGAGTCTTGCTCTAGACCAGACTGTTTACAAACATAATATATTTAGGTCGCGAGTTCTTTCATAGGCTATAATATGGCCTACTAGATAGCGCCCTAAATAAGCCAATGGTTGTGAGAGCCTATCAATGAAGAAACCATTAATGTCAATTTAATAGTTTTATAACTTTTTATTGCAAGAACTTTTCACTCGGCGGAGTAATCTTGGTTTTATTGTGTGCTAGCTGTGGTACACGGCGTTGCACGTGGAATGTTGGGTTTTCGCCTCCCCCTCCACGCCACCCTGCTCACCGCTCCTCTGGCCTCGCCGCACCCACACACCGCCCCTCTCCGCACCCATCCTGCTCACCGGTCCCACGCCAGGCCTCGCCCGACCCCTTCTAGACCAGGCTTGGAATCTTAAAATTACACTGTTAGAAGCAAATCATGTAACAATTTGCTAACCAGTGTTTCTAGACTAATTCGACCCCCCTGAAAAAGAAAATCGCGGTTAGCAAGCTGGATTTTTAGCCGTTCCATGGGAAAACAAGATGGCGGACAAAATGGCTGCCAATTGCTTCAAATAAATAAAAGTAAAGTATTTTATGTGGTAGGAACACGGTTTTAGATTCTAAATTAAGACTATAGGGTCCAAGGAATGCAATGGAATCAAAAACATATTTGTAGCACTGCAAGAAAATCAAAATGGCGGACAAAATGGCGGCCAGAATCTTAAATGGCTATAAATGAAGTTCTGTATGCAATAGAAACATGATTTCAGAGTCTAAATCAACATTTTCGAGGTGAAGGAATGCGATGGAACCATGGTCAGATACGTAGCTCTACACAAAAACCAATATGGCGGACAAAATGGCGGCCAGAATCTATGCTGATATTCCCGCCATCACCCAAACATGGTTAGATAGGCTATAAGTCATGCACATCTGACCCAGTAGTAGGCAACACCTTTTCTTCCTTCAAGGAACCACCAGCAACAGCTGCATCTGTATCTCCAAATATCCAAATGTGGCTGTTGAGAGCTGAATGGACAGGAATGAATCTAGATCACCTTTGCTTTCAGGCATACCAAGAACATTCAGCCAATTTTCCGACAACGGATTACCGCTATTTCAAAACTCAATACAGTGACAAAGCTGTGGTTATAGTCACCATTTCTGTATGGCTCCCCTTTTTCTAAGCAATGTCCAGGTCCAGTACCTATCCAAGACAAAAATTATTGATCCTCTTGTAGCCAATCGAAAGTACCTTTACATGGGCAACCATTGTATCTGCCAGGTCACCGTATGTCTTCACCTTTGGAGGGTCCCTATTGCTTGAAGCATTACGTGTACCATTGCTTGCCCATCAATAATTTATCTGGAATTGGTTTTATGAATTGCGACACAACTTATTGGGCATATCGTTAATCATGTCTCATATTATATGCAGATGTCTTGCATTGGATCCCTTCCCCGCAGCGGACTGCCTACAGAGTCTTTGTGTTGGTTAGGAAATGCTTTGAGGGACTAGTCCATTTTAACTGCAGGAATTCTGTTTCCCAACACGGGTGTCCAGCGTCGATCGACTCTTCGGTTGGCGGACCAAGCTGAGCTTCTGTTATTCGACAGCGACGTTCATTCTCTGTGGCTGGTTCCACAACATGAAATGTCCACCCCTTTTCACAGCACTTGTTATCCATCCATGGGTCACTTCACTCTGGTTCTTACGAATTTAAAAACTGTCCCATTTAGTCGTGGCTATGTCGGGAGTTGCATAGGAGTGTAACGATCGTGGAAATTGCGATCGTTAATTATAAATTTGCGGCCTAAACGAATTTGCGGCCTAAACGACTTTGCGGCCTAGCTAAATTTACGGCCTAGCTAAATTTACGACCTTGCTAAATTTGCGACCGGCCTTCGGAGTTTAGCCACTTTTTGGAACCGACCTCCGGTACAGTAATCCTGTTTTAGCGGAGAGTGACGCATTGCGACACTCTATTTTTAGATCGGCGGCAACGCAACAGCTTTGATTGGACCGCCTCGGTCACGCGACTCGAACGAGTCACGTGATGTGGCCTGTGATTGGCCGAGAGCACTGAACTCGTCAGTGCGAGGCAAGATTTTGGTCGGGTAACATCTACGCACTCGAGTGGCAGAAATTGTGGAAGAATTTCCGAAGTTTGGTAGGCTGATTGCCGTGAAATAAGCTGTTGAAAGAAATTGTTTTGGAGGCCGAGCAGTGGGTTTTCCTTCCGTTAAGACCGTAGTGTCTGCAAGAAGAGAAATTTGTATATTTATCCAAATTGTCGGAACTTCGATTTCATCCGCGGTCGCGACTGATGTCCGGACGGAATTTCACTGGCAGACATTTGCAATAACTATATCTGGAGAATCAGGGAAGTATACCCTTTTGAGTGTGGTTGTTGTAGTTAAAACCGAGAAGTATTGTTTGCTCTTTGCTGTGAATAAGTTGATAGTTAATTGGACGCACTGATAATTAATGTAAATGCGAAGCGATGATTAATGCCGATAATTAAGAGAAATGCAAATTGAACGCACTGTTAACTAATTAAATAACTATTTAAATAACTAATTAAAGAACTAATTAAACAACTAATTGAATAACTAATTAGTTTTCCTTCAGTGGAGTTATCTACTAAGGGTTGTACTAGTGTGAATCATACTGTACTTGTCACGACGGATAAGAGAAACCGTCGAGTAATTTTGTGAATAATTAAACCAGATTAAGAAGAGAAGTGTGTCGTAAATGAATAATTATTTATTACGGAAATAATTACAAACTGATTGCATTAGTTGAACTTAACTGAACATATTGTGAAAACCCTCCCATAGTTAGAAATGTCTTCCCTTAAATCTGAGGAGGAGGAAGAAGAAGTGATGGGAAGTGAGATGGAGGATAATGAGAGTGTAGCTGAAGTGTCTGGAACCCCACAGCTACTTCCTGACCATGTTCGAGAATTTATGGAGCGCCAAGAAAACCGAATACAAAGTTTGATAGCAAAACAAGAGGAATTAG
The DNA here is from genome assembly GCA_945859605.1 of Lumbricus rubellus. Taxonomy (NCBI): domain Eukaryota; kingdom Metazoa; phylum Annelida; class Clitellata; order Crassiclitellata; family Lumbricidae; genus Lumbricus; species Lumbricus rubellus. The sequence goes on from OX243818.1 coordinate 19,418,419, forward strand.
AACAGAACTTACAAGAATATGACAGGGACCTGAACTTGTACAAACAGAGGGCAACCGAGTTATCCATAGGTAAGGAAACCCGAACAGTAAGTGGAGGGGATTCGAACCCAGAGCAGTCTGAAATAGGGGCTGTCGCTCTCCCACAGAGAGCCGTGGACTATGTCGCCGATTAGAGCCATCCTTGGTACCTGGTTATGGAGAAGAGGGTTCCGAATCCTTACCTATGTGGGCCTCGGTGGTGCCTGGTTTCCCAGGGGACAGAACTAGGGTCCTGGAACTTAATGATGAAGCCCCTCCCCGCCTTGCTCCTTGGCCAGGGGACCCCTCTGAGAATAAGGGTGCTAAGGAGGTAGAATTGACAGTGAGAGGGGGTGGTCTTTTGGCTGAGGGCACGCGCGCAACAGGAGTCCAGATAACTGTAGATGGAAGATGTGAGGAGGATATAAGGGCAAGACTGGGAATGGCGAAGGGAGTATTGTCAGGCATGAGTACGGTATGGAAAAACAGAGGCATCACCATACCAACTAAACTGCGACTGTTGAGGACACTAATATGGCCAATTGCAACATATGGAGCGAAGTCGTGGACGTACAGGAAGAGTGAAGTGAGAAGAATAAAGGCTTTCGAAACCACATCGTACAGAAGAATATTAAGAATACCGTGGACAGCTAAGAGAAGGAATGAGGAGGTGCTACAGGAGGTGGGTGGCGAACGGCTGTGGGGAGAGGTGGTAGGGAGGAAGTTAAGTTACTTTGGTCACATCATGAGGAAGGAAAACTGTCTGGAGAAAGATATAATCACTGGAGAAACGGAGGGAAAGAGGAGACGTGGAAGACCGCGTAGGATGTGGATCGATGATGTGAAAGAATGGACCGGGATGACAATGGAGCAGGCGATTCGAGCAGCGCAGCAGAGATATACTTGGAGACAAATCGTCCTTTGTGCCGCCATAGTTCGGAACGAATAAGGCACCGACGACGACGATGTCGGGGGTGATACCGAGCAACCTCCCTTGAAGAGACCATACATAAAATATTAAAAATTAATGCCATGCCTGCCTGTGTTAAAAAGTTGCTGACCGGACAATTTACTTTTCAGAAAGCATCCCATGCCAGTGGTTCTAAGGGAAGCTCATGGCACGATATTGATGCTAGATCCAGATGCCATGCAGATGATGGGATAGTATTCTTGATTCGCTGTGATAATTGTGCTGCATGAAAACTTCGTCGGTCTTCTTTTGAAGAATGCTTTTTGGTTTAAGACTTGCTGAGGGAATTGTGATAATTTGAGTGATCATTTCAGGCCAAATAAGGGAACATTGTAGATAAATTCCACAGCACGGGCCCCAGATGCCATCTCGCAAAGACCTGGTAAAAAACTGAAATCAAATTCCGATTGCATACATGACTTCACTTGTAGCCATTTTAGGATTCTGGTCGCCATGTTGTCCGCCATCTTTGTTTTCTTGCAGTGCTACATATGTGACATTGGTTTCATCGCATTCTTTGACCTCGAAAATGTTGACTTAGACCCTGAAATCATGATTCCATTGCATACATGACTTAACCTATAGCCATTTTAAGATTCTGGCCGCCATCTTGTCCGCCATATTGGTTTTTGTGTAGAGCTACATATCTGACCATTGTCCCATCGCATTCCTTCACCTCGAAAATGTTGATTTAGTCTCTGAAATCATGTTTCTGTTGCATACAGAACTTCATTTATAGCCATTTAAGATTCTGGCCGCCATTTTGTCCGCCATTTTGATTTTCTTGCAGTGCTACAAATATGTTTTTGATTCCATTGCATTCCTTGGACCCTATAGTCTTAATTTAGAATCTAAAACCGTGTTCCTATCACATAAAATACTTTACTTTTATTTATTTGAAGCAATTGGCAGCCATTTTGTCCGCCATCTTGTTTTCCCATGGAACGGCTAAAATTCCAGCTTGCTAACCGCGATTTTCGTTTTCAGGGGGGTCGAATTAGTCTAGAAACACTGGTTAGCAAATTGTTACAAGATTTGCTTCTAACAGTGATTTCTAGAGCTCTTTTAGAATTCCAAGCCTTGTCTATTCCGTATCCATACACCCAAGATTACTCCACTGAGTGGAATGATCTTGCCATACACCGCTCACCGCTCCTACCCCGCATCAACCACGGCCGCACGCCACCCTGGCCCTACCGTACACCCTCCCCTTCATACCCCGCCAACACCCATCGAGCCAGGCCGTAATTTAAACTTCGCACGCAACCTGGCCCACAGCACGCTCATTAATAAGACCAGCAGGCCGTCTGGTAAAGCGTGTTAGTTGTTACTGTTTAGACACTGCCATTTCAAAGAAATGTGTGTGGGTGTGCGTGTTTGAAGTTTAACGTCCCTGTGTGGTAAGAAAGACCATTAGCGACGCCCTCCTCCTTTATCCAGGCTTGTGACTGGCACTGGCAGACTGCAACCAGTGGCTGAGTGAAAGATTATTGGTATCGCCCTCCTCCTTTATCTAATCTTGGGTATTGCCCTGCTCCTTTATCTAATCGTGGGACTAGCACTAGCCATTGCAGAGTGCAACAAGTGGCGGAGTTGTCTGAGTTGTCTGGTAGAGCTTGACATTGATCGTTTATTTTGTATGCCTTCAGGCTTCTGAAATCTGAACATCTGTTTGAGACTCGGGCCAACCCCGCTGGCGGTGAACATTGAACCTTGGACGACAATCCAACTAAGCTAAAGGCCCATAATATGGGCCTTTAGCTTAGTTGAAACTTAGTTAAACATGTAACAACATAGCATATCATGCCATGTTGTTACATGTTTAACGACACTGCCATATCGAAGATGATTAGATTAAGTGTCGCCACGTCATTTAGGTCCCCGTTGACGGACCGTGCTATCCCGTGATTTTGAATCTCTGAAATAGCCACCTTCGGGAATCGAACCGCGGCGCGCACGCTTTCTTTCACAAATTAGCGTGCAGACGCGCGGCCATCGACCTTATATTATTACCGGTGTAGCCAAGCGAGCCAGTAGGCCTGCCCCCGTGCTATAATAATGTATCCTATATATAAGGTCGTTGAATGTATCCCTATAAGCCTAGACTAGCTAAACCGTTCAACAAATCTATAGCGCGGTTTGCTTCAGTCTATGCAGGTAACGAAATTGAATGCATAGCTGGTGAACGCCAGAACGCGTCCGACGGGTTAAGGCATGTTCGACATATTATGTGCGGTCGAACAGAAGGCCTCCATGCATACTTTATGCGCCCCATAGATGCAAAAATCAATATCTATAGCCTAATGATTGTTGTTCCCCGAAGCCTAATAGTGAAAATGAGCAAAATGGGATAAAATTGTCCGAACGTAGGCTACACATGACACATTTTAAATTTTAATGTCGCCCACACAATTCTGCACATGTGTCAATCTCTAGCATTGGAGTTTCCTTTATTATCATACAAATCCATCTCAAAAGCCTACAGAGTAAATGCAGCTGGTCCAGTCCCAAGCCTGGATAAAGGAAGATAATATGGCGACATTTTTCAAATGGGACACTGAAATGTTTGTGTCCTTACTTTTCACTAACAAACATAGCCTAATCATTATGATGGTGTCTTTCCGTTTTTCTGCTATAATTATAGATTTTTCTGCGAATTGTAGATATTTCTGGTTCTGTTTTTCTTGGGAGCCAATCTCTGTGCGTTGCTCGATGTTGGCGGGATACGATCACAAGGTCATTTGTTTCCTGGACTCATCAAAAACTGGCTTTCATCCTTGATACCGACACCAGCGAACACATTCGGCCCAGGACGAAACCTAACGGAAGGTCTATTTTACGACTTCAGCACCCCCACGTGGCGATTCTTCGCCTACTCTGCATTCTACGACGATCGGCCATCTTTGTTGTCGAGTCCAGTCATACGGATAATTGCCATCAGCGATCCCATCGCTGATTATCTAGCGAGTAACAATAGCTTGCTTTGCGTTCTGCATCACCAGGGAGGTGTGGTCCGTGTGCACATGCAAGCCAGTCCAAAGTCGTGCGGACCGGGATACCCGTTGAACGGGAAATACGCGGAAGTCTACGTCTACACATGTTCCAACTCCCCAGCAGTGGTTCCGTTCTGCGTTAGTGTAGAGGGCACGGACGGAGTGCAACCGACCTATAGTTCATGTTTACCGGTCGAGTTTCCGGCGAAGCCACGCGAACAGCAGAAGTTTGCCGTCTGCGTTCCGGTTTCACACGGCGACCTTGATCCGTATCATTTGATTGAATGGCTCGAAGTTCAACGAATTCTGGGTGTCAGCGTGGTATATGTCTATGACCTCCACCTGGGCGACGAGGCGATCAGAGTGTTCAGCTATTATGCGCAGAGCGAAGGATTCGTGGAGTTTCGGAAAATGCATCGCCTGTATCTATTCGAATTTAACGCTCACATACTGGAAATTGCAATCTCACTGAACGACTGTCTGTACAGACATATGTACGATGCTAGGAGGATCATCGTAAGCGATGTGGACGAATTCATTAAACCTCACATTCACGAAAACATCCACGAGATGGTCGATGACTTAGAGCGCACGCTGACCTTCAACAAATCACTGCATTACATGATACGGAATAGTTTCTTCTTCCTGGAAATGAGCTCCGACCCTAAAATCTCCAAATACTTTAAGACGTTGAGGTATCAGACGAAAGCTCCTCTTAGTCCACCATTTCACCGAGTGAAGCCAGTTCTGTTGACTATGGCGTGTACGCACTTATTCAGCCACCAGTGTCTTGGTCTCACACCGAGCTATTCCGATCGCGAGCTATTCGAGACGATACCTCCGGAGGTTGCCACCAACCAGCATTACAGGAAATGTCCTCTCTCTTGGTCGGAATGCAGACAAGCGAGGAAGAATGGCATAGAAGACGATTCGATGTTAGTCTTTAAAGACCTTCTCATCTCGAGGGTTAAGGAAAAAGTCAACGAAATTATGGGATCGACGCCAGAAGATTTCTTTTAATACGGATTGAATTTTGCGGGAAAAGTTAAACAGTGAAAAATCCAGTAGGCTACGAGAGGAAAAGTAATAGAAGCAGAGCGAGAGGTGAGAGGGAGATAGAGAGGTAGATAGAGAGAGCAGGGGAGGGGGAGAAAGAGAGGGAAGAAAGTACGGAGGGAGGGGGGGACGGGCGGGCGGGCGGGCGGACGGAAGTCAGCCAGACTGAGAAAGACATAGATGGAAGGGAGGAGGTGGCTGAGAGTAGGAGAGGTAGAGTAAGGGGAAGAGGCAAACGGAGAGTATGATGTAGAGGCACGGTATCCTGTAACGCGGACAGCAGATCTGCTTAATCATTCCTCGTCCAGAGCAGTTAATTACTCTGTAATGATGTTGAGCAAGTCTTTCACGCTCAATTGCTCTGTGCAGCTGGTCGTAGAGTCGTGTGTGCACTTTTGAACTTTGTTAGAAGGACGATATCAAAATGCAGTTGTATGATAGGCCTACAGTACTGTAACCAGCTGATGGTACCCGGCGTTTCCCGGGAAATTTAGGTTTTCGGCCTCGTTTCCACCACGCCCCACTCACCTCACCCTTTCCTCCCCGCCTCCACCCCATCCCACTTAAGTACTCGACCAACCGCCCAGTTCCAACCGCCCACCCCACCCCAACCACCTCTACCCTTCTGGGTGCCCGGCTTATCGGTCTTTCGTCCCCACCCCACACCGCCCCACCCAACCTCCACGTACTTCTCTGGGGTAGGCCTACCAGAGTTTCCTGGAAAATTTTAGCTTACATCGGAGACAACAGTGTAGAGCCTATAGGCTATCAGTGAAGATGCACGTGCCACGTGCTTGAATTAACACAATCAGAACATTGATGCGGTCATTGATGATCAATCAATCAATCAATCAATCAATCAATCAATCAATCAATCAATCAATCAATCAATCAATCAATGATACTGGTTGATTGAAGCAGACGATAAACTTAGCTATTGATCTTTGCTATTGATATTCAATATTCATGTTAATTACTGTTACATTATGAGACGAGGCCAGACCCGTACGTACTCCCCGTGGCCACAGGCAAAACTAAGACGAGGTAAACTCCAGCCGTTCCTCCATAGACGGAAATTTTGTATTGGGTATGGGGGTGAATAAGCTGTCGAATGTCACTCGGAATATTATCGCAGCTGTCGCAGTCATTAGGCCTATAATATATACTCTGGGCCTCTGTCTGATCGCTCTCTGTCTATATTTTGGTTGGGCGTGTCACAATGTCACATCATACGTTCATCCGGTTTTGAATTAAGGGAGGAGAAACCATAAATTATAGGCCTATCTTTCAGAAGTCACATAGACCACATTTGCACTCCTAGCTCACAGAGTAATTTTTCCACTAGGCCTTATCTATGGAGGTCTTATATAATTTCAGAGTTCACGCCCTATCCCGTGATTAGAGCAATAATTATATCTTGTGTTATCTGCATGTTTCATCTCGCTCAACGAGTTCTGCTAGCCTAATCATCTTGATTTTTTGTTCCCATGCAGGAGTCCAGGACTAAATTAGGCCTAATGTCGCTCTTGCCCGGAATCGGGCATATATAATTATGCTGTGGTTGGTCCTTCCGTTTGATATGACCTTCCTCTCGCACTAATTAAGAGCTAAATAATTAATGACTCGATTTTCATCATCTGTCTGTCTCTCACTCTTTAAAGGCATTTCTCGATCCCCTCCCGTTTTCGTGCTGAGAGTGCTTCTGAATGGTCAATCTGCGAGATGCTGTATATAGGCCTATATAAATTTACACATAGCCTACAACACAACACGATTATACAATACCCAGTGGTGTAGTCTTAAAAAATGAAGTGGGGGAACGCTCTTTATAATAATATTATTATTAGTAGTAGTAGTAGTATTATTAATATTCCATTATCCCTGGAAAAAGTGGGGGAACGGCGTTCCCCCGCGTTATCCCCCCCCCCACTACACCACTGACAATACCGGTACAAGACTAGTGCGCACACTAAGGCCTGCCAGTAGGCCTACCACATCAATATTATTTAGGTCAGACGCATACAGAGAAGAAGCCAAGCAAGGTAGGCCTAGTGAAATGGACCTACGCCGTTAATCTTTAGACGTTAATTATATATCTTACATGTAAATTCTCATGTCGAAATTAGACGTATGAGGCCTCGCACATCTTTTCTCGTCTAGTGAATTACACCGGCTACGGATCTGGATGTGGGTGCATGGGGGTAGAATTAAGCGCTATAGCTCTATTTGAGGTCAGTCAGAAGACTCATTTTGTTATAGGTCTATAATAATAGTCTACACATGGGTTCGAGTCTTCGGAATTGATTATGGTTTGGTGTCAGGTCAGGATCGCCTCTGAGGAGTTCTCTTGAAGTGGCGCTATATAAATGTCCAATTACAATTACAATTGCCTTTGTTCTGTGCATAATTTACTTTTAAAATTTTCCAGCAAAATGAAGACTGTAGCCTATACACATAGTATACAGTGTAGCCTATAGCCTATATTCACTGTAGGCCTATAGGTCTAGTTACAATTAGGCGGCTTTTGGGCCTAAATTAGACACTAAAAAGTTCGTATTGAAATGTACATGTAGGCTATTGATCTTCCAATTCCTGGTTAGAATTAAGATACTGGTAGGCTGCAACCGCTACATGTTAGGTTGGCCTGCTGCCCGTCTTCAATTTTGACTCGAGCCTATGTTATAGCTAGGCTACGCGCTATAATAGCTAGGCTACGCCACTGAGAAAAGTTTACTTAGGCCTATAATTAGGCCTAATATTGTTTGAATCAAAACAGTCAAAGCGAACCTGACCTCATGGTCATGTTAACGTCCTTGGTTATAGCAAAGATATTAGAGTCGACTCTAATATCTTTGGTTATAGCCTGCAACACGTAGGCCTACAGGCCCTACAGTATTCATACTGTGGTTACAGCATGACGTCGTTAGGTTTAAATATTGAATAAGGAATACATGTATAGTCTAGGCCTATATGCCTACATTAGGCGTACCCGGTACGGGAGCTTTCAGCAGTGGGGAGGGGGCAAAGATTGAACTTCTTCCCAAAAAATATATCCGGAATAAATGACTTTGACACTTTGTGGGTTTAAATATCGTGGTGGAGAAAATTTTTCCCATGCAAAAAAGTTGACGACCTTTTTTAGTCATGCAGGGGCTGTGTTTTCCCGAAAAACCAGACTTTCCCAAAATGGATGGGGGGCAACCTATATGCCTACATTAGGCGTACCCGGTACGGGAGCTTTCAGCAGTGGGGAGGGGACAAAGATTGAACTTCTGCCCGAAAAATATATCCGGAATAAATGACTTTGTGGGTTTAAATATCGTGGTGGAGAAAATTTTTCCCATGCAAAAAAGTTGACGACCTTTTTTAGTCATCAGGGGCTGTGTTTTCCCGAAAAACCAGACTTTCCCAAAATGGGTGGGGGGCAAAATGCTCCCTCTGGATTCACCGCCTCGTACGCCTATGGGTAGCCTATTAGGCTATATAAGCCTAGGCCTAGGCTACTATAGAATAGATTATTTGCATTGGTTCTGTTCCGACATAGAAAAAAATAATGTAGGCTACCCAAATCATGCTATAAGATCGTACCCCGAATTGCAGCCCAGTTAGCCCACCTTGTATTGCATTAATAACAAAAGTAATAAAGAGTATATCCTAGGCCTACTCATATCCTGTCTTTTTATGTTACCATTCATGTGGCAGTGCATAAGAACTTACTTATTTACAAAATGAAGAACTGGAAACAAAAGTTTTAGATGTCAATGTTTTGATCAGCAAGCGTCATTGATTTCATTCGTGCATGGTTTTAGCAATAATATTGTTGTCTAACTGTAACTGCGCGAATTTATTAAATTAAGAACCTTATGTTAAAATGTCTGTGGTCGATCAAACGACAAGTACCACGATTGCAGCAGACGTTCTCAGGTCCGCTGTGTGCGGTATACTTCTGGAGCATGGCTTCTCTTCGGCCACCGATAAAACCGTCGGTGCTCTTGTTGGATTGCTTGAAAGCTGTAAATATAATCTTTTATTATTACGCCAATAAAGTAATTATTGTGATGTATTTTTAGATCCATCTTCTCAGGTTTCGATTCACGTCGACTGTGGCTACAAATAAATATACTTTATAGCCTACTGTTAATACTTGTGCAATCTGTATTGTAAATACCAATCTTCCGGTTATTTGAAACTTTTTGATCATGCATTATGTTTATGTCCTATAAAATCGAGGATAGTGGATGCCATTTAGTTATTGATAATGGTTTTACACTTGTCAGCCTTTTGTTTTTGGTCCTTAGTCTTTAGTTTGGCCAAAGAACTGAACATTGTTAGATGTTTTCGATTAGATAATCACACTATATTAAGTCAATCCAGAATGTAGAACAGAGTATAGTGCTTGACACATGCGTATGTGTGCACACTGTACATGTATGTACGTTTGTTTCTTGAAGAAAAGTCCTTACATCAATAAACCCTTGATGGACAGTCTCTTGATGATTCATCCTTTGATGAACAGTCCTTGAATCCACAAACCACGGATTGTCAAACTGCACATTTCATTGCTGTCGTTTTGATTTCTGGTTTAGTTCTCGTCAAGTTGTGTCGTTTAACAAAGGCGTATGGTGAGAATTCCTGTCGCAGCCAACCTGTAGTGGACGATGTCATAATCGCAGCGGTTGAAATGGGTAAAGATATTTTTCAGGAAAATCTATGATTATAACAACACTTCAACATTGTCACTTTAAATGTTTGCTTATCTGCTGAATTAGTTTTGGCTAGGGGTTATAATGTTCAGTGTTCAGTTATTTATTCTGATCATTTATATAGCTCCTGTTACAGATATTTATTCAAAATCGCTCGTAGCCCAACCCTGACTAAACTGAGAGTGTCTGTATTTATTACATTGTATTTCTGAGTGGCAACTGTTGTTTGCAAGATATGAACAAATTTATGGTTTCACGTTCACTCAGAGTTTGATTCTGGGTCTGCAAGTGAGTAAATGCATTCTTATTTTGCTGATTCACCTCGACTTGACTCATTATATTGCTGCTTGTCTTTTCAATTTTGCAGTCTTCAAAATTTATTTTTCATTGTCGTTTATCTCTTACCTATATATTGTTACCTTTACACTTCAAAGGTAGCTCAATAAATTGACCTTTGAAGTGCAAATTAGAAATTGTCTTTATGTAACATCCGTTATTCCGTTATGTTCTTAAGTGATTCTATATTATTAACGTGCATTTATTTGCATTTGATGATATATAGTTGCACATTTTGAAGGTGAGTGTACGATTGCTGCTTTCAGAAGTTAGAGGTTGGGTGTATGTTTCTCTTTGAGCTAGAATGCTATTTCCTGTGACCTTCGAGGCTACTGCATGTGGCGTCAGCTTCTCATCTTCTGTTACTGTAAAATTTGGAATAAGGTCCGTGTTTATGTACAAAAGCTCTTGATAGAATTCTACAAAAGATTTGCATTCATTGTTTCTTCACGCAGTTGATGGACTTGTGTTTGGCCAATGATATCATATCTGCACATCATGAGTTTGGAAGAAGTTGACTCTCAGGAAGTCAATTATGGATTTGTAAATTGCAATTACAGTTTGCACCTCAATGAATAGGTGCTATATAAATTTTCTGAACAAGCGAATGAATGAATATTTTAATGTGGTTGTGTTGTTATTTCTTTTCAGGTATTGATGTGCAATCTCTGGTAGCCTATGGCAGAAGACCATACAAGCTAACACTTCCAAATCGTGAGTCGTCTAACCATTGAGTCATCTGAATCTTGTGGGGTGTGGCGGTGTAGTGGTGGTGTTGGTACCTTGGATTCGGAGGGTTCCATGTTCGAATCCACCTCAAGCTGTTGCGTAGGGACCTTGAGCAAGTTTTTTCCCTCACAATTGCTCATGCACTTTGGCATGAAACTCTGATTCAATGTCCGCACTGTAGTTAGAGCACCTCTAAGGAGATTGCTTGAAGGGGTGCTATTGCAAATGTGAGAAATAAATAAATTGAGAATTAATTTTGTCTCGTTACTCATTCAGTAATTTGTAATTGCACGTTTACACAGTCAGTGTCTCTTAAATAAAATGTTGAGGTAGAGAGAAATGTTCAGAAGGAGCTTCCGGATTATCATCCAAAGGACAGGATCCATGTGACTTTATACTCATGCAAACATTAATTTATGCCCTGTGTACTTTGAAAATGGTGCTGTACATAGTAGTTTACAGATTAAATTTGATGCAAATACATGTACGAAGTTTTGTGTTTGTGTGTTCAGCGCTACCTAGTCAGCCGTCTCCAGAACCACGGCGATTCCATCTTGGCACACAGCTGCCTCGTCCATCCTACATTCCAGACTACTTACCAGAGTTTCCAGATGCTCATTGCTACATCCGAACTCCAGTAAGTGTTAGAATTTAAGTTCTATGTCATTGTAGCTATTAAGGTCAGCACTCCTTGTTTAGTTTCCTGCAATGTCTTACTTAGTTGATGTCCATGTGACTTGCTGACAACTGCTTTTCTTACTCAACCAAAGAAGGCTGTTGTTTTCTTGTGCATAATGGCACAGTTCTATGGCTCTAGCGGGAACAATGAATCTAAGAGGTGCAAGGCTCTGTTAGCACTTGAAAGAGTGGACAGTGATGTATGATCTGCCTTGCCATTTGAGCATAACTCAGCCCTCCATTGATGTTCGATTGGTAAGTGCTGAGAGAATGAATAAGGTTTTCTGCAGGATCATTATTCTGAGCATTTCTGTTTTTATGCGCCTGCTGCAGTGGGTTAAAAATATCATTATGTTTATGCAACCCAACCAGAAGATATCATGTGTTGCTCTCAGATGTTTTAATAATGTTTTCGATTCATTCAACAATGACCAGACAGGGTGGAAATGCCGAGTGTCCTGTATTTGCCAGTTTAAGTCATCATTTTTTCTGTGGATGTGCAGACGCATGCAGCACCAGCCAGTGGCTACCAGAACATTCGTGAGCTGAGTGCTGTTCAGAAGCGTGACACCATGAATGCGATGACGAAGTTCATTGCGAAGACAAGCGACACTGAGAACCTCTTTCCAGATGACCCATATGCCTTTCCACGTAAGTTAATTGTAACTGTAAAAATATATCACGTGTAACTGTGTCAGGTTATATGCTGGAGTGATGTTTGTGAACTTATCGTGTTGTACATGGTTACAGATCTGAAACGTGTCAATAGAGATAAGTTTAAAAAAAATTTAAGCTTTTTTCCTGGATTAATGGTCTTCAGGATATGTTGCTTGAAGTTCAGTGCAGGAAGGTCTGCCTTAATCATCAAGGAGCCTCACAAATCTCAACTAGTTCTGTCCCATTTCTCTGCGAGTATTCAGATTTAAGTGCAGGCTTAGTTAAGCTAGTTAGCCTGCAAATAATTAATTGACATATAATTAAGCTTCCAGCCAAAGACAATGGAAACAGTATAGCAAGAGTTTCATATGGAAAATAGCAAACAAGCTTTGTTATGAGAACAATATATTAGCAACAAAAATCTAATTTTTCATGTACCTGGCTGTCGTAAAACATCTAGAATTGCCGAATAAACAATGATACTACTATCGGTACTAGTTTAGGATCCACAAACTGTTCTATTTGAGCATTTCTGGAGTTGACCCGAACTTGTCTAGTTAAACTGTTAAAGATTAATTTTGGAAACACATACTAATTGCCAAAACTACCTTCAGGTTTTTTTTGAACTGCTAAAGGGTTGTGTTCACCCATGGACTTAAATGCATCATTCTCTTCTCAGGTAAAACTTTAACAAAGTTCTGTTTCTTTGCAGTAATTGCGAGCAGACCAAAGGCAAATTCTTTTTACGAAGCATGTCTTCCAAAGAACTTAGAAGAAAATGAGGCAGCAGAAGATGGAGTGGGAGGCAGGTGGTCACAGCAACAGCAGCAGCAACAACAACACATCCATGATGACCGAGACAGGGCGGACTCTCACCGGCTGGATCGCTCCGATTCGTTTTTAGCGCCTGGAACGACGGATGCAGACAATCTCATCGACAATCCATTTCTTCAGCCGATTAAGATGCCTCGGTTTAAGAGCATGCTAAAAAGATCAAAATGACACCCTTGCAAGGCAATGGTGTTTAAAGTATTTCTCTGGATTTGTCATAATGTCGGAGATTCTTGAGGCCTATCAGCGGTGTGCCTAGTACTATAAATTTTTGATCATGCCATGCGTGATACTAGCAGTCGCTCGATTTGCCAATACCAATGTGGTTGTCCACGTCGCTGTATGCAGCGAATGTTGCATTAATCTTCTGTACTGAAAATAGTCGTTCATAATAATTGCAGTCAAATCATGAGAAGTCAAGCGACCTATATTTAAATGAAAATTAACTTCATATACATATAGAAAGTACTTATGAATATCAGTAGCATACCAGGGAACTGGCCCATAATCGTACAACTTGCCAAGTTCATTGTGTGAAAACTGGAATAGCATTTGGTGACGTGGGCTACACCGAATTGGGGATGAATCTGGGACATGGGATAAAAAGACCTTATTTTGGTTTGTCCAGGCGAATCCAGGGCTACCCTAGGTGTGTCCCAAGCTTTGATATGACTGAACACGTTTTTTGCATGCCAAACCTAATATCCCTATCGTTGCAGAGGTTTCACTTGCACATTGCTGAAAGGCAAGGCAATGAGTGCGATCCATATGCTTCGAATTCAATAGGTTAAAATTTGTGGTTGCTAAGCAGTGACTACAGTTACAATGGTGAATTGGTGATTGAGTTTACGAAAGTAACCCATTTAAATGATGACTATTTACAAATGGACACCGTACAATATAATATATTATGTGTATTACATCCTTTTATTAGTTAGTTCAAATGAATCAAGATTTAGTATCTGAGAGATATATATTTAAGTGGCTTACTTATCAGGTAGTTTTATGTTGCTTGAATGCAACATATTGTGGCATTTGTGTGCATACATGTATGTATGCATTGTATGTATGTATGTGTATATGTATGTATAGGTAAGTATGTGTACATATGTAATCATGTCTGTTGGTTTGTGTATCTGTATGCAAGGGTGCTTAGATGCGTTAAAGCTAGAGGTAACTCTCCCAATGAAGAATGCAAAAATTGCTCTTACATTGTTTTCAGTCCTAATGGAAAATTGTCCAATTTCTTTCCCTTTTTTATGCCGTTTTTACAGCTTTGAGCATATGTGTTTTCAGTTATGCGATTGAACTTTCTTTGAATCATAGTATAGTCTCTCATTTATTTTTTATCATGACAGTAACTAGAAATTTCTGTCTCCAGAATGCTATGATTATTGTGAATAAAGCTGAAAATCTTTGCTCATTTTATTGATGGGAGTCTAGTAGTTTGTGAAGTTTAGTGACGTTAAGTTGGAGTGGTAGATGGACGGGGACAAGTGGAAGAGATGGGTTGTCCGATGTGCAGACCTGCACGGGAAGGACTAAGTGCTAAGGTAGATGGATTGATAAATCTATGGAATTAATATATGGCAGAGACGTGACTCCTAAAAAAAGCCACTGCATGTTGAGAAATTTATAAAGGTCTCCAACGTAGCATTACGGTGGTTTTATATGTATGCAGCTCAGCAGAATGCTCTTCGGCGTTTGGACCACACTTCTGAGAAGTGATCATGGAGAAGGGTACATAGGGGCCGTCCATAAAGTACTCACGCAATTTTTGACCCCCCCTGTCACAAACTGTCACAAATCTCGGACCCCCCCCCCCTAAAGTACGTCACACTTTCGGAAAAATTTTTCAATGAACACCGCAAGGCTATATCTAGGGCCTAAAACAAGGCTTCGCAACAGCATTACTAGCGCTCCTAGCGAGAGGAATCGTGAACAAAACATTCAGGGATACGCATTTCATGCCATTTTGACATAAAACTAATTCAAACGTTTAAAAAATTTGTGAAAATTATTTTGAAAGCTATTCTACTAAAAGTATAAAAAAGAATTTAAAACTTAAAAAATAAAAATAAATGTGTGACGTCACACATGGCCTGACCCCCTCCCCCCTGTCACAAACTGTCACACTTTCTCAAACCCCCCTTCGAGCGTGACGTACTTTATGGACGGCCCCATAGGTGTATTGCCTGTACCTGAAGTCAGTCAACTGCTTGATGTAGAGCAGGACGATACAAAAGATGCTACTTGTTGGACATGCTCTGTCAGGCCCGGATTAAGCCCTCGGGGGGCCCGCCGCCATATTCTCAGGGGGGCCCTTAATTCACCATTACTTTCCGTCACCATACTCTTCCTATACAGCCCCACGTATTTGTGCGTGCCTATTATTGATTATGTAGGCCTAATTAAAAAACTTAATTATGTGTAGCTTAATGAAATAAAAATAATATGAATGACACTGTCTTTATAAATAGATTATATTCAGTTTAGCGGTTTAAATCCTGCTATGTACCAAATAATTATGGTTCACATTTTTCTACTCTTGGCATTGGCAAACTGGTCAAGAATGTCATTGAAGGAAACAGTATCTAAGAGATCACTCTCAACGCTAAGAAGTTCTAGTGCAGTTAAGCGTTTGTCAGTCATTGTACTTCGCAGCTTGTTCTTTATCAACGCCATTTTGCTAAAGGATCTTTCACCAGTGCAGTTGGATACCATCAGGCACATGTACATACGCAGAGCAATGGACACATTGGGAAATGTAGACTGAAGATCTTCCGTATGCAGCAACATGGCGAGAGAAGCCGGCGATTTACAGTCCCTGTTCTTTGCAAACATGACGAGCTGAACCATTTCATCAGGGAATACCGCGGCTTCTAAATCACCAGAATATGTTCTTGCCAATGCAAGTGACAATTCTCTAATTTGACCAGCGTCCAGTACATCGAAGTCCGTGATTACTCTGAAGACATGCCGCACTTCTTTGTATGCAGCAATCCTATTTTTCAGTGATAGCACTGATAGCGCTAACTGATTCACGATCACTAAAAAGAATTTATCCTTGTTGCTGTTCATGAGTGTGCAATAAAAACAGTACACAGATCCTTTAGACGGGCTATACAGCATCCATTTTCTTAGCTCAGTTTCGCCATTCACAGCTTTACCATAAAAGAGCTGGTTATTGAACTTACGAATACGACCTTTAGGTGCACTGGAAGTTGGGCTGTAGCGTCTTGCAGATGCTGGATAGGCTAGTCATTCGCAGCATTATCGTTTGGCTGGGGTTCTTGCTGTAGCCAATATGCCACGGTCGCTGAGGAGACTGGGAACCAGTCAGATGGATCTTTGGAAACGCAACATAGGCCTACCTCGTTTTCTTGGACACAACTCTCGTCTGTACCACCACAGGTCTCGTCAGGCTCAGGTCGCCCTGTTAAAACAAATACAAGTACCATACTGTAGCTCTATGTTATAAACAATTAATGTCATTTCACATGAAAATTTTAAATTTCAACATAGAGCTTACTTGCGAAAACCATAATTTCTATTGTCCAATGAATACAGACTCTGCTGGATTTATGACGCCTAGGGTAGAAAGGAGGAAACCGTCATTCTGTTAGGCTCAGCCTACCAATGAGCTCCCTTCAAGGCTCTAATGACAGAACTAATGTTTGCTGTGCATCAAGCAGAGCACCTACATTTACTCTTCTAAGTCTCGATTAGGCCTACATCTGACCAATGAAACTGTTTCATAAATCTCTCAAGTTCTTTTTCTTTGCAGCGCTCGGATCCTGAATTAGCTTTCTTGACAGGGCTCTATAGGCCTATTTTTATAGGCCTTATTCTATAAAGCGAATGAATGAATGAAGCAAAGTTCTTTGATATAAGTACATAGGCCTATTATCCCCTATATATATATATATATATACATATATATATTTTATATGCGACTTAAATCATTTCACAGTTATAACATGAGCAAGGTTCTTGATTAAAAAGCCAACACAAATGAACCCTTACCGTATGGTATGTCTTTGACATAATGATTCTCTGCAGCTGACGATGCAGAATTTTGTGTTGTCATCTCTACGACATGAGACTCGCAAATTTCAGGCTCTTCAGATGTAACGTCAGTGCATGGCACATAACTATCGTCACCATTTCCAATCTGCCCCTGCTCCGACTCATTTGACGTGGCTGTCACTGCAGTGGAGTTCATGAAAAATCTATCCAGTTTTGGAATAGACGAAACGCTATTTCTTTCCCTGTCAGCGCGTTCTTTCGCTACTCGCCTTTTTTGAGCACCAGAACATTGAAATATTTTATTCTTCGGCATCGTTCACTGGTAAATGAGGAGATGAACGGCTGCGCTGTAAACGTCACCAAACTTTCTCTAATGCCTTCTTAAGACCTTTAGCTTCCAAACGTACCTAGTCCCAATGTTTGCTGACGACCCGGCGATTTTTTTTATAAATTTTTATAATTCTGCATAGAAAACGCCTGCAGTCTGCAGACACGCTGAAATCGCCATTTTTAGATCACATATCGACTAAAGAGAACGCACGAGAGTGCGCAATGCTGAATAATTTGTCAATTTTGTTATAGATTGCATATCTGTTTGCCTGTCTGTCACTCGAGCCTATTTCTTTAAAAGTAGGCCATTATGGAATACGGACAAAATCATTAATCATAGCTGGCATAGGCCCTAGATACAGGGGCCGACATAAATCAAGTCACTGTTCGCCTAATCGCCTTAAGAAAAAACAATCAGCAATTGACGAAAATTTACACAATGCCCTTGAAGGAAAGCTGAATAAATTGGAAAATGCACATAAAATTTTTTTTTTTTGCTCAGACGCGGGGGGCCCCCTGACGACGGGGGGCCCGCCGCCATGGCATACATGGCATACTGGTTAATCCGGCCCTGTGCTCTGTCCTGTTTTGATAAACTCTGCCACTGTTCGCACTCTGACAGTGCCAGTCTCAAGTCTGGATAAAGAAGGAGGGCAACACTAAATCATCTTTGATATGACACGGCGACGTTAAACAACAACTAGAGGGGGTAGACTGCTTTTAGTCTTCCACTCGTCACTCGGATCAATAGGTCCCCCTCCCAGAAGACAACAGAATTATTCAGATGTGAGAGACGGCTTAGTCTTAATGCACAATAGCAGCATGATAGACATAATAATAATTCAATGATGTAAGCCTATTCATGTGGATGGACAGCAACATCTACATTCTAATTTCTACATGAATAGGACTGCAACACAGGTTTCTCGTCCCAACACAAGTCATTCAATGACGATAGCAGCCACAGTTTCTATGGCGCCGTTTCAATTACCGGTATTCGTCTTTAGCTTTGAAAGACTCAACCGAACCAACAGAGCGGATCGTAGAAGGGAGGCTGTTTGTTCCAGCATATGAGACCCGCAACACAGAAGGCACAGTCACCAAGTAATACTGTCCTCATCGCTCTCGCGGAGACGGTCTGTTCTGCTCAGTGTTACCAGTTACCACAACCTTAGACTCACACACGCACACACACACGCACACACACACTCACACACACACACTCTCTCTCTGTTTGTATGTATGTATGTATGTATGTATGTATGTATGTATGTATGTATGTATGTATGTATGTATGTATGTGTGTATGTATGTATGTATGTATGTATTTTATACATTACATACTGTGAATTGCGCCTTTGAGAACAGAGTTTGAAGTGGCGCTATAGCAAATGTGAGAAATAATTTAAAAAATAGTAAATAATAAATATTATGCCGTCGCCTGTTTCATTGTAAAGGGCCATGGTGCCAAGGGCTATTATGGGGAATTTATGGCTGATAAACTTCGGATCAAGTTGCGAAATAGTCGATAATTCTACAGTTCTACTCATGCCTAATCAAACTCGATCATTGTTAGTAGCCATGTTTTCCCTCAGTTGTTGGGGAGCGGCATGCCTCGCAACAATTAGCCTACCATTATAGGGCCTACCATTATTCGCTTGGAATAGTCGCATTTGTAAGCTCATGCTGATCGTGCTTTGGCAGTGCCAGTCACAAGCCTGTAGAAAGAAGGAGGGTGACAGCCGCGCAACTATAATCTTCCTTGAGATAACAATTAATTGCGTCGTTAAACTGCAACAAGCATTCTTTTGTAAGCACAATGTCATAGGCCTAATCATCAGAAGCGAGATAATTTCATTCTGACAGACTGAGAGGTGCTAATCAATTATAGATGCCCCGTTTGCTTGAAAGCCTGAATTCGTTTGCCGTCCACAGTATCAGCAGAAGCAGACCAATTGGACGCAGTCGCTGCTAAACGCCTTTGAACAATACGGCTTTGCCTTTGAAGAAACGAAGCAAAGAGTTTTCTGCGCACTGAAGCTAGAGTAGACCCAGGTAGGCCTAGGTCTATATATGCAGTTTTGAAATGTCTAAAATTAATTGCATAGTTTCTTGTGATCACTTACGTAAATCACTCATTCTTTTAATTATTTAAAGCACTTGAAAGGTGCAGTCTGTAACCTAAATGTGATTAGCCAATACGGTACAATCAGTTAAGCTTAGTGTCAGTTTTGTATTAGGCTATACTTCCATATGCATACATTACATCACTTCTAGACATGAACTTCCGATTGCTGACAACCGTTGTCTTCGTGGCTGCGTGGTTGATGTGGACACTGCAAGTCAGCGCTCAGTTCCGCCGAAGCTTCTCCGCCGTCTATTCCACGGACTGTAAGAACTTATGCGTCGCTGGAAAACCTGCTGCAACGTACTCCGCCACAAATCAAACCGGCTGGAAATGCGCACTCTACTGCATCAGATATCCAGGTAGACAGAGAACGTCAGTTCACCTATTAAGTTACTATGCAACTGCAGATAGTCCTACTTAAAAAATTAATTCGGCAGGGTAGACCAGGCTATAAAAATGAGTCAGAGGAGATAGGCCAGTAGCCTATAGTCCTACAATAGGTTTTTTGTTTTTACAAAAACCTATTTGCGTGAAAATTGATTGGTCGAAAAAGGATGCTTCAGCAAAGTCGTGTGGAAAATTAAAACATTCATCTGGGCTGTAGACTGTAGTGTTTTGAGCATAGCTTTTGAGTAGCGCTTTGCATGTTTAGAGTTTACGCTTACAATACATGTAGGTCTACAATGTTGTCAATAATTTTGTTTGGTGTACCGGTATAATAGGTTGTGCCATCTACAATTACTTCGAGGACACAAACGTCTGCGAGCTGTTCTCCTGTCCCTCGAATGACACCAGTTATTTTCATGTCACCGCGTTCTGCAAAGCGTTTATGGTGAGTAGGCTATTTCAAGCCATGCAGTCAATAAACCTGGTAGGCCTATCCATAATTTTATTGTTGTAAGCTATACAGTTGCGTTCTGTAGGCTATAGGCCAGATCCCAGTTTTTGCTACTCTGGGAAGACGGAATCTAACTTTACATTGTAGGCCTACTGCATTCACTTTGTTGGACCACTGTATTTATCACTGCATTTAACTTAACCCTACTTTGGGTCATTGCGTTGAGTCTGTTCATCATATAGGCCTAAATTAAATGTGCTTACATCACCAGTCATCCTAATTTAGGCCCTGTACTGTAGGGCAATGTAGATAATCTAAACGTAGGCCTACGCTGCTTGGCCTCATCTTATCCTTGCTTACTTTGCCTTAGGGTTGCAATTTTTTGTGCCCCTTCCCATATTTTATAATGCACTCACCTTTTATGTTTTCCAGGATAGAGCGTATGAACCAGCTCGATACAGTTTGACGGACGGTAAGTTAACAATAGTGACCTAACATGACACTGAGGTCAATCGATCTTTACCGCAAATCCACTTATGAAAACGATATTTAGCCTAGTAGGCCCCTAAAAACTAACAATTTATTAATTTTCCACAAATGTTTGTGTAATGTTCCTTATTCTATTTATTCACTTGTGAATTCTTTTTATGCCTCTTATAATATTCCGTATTTAACTTCTCATTCCATTCTCGTTCTTAATTTTTTTGGTTCTATAAATATTTCAAATTCTGGTGAACGAAAATCAAATACTTATGCTGCAATCCTTTTTCTACTTCTGATTCACTAAAATATCACTGGTTAAAGGGATTTTCAACTCAACTGGAGAATATAGCCTCACCACGCCATGTAGGCCTATACATAGCTATGTAGTAAGCCTATTCCTACAGTCTTGTTTGCTGCAGTAGGCCTACCTTTGCTGCATTGTATTGAAATGTGTTCGTGTAAGACACGATGAACTTCCTATATTAGGTGAGTTTGGTGGAGGAAACATGCCAGACATTGACTATACCCAAGCCCAAACTATAAAGGTCCAGAACAATTATTATGCTCAAAAGGAGTATGCAAGTTTTAACTCAACTCCATTCTCTTTTCCATCTTCTGCGCAGCTTCGGGTTACGTGCTTTACCAGCGACGTGTGGACTTCAGCTTGGTGTTTGACCAACCGTGGGCCCCCTACAAGAACGGTTTCGGCAACATCTGTGGCAATTTCTGGCTAGGCAACGAACAAATGTATCGTATGAGAGTCGGCAAGTCGTGTTCTCTACGAATGGAAATGATTTCAACGAATGGAACCTGGTACACGATTCGCTATTCGTCCTTCTACATCGACTCCGAGGCTGGAAATTACAAGATGCACCTTTCGGGGTACAGTGGGAATCGTTCGAGTGACCCTATGATGATACACAATGGCGTTCCCTTCACAACGTCGGACGCCATGAACGATCCCATGGGTAATAATGGTTACTGCGTGGCAACATGGGGCGGCGGATGGTGGTACAAGGGCTGTCACGATATCAACTTCAACTGTCACGAGAAAGCCTTCTCTGTGCTTAGGCCGACTGAGCTTCTCAAGTTTAGTCAGATGTGGGTGAAGTGCATTTAGGTCACAAATGTCATGTAGTGTCAAGAAGCTGTCAGTAAATTATAGTAGCGGACATTCCAGAGTGAGAATTGCCGGGGGTTGGTGTTTCAACCCCAGTCTTTCTTAGAGCCTCACAGTAAAGCCTGTTTTCACACCAAAATTCCAATTGGATCATAGTCCAACCTCACCAGTGTGTTATCTTTCCACAATTCTCACACTAAGACATTGTAATATTCAGGCTATTTGCCCCAACATTTTCTGTTGCTCAATGTAAATGCACGCTATCAGAGATGCACTGTAGGAAAATTTAGGTAGGCTACCGGTATACATTTCTTTGTATAGACTAAAAGCTTATATCTGAAATTCACTCGATTTATGTCTCGTGTAGCTAAAAACAATTGAGTACCGTATTATTTACACTAATTTATCGTTAGGCCTACTTTTGGTCATTTATGAGAATGTTTTAATCTGTTTTCAAAGTTCTCTATGCTGCTGAATCGTCTGAACCGCTGACGTTTTGATTTGTTTTTGCTTTGAATTACTTATTGAATGTTGAAGACTCGTCAAATTTTAGATTAATATGAATTCTTGTTGGCGCAAATAACATTATAATAGCCTAATGATTATCTGGCAATATCAAGTTTAATTGATAACAATAATTATTTGAGATGTGACATAATAAAAAAATTGTTACTTTTTGCTACGTTATGTTTTTGGATCGTCAAAAACAGTGGGTGGACTCACTAAAAACTTTCATTGATATGACTTTTGTTCTGTTACAAATGTTTTGGTGCAATTTGGCTGCTGCATGTAAATAAGAATTGCTTTCAAATTTGAAAAATTCTTACTTCTTGCCAAGGTATCAACAAAAAACTTTGGAGGGTACTTTTTGGCCCACCCTTTTACACACATGATGTGTTAGGCTGGTCCTTATTTTTAAAAGTCTGATTTTATAACGGGGCACCCTCTAAGTTGGTTTCTATTGATGAGAAAAAATTTGAGAAAAATTTAGGAGAGAATCCAAGGACATCTAGGGGTCACTACCAGAGGTTAAAGTTCAAGCTTAGAATTAATTTAGGCTGTGTGGTACAATATGCTTAATTTTCATTAATATGCTTTCCAACCATGTAAATGGCTATGATAGAATTTGATAGACAACTGCTTACATATTTATTAACATCTCCGACATCAAGATTGTCACTTACTTACTCATTTTATTTAAAAATAATGCATTCACAGCCATTGCATCTTTTGGCGGCAATTTCGCTTCATTTTGATTTTTCATGTATAGGCTATCAGTACCAGTATATTGCATAATCACTCTATTTTCAAAGAAAACACAATGTTGGCAATAGGCCTAAGGCAATAGGCCTAAGTCTTTACAATGCCATGGGGAAAGTGAGTAACAGAAAATCAATACTTGTAGGTCTACTCTCTTTCACCCTGCGATGTTTTGGCAATAATCCCGCAGAGTTCAATCTCAATTGCTTTTCAATTTGTAAGAAGCGTATAAAGAGTCGGCAGAAAATTGCTGAAAACTTGAAAGCTGAATCTCAACCACGAATATCTCTAACAGTTCTCTGGGATGGGAAGTTGTTGGAAGACATCTGCAGTAAAGAAATAGTAGACCGTCTTCTTGTCCTTATTTCTGGAATGGGTGTCGACCCATGATGAAAATTGCTGGGAGGTTTGGGGGGTTTCAAGTTTCAACCCCCAGTCTTTATTAGAGCCCCATAGTAAAGTCTTTTTTTCGCACCCCAATTCCAAGTGGATAATGGTCCAACCCCTCTCCCAGTTATGTTTCCACAATTCTTACACTGTACAGTCGACCAGCTTTGATTATGGGGAAACTGGATTGGCCACATCATGAGGAGTGACACCATAGTAAGAGACATCATCGAAGGAAGAATGGAGAGGGAAATTCAAGAGGAAGACCAAGAACAATGCTGCTGGACTGGATGATGACAAAGGGGACGGTTACAGAGGGCTAAAGAGAGAGATGCACAGAACAGATATGCGTGGCGTTATTGGACATATGAACCTGCCGAGAGTTTTCTCCAACAACATGTTGATACATGGTCAAACGACGAGAACTTCAAGTTAGGTTAGGTCACTGCGAGCTCAGTGAAAGTTGTGAATGACATAACAGAGCGTGGACTGGCACTCGTGAACAAGTACAGTTTAACAAGCTTCAAATAAATAATGAGGATCAGAAGCAGAGTCTGCTATTGCATGGTTGTGAAGAAATAAACCTATCGTCACAAAAAGACTGATACAATAATGAAAACTTTTTTTAAACTGGAAAAACATTTTTATGCCCGTTTGTATGTGTTTTGACCCAAATAGTAAACCAGTCCACAGCCCACTAGTCCACCCCCAACACGGTCCACTGCCCACCAAAATTTATTTTAATTTGTGCATTCAACCATACACTGGTAATAGCATACAATATACGATATTCCATGCTTCGCCTGTGTCTTTACATTGATATATGTTATGTCCGGTAGCAACCCCTAAAACTAAAAAAAATCCTCCAAAATTTTCAGTGTTAATATTTTTTAACCTAAAGGAATAAGTTAGGAGGGTGCCTCGTTTAAAATTCCCACAAAAATATTTTTACATGGAGCTAAGGACCACACTAATGATGTGTGCTTAAGGTTTACGAGGCATGACACCATAGAATGCATAGATGACACTGCAGTACAGTGCGATACGATACAACTGAAATACGGCGCAACTGCAATTGTATTGCAGAGCAATTGTGAGTGAAGGACTTGCTGAAGTACTCTTTGCTTTACAGACAGGGCTGAACAGAAGGGTAGACGCGGGTAGGCAGCGTGTAGGCTACTCACCTCCGGCATCGTATACTCACCTCCCGAAAACCAGGATATACGCGGGTAAGTAGCAGGGTACACGGGTACACGCTGTTATTTAGGTGTAGGCCTATTGTTCCAGAAATTGTGAGCGAATGACTTTAAAAAAAGGTCGCCAGTTTTTTGGGACGAGAAATTGGCGGACATTTTCTGAAGATTTCGGCCGGATGACTAAAAAATTTCGTCAGAATTAATTATCTGTCCAAAAAGAGTCGGTTTTTCTCCCGGTCAGCGTGTAGCCTACTCCCCTCAAAAGTTACCAGTACAGCCCTGGTTACAGGCCGACCGCTCTAACCACTCGGCCACCGTGTCTACTGTAAGCCCAAGGCTAAAAGATTGAGTGACACGTTACGGCCTATAGCCTACACGGGGACCTTAACTGACCTGGCACCAATTCAATAAAGGGGCAGGTAAGTGGGGGGGGGGGGGATCTCAGTCGACAAATTCGTTGAGATATTATGAGTAATGGATGACGTCAGACGTAGGCCTATACGTGGCTGTGCGCAGAAAACGTCTGCATCATGCCATGGACGCGTTTATAGATTCAAACCCATAAATTTGTTATTTTAGAATCTTTAAACATATACCCTGAATATTCTGTCTATTTTAATTACGACCATATACATTAGAAACCATACCTCCACACACCCCCGGTAATGAAAACCCCGAAATCTTTCCTGACTACCGGTACGCTACTGGTCGGCCTTTAGGCCTACACCAACCATGTGGGACCTATACTAGGCCTAATGAATTTTATCAGAGTATCATCATTACAGACGGTAACAAAAACCTTTGTAAAATGAACAATTGTATAGGCCTACCTGAGCACGTCCGGCCTCTATTAACTTTCCTAAAGATAATAATTACAATTGGCTGCCTTGTTCTTGTTTGGTGAGTGCGGTAGAATAATAGGCTAAATAATTAGGCTATGCTGCCAGTCTTTCACTCTTCATTCGGATCGATAGCTTCCAAGGACGACACAATTAAGAACGATGCGCAAGACGATTAAGTCTCGTTGTACAATCCATTCATTCATTCATTCATTCATTCATTCATTCATTCATTCATTCATTCATTCATTCATTCATTCATTCATTCATTCGTTCCGAGTATTTAATTATATAGCGCCTCTTCAAGAACTCTACTCAGAGGCGCTCTCTGCGCTAACTAGCCGAAGTGATGCTAAGTGTCATAAAAACAAGAAAGTTTCATCAATAGCAGCATGATATGTTGAAGTACGCATTCACGCTGGTCGACAGCGTCCGAGTGTAGACATATATAGACCTACAACAACAACTCAGACTTCTTAATTGTCTCTATACAAACTATTCAATTTCCGGACGTTTAATGATCATAATAGCAATGACAATTATTTCTATGGCGCCTTAATGTTCAAGCTCACGTCTTTATTCTTTAGTTTATCTTTGAAAGAACTCGAAGGAATTAGCAGAGCGGATCCCAAGAGGAATATTTTGTAGCACCTGAGACAAGCGGCCGAGAAGGCACGTTCACCGAATTTATAGGCCTATAATATAATATTATAGTGTTCGTCCCAACGCTGGCACACAGAGAACCCCTTGTCGTGCGATCTCCGTATCAACGCAACCCACCAGAACAGTTGTTCAGATACATCAATTGCATGCAGGCCTACATGCTACACAGAGGAGCTTGGAAGATCGACCCTTAGTCTCATTGTTTCATTTTATTGTTATTGTAGTTGCGTCTTATTGTTACGAGTAGTTCCTTAGGCATAGGCCGACTTTACTTGTAGCCTAATTGTTTAATTGAGCTACAGACATTGTTCGGTAAGTGCCAAATAATCGATTTCTCCCGTTGACGCCTGTAGCACTTTATGCATTTTGGTCTCAACAACGCTAAACGCATTGCGTCATTGCGAATGCATGCCTTTCAAGTTGCAACTTGCAGGTAGGAAGGATTTTGTTGCACAGCAAAACCAACAAACCCGACTAAACAGGTAGACAAATTTTAAATTGACTGGTTACCAGTGTTATTTCACTTCACAAAATAATTTCTATTTCAGTTTCAGTTCAGTTCGGCTGGAAGTAATTTCAGTTTCAGTTCAGTTTCAGTTCTCAAATAATTTCAGTTCAAGTTCAACTTACAGTTCTTAAATAATTTCAGTTCAAGTTACAGTTCTTAAAAAATTTCAGTTCAAGTTACAGTTCTTAAAAATTTCAGTTCAAGTTACAGTTCTTAAATACTTTCAATTCAGGTTACCATTCTTAATTAATCTTACTTCGAGTTCAATCAACGTAGTTACTTGAAGTTGAAGGTCTATCAACGTAGTTACACTAGTACACTAGTACAGGATACTAACTAAAAATATAATAGAAAACATTTAGAACCTGGTAATGCAAACTTCGAGTCCAAGGTCTTCACCATTTCCCTGAATGAAGGCTTGTCGAGAAGTGTAACCGGGGACGCCGTAGACACGATCATATCCAGTACGCTGTTCAGACGTCGAACATGCTCTGACGAATCCAGAGGCCATGTGACGATTTTACGCTGAAAACAACCTTCTAATGACTGCATCTTTGACGCTGGCGCTGCGACATCCACAGGTCCCTTTCTTTTCAAACCACGCTTTTCCTCTTCCTTGCATTTTTCCTTCTCTTCAAATGCCGCGTGTGCCAATTTATGAAAGCGTGCTAAGTGGCTGATCAAGTTGGTCGAGTTCTTCCCTGCCAAAAATACGCCACACTCATTTCCCGTTTTCTCATCGATCACAACGCACTTCGATTTGCCAGACTCTTCACAATACTCAAAATATTCCCAAACTGGACTCTCCCTTTTCCTACCGGACAACAAATGAGCTAAACTTGACGACATTCTCGAAAAGAACCGCTGAACGACAACACTGTGAACGATAATACCGTTATATACCGAGAAATCTCGCGAGATTAACGACTTTCTCTTAACATAGACCAACGAAAGACTGGTTCACCGCTAATTTAAGTCAGTAAGTAAATTACTTCATTTCTATAACATAGTCCAACGAAAGACTGGTTCACCGCTAATTTAAGTCAGTAAGTAAATTACTTCATTTCTATTTTTAGTCATAAATGTGTATAATTTCCGTTCGGATTTTAATTATCGTTACAGTTTTTATTCAGTTCGGCATCATTTATTTCCGTTTCCGTTCAGTTTTCGTTCTTAGAATATTTTCAGTTATCGTTATACTTACCGTTAACGGAATGGATTATTTTCAGTTCGACTTATCGTTTCCGTTAACGAATATAACACTGCTGGTTACAGCTTGTATTTTAACTTAAAGCTCTCAATATAGGCCTATTTCTATTTAACATAGAGCACTTAATGCGCGGTCTCTTAATCTAAATCCGAATCTGAGTTGCGGAGAGATTAGACCTATTATAGCTTTACGTTATTGTCCTGTCATTACGCTACCTGTGGGACTATCGAGTAGAACGTGCTTCCCAATCTTTTCAGTTTTCTGGCTACCCTTTTGAACATAAAATCTTTAGAAACATATTCTAGTTTACAACTATTCGATGCATGTACATGTTTGTACAATGTAAGTCAGTATTTATGTGTGTAGGCCTATGTATTGTATGCATGTTTGCATGTTTGTATTTATGTGTAAAGTGCCCATGCTTGCATGCATGTATAATTATGCATATGTAAGTTATGTTTGCAGTTTGTACATAGGCCTATGCTAACGTGACTGAACATTTGCATAAAATTGCATTGTGCCTTATGTTCGCCTCAAAATGAGCGCTATATTTAGACCCTATGAAACACTGTACATAAATGCATTCATTATCTATGCCAGACACAAACTTCCGATTTCTGACAAGCGTTAAGGCCTGCTTTCGATGCATTGCAAGCAGGGCTTAAAGTGTGCCTGGACGGTCGTGGACGGCGTCCATGCACTTCTTTTCAAATCTCAATGCCGTCCATCCACTTATTTTGCCAGCACATACAGGAAAGTTAAGGAGCGTCCAGGCACTTCTTTTTTTACAATTTAAGCACTGATTGCAAGGGTATCTTTCGCGTAAGATAAAGCTTCCTAAACTGGATGGGTGGAGAAAACAGGCCAGATATTAGGCCTAACAGTCCAAATCCAAATTGCAAATGTCCAGAACAATAATATTATAGCCTACTGGAAAGGAAAATTTATGTTTTGACTAAAGTTTAATCTATTTTCCATTGGGTTCTACTGTTATTCTGCGCAGCTTCAGGTTACGTGCTTTACCAGCGACGTGCGGACTTCAGCTGGGTGTTTGACCAACCGTGGGCCCCCTACAAGAACGGTTTCGCCAACATCTGTGGCAATTTCTGGCTCGGCAATGAACAAGTGTATCGTATGAGAGTCGGGAAGACGTGTTCGCTGCGAATGGAAATGATTTCAACGAATGGAACCTGGTACACGATTCGCTATTCATCCTTCTACGTCGACTCCGAGGCTGGAAATTACAAGATGCACCTTTCGGGGTTCAGTGGTAATCGTTCGAGTGACCCTATGATGGTACACAATGGCGTTGGCTTCACCACATCAGATGTCAACAACGATCCGACGAAGAGTGATTACTGCGTGGCAACATGGGGCGGTGGATGGTGGTACAACAAATGTCACGACATCAACTTCAACTGTCACGAGAAAGTCTTCTTTGTGCTTAGGCCGACTGAGCTTCTCAAGTTTGGTCAGATGTGGGTGAAATGCGTGTAATTCATATGATACATGAAGCTGACAAGCAAAACGTTATGCAAAATTATACCTTTATGTACTTTACATAGTTTGCACTGTTCATTATTTGATACGAAAATCACATGTAGGCTAGTGCACTTTTGAACCATTTTAGTCGTGAAAATGACATTCAATGTATTTTGCACCATTAGGTTCATAGATATTGTGAAAAAGACATTTAATGCATCTTGCACCATTGATTGATAATTATGACATATTTTGTAAATAATTATAGGCCTATCATTAAAACTGTTTAGAATCGAATAAACGCGAAAGTCGTCGATTTTCTTGGAACGATTTTCATCTGCTTGGTTGTGACACTGGCTGCATGACTGGGTTGTCTATTTTGACGAAGAGATTGCGCTGTAGTAATGATGCTATAGAAACACATAGGCCTACCATTGAATAATAAATGCAACTGATTCATTAATGACTAAGGTCCAGGGAGCGCTAGCAGTGCTGTTGAGAAGCCATGCCCACCCATTTACACGTTACATCCACATTAGAAAACGCCGCGTTCGTGAATAAGCTGGTGCCACTCACTTGGCTTTCGTGTAGCGCCTTGGGTATTTGGAGATTACGATTACCAGTTATTTGATACTCCGACAACACATAAAGTGTGTGAAACGACATGCAGATGTCCGATTAATTATCGTAATTAGTTAATCTAATTGGCGGATCTTTGTTCATGTGGTGAGTAAAAACTGGGGTGTCACCTCTCAGATCCGCTGCTTGGGGTCCAACCCACACGGCTAATTCTGCAATTGCGCCAATCTTATACATGTATATGCAGATGACCTGCAGACGTATTGTAATGTTATGTAGGCTAAATGTAATGTAAATCTCTGAGAAATTCTCAGTGAGAATTTCTCAGCGCCGACAAAAGCCAAGTCAGGTAGATCAGTTTATTCACTGGCGCTATATCAGATGATGTCCCCAATAGCGGGAGCAGCCCTGTTTGTTCCGGTGCCAGGTAGAAATAAGAGGGGTCAAGTAGAGGAGACAGCGTGGTGCTACGGCTGTTTTGAACCGGAATAGGATAGCATTGGAGAGCTTGAAGAGTTCAGTTTTCAGTCGTGAACGGAAAGAAGCAGAGTGCAAGCGGAGGAGAGGTTAAATCAGGAGGGGAGATAGGAGGACAATCAAAGAGGCGGAGGTCTTTTGGGTGTAGGCCTATCAACATAGCCTCGCGTCAGCAGACTTTATATAGAGTCTACCGTCGTCCTGGCCATGAACTTGGCAATGAAAGTTTTAGAGACGTGGATGTCTTCCTCTGATTGTAGAACCATTATCCTCCCGGACAAAAGCCCCCGGACAAAAGCCCTCGGACAAAAGCCTCTGATTTTGCGTAGGACATTATCCCTCTGACAATACCCTCTTTGCAATTAATAATATTTTGAAATCATATTTTAGGTAATGCTATCATAGACTGAGGGGATAATGTCCTACCCAAAGGGGATAATGTTTGGGAGGCTTTTGCCCTGGGGGTTAATGTCCGGAGGATAATGTCCGTTTCCCTCTTCCTCTATTATAGACATGACAAGCCCAATAATTCCCGCAGTTTGCCTTGTCGTCCTCTGTTAAAGTCTGTCTGGAACTTCGTGTTACAATAGACTGAGATCGAACCCTCACGTGGCTTACATATCAATCTGGGGCACTGCTACTTCTTTAGTTGCGTCAGCTTAGAACAGTATTCTGTTCTCAACCTCCAAAGCCTCTATTGGAAGTTCTCAACCAAATTTTTTTAAGCTGCTTTAATTAATCAATTACGTTTATTGAATGCCCGGGTTTTATTCTGGTAGAATGGGATCCAAATTAGAGTGGTAATTCTACTACATTGACTCAGTTAATTGTCATCTGGTTGCGTATAAATGCTGTAAGGGTGTTCATTGAGTACAGGCAACTTT
Source organism: Lumbricus rubellus (assembly GCA_945859605.1). Classification (NCBI taxonomy): domain Eukaryota; kingdom Metazoa; phylum Annelida; class Clitellata; order Crassiclitellata; family Lumbricidae; genus Lumbricus; species Lumbricus rubellus. Next base: position 19,449,803 of record OX243818.1, read on the forward strand.
CACGCGCAATTGTTCCATTCCACTGTAGGCATTGTTTGAAAGGTGTGAAGCAACCTATTATGTCTGACGCTCAAGAGCATTTGCCATTCAAGGTCTCAGCAACTCATGTCTTCTCTACCGTGTTGTGGCTTGTCAACCTGATTTGCATCAAACCGATATAACAGTGGATGCAGTCCGTCATTGCGATTGTCTGCCGTAGAGGTTGTAGGTTTAAAGGATATTTTTCTGCATCATAGACTGCGTAGCAAGACTACAGAACTAGACTCGACTAAGCAGGTTAAAATTTGTTCAAATTTATTAGTTTCTCTGATTCCTATTTGTTTCTAAGACACTTAATTTCTTACTATTTCATTAAACCACTTAATGCTCGCCTTCTCTAAATCCGAGTTTCTAGTGCTTTTTTAACGTGCAGTTCTACACAAAATAAATGCGCAGTTCTAAATGGATTTGTGCAGTTGTAGAAGCTCTTCTGTAGGCCTACAGCTAAAACTAGCAAAAATGGTCATTGTCCACCGATTGGATGTAATTTACCATGGAGGATGGGAAAGGAAAGGAGTTGTGCAGTTCTAAAAATTCATTAAAAAACAGCCATGCGAGTTTCGTATGCTGTATCGGCTCAGTTTGAGCCAGTCCATTTAATACGTAACCAGGTAGCGGAGAGGGTGATTAGGCTTGGGCGATATTACGCATGGATGCGTAGGTTACGACGAGACGATGAGCCTTTGTTATATGAATTACAGGAAATCATTCTATAATGACGTTTCAGAGTCCTTCTAGTGTAATTTCATGAGTTCCATTCCAACACTGATTAAATTTTCCCTCTGGAATTGGATGGCTTGTTAATAAACCTATAATACAAATTGCTCGGTAACGGTTGTGAAAATCGTCACCCCCGAAAAATTTCTTGAACAGTCAACAGGTTAGATTCCAAACAGGCCTAAGCATGCATGACCTATTGCATAGTAATATGCAAGTAGGGCTATATATATATATATATGCCACCGTAGAACCTCACCTCCACCTGGATGGATCCGATTTGACCAGGGTCTATGACAACAGAGGCCGTTACCCTGGGCAGAAATTTGCTCGGCATATTACAGCACTTATGAGCAAGGTACTAGACCAGTTTGCGTTGGCTCTCCATATATAAAGCCCTATGAGAAAATGTACACAACTTTACAAAGAGTTATTCTCCTGCAGACATGAACCTCCGACATGTGACAAGCATCGTGGTGGTTGCGTGGTTCACGTCCATCCGGGTCAGCGCTCAGCTCACACGAAGCTTCTCCGCCGTCTTTTCCACGGACTGGCAGAACTTATGCGCCGTTGGAAATCCGGCTGCAAAGTACCCTGCTACAGACCTAAGCATCGGACAATGCCCACTTCTGTGCACAAAGTATCCAGGTAGGTTTACGTGTAAGCTATAGGCCTATAGGCCTACAGCCAGTTCAAAAAGTGCGTTTCTGCATAGTAAAAGTGATACAGCAAGTTTCTAAAGGTTATAGGCCTAATAATATTGTATCGTCCACCTTTATAGGGAATTGACATAATCCTATTTCAATTTTTAATATTAACCAACGACGACTTTTATCATTTTATGCCCGAATTATATTATTTAACCGGTGAATTAGGCCCATGTATTGCAATAACCGATAAAGGCAAGCTGCCTGCTTCTCAAGATAGAGTTCTTTATTAGACCGCTGCTTATACCGGTAACTTCTAATTCACGTTTGACAGATTAATTATGTCAATCCGAAGCTTTTTAACGTGCAGTTGTACACAAAATGTGCAGTTCAAAATGGATTTGTGCAGTTTTATAAGCAGTTTGTAAGCACTTCTGCTCAGTTAAAACTAGCAAGAAAGGTCATTGCACTCTGATAGGAAGTAATTTACCATGGAGGATGGGAAAGGAAAGAAGGGGCTGTGCAGTTCCAAAAATTCCTTAAAAACAGTCCTGGATTAATGGAGGATAAAAAATACGTAATAATTATATAGACTATCAACATGGTCTGTGGATGTCAGGATGAATTAGGCGATCTCTTGGTCTGTGATAAATCGTCAGACTTTGTTTACTATAGGATGTGTCGTCTACAACTACTACGAAGACACAACTGCCTGTGAACTGTTCACCTGTCCTTCGGATTATACCAGTTACTTTCAAGTGAAGGCCCTCTGCAAAGCATTTATTGTGAGTATTTAAAGTCGTTATATTTCTGATTATAGGCCCTGCGTGGCGTTTAACAGATTTAGTGATCATTTATAGGCCTACTGCATTTACATTTACAGCATGCTTTATAGAATTATAGTACATCTTAGGATGTCATCCTTAAAAATTTACTTTATCATTGCAATGCTGATAGACATTAATTTTGTCTCATTTCTGATTCCAGTTTTTTTTATTGAGCTCATATTGCGCCCAGGGCTGAAAGTGGTTTGGAAAAGTTGCCGGGTCTCACTTTGGCGGACGAGCACGCCTTTGGCCCATAAATTTTTCTGACGACGTTTTTCCTATAGTCATTTGCCCATAATTACCGAAAATCCTACAATTTTTACCTACTTTTGACGGGTTCCGACCCGGCTCACTTTCAGCCCTGATTGCGCCCGCAATCAATCAATCAATCAGTCAGTCAGTCAATAAATCAATCACTCAGTCAATCAATCAATCAGAATTTATATAGCGCTCCTTCAGAGAATCTACTCAGAGGCGCTCCCGGCCGAGTTCAATCGAAAAGAAAGTCTTCAACAGTTTGTGAAATTGTGAACAGTTTGGGAGGTGTCGCCTAGTCAAGGGAAGCCCATTCAATAGCAATGTAGAGGATAGAAGCCCCTGCTTGCTTTGTTGATTTCTAACACATTAAAATGTATTTTCTAGGACGACACTTATGATCTGGCTCGCTACAGGATAACGGACGGTAAGAATCTACCAAGAGCACAACATAAAATTTGAATCGCGGTAATCGCACTATCATCCTCTGGAATTTATAGGCCCTAATAGCCCAGACCAGTATCGTTTTTTTAAAAACTCACTTTACGTCACAGCGCTGTGCTGCACATGAAATGAGTCAAATAGGATAGAAGCATGGATGGAGAGCAAAATGTGAGTTGATGACAGACTGTACGGGCCATGAAACGAAATTCCTAGCAGTAGCCTAGCGTTCAATTTTTGACGTCATTTTGTTCTATTATTTCATCTTCTTCTTCTTTTCCTTCAGGCTTGAATTAATCCCTCTCAACGGAGGGGTCAGCCACTCGGACCCTCCTCTTCCACTTTCCTCTGAATTAGAATTATTTCATCAGGCACTGTATTTTTGTTTTCAGCTTCAGGTTACGTGCTTTTCCAGCGACGTGTGGACTTCAGCTTGGTGTTCGACCAACCGTGGGCGCCCTACAAGAACGGTTTCGGCAACATCTGTGGCAATTTCTGGCTCGGCAATGAACAAGTGTATCGTATGAGAGTCGGGAAGTCGTGTTCGCTGCGAATGGAAATGATTTCAACGAATGGAAAGTGGTATACGATTCGCTATTCGTCCTTTTACATCGACTCCGAAGCCGGCAAGTACAAGATGCACTATTCTGGTTTCAGCGGTAATTATTCGACCGACCCCATGACCAGGACCAATGGCATCGGCTTCACCACATCAGATGTCAACAACGATCCGGCGGCTCCTAATTGTGTGGCATTATACGGTGGCGCCTGGTGGTACAACAACTGTCACGACATCAACTTCAACTGTCACGAGAAAGTCTTCTTTGTGCTTAACGAGCTACTCAAGTTTGGCCAGATGTGGATGAAATGCGTGTAGGCCTAATTCGGATGATTCCTGATGCGGTTCAGATTAAGATCCAGATGTATTTCTTCTTCCACTGGTTCAGATCATCTCTCATTCAAAGTGCACTCTTCTGCTGCCCACCCAGATAACCAGCCCATTCGGGAACCTCACGGGTCCCATACGGGCTGACTCACGGGACCCGTACGGGGAACCCGGCGGGATCCCAGCGGGTTCTGTCCCCGGTCTCCGGACGGGCCCCATACGGGCTAGCCCGCCAGTCTACGCAGATCATTCCCAGGACTGAAAAACGATTCCCAGAGTATGCCAAATGTACTGTGAACTGTGCTATATGTGCTCCACACACTAGAACCATCTCTTAACGTCATATTTACAGCATGTATTGAGTTGCATTCATCATTTCAAAAGTCTTGCATCAAACTCAAAAATGAGAAGAAATAATTTATCCAGCTTTATTCAAACTCAAGCAAAAAGCAACAGATATTGAATTATTTACCTTTTATCCTGAGTTTGAATAAAGCTGGAGCAATTATTTTTTGTCATTTTGAAGTTTGATGCAAAACTTTTAAAAACAAATATAAAACTCAATATGTTGCAAAAACCATGTTTGAATCATGCATTGCACATTTTAAGTACACTAACCTAATTAAAATGAAATAGGTGCATCAAAATAGAGTTAAAAATTGCATGCAAACAAAATGAAACAAGGAGTAGCCTATTTTAAACACACGAAATTCCTGGAAAAAATTTGAAACACGAACATAATGTTTTCTTAAGTTACTCTGAGTGGTTTCCAACATAATATTGATTTATGTCTTGTCTACCAAACACAGTTAAAGGAATAAATAATCAACAATAGCTTTGAATGACACCTCAGTTTATTCAACAGAAATTATCGAAGTTCTTTATTTAATCAAAATTATTGATAATGTTAAATGATGTTCAGTCTTTCTGAAAGGCGCAGATTTCAACGGCCGACGTCGTCGAGTGCCAAGATCCATAAAATTCTCAAACCAAACAGCCAACTCGTCCTCGACCATTTTCTCGTGCTGTTTTTTAAGGAATATTTTGCTTCACCACACCTGAATTTTAAAACAAGCATATCAGATAAGTTTTATCTAACAAGAGACAGTAAAATTCAGACATTGCAATTTGAAATTAGTTTTAAAAACATGCTGCACCTTAAGTTAAGCCTTGAAAACCAATTTATATAGCAAATGACTCACATACTATTTTAGCTAAGTCATTAAAAAATTAGTTTAAAATTTATAAGTCACGACTTTCATACAATGCCTGTCTAGTCTAAAATTTACTTTCAACTGGCAGTAAATCAAATTGTTTTGCATTCAGTAGGTGGAAATTACTCGCATAAACTGCAAATACAGCAAAACACGAGCAAAATTTAACGATGATAGACATTGTGTAAACAAGACAAATAAAGACAACTATAAAGACAAATAAAGACTAATAATGTGGTAATCCCGAAGACTGCATGCCTGTTTATGTAAACAGTATCGCCGCCCAAGAAATTGCTAAAATAGAGCGCTTCAGCTTTGGTTTCGAATTTTACATTTGCTTGTATTTACTGAATATTTCCCTCATTTATAATTTTATTAACCTGGCCATTTTACATAGATTTCGCGTTGACTTACTTAATGAGTGAATTTCATCAGGGATGCGACTGATAGGTCACAGCGCTCTAATTTAGCTAAGTCGTTGGCAACCATACTGTTTCGTATACATGCACGCAGTCTTCGGGATTACCAATAGGGCATACAAATCAGAAGTTTCAAACAAATTTGGTAATCATGCATTTTAGCGTCGTAAATTTTTTGTTTATTGCAGCAATCTAACTTCTAGTGTGGTAAGAATCCTACTCATCAATCCAGCTTCTGCTTAGGGAAGAATTTGTTTTTAATCAATTGCGCTTCCATTTAGGCAGAAATTATTTTTATTGGCAAAATCACTTCTGTTGAATCAAAAATTACTGTTCACCAATCCAGCTTCGATTTCAGCGAGATTATTGTCATAAAGTCCGCCTCAATTTCAGTTTTAAAAAATCATTTTAATTAATCCCACCATACCTCTATTTAGCAAGAATTCTTTTCGTCAATACGACTTGTATTCGTGCAACGCTGAAACCCACGCAATGGTTAATGATTTACGACGCTAAAATACACGATTACCACGAATTTTATAGGGGTTAGTATTGTAAATAAAAAAAAGGAATTCAGTGCACACGAGACATAAGGCCGATACGATTAACATAATAAGCAATTCCCCTATCAAAGATCAACTTAAACACTCACGGACACGCAAACAATGCATAAATCAATCGAAGCAGAACATGTTTTAGGCTAACCCCCAGCACGTGCTGTCCATAATGTCCATAATCTTAACCCAATCTGCGTCGCGCCTATTAAGTATTCCGACCAAAATTAGAAGCAGCATTTACCTAAAATGTTGATATAGATAGGTGCATGTTCTTTGGCGTAATAAATAAAACGTAAACTTACTTTCAACAGAAACAAATCTCGATCTCAGAATACTCGTGCATCCGAAACGGCATGCAAAATGGCGTCGGAATAAAAGCATATACCGGTAGAGTCGGTAGACGGCGACAAGCTCGCGGGGTGCACCTGACGGGACCCGCGAGATAACCGCGGTCAAAACCCGTCAGAAAACCGCACCGGCACCCCGTGAGAAAACCGCACGGGTCCCCTGAGTCGGTGTTATCTGGGCTGCAGTGGTATATCCCTTGGACGGATACAGTACCCTGGCAGTATCCCTTGGACGGATACAGACCCCTGGCTAGCGGGACCTTCGGCCCCTTTTGGGTCTCCTGTGTAAACTGATATAACTTCGAAATCACGATGTAACTACGACATGTTCGATGTTGGTTTACCGAATAAAATGTTATGTTATGTTAGTACTCTGTAGGCCTAATTTATTGAATGATTGTTCCTTTTCTTCTTAGAATCTCTTTTTGCGACTCTTGAGATTTGATTTGGTACCTTCCAGAGGTTCGTGTAATTTTTTGTTCTCAGAATACTTCGTATAGGCCTACCGCTTTAAAAGACCAAAAGCTGAATGTCTTTCTACTGCCTCTCAAAGTTTCGTCATTTTTATTTAGCCACCTGAACTGCTCAGGATGAGTCGTAGCTCTGAAGCAAATGAGTAGGCTACAAAGCACGTCGCAACATTATAGATATGGAAATGACATGTAGTGCACTTTGCACCATTTGCAGATATGAAATAGAACATTTATTGCACTGTGCAGCACTGTACAGATATAGTAGTTCGTAAGTGCTTGTTTAACATTGTTAGGAATCGAAAAAAAACTGTCGGGCTTCATAGACCTATTTCAGCAAATTTGTTTTGACACTGGTTGTGTGGCGAGACTGTTCGATTGTTGCCGATGGATTGCAGTAATAATGATAATTTAATCATTTTGAGAAACTGATAGGTCTGTTTTGTCGGTGGACGATTTTGACGGGGCTAATTTGACGGGCAACCAATTTTCGCCACACATTTTCATATGAAGAAGGTGCAAGAAATATCTTTAAACTATTAAACGATATTCAGTCAATGTCTCGGTCTAGGCCTACACGGGTTTGCACATTGACACGTAGCAAGAGTTGTTATAATTTATAGTAGCCTACATAAATAGGTTTTCAAACTTTAGAACTTTGTAAATATGATAATACAGAGTCATAGGACCCTCAAGTTTAGTGAAGCTGTTTTTAACTGCGATTTCATTTTCATGTTCAAGAGTCCACTTAACAGATTCTACTAAAGCTGTCAATTCAGCTGATAAAACTGATGAATTAACTGAAAAATCTAAACCATTGGTCCAATCTCAGAATAGGAGTATGAGATGTATGCTGAATCTTTCTTGGGTAGGGCTCGTTGACTGCTGAAATTATAACGGCCTATACAATACAGTTCTGCGCGATTTCAAAGCCGTCTGAGTCACGATTTGTTCTCCCATCGCAGGTGGGAGATGGGGGTGTTAGACACCACTGGTCTCGTACCATTCTGAATCTCATGCATGTAGGATTTCTTTAGCAGATGTTTTTGACCGGATACATTGGGAAGACAATCATATGAAAGCAGCGAGATAAAATGAAGAAATATATCCCAAATGATGAGGTATACCACAGAGTTGCATCGGTAGCGATCTTGACGTGTCATTCAACTGTTGCGATTTTGAGTATGCGGTAGTTTAGGCCTATATGTTTTACCTTTATTCAACAATCTGGTTGACAGACCGCAACCGGTACACCGTATAGTTACAGTGTACAATTATAGAGTTTAAACAAATTCACAAGAACGGAGATCACAGAATACATCAGCGTAACTACTATCAGAACAGAGCCTGTAATACACGGCGCTAATAGCAGCCTATAATAATATTTGGGGGGGGGGCCTAGCCTATATACAAAGCAAGTCCTCCGTATGCGCACTAGGCTATACGGGGCTCGATCTCAGTACCTCTCGCTCTTCATGACAGCATGTTATCCAATGCGCTACCTTGGTAAAACAATCCGCTTTCTCCACCATGCAGTAAAAACGGTGCTGACTTTAGACGGAATGTAATCGGAGAGTTCTGCTATGCTCTGGTTGGGAGTCTGGGACTCCGGCGTCCAAGACTTTGGGATTGATCGAATAATCCGGTGAAGGAATAAACGACATGAAGTATTAGCTGCCTAGCCACTTCAGTGGACGACTGTCTGAAGTAATTGTGAAGAAGAAAAGGATGTCTTCTTTCCACGACGAATGCCAAGCGACATAATAATACTTCTAATTCACTGCTTTGTTTTCGCCGATGTTTAAATAAAACAATTAAAATCGATCTCGTCTTCAGGCGGTGATGTCGCGAGCGAATTTCAATGGTTCTTCAGAGGCAGCGCTATATAAATGTTTGGCTACCAGCGACATTATTTCCATCGTCATCCACTGTTGGCGTGACGACAATAGTAGGCCTACTGTACACGTAGTCTTGCGACAGCTTTTCAAATTTCTGTCTATCATTCTTTTGTTCGGAAAAAGATGCGAGCCTAAAAGCGAATTGCTGCCAAACCATAGATTGTTTTTATACAATACAATTATTATACAGTACAATACAATTAGCTATTTATAACGCGCGTTAACAAAACTAGTCTTGCACAAGAGCGCACTTCACTACAGATCTAGTCATAATGTAAAGAGAATAAATGAGTTTTAAATTTGTATTTAAACTCCATACAGGCTAATAGTAATTCTCATTTTCATTTAAACTCATTTTCACAAGGGATCATATCGCTTCATTCCTACCATTACGACCAGACAGAGCTCAAATACCATGTACGAAGACTACGAACCCTATTGAGCCTACATAAGTCTCAAATAATGCCCATGGAAATGGTGACTGGGTTATAGTGTTGGCTTCTATTCGTGAACTCTGAAAAGTGCCCGTAACGGGCGTGTTTAGTTTTGTATTGGTTAGGCTACAGATTCTTCTTCCTGTGTGCGATTGCTGTTAAAAATGCTTCTACAAAGATGGCGGATCTCATAGTTGAGGTGGCTGGTAAGAAACATAGAGTGACTGCTGGATCCAACGGCTGTCTGTGTTTCAAAACACGCGGCACCCCGGCGATTACACTGCTGACGATATGAGAGCGGGAGGCTTTTCACTTTTTTTTCTATCTGTCTCTGTCTGGTTACCTCTGTCTATGTTTCGCTATTTTTCTCTCTCTGCTGTGTCTTTGTCTGTCTTATTCTGTCTATCTCTCTTTCTGTCTTTCTCAAGCTGTACAGACCTCTGTTTTTAATTTATTGTGGAAATAATCGCTTTTCAAACGATCCGCGGGGTCTTCTAGGGGTAGGCCTACAATGAATGCCGTGCCATCATTCTGTTAGATAGTCAGTACTCAAGTAGGCCTAACTAGTTTAACCTACTAGGCTGGCATACTCATTACTTCAAAGCGTTCCCGAGAATCCTAGTCCTATAGGCAGCTTTCACGTGTTATTGTTTTGCTTTTCAAGGTAATACTATAGTGTATATTGAAATGCAAAACAATTAGGCTACACTGTTCAGCTGTCAACGTTTTGATGGCGCTAAATAATCGATAGCATATTTCTCTTACGCCTGAAGACATTTACCATACCGTACCCAGTTTCAACAGCAACAATATTAGACGCAGTGCATCATTGCTGATGTGCGCCTTCGAGTTGGTAGGCAGCAAGGATATTTCTGCAGTATAAAACTAGTTAAATCGAGTGAGAAAAGGTAAAGAATTTGCTTAAATTAACTGATTTCTTTGTATTTTGATTTTTGATGTGACACAAGATGAGTTTTATTCGAAGGTCAGGATCAAGATTATTAAAAAACGACAATTCAGAATCCTTATGCAATTTCATGAATTGAATAAGCAGGTTGGATTATAAGTACCGGTGTGCACTGCACTATGCAGTGCATGACATTTGTATGTAGGCTATACGTAGCCCCGCGCAATGCATGTATACCTATGAGTGTACACGTATGTCTACATTTTAATGCCTTTATAGAGCCTCATCTCCCTCAAAATGTACTGTTTTTAACCTCCTATAAGAAACTGTGTAGGCTACAACTTTCCATGCAGCGGTGATTTCTTGCAGACATGAACCTCAGATATCTGACAAGCATCGTGGTGGTTGCGTGGTTCACGTCCATCCGGGTCAGTGCTCAGGTCAGCCGAAGCTTCTCCGCCGTCTTTTCCACCGACTGGCAGAACTTATGCGCCGTTGGAAATCCGGCTGCTAGGTACCCTGCTACAGACCTAAGCATCGGACAATGCCCACTCATGTGCGCCAAGTATCAAGGTAGGCTACAATCGGTATCAAAGTGCATTTCTGCATTGTTAAAGTAACAACGCAATGATTTCATAAATTACCCGACAGGCTTCAGTTCGTACCTATAGATGATAGTAAAAATATTCCAATGTTTAAATCCTTTTTGAGAACTTTTCGGAACGATTATACATGTACAGTAGACCTACTTAATGTCGGAACGATATCGGAAAATTATTAAGCTAACCGATAAAGATAAATTGTGTTCATCTTGAATCTTGAGTGGTATGTACATGTATGTGTACTTGTTATAGCGCCCCTTCAAGCTGTCTACGCAGAGTCGCTCCCGGCTGCAGAGCGGACACTGCATCGTAGTTTCACGCCGAAGTGCTGAGCAGTTGCGAGTGAAGTACTCGCCCAAGGTCCTTACGCGGCGACTTGAGGTGGATTCGAACCTGCAACCCTTCGGCTGCAAAGCGATAAACATGCCCACTACACCACCGCACCCCACAGTAGTGTTGTAGATCGCGCCCAAATTCTAAGTTACCTTTGTGCTATTCAATAACGGTACTCAAAGGTTGATGCCGATCGGTTTAGTTGTCCCAGATCAATGGAATTTCAAAGAAATACAGCCTAATTATTAACTGAACTTTAACAGTGGACCTTTAACAGAGGCCTCCTTTTAGGCCTAAAAATCGTCAAACTTTGTTTACTATAGGTTGTGTCATCTACAATTACTTCGAAGACACAACCGCCTGTGAACTGTTCACCTGTCCTTCGGATTATACCAGTTACTTTCAAGTGAAAGCCCTCTGCAAAGCGTTTATTGTGAGTATTCAAAGGCGTTATATTCCTGATTACTCGTGGCGCTTATATCTTTGCTTAAAAGATGCATGTAGTGATTTACTACATTTTGGCTACATAGGCTGCATGCCTTAGGGAGGGCTTTGTGTATTCTAGTGTCTTGCATACCAGTTACCCTACCATTTATAGAGCGTTTCTCACAGCAGGAGCTTTTCAGAAGCGCTCCCAATGCGTGCAGCCTGAGAGAAAAGGTAGGTTTTGAGACGAGAGATAGATGACAAAGGACTTCCAGAGAGGATGACAGAGCGAACTGATGGGAAAGCCCATTCCATAGGAAGGGACTATAATGCGGGCAAATTATGTGGATTGAGCCATAACGGTTCTAATGCGAGGAACAAAGCGGTCAAGCCGATTAGAGGACCTAAGAAGACGCAGCGAAGTGGCAGAAATGGGGCGAAGTATAAAACCACAAAGGTACAAGGTCGTTACCCGGATTCGAAGTTTCGAACCGCAACCGCCCGCCCCGTGAGCGAGCCTGTTACCGATCAGCCACCAGGTCGCACTTGCTTTAAATGACCCTACTTACGTTGTATTGATTGAACTTACCTTCCAGTAGCCTACCGTAATTTTCCCTACCGGTAGGCTACTGTAACAGTTGCTAATTTCTGACGCTGTTAAATGTATTTTCTAGGACGACACGTATACTCTGGCTCGCTATCGTATAACGGACGGTAAGAAGTTAAAGAGTATAACATAAAATTTGCATCGCACGATCATCTTCTGAAATATTCGATCATGAGACAAAACAATTGTAGGCTTAACTGTGATACGAGATTTTTATATAGAGCCTTTCAAATATAAAATTTTCTATGGCGCCAATGACCTATGATGGACAAAACAAGGACAAAGAAGTGGTTTACTTTAAAGCTCTTACTTAATAAGTAAAGGATGTCTATGACTCCACATCGTAAGAAACTATAGGAAACCTGTTAAAGTTCAGCAACTACATGTACATTGTACAGTAGACTACAGCTTCGGTTTTGCACCGTGATTGCTGTGGTTGGGAGATCAACTACCAGGTACATATGTATGTCGCCGACTCGCCCCGCGCAGCCGAGCAAAAATATGCATACAGTCAGGAATGTCTGGAATAATGTTAAGTGCGATCGGCCTAGGCCGGAGCACTTTCAGTTACCGTACTATATTTTTCTTCTGCCAGCTTCAGGTTACGTGCTTTACCAGCGACGTGTGGACTTCAGCTGGGTGTTTGACCAACCGTGGGCCCCCTACAAGAACGGTTTCGGCAACATCTGTGGCAATTTCTGGCTCGGCAACGAACAAGTGTATCGTATGACCGTTGGCAAGTCGTGTTCGCTGCGAATGGAAATGATTTCAACGATCGGAAATTGGTACACGCTTCTTTACTCGCCATTCTATCTCGACTCCGAGGCCGGCATGTACAGGTTCCACTATTCGAGCTACAGTGGGAATTGTTCGAGTGACCCTATTTTCGATTGTAATGGCGTTCCCTTCACAACGTCGGATGCCATGAACGATCCCTCGGGTAATAATGGTTACTGCGTGGCAGCATGGGGCGGCGGATGGTGGTACAAGGACTGTCACAAGATCAACTTCAACTGTCACCAACAAGTCTTCTATGTGCTTATAGTGAGCTCCTCAAGTTTGGTCAGATGTGGGTGAAATGCGTGTAATTCAGTTGACGCCTGAATTATTAAGCGGTTCAGGTGACGATCAGGCTATGGGCGGAGACTTGGGCGGAGACTGGGGGGGGGGGAGCGAACGAGTGGCCGAAGGAAAGACGCGAGATTTTTGGACGGACGACTGACTGAGTGTCGGAAAAAGTTTCCATCTTTTGCCGGACAAAATTTCTGACGACCTTTTTTTAGTCATCTGGCCGAAAAGTCAAGATTTTTATTTTATTTTCACCGCCAAAAAAGTTGATGACCATATTTTAGTCCTGACGCTCAACGATTGAGGGGACAAATGCATGGGCCGCCCCCCAACACTTCCATTGGGGGGGACCGTTCTCCTCTGTTCCCCTAGGTCTCCGCCCATGGATCAGGCTGTCCATCTCTTTTCTAGCATATCGTTTAGCATTTTCTGACCTATATTCTTATTGAGAATTGTCATTCCTGTTTTGAGAATAGACCTGCTCTATAAAATTATGCTCATTTGAGCACCAAATTATTCTGCCATCTTTCAATTGAGTCTCGAAGTTTTCTAATTCTTATTGAGCCACCTGAACCGCTGACATTGAGTTCCATGAATGAAGCAGGTGAAGCCCAATGATATGCTAGGTCTAATTATTGCACTCTGCACGGCATTATTTGGTATGAAAGAATCACATTAATTTTAGGCCTAGTGGACTTGCGAACAATTATAGATGTGTTAATGACGTTTAGTGCACTGTGCACTGTTATTTGGTATGAGAATCACATTTAGTGCACTTTAAACCATTTTATGTAAAAATGACATTTAATGCACTTTACACTGTTATTTGGTATGATAATCACATTTAGTGCACCTTTAAACCATTTTAGATGTAGGCCTAACAATGACATTTAATGCACTTTGCACCATTATTTAATATAAAATCATATAGCATTATTATAGCCTAATGCAAAGTGCGCCATGTATAGGCCTAATATAGATGATTTATGACATTCGTGTAGGGCTATGTTTATTTAATGGTGTTGAGAAAAAGGTGGGAAGAGCGGCGAAGTTGGTTGTCTTCATAGGCGTACGAGGCGGGGGTGCAGAGGGCAAATGCCCCCTCCCCAAATTCGGGCAAGAAGTCTGGGTTTTTCGGGCAAACACAGAACCGAACGACTAAAAAAAGGTCGTCAACTTTCGGGCAAGTCAGGTTTTTCGGGGAAAACAGAGATCCGAACGACTAAAAAAAAGGTCGTCAACTTTTTCACGGATGTCTTTTTCGGGCAGAAGTTCAATCTTTGCCCCCCACTGCTGAAATCTCCCGTAGGCCTACGCCTATGGTTGTCTTGGACCTAAGTCAGCAGATTGGTAACTTATGACACTGCTTGTTATTACCAATAGATTGTGTTGTAGTAGGCCTAATAATGGTAAAGAGACACACACCAATGCGTAATAAATCAAACTGATGCAAATTAATGAATTTCTAAGTTTTTTTTATGTATTAAAGATATATTAACAAGTGCGGTCTCAGCTAGCCTTATTAGGCCTAGCCTATTATGTTTTTCGCAATTCGGTTGATTTTCAAACTTTGAACGGCCTCCCACTAAACTTGCGACTTATGCCTAGACTAAATTCATCTGCTTTTTATAAGTTGCTCAAAACCTATTATTTTAGCTGTGGCTGGACTGGGAGCGCCTATGAGTAGTTTTCTTGAAGAAGCGCTATATAAATTCACGAAATGAATGAATGAATGAATGAATGTCAATTGATAATCAACTAAATCAAGTCAACTATTTTAACATGATTAGGCCTAACTCGATCGAATGCTTTCTGTGCATCGAAAGCTGCCATGTAGGCATGGGCGTCCGCAGCGGGGCGCAAGGGGGCGCAAGTGCGCCCCCCTGAATTTTTCGCATAGTTGCACATAAAATTAATTTAGATTATGGTTGTGATTGTTACAACGCGATTTTCAATGTGATTATCGATTCGTTCTACAAGTTGAACCTATATAGGCCTACATCTTTCTTTGGAAGCATAACGTATAGGTAGGCTATAGGATTCTCTCGTGGTAATATGGAAATTCAAACTGTCACCCATTAAATTTAGACCAAGTGACAATTATTTAAAAATTTGCGCCCCCCTAGAAAAATTCCTGCGGACGCCCATGCACGTAGGCCTACACAGTAGGCTATAATAGGCCTACCATAGCCTACTGTGTATACCATAGGCCTATGGGGTCGTCCATAAAGTACGTCACGCTATTTTTGACCATTTTTACCCCTCCTCCTGTCACAAACTGTCACACATGGCCTGACCCCCCCTAAAGTACGTCACACTTTCGAAATTTTTTAAACATTAACACCGGCCTAAAACAAGGCTTTGCAGCAGCATTGCTAGCGCTCCTAGCGAGAGGAATCGTGAACAACACATTAAGGGATACGAATTTCATGCTATTTTGACATAAAACTAATTCAAATGTTTCACAAAATGTGTGAAATTTTTATAAAGCTATTAAATTCTACAAAAATATATAAAAGAAATATAAATAAATAAATAAATAAATAAATACATAAATGTGTGACGTCACACATGGCCTGACCCCCTCCGTCACAAACTGTCACACATGGCCTGACCCCCCCCCCCCTCAAGCGTGACATACTTTATGGACGGCCCCTATACCATACTAGGCCTACCATAGCTTACAAAGAAATCAGTAGGCCCGCCTTGTCTTAGGCCAGTGCTGTCCAGCGTGCAGCGCTCGTGAATAAGCTGGTGCCCCGCGCTTGGCTTTCGAGTGGCGCTTTAGAAATTTTGAGTTTACGATTACGACGATCTTCAACGAGTTTATGAACTGTCTGACTAACATACTTACTTTATTGCAGCCCTAGCAACGGAAAGACAGGGTACCAGCCTATCGATGGAACATGGACGCCAACGATGAGTTGCCTCACGAATAAAAACAGCTGAACTGCAGGATTTAAATGGTTAATTGTGCACAATAAAGACTTTCGATATTATACGCAACGTTGCTGTCCTTCGGGTATTATATATAATTATTTTCATTAAATATTGATTTATGAATTTAATGCATCAAGACGCTGGTGAAACCAAGTTATAGTGCCCGAAACTCGCATTTCGCGGTTACGATAGCTTGCAATGAATATTATCTGTGCTATTGTTTGTGCAACTGGTGATTGATAATTAATTAATGCATTGTTTACAAAAGATTTCTTGTTTTGTACTAAAATTAGAATGGCTGTGAGTGGTTTGGTTCCTGCACGTTTCCTAGCGCTGACGGCACAACTTGTATTCACGATTGTCTTATACTTATCCATGGTAAGTTTAATTCCAATATTATATCCAATTCTATGTATTTATACTTTTGCAGTTTTTTTTATAAACAAAGCACATTTATTGATCATCATATTTACAATAATGATTTCCTTAGCCTTATTTAGTTTGTTTTAATTTGTTGCAACGATGAAAGCTGATAAAAAAACAGAAATTGCCAACCAATTGTCAGGTTATAAGATGCAAGTTTCAGATATCCTTGGCCACTATGCAGTCTACACTTTTACATTGTATGGCAAATAATGTAATTAAATTTAATTGTATTGCTAAAATTATCAGAACTATTTGCATATAAACTACTTGAAGGAGCTGATGTTAGAGTAATGTTGGATTAAATGAAACTTTGCTTTCAGAATTGCAATGTGCTGTCTTGCCTTCCGAAAACACAGAAAGCTGCTTACGATGGAACATTTGGCTCGGCCTGTCAACCTCCAGATAGTCTGTCAACGTCTTATAACAGGTTCACATCGGATAAAACTAAGTAAGTTCTTGACTTTGGCAACTGGAATTAGGACTCATTCGGACACCCCTCTGACATCATGCCGTGCTTTGAATAAGTTTGTGCCAGGGTGAGGATTGCCGGGGTTGAGCTATTCAACCCTCTAGTGAGTCTAGTCTTTCTTAAGACACCCTATAGTGAAGCCCTCATTGCACACCCATGTCCACATAAATCAACGTCTGACCCCCCCAGTTATTTTTCTACAATTCTCATACTGGTTGGTGCTCTGCGCTGGGCTTTCGTGTGGTGCTTAAATAGCAGTTTGCGAGTTTGTGATTACGTTTGCCGTTGAACCTGCGTTGGATATCTAATTAATTATTAGCTAATTAATTAGCAAATTATAATAAATGTAACTTGATAGCTGATTCTAATTGATTAGTTTAAGCAAAAATTTTAATTATAATTATTAGTTATCTAATTCTTATTAATATCTCATAATTAGATACATTATTACCTTGCATATATATTTCCTTATTGATGGATGCTTTCATTGCGATTAATAACCAAAATTTCACATGAGACGTTGAATTTGTCATGACACAGTACTTAAGCAAAAGCAAATACGGATATATAGACTTGCGTAATCTACAGCCATTAATTTTACGATTTCAACTCATTTTTCAATTTTCAATTATTTACGATGTTCAGGAAATAACTATCTGAGAGTATGAGTGTTTAATGTTATTTTATTTGTATTTTTTCCAGTTTAACGATTGCTCTGTCGATTTCGCTTGGTATGTTGGTATTTGAGTTGGTTGGTTTAATGGGTGGCATATCGACGTTCATGCACTCACAGGGCCTTATCTGTATCCTTTAGAAGTTCAACAGGTTGATGTGTTTAGTTTGATTTTGTTACACGGAGTAACAATATTTAGGATAGATCTGAAAATGAGAGGTGCTATAGAAATTAATGAATGGATGAGTAAATCAATGTCTGGACTCTCTGGAGTTATCTAATTCAAGCATAGGCTCTATTAACTCTTTATAAATTCAAATTTTTATGTATGCTAGACTCGCTAGAGGAATAGAAAGGTGTGCAGAAGAGTGGGAGTGACCAAGAGCCTCATGCAGAAGGTCAATCAGTGAAAACTTGAACTTTTCGGACATACAATCTGCAGAATGGGAGAGGAGTGAGGACAGAAAAATCGATAGAATGATGGAAAGGGCATGAACAGAAGAGGAAAGACCGCTTAGAGAATGGACAGATGACATCAAAGACTGGTGTGGAAAGACCTACAGAGACTGAGCCATCTGGCTCTATATTGATCCTGAAGAGAGACATTGTGAAGAGAGCATTGGGCACTAGGGACACTGAACCATGGTTATTGATTGATTAAAATTTAAAAAATCATATAAATTTATTGTTAAAGCAAGAAATATTTTTGGCAGGAAAAGTCTAATTTAGATGGCAGATGGTCCAGTGCTCTATACGCATGCATAAGTATACATGTAAAATTGTAAATTAACTTAATTTCTGTCTTGAATGAGTTAACCATCTTGTTTGTTTGTCTCCTTAACTCATTGCTGAATATAGCGGCTGGATGCCATATCACTGGCACCATCTGCGTTGTACTGTATCGATTCGATGCGTGGTGTGCGTCGTACTACTGGTTCATCTTTGGCTTCTGCTGTGCTGTTCCGTTTCTGACAGAGTGTGGCGTCTGGGTTGGAGTTCTGGCATTCAAGAAAATCATATAGACATCTCACCGGTTTCAATGACAATAAGAATATGCTGCAACGTATGACTTGCCAAAAGAACAATCAGCTCAGACAGACAGACAGACATTGAGACAGACGTACAGACAGACATACATAGAGACAGTGAGATACAGAGACAGCTGTAGAGTCTGTGTGTATCGGATATACGGAAGAAATGTGATACATAACGGATGTTCATTGTAGCATAAATTATGGACTGGGGCAGTTGAGACCTCCCTCCAACTATCTTAATAGTTTTGATGGTAGGTTAAGTCTATCTTTTCACTGTTCAACAGTGTGAGTTAGATTTGTTTTGTATGGACTGTTTCATCACCTAATCTATTTTGCTTTCGAAGAAGAAGATTGTCATCTGAACCCCAGGAAGTTGGAAACTTAACTTAATTAAATATTACTAATCATTAGAGTTTGGTCGTAGATTTTTAAGTGCATGTGCAGTTGTATACACAAGCAAAGAAATTGAACACATTAGTAATGCAAATGACATTCTTTAATAAGCAAAGAAATTGAACACACGAGCAATGCAAATGCTATCCTTTAATAAGCAGAGAAATTGAACATACTAGTAATGCAAATGATATTCTTTAATACACCAAGAAATTGAATGCGTTAGTAATGCAAATGATAGTCTTTAATAAGCAGAGAATGAACACATTAGTAATGCAAATGCTATCCTCTAATTTAACAGTTTTACTTCTTTATGCAAACACATTTACCTCAACCATTTATAGTTTCACTTGAAGTTTGTTTTGGTATCCATTACTTTCATTTTGCGTAGTTGACTTCTTTATTCTCCAATTTATACGGGGACATTTTCTTCAAACCATCTCGAAACAGAAACATAATTCTTTTCCACAAAGCGAATGTTGGCGCTTATTGTTTTCTCTGTTTGGATTTTAATCGTCTCGAAAAAAGTGATGTTGGAGGTGAGAGCGAAGAAATCTCGCACCTAAATTTCAGACAGAGATTAGTTTATTCGTTACTAGTTTTATACACAGCAGATGGTGCTATGCAAATTTCCAGATCCACAAGTTTTTTTCTTCTGTCTGCCGAGCACCCGATGCTACATGAGCTTTTCATCAAGTTGAGAGTTTCAAGGTGAAAGCATTTGGAATTTAACTTCTCTGGCCTACGATTGCGGATTGGCCGTGGTTGGCTGGGGGCAACTTGGGAATAAACTGACAGAGTCCTAAAGTTATCCTAACGAATGAATGAATGCATATTCACACATGGGATATCTATTATATATAGATATAGGTCTGTGGGCGCCAGCGTGTTGGGGCAAGGGGAGACACAAGTTTGCCTCTGGATCTTAAATCAAAATTTGTAAAATTAAATGTATTTTAAATAATTGAAATTGGTTATTCTGACATGTTTTTTGCTTTGTTGGGTACTTATACAAAAGAACCGTTGTACACTGAGGGAAAACAGACATGTATGTATGTATGTATGCATGCATACATGTTTGAATGTATGGATATAGTTTAGAGGCCAGGGACCAGGGATGTACGGTACCAGCAAAAATTAGAGGTGAGCACACGCTACAGTTGCCTATTATAGCCCAGTGGTTCCCAACCTTTTTGACGTGAGGGCCACTTTTTCTTAGTTGGACATTATGGGGCCGCAAGGCTAACATTTAATTAGCTAAAAATATAAAATTGTTATAATTAAATAAAAATAGAATGTTTGATGTTATTTGTAGACATCAAAAAAAATATTTTTAAAGGAGAATAATTATGTCTTCTATCCTATTCAAATCGTCAATTTTTCATATTTTTTTAATTCGAATACATTTGAGAGATGAGGGCCATTATTTAGGTCTGGCGGGCCACACGGGTTGGGAACCACTTGCCTGTCTGCAGGTCATTTTCCCGTATACCTAACACAAAAGTTTAATATGTAGGCTATGAAGTGAGTACCGGTACACGCTGTATATACCACGTATAGGCCGACCCGCGACTACAGCCCTACCCTTGATTGCTCTGCCTACGGGCCCGGTATTTCTCTTGTTAGCCATGTGAAGATAACTTCAATAATTAATTAAGATGAGAATCAATACGAACGTCTTTAAGTTGTTTCTCGGTGTTGAAATTGCGGGTTACTGGACCTGTAAGCCACATGCCTGTGCCGAAAGAATATCTGGTTGAAACACACACAAAATTGAGTCTGTGATATTATGTCTTCTTGGCAGCATGTTCACATGGGGTCACATAATTATAGGACCCATGATTCCATATGACTCGTAGGGTACAGAACCCAAACATGGTTCCATCTAGTAGGCCTATCCATGAAAATTCTGGCAAGGTTTAGACGTCACTCCAAACATTATACATGAATCAAAAATGTCAAATATTAATTAAAGACCTACAAGATTTACCAGTTTTCAAGTGTCAAAATTATCTGGAGTTGAAACTCAATCGTCTGCTGTAGGCCAATAATTTTATTCTAATTGACATAGGCCTATATATTATTAGGCCTATGTCTGCCCGTACAATTCTCTTTAGATCGCAAGACAGTTTTAAAAACACAGGCGTATGCTTTGTGCAAAGAACAGGGTGATGCGCAAGGAAAATTTGAAAATCAGAGGTAGCCCAATTAGGTAACTTAATTAGCCTAGGAATATACTAGTCAGGTGACTATACCATATCCAATGTGGGCCTAATCTCGTCATTGTTTAATAAAACTATAGCCCTTATGACGGTGTACACAATCTTTCATGCAGCAGTGTAGGCCCTAACTTTTTCAATGAGGGCCAACGTTAGATTCTTGGAGGTCTATGCCAGCAATGCCAAGCATGATCTAAACTATGATTGCAATCTCAAAGTTTGTAAAGAGAAAGAAAAGCAGACAGACAGACAGACAGGCAGGCAGGCTAGCTGGCTGGCTGGCTGGATGACTGACTGACTGACTGACTGACTGACTGACTGACTGACTGACTGACTGACTGACTGACTGACTGACTGACCGACTATAGAGACTATAGAGAGCATATGTCACTTCTGATCACCTGTCATCTATTCTGTCGTAGTTGGCCTTAAACCAATCCCAGAGGTGAGCACTAATCGTCGGATTCATCCTCAACTCGGCGATTGCTTTCTCCAGCTCACCAAACCAGACGTGTCCAATTGTGTCGTTAGAAAGAAAGCTCTCCAGAAATCTGCTCGCAGCAATGGTTCCAGAGTAACAATTAATCAGTATGAGAATTGTGGAAAAATAACTGGGGGGGTTGGCCTATGATAAACTTGAAATTGGGGTATGAAAAACATACTTTAACATGGGGCTCTAAAAATGACTTGAGGGGTTGAACCCCCCCCCCCAACACCCGGCAATTCTCACCCTGCAATTAATTCGCAGTAAAAATGTAGAAACTTCCTCAAAAAGATGTAATTATAGGCCTGATCAGGTCTGTATAAATGGGTAACAATTTTGGGGCAGCTTAGATTGGAATTAATTTAATCGGATTGATTAAGTTCTTTGATTTTTTCGCCACTTTGGTCTATCTCACCGAGCAAACCCCCCCCCCAGACTCCACCCTATTTGTATAGACACTGTACCCGCCCAGCTGCAACTTATTTGGAAATATTGCCAAGGCCCGTCACTAAAAATTGGTTGGTAACTCTGATTGAAAACCAATAGGCCTACATAAGATCTTGAGATACCGAAACTTACCAATAATTGTGTACCAGAGCCTATATACTTGTTCTAATTCAGAGCCTTCGAAGTGTGGACTCCACGTTATGTTCTAAATGCAAGAATGCCAACAATTAATGCCTGATGATGAGAGAAAAGCATTATATACCTAAATGGCTGACTCACCTATCGAGTAGCGTTAAGTTCCTTACACATGCCATGCCAATAAGCAGATCTTCTTTTGCCTGAGATTTGTCTTGCGCGAGGAAACGACTAAACGTTGTGTTCCATTCGAATTCGTCATCAGAATGAGCAATGCCATTGCAGTAGACAGTACGTCGAATGTTCACAGGAATAGCGTTCAGTCTAAAATTAGTTAAAGTCTTCAACTATTCCTAAATTTATCATCAAGAAGACTAAACCTCACAATAATTTCACTTCTGTCCTTAAATAACTGCGCTGGCTATAAGCATACCGTAACATATTGTGGTTCAAAGGTAGGGCCTATACGTAGTAACATAGTAGCCTCGGGGTAGTAGGCCTACTCCCTGTAATAAGCCTACTCCAAAACCATTAATATGACTGTGTAGAGTTGTAGACTCTTCAGTGTCTTCACCATCCTGCTCTCAATAAAGCGTACAATAATTAGATCTACATCTACCCCGTAAGTAAGGTAGTCATTGATCTTCAGTTCTCTAATCGATTCAGACGGTCTATACCTTCTCATCTATGTATCAATCTGAAGATTTTCCATTTAAAACTGATTCTCACCAGTCAAAGAGCCATAGAGTAGGCATAGACTATAATGGGCTTAAGCTTAGGCTTAGCCTACATCTCTTCTTACAATTATGTCGAATGCAAATTTAAGAGCTTAAATTCTTTATGCGAATAACATACGCACATTCCCGCTTCTTTTCCCCCGCATATTTCATTCTTCTATAGGCTACTTATTTGGTTGCTTAATATTTCGTTCATTACTGAACGCTTCTTCGTAAAAAGTTAACAGTAACCTAATGAAAAAAAACATAGGCCTACGTGTGGATGGATGGATTCGATTTGACCAGGGTCTATGACAACAGAGGCCGTTACCCTGGACAGAAATTTGCTTGGCATATTACAGCTTTAACATACGTTTCGTTCTCGATCCAGGCTTTGTACAACCGAGTCGTATTTGCTCTGCAGCTTTGGTGACCGGAAGAACAAGACATCGGTATGATCGTTCCACGCAATATCCTAGCAAACATGCCATCACCCTGTTGTAGTGTTGTAGATAAGAGTAGGCCTGTGCTAGGCATAGAAGAGACTGCATAGTTCAGCAGAGTAGCCTATAGGCCTTTTAGTCCATTGGTACAAACTGGAGGATAGTAAGCCTACAATACCTACGACACAAATTATAGGGCCTAGGCCTATATATATATATATATATATATATATACATAATTATATGGGGCTATTGCATACCTATTTTGTAACCACCCAGACAACGCATTCATTCGTTCACTCACTAATTCGCTCATTCGTTCAAACAAAGCATTTTGCTGCCAGCTTGAAATGGGTAATCGTAATCTCCAAATTTCTAGACACGAAAGATACACAAAGCAGTAGGTTATTCACGAGCGCTGGGTCTAGTCGAAGAGGTTGTCCAGGCGTAGGCCTAGTCCGAAAAAGGATCAGATGTGGTAGAGTAGCTGTAAGGCTTTAGATTGAGAATTGAAAGGTGGAAGGCGAAGGGAGTCGGGATAGAGTTCCTAAGGAGGTGAGACTAGTTCCTAAAAAGGTGAGACTAACAGGTAAATAATTATGTCACGATCGATTAAAGTATGGTCTAGTTAATTATGTTGTTGTGTAGGCTACTTCTGTTCGGGGGTTCCTTCGTCTTTAACTTCCAGTTCATTCATCACTTCTGTCGTCAGATTAAGCACGTATTTCTGAAATAGGGCACATGCACAAAACACGTTTGATCATTTTAAGTCTTGAGTTCAGCTAGATCTGGACGTTGAAAAAAAAAAAAAAACCGATATTTAGGCCTACTTCAATAAATAATATTATTGGTTTTTGACTTTGACTCGTTGACTCTGACTCGTTGAGTCATTAATTTAAAGTGGTACACGTGTGCAAGGTATTCAAATAAAACTTCAACTTAGTTTCAATGAATGTTTTGTGAATTAGTTAAGTGGGGTGTTTTCCTTGATAGGCCTATTTTCTACTGATGATAATTATCTAATTTTCTACTGATGATAATTATCTAAAGGTGATCATGATTCAGGACTCAGAAGGGTTTGAATTGTGCGAGAAGAATTCTATAAGAACCTTGCGAAAAGAATTTGGAAAAGGTGAATTTCTAGCTGCGACTTTTCACTGCGTTTAAGCAAATTGCTATTGCAAATTTATAAACTTATAGGCCCAACTACAGGTAACGCCAACAATGCCGTAGGCCCTATATATATATATATATATATATATATATATATATATATATATATATATTACTTGACTATAGCTATAGGCAGTCGAGTAGGCCACACTTTGAAAAAATGTCGTTTTTCTTTAAGTGCACCGTGAACCAGCAGCATTTCAAACAACATCCAAGCACATTGAACAGCGGGTCGGCCGAAAAGCTACAATCGGATCGCGAGAATTCAAGTCTCCACAGCAGCTGCGAAAAATTAAAATTAAACATGACAGAGATGATGATGATGATGATGATGATGATGATGATGATGATGATGATGATGATAATAATTAATTATTGTAGGCATTGTCTCACTTGAAAACGTTCCAAGTAGCTCGTGTTGGACAACATGACGTGGATTTTCCCTAGGGCATCATAAATATTGATCCATGCTGGTAGATATCTCTCCTTAGACGCGTACTGGGTGAGGCTGAGAGCTGTGTCGAATCCGAGCTGCTGAGCTTCGGCCACATTCAGCGCATCGCTAAGCAACTGGGATCGCTGATGATCAGTGAAGACCTATGACAATAAAAGGTCGATTAACCCTTTAATGCTGAAATGGTATGGGAAATCCTATAGGCCTACCCTCCGGCACTAAAGGGTTAAACGAGTCTAAGAATAGACCTGCGTGTACGCTCGATCGCCTTCTAAGCAGTTGAACAAATCAAGTAATTTTTTATTTCCCAACCAATCTCACACACGGTTCCACGACAATTGGTCTACCGACAACTCGTCTATCGACAACTCGTCTCCGGACAATTGGTCTAACGACAACAGTTACTGGTCTACAGACGAATAGTATTGATGAAATAGAATCTGGATTTACGGAAATGTTTTTAAAGCTTAAATTGAAGTTGGATTGATGATTTTCATTCATGTATTCTAGCATGCACCCAATTCTACTTCAAATCTAAAAATACCTTCATCCAGATTCTATTTCTCGCTTGTTATTTTAGTCAATCCAGCTTTTATTTCAGATATAAAAATACCCTCATCCAGCTTCCGTTACTTAAGCGGTTTTCTTTAAAATCCAGCTTTTATTTCAGATCTACACACACCTTCATTCAGCTTTTATTTATCATGCGTTAATTTCGTCAATCCAGCTTCTATTTCACCTGTAAAAGAACCATCATCCAGATTCCATTTCTCTTGCGCTTTTTCATCAATCCAACCTCCATTTCAACTCTAAAAACTTTCATACAGCTTCCGTTTATAGAGCGCTTGATCAGTTGTCGGTAGACGAGTTGTTGTGACACAATAACCCACAGCACCGTCGCATGGGCGGAGTTTAACAGGATTAGGTTAAGGTTACTGTTAGGGTTAGAGTTAGGGCTAGAGCTAGAGTTAGGGTTTCTGTTAGGGTTAGAGCTAGGGTTAGTGTTTCTGTTAGGGTTAGAGCTAGGGTTAGGGTTTCTGTTAGCGTTAGAGCTAGGGTTAGTGTTTCTGTTAGGGTTAGAGCTAGGGTTAGGGTTTCTGTTAGGGTTAGAGCTAGGGTTAGGGTTTCTGTTAGGGTTAGAGCTAGGGTTAGGGTTTCTGTTAGGGTTAGAGCTAGGGTTAGGGTTTCTGTTAGGGTTAGAGCTAGGGTTAGAGTTTCTGTTAGGGTTAGAGCTAGGGTTAGGGTTTCTGTTAGGGTTAGAGCTAGGGTTAGGGTTTCTGTTAGGGTTAGAGCTAGGGTTAAGGTTTCTGTTAGGCTTAGAGCTAGGGTTAGGGTTTCTGTTAGGGTTAGAGCTAGGGTTAGGGTTTCTGTTAGGGTTAGAGCTAGGGTTAGGGTTTCTGTTAGGGTTAGAGATAAGGTTAGGGTTTCTGTTAGGGTTAGAGCTAGGGTTAGGGTTTCTGTTAGGGTTAGAGCTAGGGTTAGAGTTTCTGTTAGGGTTAGAGCTAGGGTTAGGGTTTCTGTTAGGGTTAGAGCTAGGGTTAGGGTTTCTGTTAGGGTTAGAGCTAGGGTTAGGGTTTCTGTTAGGGTTAGAGCTAGGGTTAGGGTTTCTGTTAGGGTTAGAGCTAGGGTTAAAGTTTCTGTTAGGGTTGGAGCTAGGGTTAGGGTTTCTGTTAGGGTTAGAGCTAGGGTTAGGGTTTCTGTTAGGGTTAGAGCTAGAGTTAGGGTTTTTGTTAGGGTTAGAGCTAGGGTTAGGGTTTCTGTTAGGGTTAGAGCTAAGGTTAGGGTTTTTGTTAGGGTTAGAGCTAGGGTTAGGGTTTCTGTTAGGGTTAGAGCTAGGGTTAGGGTTTCTGTTAGGGTTAGAGCTAGGGTTAGGGTTTCTGTTAAGGTTAGAGCTAGGGTTAGGGTTTCTGTTAGGGTTAGAGCTAGGGTTAGGGTTTCTGTTAGGGTTAGAGCTAGGGTTAGGGTTTCTGTTAGGGTTAGAGCTAGGGTTAGGGTTTCTGTTAGGGTTAGAGCTAGGGTTAGGGTTTCTGTTAGGGTTAGAGCTAGGGTTAGAGTTTCTGTTAGGGTTAGAGCTAGGGTTAGGGTTTCTGTTAGGGTTAGAGCTAGGGTTAGGGTTTCTGTTAGGGTTAGAGCTAGGGTTAGGGTTTCTGTTAGGGTTAGAGCTAGGGTTAGGGTTTCTATTAGGGTTAGAGCTAGGGTTAGGGTTTCTGTTAGGGTTAGAGCTAGGGTTAGGGTTTCTGTTAGGGTTAGAGATAAGGTTAGGGTTTCTGTTAGGGTTAGAGCTAGGGTTAGGGTTTCTGTTAGGGTTAGAGCTAGGGTTAGGGTTTCTGTTAGGGTTAGAGCTAGGGTTAGGGTTTCTGTTAGTGTTAGAGCTAGGGTTAGGGTTTCTGTTAAAGTTAGAGCTAGGGTTAGGGTTTCTGTTAGGGTTAGAGCTAGGGTTAGGGTTTCTGTTAGGGTTAGAGCTAGGGTTAGGGTTTCTGTTAGGGTTAGAGCTAGGGTTAAGGTTTCTGTTAGGGTTAGAGCTAAGGTTTGGGTTTCTGTTAGGGTTAGAGCTAGGGTTAGGGTTTATGTTAGGGTTAGAGCTAGGGTTAGGGTTTCTGTTAGGGTTAGAGCTAGGGTTAGGGTTTCTGTTAGGGTTAGAGCTAAGGTTAGGGTTTTTGTTAGGGTTAGAGCTAGGGTTAGGGTTTCTGTTAGGGTTAGAGCTAGGGTTAGGGTTTCTGTTAGGGTTAGAGCTAGGGTTAGGGTTTCTGCTAAAGTTTCTGTTAGGGTTAGAGCTAGGGTTAGGGTTTCTGTTAGGGTTAGAGCTAGGGTTAGGGTTTCTGTTAGCGTTAGAGCTAGGGTTAGTGTTTCTGTTAGGGTTAGAGCTAGGGTTAGGGTTTCTGTTATGGTTAGAGCTAGGGTTAGGGTTTCTGTTAGGGTTAGAGCTAGGGTTAGGGTTTCTGTTAGGGTTAGAGCTAGGGTTAGGGTTTCTGTTATGGTTAGAGCTAGGGTTAGGGTTTCTGTTAGAGTTAGAGCTAGGGTTAGGGTTACTATTAGGGTTAGAGCTAGGGTTAGGGTTTCTGTTAGGGTTAGAGCTAGGGTTGGGGTTTCTGTTAGGGTTAGAGCTAGAGTTAGGGTTTCTGTTAGGGTTAGAGCTAAAGTTAGGGTTTCTGTTAGGGACAGAGCTAGGGTTAAGGTTTCTGTTAGGGTTAGAGCTAGGGTTAGGGTTTCTGTTAGGGTTAGAGCTAGGGTTAGGGTTTTTGTTAGGGTTAGAGCTAGGGTTAGGGTTTCTGTTATGGGTAGAGCTAGGGTTAGGGTTTCTGTTAGGGTTAGAGCTAGGGTTAGGGTTTCTGTTAGGGTTAGAGCTAAGGTTAGGGTTTTTGTTAGGGTTAGAGCTAGGGTTAGGGTTTCTGTTAGGGTTAGAGCTAGGGTTAGGGTTTCTGTTAGGGTTAGAGCTAGGGTTAGGGTTTCTGTTAAGGTTAGAGCTAGGGTTAGGGTTTCTGTTAGGGTTAGAGCTAGGGTTAGGGTTTCTGTTAGGGTTAGAGCTAGGGTTAGGGTTTCTATTAGGGTTAGAGATAAGGTTAGGGTTTCTGTTAGGGTTAGAGCTAGGGTTAGGGTTTCTGTTAGGGTTAGAGCTAGGGTTAGTGTTTCTGTTAGGGTTAGAGCTAGGGTTAGGGTTTCTGTTAGGGTTAGAGCTAGGGTTAGGGTTTCTGTTAGGGTTAGAGCTAGGGTTAGGGTTTCTGTTAGGGTTAGAGCTAGGGTTAGGGTTTCTGTTAGGGTTAGAGCTAGGGTTAGGGTTTCTGTTAGGGTTAGAGCTAGGGTTAGGGTTTCTGTTAGGGTTAGAGCTAAGGTTAGGGTTTTTGTTAGGGTTAGAGCTAGGGTTAGGGTTTCTGTTAGGGTTAGAGCTAGGGTTAGGGTTTCTGTTAGTGTTAGAGCTAGGGTTAGGGTTTCTGTTAAAGTTAGAGCTAGGGTTAGGGTTTCTGTTAGGGTTAGAGCTAGGGTTAGGGTTACTGTTAGGGTTAGAGCTAGAGTTAGGGTTTCTGTTAGGGTTAGAGCTAGGGTTAGGGTTTCTGTTAGGGTTAGAGCTAGGGTTAAAGTTTCTGTTAGGGTTGGAGCTAGGGTTAAGGTTTCTGTTAGGGTTAGAGCTAAGGTTAGGGTTTCTGTTAGGGTTAGAGCTAGGGTTAGGGTTTCTGTTAGGGTTAGAGCTAGGGTTAGGGTTTCTGTTAGGGTTAGAGCTAGGGTTAGGGTTTCTGTTAGGGTTAGAGCTAAGGTTAGGGTTTTTGTTAAGGTTAGAGCTAGGGTTAGGGTTTCTGTTAGGGTTAGGGCTAGGGTTAGGGTTTCTGTTAGGGTTAGAGCTAGGGTTAGGGTTTCTGTTAGGGTTAGAGCTAGGGTTAGGGTTTCTGTTAGGGTTAGAGCTAGGGTTAGGGTTTCTGTTAGGGTTAGAGCTAGGGTTAGGGTTTCTATTAGGGTTAGAGCTAGGGTTAGGGTTTCTGTTAGGGTTAGAGCTGGGGTTAGGGTTTCTGTTAGGGTTAGAGATAAGGTTAGGGTTTCTGTTAGGGTTAGAGCTAGGGTTAGGGTTTCTGTTAGGGTTAGAGCTAGGGTTAGGGTTTCTGTTAGCGTTAGAGCTAGACTTAGTGTTTCTGTTAGGGTTAGAGCTAGGGTTAGGGTTTCTGTTATGGTTAGAGCTAGGGTTAAAGTTTCTGTTAGGGTTAGAGCTAGGGTTAGGGTTTCTGTTAGGGTTAGAGCTAGGGTTAGGGTTTCTGTTATGGTTAGAGCTAGGGTTAGGGTTTCTGTTAGAGTTAGAGCTAGGGTTAGGGTTACTATTAGGGTTAGAGCTAGGGTTAGGGTTTCTGTTAGGGTTAGAGCTAGGGTTGGGGTTTCTGTTAGGGTTAGAGCTAGAGTTAGGGTTTCTGTTAGGGTTAGAGCTAAAGTTAGGGTTTCTGTTAGGGATAGAGCTAGGGTTAAGGTTTCTGTTAGGGTTAGAGCTAGGGTTAGGGTTTCTGTTAGGGTTAGAGCTAGGGCTAGGGTTTTTGTTAGGGTTAGAGCTAGGGTTAGGGTTTCTGTTATGGGTAGAGCTAGGGTTAGGGTTTCTGTTAGGGTTAGAGCTAGGGTTAGGGTTTCTATTAGGGTTAGAGATAAGGTTAGGGTTTCTGTTAGGGTTAGAGCTAGGGTTAGGGTTTCTGTTAGGGTTAGAGCTAGGGTTAGTGTTTCTGTTAGGGTTAGAGCTAGGGTTAGGGTTTCTGTTGGGGTTAGAGCTAGGGTTAGGGTTTCTGTTAGGGTTAGAGCTAGGGTTAGGGTTTCTGTTAGGGTTAGAGCTAAGGTTAGGGTTTTTGTTAGGGTTAGAGCTAGGGTTAGGGTTTCTGTTAAAGTTAGAGCTAGGGTTAGGGTTTCTGTTAGGGTTAGAGCTAGGGTTAGGGTTTCTGTTAGGGTTAGAGCTAGGGTTAGGGTTTCTGTTAGGGTTAGAGCTAGGGTTAGGGTTTCTGTTAGGGTTAGAGCTAGGGTTAAGGTTTCTGTTAGGGTTGGAGCTAGGGTTAAGGTTTCTGTTAGGGTTAGAGCTAAGGTTAGGGTTTCTGTTAGGGTTAGAGCTAGGGTTAGGGTTTCTGTTAGGGTTAGAGCTAGGGTTAGGGTTTCTGTTAGGGTTAGAGCTAGGGTTAGGGTTTCTGTTAGGGTTAGAGCTAAGGTTAGGGTTTTTGTTAAGGTTAGAGCTAGGGTTAGGGTTTCTGTTAGGGTTAGAGCTAGGGTTAGGGTTTCTGTTAGGGTTAGAGCTAGGGTTAGGGTTTCTGTTAGGGTTAGAGCTAGGGTTAGGGTTTCTGTTAGGGTTAGAGCTAGGGTTAGGGTTTCTGTTAGGGTTAGAGCTAGGGTTAGGGTTTCTATTAGGGTTAGAGCTAGGGTTAGGGTTTCTGTTAGGGTTAGAGCTGGGGTTAGGGTTTCTGTTAGGGTTAGAGATAAGGTTAGGGTTTCTGTTAGGGTTAGAGCTAGGGTTAGGGTTTCTGTTAGGGTTAGAGCTAGGGTTAGGGTTTCTGTTAGCGTTAGAGCTAGACTTAGTGTTTCTGTTAGGGTTAGAGCTAGGGTTAGGGTTTCTGTTATGGTTAGAGCTAGGGTTAAAGTTTCTGTTAGGGTTAGAGCTAGGGTTAGGGTTTCTGTTAGGGTTAGAGCTAGGGTTAGGGTTTCTGTTATGGTTAGAGCTAGGGTTAGGGTTTCTGTTAGAGTTAGAGCTAGGGTTAGGGTTACTATTAGGGTTAGAGCTAGGGTTAGGGTTTCTGTTAGGGTTAGAGCTAGGGTTGGGGTTTCTGTTAGGGTTAGAGCTAGAGTTAGGGTTTCTGTTAGGGTTAGAGCTAAAGTTAGGGTTTCTGTTAGGGATAGAGCTAGGGTTAAGGTTTCTGTTAGGGTTAGAGCTAGGGTTAGGGTTTCTGTTAGGGTTAGAGCTAGGGCTAGGGTTTTTGTTAGGGTTAGAGCTAGGGTTAGGGTTTCTGTTATGGGTAGAGCTAGGGTTAGGGTTTCTGTTAGGGTTAGAGCTAGGGTTAGGGTTTCTGTTAAAGTTAGAGCTAGGGTTAGGGTTTCTGTTAGGGTTAGAGCTAGGGTTAGGGTTTCTGTTAGGGTTAGAGCTAGGGTTAGGGTTTCTGTTAGGGTTAGAGCTAGGGTTAGGGTTTCTGTTAGGGTTAGAGCTAGGGTTAAGGTTTCTGTTAGGGTTAGAGCTAAGGTTTGGGTTTCTGTTAGGGTTAGAGCTAAGGTTAGGGTTTCTGTTAAGGTTAGAGCTAAGGTTTGGGTTTCTGTTAGGGTTAGAGCTAAAGTTAGGGTTTCTGTTAAGGTTAGAGCTAGAGTTAAGGTTTCTGTTAGGGTTAGAGCTAAGGTTTGGGTTTCTGTTAGGGTTAGAGCTAAAGTTAGGGTTTCTGTTAAGGTTAGAGCTAGAGTTAAGGTTTCTGTTAGGGTTAGAGCTAGGGTTAGGGTTTCTGTTAGGGTTATAGCTAGGGTTAGGGTTTCTGTTAGGGTTAGAGCTAGGGTTAGGGTTTCTGTTAGGGTTAGAGCTAGGGTTAGGGTTTTTGTTAGGGTTAGAGCTAGGGTTAGGGTTTCTGTTATGGGTAGAGCTAGGGTTAGGGTTTCTGTTAGGGTTAGAGCTAGGGTTAGGGTTTCTGTTAGGGTTAGAGCTAGGGTTAGGGTTTTTGTTAGGGTTAGAGCTAGGGTTAGGGTTTCTGTTATGGGTAGAGCTAGGGTTAGGGTTTCTGTTAGGGTTAGAGCTAGGGTTAGGGTTACTGTTAGGGTTAGAGCTAGGGTTAGGGTTTCTGTTAGGGTTAGAGCTAGGGTTAGAGTTTCTGTTAGGGTTAGAGCTAGGGTTAGGGTTTCTGTTAGGGTTAGAGCTAGGGTTAGGGTTTCTGTTAGGGTTAGAGCTAGGGTTAGGGTTTCTGTTAGGGTTAGAGCTAGGGCTAGAGTTTCTGTTAGGGTTAGAGCTAGGGTTAGGGTTTCTGTTAGTGTTAGAGCTAGGGTTAGGGTTTCTGTTAAAGTTAGAGCTAGGGTTAGGGTTTCTGTTAGGGTTAGAGCTAGGGTTAGGGTTTCTGTTAGGGTTAGAGCTAGGGTTAGGGTTTCTGTTAGCGTTAGAGCTAGACTTAGTGTTTCTGTTAGGGTTAGAGCTAGGGTTAGGGTTTCTGTTATGGTTAGAGCTAGGGTTAAAGTTTCTGTTAGGGTTAGAGCTAGGGTTAGGGTTTCTGTTAGGGTTAGAGCTAGGGTTAGGGTTTCTGTTTTGGTTAGAGCTAGGGTTAGGGTTTCTGTTAGAGTTAGAGCTAGGGTTAGGGTTACTATTAGGGTTAGAGCTAGGGTTAGGGTTTCTGTTAGGGTTAGAGCTAGGGTTGGGGTTTCTGTTAGGGTTAGAGCTAGAGTTAGGGTTTCTGTTAGGGTTAGAGCTAAAGTTAGGGTTTCTGTTAGGGATAGAGCTAGGGTTAAGGTTTCTGTTAGGGTTAGAGCTAGGGTTAGGGTTTCTGTTAGGGTTAGAGCTAGGGCTAGGGTTTTTGTTAGGGTTAGAGCTAGGGTTAGGGTTTCTGTTATGGGTAGAGCTAGGGTTAGGGTTTCTGTTAGGGTTAGAGCTAGGGTTAGGGTTTCTATTAGGGTTAGAGATAAGGTTAGGGTTTCTGTTAGGGTTAGAGCTAGGGTTAGGGTTTCTGTTAGGGTTAGAGCTAGGGTTAGTGTTTCTGTTAGGTTTAGAGCTAGGGTTAGGGTTTCTGTTAGGGTTAGAGCTAGGGTTAGGGTTTCTGTTAGGGTTAGAGCTAGGGTTAGGGTTTCTGTTAGGGTTAGAGCTAGGGTTAGGGTTTCTGTTAGGGTTAGAGCTAGGGTTAGGGTTTCTGTTAGGGTTAGAGCTAGGGTTAGGGTTTCTGTTAGGGTTAGAGCTAAGGTTAGGGTTTTTGTTAGGGTTAGAGCTAGGGTTAGGGTTTCTGTTAAAGTTAGAGCTAGGGTTAGGGTTTCTGTTAGGGTTAGAGCTAGGGTTAGGGTTTCTGTTAGGGTTAGAGCTAGGGTTAGGGTTTCTGTTAGGGTTAGAGCTAGGGTTAGGGTTTCTGTTAGGGTTAGAGCTAGGGTTGGGGTTTCTGTTAGGGTTAGAGCTAGAGTTAGGGTTTCTGTTAGGGTTAGAGCTAAAGTTAGGGTTTCTGTTAGGGATAGAGCTAGGGTTAAGGTTTCTTTTAGGGTTAGAGCTAGGGTTAGGGTTTCTGTTAGGGTTAGAGCTAGGGTTAGGGTTTTTGTTAGGGTTAGAGCTAGGGTTAGGGTTTCTGTTATGGGTAGAGCTAGGGTTAGGGTTTCTGTTAGGGTTAGAGCTAGGGTTAGGGTTACTGTTAGGGTTAGAGCTAGGGTTAGGGTTTCTGTTAGGGTTAGAGCTAGGGTTAGAGTTTCTGTTAGGGTTAGAGCTAGGGTTAGGGTTTCTGTTAGGGTTAGAGCTAGGGTTAAGGTTTCTGTTAGGGTTAGAGCTAGGGTTAGGGTTTCTGTTAGGGTTAGAGCTAGGGCTAGGGTTTCTGTTAGGGTTAGAGCTAGGGTTAGGGTTTCTGTTAGTGTTAGAGCTAGGGTTAGGGTTTCTGTTAAAGTTAGAGCTAGGGTTAGGGTTTCTGTTAGGGTTAGAGCTAGGGTTAGGGTTTCTGTTAGGGTTAGAGCTAGGGTTAGGGTTTCTGTTAGTGTTAGAGCTAGGGTTAGGGTTTCTGTTAAAGTTAGAGCTAGGGTTAGGGTTTCTGTTAGGGTTAGAGCTAGGGTTAGGGTTTCTGTTAGGGTTAGAGCTAGGGTTAGGGTTTCTGTTAGGGTTAGAGCTAGGGTTAAGGTTTCTGTTAGGGTTAGAGATAAGGTTTGGGTTTCTGTTAAGGTTAGAGCTAAGGTTAGGGTTTCTGTTAAGGTTAGAGCTAAGGTTTGGGTTTCTGTTAGGGTTAGAGCTAAGGTTAGGGTTTCTGTTAAGGTTAGAGCTAGAGTTAAGGTTTCTGTTAGGGTTAGAGCTAGGGTTAGGGTTTCTGTTAGGGTTATAGCTAGGGTTAGGGTTTCTGTTAGGGTTAGAGCTAGGGTTAGGGTTTCTGTTAGGGTTAGAGCTAGGGTTAGGGTTTCTGTTATGGTTAGAGCTAGGGTTAGGGTTTCTGTTAGAGTTAGAGCTAGGGTTAGGGTTACTATTAGGGTTAGAGCTAGGGTTAGGGTTTCTGTTAGGGTTAGAGCTAGGGTTGGGGTTTCTGTTAGGGTTAGAGCTAGAGTTAGGGTTTCTGTTAGGGTTAGAGCTAAAGTTAGGGTTTCTGTTAGGGATAGAGCTAGGGTTAAGGTTTCTGTTAGGGTTAGAGCTAGGGTTAGGGTTTCTGTTAGGGTTAGAGCTAGGGTTAGGGTTTTTGTTAGGGTTAGAGCTAGGGTTAGGGTTTCTGTTATGGGTAGAGCTAGGGTTAGGGTTTCTGTTAGGGTTAGAGCTAGGGTTAGGGTTACTGTTAGGGTTAGAGCTAGGGTTAGGGTTTCTGTTAGGGTTAGAGCTAGGGTTAGAGTTTCTGTTAGGGTTAGAGCTATGGTTAGGGTTTCTGTTAGGGTTAGAGCTAGGGTTAGAGTTTCTGTTAGGGTTAGAGCTAAAGTTAGGGTTTCTGTTAGGGTTAGAGCTAGGGCTAGGGTTTCTGTTAGGGTTAGAGCTAGGGTTAGGGTTTCTGTTAGTGTTAGAGCTAGGGTTAGGGTTTCTGTTAAAGTTAGAGCTAGGGTTAGGGTTTCTGTTAGGGTTAGAGCTAGGGTTAGGGTTTCTGTTAGGGTTAGAGCTAGGGTTAGGGTTTTTGTTAGGGTTAGAGCTAGGGTTAGGGTTTCTGTTAAAGTTAGAGCTAGGGTTAGGGTTTCTGTTAGGGTTAGAGCTAGGGTTAGGGTTTCTGTTAGGGTTAGAGCTAGGGTTAGGGTTTCTGTTAGGGTTAGAGCTAGGGTTAAGGTTTCTGTTAGGGTTAGAGCTAAGGTTTGGGTTTCTGTTAGGGTTAGAGCTAAGGTTAGGGTTTCTGTTAAGGTTAGAGCTAAGGTTTGGGTTTCTGTTAGGGTTAGAGCTAAGGTTAGGGTTTCTGTTAAGGTTAGAGCTAGAGTTAAGGTTTCTGTTAGGGTTAGAGCTAGGGTTAGGGTTTCTGTTAGGGTTATAGCTAGGGTTAGGGTTTCTGTTAGGGTTAGAGCTAGGGTTAGGGTTTCTGTTAGGGATAGAGCAAGGGTTAAAGTTTCTGTTAGGGTTAGAGCTAGGGTTAAGGTTTCTGTTATGGTTAGAGCTAGGGTTAGGGTTTCTGTTAGGGTTAGAGCTAGGGTTAGGGTTTCTGTTAGGGTTAGGGTTAGGGTTAGGGTTTCTGTTAGGGTTAGAGCTAGGGCTAGGGTTTTTGTTAGGGTTAGAGCTAGGGTTAGGGTTTCTGTTATGGGTAGAGCTAGGGTTAGGGTTTCTGTTAGGGTTAGAGCTAGGGTTAGGGTTTCTATTAGGGTTAGAGATAAGGTTAGGGTTTCTGTTAGGGTTAGAGCTAGGGTTAGGGTTTCTGTTAGGGTTAGAGCTAGGGTTAGTGTTTCTGTTAGGGTTAGAGCTAGGGTTAGGGTTTCTGTTAGGGTTAGAGCTAGGGTTAGGGTTTCTGTTAGGGTTAGAGCTAGGGTTAGGGTTTCTGTTAGGGTTAGAGCTAGGGTTAGGGTTTCTGTTAGGGTTAGAGCTAGGGTTAGGGTTTCTGTTAGGGTTAGAGCTAGGGTTAGGGTTTCTGTTAGGGTTAGAGCTAAGGTTAGGGTTTTTGTTAGGGTTAGAGCTAGGGTTAGGGTTTCTGTTAAAGTTAGAGCTAGGGTTAGGGTTTCTGTTAGGGTTAGAGCTAGGGTTAGGGTTTCTGTTAGGGTTAGAGCTAGGGTTAGGGTTTCTGTTAGGGTTAGAGCTAGGGTTAGGGTTTCTGTTAGGGTTAGAGCTAGGGTTAAGGTTTCTGTTAGGGTTAGAGCTAAGGTTTGGGTTTCTGTTAGGGTTAGAGCTAAGGTTAGGGTTTCTGTTAAGGTTAGAGCTAAGGTTTGGGTTTCTGTTAGGGTTAGAGCTAAAGTTAGGGTTTCTGTTAAGGTTAGAGCTAGAGTTAAGGTTTCTGTTAGGGTTAGAGCTAGGGTTAGGGTTTCTGTTAGGGTTATAGCTAGGGTTAGGGTTTCTGTTAGGGTTAGAGCTA
The DNA here is from genome assembly GCA_945859605.1 of Lumbricus rubellus. Classification (NCBI taxonomy): domain Eukaryota; kingdom Metazoa; phylum Annelida; class Clitellata; order Crassiclitellata; family Lumbricidae; genus Lumbricus; species Lumbricus rubellus. Next base: position 19,486,500 of record OX243818.1, read on the forward strand.
GGGTTAGGGTTTCTGTTAGGGTTAGAGCTAGGGTTAGGGTTTCTGTTATGGTTAGAGCTAGGGTTAGGGTTTCTGTTAGAGTTAGAGCTAGGGTTAGGGTTACTATTAGGGTTAGAGCTAGGGTTAGGGTTTCTGTTAGGGTTAGAGCTAGGGTTGGGGTTTCTGTTAGGGTTAGAGCTAGAGTTAGGGTTTCTGTTAGGGTTAGAGCTAAAGTTAGGGTTTCTGTTAGGGATAGAGCTAGGGTTAAGGTTTCTTTTAGGGTTAGAGCTAGGGTTAGGGTTTCTGTTAGGGTTAGAGCTAGGGTTAGGGTTTCTGTTAGGGTTAGAGCTAGGGTTAGGGTTTCTGTTATGGGTAGAGCTAGGGTTAGGGTTTCTGTTAGGGTTAGATTTAGGATTCATGGGTGACCCGGCGAACGGGTCTAAGCACTGGCTCAAGATCATTCAGAGTTAGAAGACGGACAATCGGCCGAGAGCGTTGAAGAGTTGTTTACTTCCTTTGTCTGTTGGTCGGTCGGTCGTTTCTGCTGTCCGTCTCTCGGCTCCGCGTCGGTCAGCTTCAGCAGGCGGGCGTCGGTCCGATCCCGGCGCGTCAGCGGGTGCCTCGGGGGCTCCATCACGGGCGATTTGGCCTCTGTGCGGGCGGTGGGCGGTGCTTCAGCGTCGGGCGGTGTCTGCTCCGGTCGGCGTCGCAGGTGACGGGGCCGGGGGACGGCAGGGAGACGGCTGTTGGTTTCCATACGATAGTTTTTAATAATATAATAATATATTAATATGGCCACGCAGATTCGCAGTAGGCTCATATTATATATATATGTGCTTTTTAGATTTGCTTTATGAAGTGTCTGGTCGTACGCTGGTTTGCTGTATACGCCATGAGACTTCTACTCACGTTGTTTTTGCGTTGGCGGTTACCCTCCTCCTTGCTCCAGGCTTGGGACTGGCACGGCTGTTGTTGTTGTCGTGGCGGAGTTTAACCGCAGGTATGGTCACCAACAGCACTTTCTGTAGTTTTAGACTGATTTTGCTGTCTTTGCTTGGCTCCGTCGATGTATAGTCCATCTCTTCACTCTGTAAGATACGAGGCGCTGGCAGGGTTAGGTTTAGGATTCATGGGTGACCCGGCGAACGGGTCTATGCACTGGCTCAAGATCATTCAGAGTTAGAAGACGGACAATCGGCCGAGAGCGTTGAAGAGTTGTTTACTTCCTTTGTCTGTTGGTCGGTCGGTCGTTTCTGCTGTCCGTCTCTCGGCTCCGCGTCGGTCAGCTTCAGCAGGCGGGCGTCGGTTAAGGTTAGGGTTACTATTAGGGTTAGAGCTAGGGTTAGGGTTTCTGTTAGGGTTAGAGCTAGGGTTGGGGTTTCTGTTAGGGTTAGAGCTAGAGTTAGGGTTTCTGTTAGGGTTAGAGCTAAAGTTAGGGTTTCTGTTAGGGATAGAGCTAGGGTTAAGGTTTCTGTTAGGGTTAGAGCTAGGGTTAGGGTTTCTGTTAGGGTTAGAGCTAGGGTTAGGGTTACTGTTAGGGTTAGAGCTAGGGTTAGGGTTTCTGTTAGGGTTAGAGCTAGGGTTAGAGTTTCTGTTAGGGTTAGAGCTAGGGTTAGGGTTTCTGTTAGGGTTAGAGCTAGGGTTAGGGTTTCTGTTAGGGTTAGAGCTAGGGTTAGGGTTTCTGTTAGGGTTAGAGCTAGGGCTAGGGTTTCTGTTAGGGTTAGAGCTAGGGTTAGGGTTTCTGTTAGTGTTAGAGCTAGGGTTAGGGTTTCTGTTAAAGTTAGAGCTAGGGTTAGGGTTTCTGTTAGGGTTAGAGCTAGGGTTAGGGTTTCTGTTAGGGTTAGAGCTAGGGTTAGGGTTTCTGTTAGTGTTAGAGCTAGGGTTAGGGTTTCTGTTAAAGTTAGAGCTAGGGTTAGGGTTTCTGTTAGGGTTAGAGCTAGGGTTAGGGTTTCTGTTAGGGTTAGAGCTAGGGTTAGGGTTTCTGTTAGGGTTAGAGCTAGGGTTAAGGTTTCTGTTAGGGTTAGAGATAAGGTTTGGGTTTCTGTTAAGGTTAGAGCTAAGGTTAGGGTTTCTGTTAAGGTTAGAGCTAAGGTTTGGGTTTCTGTTAGGGTTAGAGCTAAGGTTAGGGTTTCTGTTAAGGTTAGAGCTAGAGTTAAGGTTTCTGTTAGGGTTAGAGCTAGGGTTAGGGTTTCTGTTAGGGTTATAGCTAGGGTTAGGGTTTCTGTTAGGGTTAGAGCTAGGGTTAGGGTTTCTGTTAGGGTTAGAGCTAGGGTTAGGGTTTCTGTTATGGTTAGAGCTAGGGTTAGGGTTTCTGTTAGAGTTAGAGCTAGGGTTAGGGTTACTATTAGGGTTAGAGCTAGGGTTAGGGTTTCTGTTAGGGTTAGAGCTAGGGTTGGGGTTTCTGTTAGGGTTAGAGCTAGAGTTAGGGTTTCTGTTAGGGTTAGAGCTAAAGTTAGGGTTTCTGTTAGGGATAGAGCTAGGGTTAAGGTTTCTGTTAGGGTTAGAGCTAGGGTTAGGGTTTCTGTTAGGGTTAGAGCTAGGGTTAGGGTTTTTGTTAGGGTTAGAGCTAGGGTTAGGGTTTCTGTTATGGGTAGAGCTAGGGTTAGGGTTTCTGTTAGGGTTAGAGCTAGGGTTAGGGTTACTGTTAGGGTTAGAGCTAGGGTTAGGGTTTCTGTTAGGGTTAGAGCTAGGGTTAGAGTTTCTGTTAGGGTTAGAGCTAGGGTTAGGGTTTCTGTTAGGGTTAGAGCTAGGGTTAGAGTTTCTGTTAGGGTTAGAGCTAAAGTTAGGGTTTCTGTTAGGGTTAGAGCTAGGGCTAGGGTTTCTGTTAGGGTTAGAGCTAGGGTTAGGGTTTCTGTTAGTGTTAGAGCTAGGGTTAGGGTTTCTGTTAAAGTTAGAGCTAGGGTTAGGGTTTCTGTTAGGGTTAGAGCTAGGGTTAGGGTTTCTGTTAGGGTTAGAGCTAGGGTTAGGGTTTTTGTTAGGGTTAGAGCTAGGGTTAGGGTTTCTGTTAAAGTTAGAGCTAGGGTTAGGGTTTCTGTTAGGGTTAGAGCTAGGGTTAGGGTTTCTGTTAGGGTTAGAGCTAGGGTTAGGGTTTCTGTTAGGGTTAGAGCTAGGGTTAAGGTTTCTGTTAGGGTTAGAGCTAAGGTTTGGGTTTCTGTTAGGGTTAGAGCTAAGGTTAGGGTTTCTGTTAAGGTTAGAGCTAAGGTTTGGGTTTCTGTTAGGGTTAGAGCTAAGGTTAGGGTTTCTGTTAAGGTTAGAGCTAGAGTTAAGGTTTCTGTTAGGGTTAGAGCTAGGGTTAGGGTTTCTGTTAGGGTTATAGCTAGGGTTAGGGTTTCTGTTAGGGTTAGAGCTAGGGTTAGGGTTTCTGTTAGGGATAGAGCAAGGGTTAAAGTTTCTGTTAGGGTTAGAGCTAGGGTTAAGGTTTCTGTTATGGTTAGAGCTAGGGTTAGGGTTTCTGTTAGGGTTAGAGCTAGGGTTAGGGTTTCTGTTAGGGTTAGAGCTAGGGTTAGGGTTTCTGTTAGGGTTAGAGCTAAGGTTAGGGTTTCTGTTAGGGTTAGAGCTAGGGTTAGGGTTTCTGTTAGGGTTAGAGCTAAAGTTAGGGTTTCTGTTAGGGATAGAGCTAGGGTTAAGGTTTCTGTTAGGGTTAGAGCTAGGGTTAGGGTTTCTGTTAGGGTTAGAGCTAGGGTTAGGGTTTTTGTTAGGGTTAGAGCTAGGGTTAGGGTTTCTGTTATGGGTAGAGCTAGGGTTAGGGTTTCTGTTAGGGTTAGAGCTAGGGTTAGGGTTACTGTTAGGGTTAGAGCTAGGGTTAGGGTTTCTGTTAGGGTTAGAGCTAGGGTTAGGGTTTCTGTTAGGGTTAGAGCTAGGGTTAGTTTTTCTGTTAGGGTTAGAGCTAGGGTTAGGGTTTCTGTTAGGGTTAGAGCTAGGGTTAGGGTTTCTGTTAGGGTTAGAGCTAGGGCTAGGGTTTCTGTTAGGGTTAGAGCTAGGGTTAGGGTTTCTGTTAGTGTTAGAGCTAGGGTTAGGGTTTCTGTTAAAGTTAGAGCTAGGGTTAGGGTTTCTGTTAGGGTTAGAGCTAGGGTTAGGGTTTCTGTTAGGGTTAGAGCTAGGGTTAGGGTTTCTGTTAGTGTTAGAGCTAGGGTTAGGGTTTCTGTTAAAGTTAGAGCTAGGGTTAGGGTTTCTGTTAGGGTTAGAGCTAGGGTTAGGGTTTCTGTTAGGGTTAGAGCTAGGGTTAGGGTTTCTGTTAGGGTTAGAGCTAGGGTTAAGGTTTCTGTTAGGGTTAGAGCTAAGGTTTGGGTTTCTGTTAGGGTTAGAGCTAAGGTTAGGGTTTCTGTTAAGGTTAGAGCTAAGGTTTGGGTTTCTGTTAGGGTTAGAGCTAAGGTTAGGGTTTCTGTTAAGGTTAGAGCTAGAGTTAGGGTTTCTGTTAGGGTTAGAGCTAGGGTTAGGGTTTCTGTTAGGGTTATAGCTAGGGTTAAGGTTTCTGTTAGGGTTAGAGCTAGGGTTAGGGTTTCTGTTAGGGTTATAGCTAGGGTTAGGGTTTCTGTTAGGGTTAGAGCTAGGGTTAGGGTTTCTGTTAGGGATAGAGCAAGGGTTAAAGTTTCTGTTAGGGTTAGAGCTAGGGTTAAGGTTTCTGTTATGGTTAGAGCTAGGGTTAGGGTTTCTGTTAGGGTTAGAGCTAGGGTTAGGGTTTCTGTTAGGGTTAGGGTTAGGGTTAGGGTTTCTGTTAGGGTTAGAGCTAGGGCTAGGGTTTTTGTTAGGGTTAGAGCTAGGGTTAGGGTTTCTGTTATGGGTAGAGCTAGGGTTAGGGTTTCTGTTAGGGTTAGAGCTAGGGTTAGGGTTTCTGTTAGGGTTAGAGATAAGGTTAGGGTTTCTGTTAGGGTTAGAGCTAGGGTTAGGGTTTCTGTTAGGGTTAGAGCTAGGGTTAGTGTTTCTGTTAGGGTTAGAGCTAGGGTTAGGGTTTCTGTTAGGGTTAGAGCTAGGGTTAGGGTTTCTGTTAGGGTTAGAGCTAGGGTTAGGGTTTCTGTTAGGGTTAGAGCTAGGGTTAGGGTTTCTGTTAGGGTTAGAGCTAGGGTTAGGGTTTCTGTTAGGGTTAGAGCTAGGGTTAGGGTTTCTGTTAGGGTTAGAGCTAAGGTTAGGGTTTTTGTTAGGGTTAGAGCTAGGGTTAGGGTTTCTGTTAAAGTTAGAGCTAGGGTTAGGGTTTCTGTTAGGGTTAGAGCTAGGGTTAGGGTTTCTGTTAGGGTTAGAGCTAGGGTTAGGGTTTCTGTTAGGGTTAGAGCTAGGGTTAGGGTTTCTGTTAGGGTTAGAGCTAGGGTTAAGGTTTCTGTTAGGGTTAGAGCTAAGGTTTGGGTTTCTGTTAGGGTTAGAGCTAAGGTTAGGGTTTCTGTTAAGGTTAGAGCTAAGGTTTGGGTTTCTGTTAGGGTTAGAGCTAAAGTTAGGGTTTCTGTTAAGGTTAGAGCTAGAGTTAAGGTTTCTGTTAGGGTTAGAGCTAGGGTTAGGGTTTCTGTTAGGGTTATAGCTAGGGTTAGGGTTTCTGTTAGGGTTAGAGCTAGGGTTAGGGTTTCTGTTAGGGTTAGAGCTAGGGTTAGGGTTTCTGTTATGGTTAGAGCTAGGGTTAGGGTTTCTGTTAGAGTTAGAGCTAGGGTTAGGGTTACTATTAGGGTTAGAGCTAGGGTTAGGGTTTCTGTTAGGGTTAGAGCTAGGGTTGGGGTTTCTGTTAGGGTTAGAGCTAGAGTTAGGGTTTCTGTTAGGGTTAGAGCTAAAGTTAGGGTTTCTGTTAGGGATAGAGCTAGGGTTAAGGTTTCTTTTAGGGTTAGAGCTAGGGTTAGGGTTTCTGTTAGGGTTAGAGCTAGGGTTAGGGTTTTTGTTAGGGTTAGAGCTAGGGTTAGGGTTTCTGTTATGGGTAGAGCTAGGGTTAGGGTTTCTGTTAGGGTTAGATTTAGGATTCATGGGTGACCCGGCGAACGGGTCTAAGCACTGGCTCAAGATCATTCAGAGTTAGAAGACGGACAATCGGCCGAGAGCGTTGAAGAGTTGTTTACTTCCTTTGTCTGTTGGTCGGTCGGTCGTTTCTGCTGTCCGTCTCTCGGCTCCGCGTCGGTCAGCTTCAGCAGGCGGGCGTCGGTCCGATCCCGGCGCGTCAGCGGGTGCCTCGGGGGCTCCATCACGGGCGATTTGGCCTCTGTGCGGGCGGTGGGCGGTGCTTCAGCGTCGGGCGGTGTCTGCTCCGGTCGGCGTCGCAGGTGACGGGGCCGGGGGACGGCAGGGAGACGGCTGTTGGTTTCCATACGATAGTTTTTAATAATATAATAATATATTAATATGGCCACGCAGATTCGCAGTAGGCTCATATTATATATATATGTGCTTTTTAGATTTGCTTTATGAAGTGTCTGGTCGTACGCTGGTTTGCTGTATACGCCATGAGACTTCTACTCACGTTGTTTTTGCGTTGGCGGTTACCCTCCTCCTTGCTCCAGGCTTGGGACTGGCACGGCTGTTGTTGTTGTCGTGGCGGAGTTTAACCGCAGGTATGGTCACCAACAGCACTTTCTGTAGTTTTAGACTGATTTTGCTGTCTTTGCTTGGCTCCGTCGATGTATAGTCCATCTCTTCACTCTGTAAGATACGAGGCGCTGGCAGGGTTAGGTTTAGGATTCATGGGTGACCCGGCGAACGGGTCTATGCACTGGCTCAAGATCATTCAGAGTTAGAAGACGGACAATCGGCCGAGAGCGTTGAAGAGTTGTTTACTTCCTTTGTCTGTTGGTCGGTCGGTCGTTTCTGCTGTCCGTCTCTCGGCTCCGCGTCGGTCAGCTTCAGCAGGCGGGCGTCGGTTAAGGTTAGGGTTACTATTAGGGTTAGAGCTAGGGTTAGGGTTTCTGTTAGGGTTAGAGCTAGGGTTGGGGTTTCTGTTAGGGTTAGAGCTAGAGTTAGGGTTTCTGTTAGGGTTAGAGCTAAAGTTAGGGTTTCTGTTAGGGATAGAGCTAGGGTTAAGGTTTCTGTTAGGGTTAGAGCTAGGGTTAGGGTTTCTGTTAGGGTTAGAGCTAGGGTTAGGGTTACTGTTAGGGTTAGAGCTAGGGTTAGGGTTTCTGTTAGGGTTAGAGCTAGGGTTAGAGTTTCTGTTAGGGTTAGAGCTAGGGTTAGGGTTTCTGTTAGGGTTAGAGCTAGGGTTAGGGTTTCTGTTAGGGTTAGAGCTAGGGTTAGGGTTTCTGTTAGGGTTAGAGCTAGGGCTAGGGTTTCTGTTAGGGTTAGAGCTAGGGTTAGGGTTTCTGTTAGTGTTAGAGCTAGGGTTAGGGTTTCTGTTAAAGTTAGAGCTAGGGTTAGGGTTTCTGTTAGGGTTAGAGCTAGGGTTAGGGTTTCTGTTAGGGTTAGAGCTAGGGTTAGGGTTTCTGTTAGTGTTAGAGCTAGGGTTAGGGTTTCTGTTAAAGTTAGAGCTAGGGTTAGGGTTTCTGTTAGGGTTAGAGCTAGGGTTAGGGTTTCTGTTAGGGTTAGAGCTAGGGTTAGGGTTTCTGTTAGGGTTAGAGCTAGGGTTAAGGTTTCTGTTAGGGTTAGAGATAAGGTTTGGGTTTCTGTTAAGGTTAGAGCTAAGGTTAGGGTTTCTGTTAAGGTTAGAGCTAAGGTTTGGGTTTCTGTTAGGGTTAGAGCTAAGGTTAGGGTTTCTGTTAAGGTTAGAGCTAGAGTTAAGGTTTCTGTTAGGGTTAGAGCTAGGGTTAGGGTTTCTGTTAGGGTTATAGCTAGGGTTAGGGTTTCTGTTAGGGTTAGAGCTAGGGTTAGGGTTTCTGTTAGGGTTAGAGCTAGGGTTAGGGTTTCTGTTATGGTTAGAGCTAGGGTTAGGGTTTCTGTTAGAGTTAGAGCTAGGGTTAGGGTTACTATTAGGGTTAGAGCTAGGGTTAGGGTTTCTGTTAGGGTTAGAGCTAGGGTTGGGGTTTCTGTTAGGGTTAGAGCTAGAGTTAGGGTTTCTGTTAGGGTTAGAGCTAAAGTTAGGGTTTCTGTTAGGGATAGAGCTAGGGTTAAGGTTTCTGTTAGGGTTAGAGCTAGGGTTAGGGTTTCTGTTAGGGTTAGAGCTAGGGTTAGGGTTTTTGTTAGGGTTAGAGCTAGGGTTAGGGTTTCTGTTATGGGTAGAGCTAGGGTTAGGGTTTCTGTTAGGGTTAGAGCTAGGGTTAGGGTTACTGTTAGGGTTAGAGCTAGGGTTAGGGTTTCTGTTAGGGTTAGAGCTAGGGTTAGAGTTTCTGTTAGGGTTAGAGCTAGGGTTAGGGTTTCTGTTAGGGTTAGAGCTAGGGTTAGAGTTTCTGTTAGGGTTAGAGCTAAAGTTAGGGTTTCTGTTAGGGTTAGAGCTAGGGCTAGGGTTTCTGTTAGGGTTAGAGCTAGGGTTAGGGTTTCTGTTAGTGTTAGAGCTAGGGTTAGGGTTTCTGTTAAAGTTAGAGCTAGGGTTAGGGTTTCTGTTAGGGTTAGAGCTAGGGTTAGGGTTTCTGTTAGGGTTAGAGCTAGGGTTAGGGTTTTTGTTAGGGTTAGAGCTAGGGTTAGGGTTTCTGTTAAAGTTAGAGCTAGGGTTAGGGTTTCTGTTAGGGTTAGAGCTAGGGTTAGGGTTTCTGTTAGGGTTAGAGCTAGGGTTAGGGTTTCTGTTAGGGTTAGAGCTAGGGTTAAGGTTTCTGTTAGGGTTAGAGCTAAGGTTTGGGTTTCTGTTAGGGTTAGAGCTAAGGTTAGGGTTTCTGTTAAGGTTAGAGCTAAGGTTTGGGTTTCTGTTAGGGTTAGAGCTAAGGTTAGGGTTTCTGTTAAGGTTAGAGCTAGAGTTAAGGTTTCTGTTAGGGTTAGAGCTAGGGTTAGGGTTTCTGTTAGGGTTATAGCTAGGGTTAGGGTTTCTGTTAGGGTTAGAGCTAGGGTTAGGGTTTCTGTTAGGGATAGAGCAAGGGTTAAAGTTTCTGTTAGGGTTAGAGCTAGGGTTAAGGTTTCTGTTATGGTTAGAGCTAGGGTTAGGGTTTCTGTTAGGGTTAGAGCTAGGGTTAGGGTTTCTGTTAGGGTTAGAGCTAGGGTTAGGGTTTCTGTTAGGGTTAGAGCTAAGGTTAGGGTTTCTGTTAGGGTTAGAGCTAGGGTTAGGGTTTCTGTTAGGGTTAGAGCTAAAGTTAGGGTTTCTGTTAGGGATAGAGCTAGGGTTAAGGTTTCTGTTAGGGTTAGAGCTAGGGTTAGGGTTTCTGTTAGGGTTAGAGCTAGGGTTAGGGTTTTTGTTAGGGTTAGAGCTAGGGTTAGGGTTTCTGTTATGGGTAGAGCTAGGGTTAGGGTTTCTGTTAGGGTTAGAGCTAGGGTTAGGGTTTCTGTTAGGGTTAGAGCTAGGGTTAGGGTTTCTGTTAGGGTTAGAGCTAGGGTTAGAGTTTCTGTTAGGGTTAGAGCTAGGGTTAGTTTTTCTGTTAGGGTTAGAGCTAGGGTTAGGGTTTCTGTTAGGGTTAGAGCTAGGGTTAGGGTTTCTGTTAGGGTTAGAGCTAGGGCTAGGGTTTCTGTTAGGGTTAGAGCTAGGGTTAGGGTTTCTGTTAGTGTTAGAGCTAGGGTTAGGGTTTCTGTTAAAGTTAGAGCTAGGGTTAGGGTTTCTGTTAGGGTTAGAGCTAGGGTTAGGGTTTCTGTTAGGGTTAGAGCTAGGGTTAGGGTTTCTGTTAGTGTTAGAGCTAGGGTTAGGGTTTCTGTTAAAGTTAGAGCTAGGGTTAGGGTTTCTGTTAGGGTTAGAGCTAGGGTTAGGGTTTCTGTTAGGGTTAGAGCTAGGGTTAGGGTTTCTGTTAGGGTTAGAGCTAGGGTTAAGGTTTCTGTTAGGGTTAGAGCTAAGGTTTGGGTTTCTGTTAGGGTTAGAGCTAAGGTTAGGGTTTCTGTTAAGGTTAGAGCTAAGGTTTGGGTTTCTGTTAGGGTTAGAGCTAAGGTTAGGGTTTCTGTTAAGGTTAGAGCTAGAGTTAGGGTTTCTGTTAGGGTTAGAGCTAGGGTTAGGGTTTCTGTTAGGGTTATAGCTAGGGTTAGGGTTTCTGTTAGGGTTAGAGCTAGGGTTAGGGTTTCTGTTAGGGATAGAGCAAGGGTTAAAGTTTCTGTTAGGGTTAGAGCTAGGGTTAGGGTTTCTGTTAGGGTTAGAGCTAGGGTTAGGGTTTCTGTTAGGGTTAGAGCTAGGGTTAGGGTTTCTGTTAGGGTTAGAGCTAGGGTTAGGGTTTCTGTTAGGGTTAGAGCTAAGGTTAGGGTTTCTGTTAGGGTTAGAGCTAGGGTTAGGGTTTCTGTTAGGGTTAGAGCTAGGGTTAGGGTTTCTGTTAAAGTTAGAGCTAGGGTTAGGGTTTCTGTTAAGGTTAGAGCTAGGGTTAGGGTTTCTGTTAAGGTTAGAGCTAGGGTTAGGGTTTCTGTTAGGGTTAGAGCTAGGGTTAAAGTTTCTGTTTTGGTTAGAGCTAGGGTCAGGGTTTCTGTTAGGATTAGAGCTAGGGTTAGGGTTTCTGTTATGGTTAGAGCTAGGGTTAGGGTTTCTGTTAGGGTTAGAGCTAGGGTTAAGGTTTCTGTTAGGGTTAGAGCTAGGGTTAGGGTTTCTGTTAAGGTTAGAGCTAGATTTAGGGTTTCTGTTAAGGTTAGAGCTAGGGTTAGGGTTTCTGTTAGGGTTAGAGCTAGGGTTAGGGTTTCTGTTAGGGTTAGAGCTAGGGTTAGGGTTTCTGTTAGGGTCACAGCTAGGGTTAGGGTTTCTGTTAGGGTTAGAGCTAGGGTTAGGGTTTCTGTTAGGGTTAGAGCTAGGGTTAGGGTTTCTGTTAGGGTTAGAGCTAGGGCTAGGGTTTCTGTTAGGGTTAGAGCTAGGGTTAGGGTTTCTGTTAGTGTTAGAGCTAGGGTTAGGGTTTCTGTTAAAGTTAGAGCTAGGGTTAGGGTGTCTGTTAGGGTTAGAGCTAGGGTTAGGGTTTCTGTTAGGGTTAGAGCTAGGGTTAGAGTTTCTGTTAGGGTTAGAGCTAGGGTTAGGGTTTCTGTTAGGGTTAGAGCTAGGGTTAGGGTTTCTGTTAGGGTTAGAGCTAGGGTTAGGGTTTCTGTTAGGGTTAGAGCTAGGGCTAGGGTTTCTGTTAGGGTTAGAGCTAGGGTTAGGGTTTCTGTTAGTGTTAGAGCTAGGGTTAGGGTTTCTGTTGAAGTTAGAGCTAGGGTTAGGGTTTCTGTTAGGGTTAGAGCTAGGGTTAGGGTTTCTGTTAGGGTTAGAGCTAGGGTTAGGGTTTCTGTTAGTGTTAGAGCTAGGGTTAGGGTTTCTGTTAAAGTTAGAGCTAGGGTTAGGGTTTCTGTTAGGGTTAGAGCTAGGGTTAGGGTTTCTGTTAGGGTTAGAGCTAGGGTTAGGGTTTCTGTTAGGGTTAGAGCTAGGGTTAAGGTTTCTGTTAGGGTTAGAGATAAGGTTTGGGTTTCTGTTAAGGTTAGAGCTAAGGTTAGGGTTTCTGTTAAGGTTAGAGCTAAGGTTTGGGTTTCTGTTAGGGTTAGAGCTAAGGTTAGGGTTTCTGTTAAGGTTAGAGCTAGAGTTAAGGTTTCTGTTAGGGTTAGAGCTAGGGTTAGGGTTTCTGTTAGGGTTAGAGCTAGGGTTAGGGTTTCTGTTAGGGTTAAAGCTAGGGTTAGGGTTTCTGTTAGGGTTAGAGCTAGGGTTAGGGTTTCTGTTATGGTTAGAGCTAGGGTTAGGGTTTCTGTTAGAGTTAGAGCTAGGGTTAGGGTTACTATTAGGGTTAGAGCTAGGGTTAGGGTTTCTGTTAGGGTTAGAGCTAGGGTTGGGGTTTCTGTTAGGGTTAGAGCTAGAGTTAGGGTTTCTGTTAGGGTTAGAGCTAAAGTTAGGGTTTCTGTTAGGGATAGAGCTAGGGTTAAGGTTTCTGTTAGGGTTAGAGCTAGGGTTAGGGTTTCTGTTAGGGTTAGAGCTAGGGTTAGGGTTTTTGTTAGGGTTAGAGCTAGGGTTAGGGTTTCTGTTATGGGTAGAGCTAGGGTTAGGGTTTCTGTTAGGGTTAGAGCTAGGGTTAGGGTTACTGTTAGGGTTAGAGCTAGGGTTAGGGTTTCTGTTAGGGTTAGAGCTAGGGTTAGAGTTTCTGTTAGGGTTAGAGCTAGGGTTAGGGTTTCTGTTAGGGTTAGAGCTAGGGTTAGAGTTTCTGTTAGGGTTAGAGCTAAAGTTAGGGTTTCTGTTAGGGTTAGAGCTAGGGCTAGGGTTTCTGTTAGGGTTAGAGCTAGGGTTAGGGTTTCTGTTAGTGTTAGAGCTAGGGTTAGGGTTTCTGTTAAAGTTAGAGCTAGGGTTAGGGTTTCTGTTAGGGTTAGAGCTAGGGTTAGGGTTTCTGTTAGGGTTAGAGCTAGGGTTAGGGTTTCTGTTAGTGTTAGAGCTAGGGTTAGGGTTTCTGTTAAAGTTAGAGCTAGGGTTAGGGTTTCTGTTAGGGTTAGAGCTAGGGTTAGGGTTTCTGTTAGGGTTAGAGCTAGGGTTAGGGTTTCTGTTAGGGTTAGAGCTAGGGTTAAGGTTTCTGTTAGGGTTAGAGCTAAGGTTTGGGTTTCTGTTAGGGTTAGAGCTAAGGTTAGGGTTTCTGTTAAGGTTAGAGCTAAGGTTTGGGTTTCTGTTAGGGTTAGAGCTAAGGTTAGGGTTTCTGTTAAGGTTAGAGCTAGAGTTAAGGTTTCTGTTAGGGTTAGAGCTAGGGTTAGGGTTTCTGTTAGGGTTATAGCTAGGGTTAGGGTTTCTGTTAGGGTTAGAGCTAGGGTTAGGGTTTCTGTTAGGGATAGAGCAAGGGTTAAAGTTTCTGTTAGGGTTAGAGCTAGGGTTAAGGTTTCTGTTATGGTTAGAGCTAGGGTTAGGGTTTCTGTTAGGGTTAGAGCTAGGGTTAGGGTTTCTGTTAGGGTTAGAGCTAGGGTTAGGGTTTCTGTTAGGGTTAGAGCTAAGGTTAGGGTTTCTGTTAGGGTTAGAGCTAGGGTTAGGGTTTCTGTTAGGGTTAGAGCTAAAGTTAGGGTTTCTGTTAGGGATAGAGCTAGGGTTAAGGTTTCTGTTAGGGTTAGAGCTAGGGTTAGGGTTTCTGTTAGGGTTAGAGCTAGGGTTAGGGTTTTTGTTAGGGTTAGAGCTAGGGTTAGGGTTTCTGTTATGGGTAGAGCTAGGGTTAGGGTTTCTGTTAGGGTTAGAGCTAGGGTTAGGGTTACTGTTAGGGTTAGAGCTAGGGTTAGGGTTTCTGTTAGGGTTAGAGCTAGGGTTAGAGTTTCTGTTAGGGTTAGAGCTAGGGTTAGGGTTTCTGTTAGGGTTAGAGCTAGGGTTAGGGTTTCTGTTAGGGTTAGAGCTAGGGTTAGGGTTTCTGTTAGGGTTAGAGCTAGGGCTAGGGTTTCTGTTAGGGTTAGAGCTAGGGTTAGGGTTTCTGTTAGTGTTAGAGCTAGGGTTAGGGTTTCTGTTAAAGTTAGAGCTAGGGTTAGGGTTTCTGTTAGGGTTAGAGCTAGGGTTAGGGTTTCTGTTAGGGTTAGAGCTAGGGTTAGGGTTTCTGTTAGTGTTAGAGCTAGGGTTAGGGTTTCTGTTAAAGTTAGAGCTAGGGTTAGGGTTTCTGTTAGGGTTAGAGCTAGGGTTAGGGTTTCTGTTAGGGTTAGAGCTAGGGTTAGGGTTTCTGTTAGGGTTAGAGCTAGGGTTAGGGTTTCTGTTAGGGTTAGAGCTAGGGTTAAGGTTTCTGTTAGGGTTAGAGCTAAGGTTTGGGTTTCTGTTAGGGTTAGAGCTAAGGTTAGGGTTTCTGTTAAGGTTAGAGCTAAGGTTTGGGTTTCTGTTAGGGTTAGAGCTAAAGTTAGGGTTTCTGTTAAGGTTAGAGCTAGAGTTAAGGTTTCTGTTAGGGTTAGAGCTAGGGTTAGGGTTTCTGTTAGGGTTATAGCTAGGGTTAGGGTTTCTGTTAGGGTTAGAGCTAGGGTTAGGGTTTCTGTTAGGGTTAGAGCTAGGGTTAGGGTTTCTGTTATGGTTAGAGCTAGGGTTAGGGTTTCTGTTAGAGTTAGAGCTAGGGTTAGGGTTACTATTAGGGTTAGAGCTAGGGTTAGGGTTTCTGTTAGGGTTAGAGCTAGGGTTGGGGTTTCTGTTAGGGTTAGAGCTAGAGTTAGGGTTTCTGTTAGGGTTAGAGCTAAAGTTAGGGTTTCTGTTAGGGATAGAGCTAGGGTTAAGGTTTCTTTTAGGGTTAGAGCTAGGGTTAGGGTTTCTGTTAGGGTTAGAGCTAGGGTTAGGGTTTCTGTTAGGGTTAGAGCTAGGGTTAGGGTTTCTGTTATGGGTAGAGCTAGGGTTAGGGTTTCTGTTAGGGTTAGATTTAGGATTCATGGGTGACCCGGCGAACGGGTCTAAGCACTGGCTCAAGATCATTCAGAGTTAGAAGACGGACAATCGGCCGAGAGCGTTGAAGAGTTGTTTACTTCCTTTGTCTGTTGGTCGGTCGGTCGTTTCTGCTGTCCGTCTCTCGGCTCCGCGTCGGTCAGCTTCAGCAGGCGGGCGTCGGTCCGATCCCGGCGCGTCAGCGGGTGCCTCGGGGGCTCCATCACGGGCGATTTGGCCTCTGTGCGGGCGGTGGGCGGTGCTTCAGCGTCGGGCGGTGTCTGCTCCGGTCGGCGTCGCAGGTGACGGGGCCGGGGGACGGCAGGGAGACGGCTGTTGGTTTCCATACGATAGTTTTTAATAATATAATAATATATTAATATGGCCACGCAGATTCGCAGTAGGCTCATATTATATATATATGTGCTTTTTAGATTTGCTTTATGAAGTGTCTGGTCGTACGCTGGTTTGCTGTATACGCCATGAGACTTCTACTCACGTTGTTTTTGCGTTGGCGGTTACCCTCCTCCTTGCTCCAGGCTTGGGACTGGCACGGCTGTTGTTGTTGTCGTGGCGGAGTTTAACCGCAGGTATGGTCACCAACAGCACTTTCTGTAGTTTTAGACTGATTTTGCTGTCTTTGCTTGGCTCCGTCGATGTATAGTCCATCTCTTCACTCTGTAAGATACGAGGCGCTGGCAGGGTTAGGTTTAGGATTCATGGGTGACCCGGCGAACGGGTCTATGCACTGGCTCAAGATCATTCAGAGTTAGAAGACGGACAATCGGCCGAGAGCGTTGAAGAGTTGTTTACTTCCTTTGTCTGTTGGTCGGTCGGTCGTTTCTGCTGTCCGTCTCTCGGCTCCGCGTCGGTCAGCTTCAGCAGGCGGGCGTCGGTTAAGGTTAGGGTTACTATTAGGGTTAGAGCTAGGGTTAGGGTTTCTGTTAGGGTTAGAGCTAGGGTTGGGGTTTCTGTTAGGGTTAGAGCTAGAGTTAGGGTTTCTGTTAGGGTTAGAGCTAAAGTTAGGGTTTCTGTTAGGGATAGAGCTAGGGTTAAGGTTTCTGTTAGGGTTAGAGCTAGGGTTAGGGTTTCTGTTAGGGTTAGAGCTAGGGTTAGGGTTTCTGTTAGGGTTAGAGCTAGGGTTAGGGTTTCTGTTAGGGTTAGAGCTAGGGTTAGAGTTTCTGTTAGGGTTAGAGCTAGGGTTAGGGTTTCTGTTAGGGTTAGAGCTAGGGTTAGGGTTTCTGTTAGGGTTAGAGCTAGGGTTAGGGTTTCTGTTAGGGTTAGAGCTAGGGCTAGGGTTTCTGTTAGGGTTAGAGCTAGGGTTAGGGTTTCTGTTAGTGTTAGAGCTAGGGTTAGGGTTTCTGTTAAAGTTAGAGCTAGGGTTAGGGTTTCTGTTAGGGTTAGAGCTAGGGTTAGGGTTTCTGTTAGGGTTAGAGCTAGGGTTAGGGTTTCTGTTAGGGTTAGAGCTAAGGTTAGGGTTTCTGTTAGGGTTAGAGCTAGGGTTAGGGTTTCTGTTAGGGTTAGAGCTAAAGTTAGGGTTTCTGTTAGGGATAGAGCTAGGGTTAAGGTTTCTGTTAGGGTTAGAGCTAGGGTTAGGGTTTCTGTTAGGGTTAGAGCTAGGGTTAGGGTTTTTGTTAGGGTTAGAGCTAGGGTTAGGGTTTCTGTTATGGGTAGAGCTAGGGTTAGGGTTTCTGTTAGGGTTAGAGCTAGGGTTAGGGTTACTGTTAGGGTTAGAGCTAGGGTTAGGGTTTCTGTTAGGGTTAGAGCTAGGGTTAGAGTTTCTGTTAGGGTTAGAGCTAGGGTTAGGGTTTCTGTTAGGGTTAGAGCTAGGGTTAGGGTTTCTGTTAGGGTTAGAGCTAGGGTTAGGGTTTCTGTTAGGGTTAGAGCTAGGGCTAGGGTTTCTGTTAGGGTTAGAGCTAGGGTTAGGGTTTCTGTTAGTGTTAGAGCTAGGGTTAGGGTTTCTGTTAAAGTTAGAGCTAGGGTTAGGGTTTCTGTTAGGGTTAGAGCTAGGGTTAGGGTTTCTGTTAGGGTTAGAGCTAGGGTTAGGGTTTCTGTTAGTGTTAGAGCTAGGGTTAGGGTTTCTGTTAAAGTTAGAGCTAGGGTTAGGGTTTCTGTTAGGGTTAGAGCTAGGGTTAGGGTTTCTGTTAGGGTTAGAGCTAGGGTTAGGGTTTCTGTTAGGGTTAGAGCTAGGGTTAGGGTTTCTGTTAGGGTTAGAGCTAGGGTTAAGGTTTCTGTTAGGGTTAGAGCTAAGGTTTGGGTTTCTGTTAGGGTTAGAGCTAAGGTTAGGGTTTCTGTTAAGGTTAGAGCTAAGGTTTGGGTTTCTGTTAGGGTTAGAGCTAAAGTTAGGGTTTCTGTTAAGGTTAGAGCTAGAGTTAAGGTTTCTGTTAGGGTTAGAGCTAGGGTTAGGGTTTCTGTTAGGGTTATAGCTAGGGTTAGGGTTTCTGTTAGGGTTAGAGCTAGGGTTAGGGTTTCTGTTAGGGTTAGAGCTAGGGTTAGGGTTTCTGTTATGGTTAGAGCTAGGGTTAGGGTTTCTGTTAGAGTTAGAGCTAGGGTTAGGGTTACTATTAGGGTTAGAGCTAGGGTTAGGGTTTCTGTTAGGGTTAGAGCTAGGGTTGGGGTTTCTGTTAGGGTTAGAGCTAGGGTTAGGGTTTCTGTTAGGGTTAGAGCTAAAGTTAGGGTTTCTGTTAGGGATAGAGCTAGGGTTAAGGTTTCTTTTAGGGTTAGAGCTAGGGTTAGGGTTTCTGTTAGGGTTAGAGCTAGGGTTAGGGTTTTTGTTAGGGTTAGAGCTAGGGTTAGGGTTTCTGTTATGGGTAGAGCTAGGGTTAGGGTTTCTGTTAGGGTTAGATTTAGGATTCATGGGTGACCCGGCGAACGGGTCTAAGCACTGGCTCAAGATCATTCAGAGTTAGAAGACGGACAATCGGCCGAGAGCGTTGAAGAGTTGTTTACTTCCTTTGTCTGTTGGTCGGTCGGTCGTTTCTGCTGTCCGTCTCTCGGCTCCGCGTCGGTCAGCTTCAGCAGGCGGGCGTCGGTCCGATCCCGGCGCGTCAGCGGGTGCCTCGGGGGCTCCATCACGGGCGATTTGGCCTCTGTGCGGGCGGTGGGCGGTGCTTCAGCGTCGGGCGGTGTCTGCTCCGGTCGGCGTCGCAGGTGACGGGGCCGGGGGACGGCAGGGAGACGGCTGTTGGTTTCCATACGATAGTTTTTAATAATATAATAATATATTAATATGGCCACGCAGATTCGCAGTAGGCTCATATTATATATATATGTGCTTTTTAGATTTGCTTTATGAAGTGTCTGGTCGTACGCTGGTTTGCTGTATACGCCATGAGACTTCTACTCACGTTGTTTTTGCGTTGGCGGTTACCCTCCTCCTTGCTCCAGGCTTGGGACTGGCACGGCTGTTGTTGTTGTCGTGGCGGAGTTTAACCGCAGGTATGGTCACCAACAGCACTTTCTGTAGTTTTAGACTGATTTTGCTGTCTTTGCTTGGCTCCGTCGATGTATAGTCCATCTCTTCACTCTGTAAGATACGAGGCGCTGGCAGGGTTAGGTTTAGGATTCATGGGTGACCCGGCGAACGGGTCTATGCACTGGCTCAAGATCATTCAGAGTTAGAAGACGGACAATCGGCCGAGAGCGTTGAAGAGTTGTTTACTTCCTTTGTCTGTTGGTCGGTCGGTCGTTTCTGCTGTCCGTCTCTCGGCTCCGCGTCGGTCAGCTTCAGCAGGCGGGCGTCGGTTAAGGTTAGGGTTACTATTAGGGTTAGAGCTAGGGTTAGGGTTTCTGTTAGGGTTAGAGCTAGGGTTGGGGTTTCTGTTAGGGTTAGAGCTAGAGTTAGGGTTTCTGTTAGGGTTAGAGCTAAAGTTAGGGTTTCTGTTAGGGATAGAGCTAGGGTTAAGGTTTCTGTTAGGGTTAGAGCTAGGGTTAGGGTTTCTGTTAGGGTTAGAGCTAGGGTTAGGGTTACTGTTAGGGTTAGAGCTAGGGTTAGGGTTTCTGTTAGGGTTAGAGCTAGGGTTAGAGTTTCTGTTAGGGTTAGAGCTAGGGTTAGGGTTTCTGTTAGGGTTAGAGCTAGGGTTAGGGTTTCTGTTAGGGTTAGAGCTAGGGTTAGGGTTTCTGTTAGGGTTAGAGCTAGGGCTAGGGTTTCTGTTAGGGTTAGAGCTAGGGTTAGGGTTTCTGTTAGTGTTAGAGCTAGGGTTAGGGTTTCTGTTAAAGTTAGAGCTAGGGTTAGGGTTTCTGTTAGGGTTAGAGCTAGGGTTAGGGTTTCTGTTAGGGTTAGAGCTAGGGTTAGGGTTTCTGTTAGTGTTAGAGCTAGGGTTAGGGTTTCTGTTAAAGTTAGAGCTAGGGTTAGGGTTTCTGTTAGGGTTAGAGCTAGGGTTAGGGTTTCTGTTAGGGTTAGAGCTAGGGTTAGGGTTTCTGTTAGGGTTAGAGCTAGGGTTAAGGTTTCTGTTAGGGTTAGAGATAAGGTTTGGGTTTCTGTTAAGGTTAGAGCTAAGGTTAGGGTTTCTGTTAAGGTTAGAGCTAAGGTTTGGGTTTCTGTTAGGGTTAGAGCTAAGGTTAGGGTTTCTGTTAAGGTTAGAGCTAGAGTTAAGGTTTCTGTTAGGGTTAGAGCTAGGGTTAGGGTTTCTGTTAGGGTTATAGCTAGGGTTAGGGTTTCTGTTAGGGTTAGAGCTAGGGTTAGGGTTTCTGTTAGGGTTAGAGCTAGGGTTAGGGTTTCTGTTAGGGTTAGAGCTAGGGTTAGGGTTTCTGTTAGGGTTAGAGCTAGGGTTAGGGTTTCTGTTATGGTTAGAGCTAGGGTTAGGGTTTCTGTTAGAGTTAGAGCTAGGGTTAGGGTTACTATTAGGGTTAGAGCTAGGGTTAGGGTTTCTGTTAGGGTTAGAGCTAGGGTTGGGGTTTCTGTTAGGGTTAGAGCTAGGGTTAGGGTTTCTGTTAGTGTTAGAGCTAGGGTTAGGGTTTCTGTTAAAGTTAGAGCTAGGGTTAGGGTTTCTGTTAGGGTTAGAGCTAGGGTTAGGGTTTCTGTTAGGGTTAGAGCTAGGGTTAGAGTTTCTGTTAGGGTTAGAGCTAGGGTTAGGGTTTCTGTTAGGGTTAGAGCTAGGGTTAGGGTTTCTGTTAGGGTTAGAGCTAGGGTTAGGGTTTCTGTTAGGGTTAGAGCTAGGGCTAGGGTTTCTGTTAGGGTTAGAGCTAGGGTTAGGGTTTCTGTTAGTGTTAGAGCTAGGGTTAGGGTTTCTGTTGAAGTTAGAGCTAGGGTTAGGGTTTCTGTTAGGGTTAGAGCTAGGGTTAGGGTTTCTGTTAGGGTTAGAGCTAGGGTTAGGGTTTCTGTTAGTGTTAGAGCTAGGGTTAGGGTTTCTGTTAAAGTTAGAGCTAGGGTTAGGGTTTCTGTTAGGGTTAGAGCTAGGGTTAGGGTTTCTGTTAGGGTTAGAGCTAGGGTTAGGGTTTCTGTTAGGGTTAGAGCTAGGGTTAAGGTTTCTGTTAGGGTTAGAGATAAGGTTTGGGTTTCTGTTAAGGTTAGAGCTAAGGTTAGGGTTTCTGTTAAGGTTAGAGCTAAGGTTTGGGTTTCTGTTAGGGTTAGAGCTAAGGTTAGGGTTTCTGTTAAGGTTAGAGCTAGAGTTAAGGTTTCTGTTAGGGTTAGAGCTAGGGTTAGGGTTTCTGTTAGGGTTATAGCTAGGGTTAGGGTTTCTGTTAGGGTTAAAGCTAGGGTTAGGGTTTCTGTTAGGGTTAGAGCTAGGGTTAGGGTTTCTGTTATGGTTAGAGCTAGGGTTAGGGTTTCTGTTAGAGTTAGAGCTAGGGTTAGGGTTACTATTAGGGTTAGAGCTAGGGTTAGGGTTTCTGTTAGGGTTAGAGCTAGGGTTGGGGTTTCTGTTAGGGTTAGAGCTAGAGTTAGGGTTTCTGTTAGGGTTAGAGCTAAAGTTAGGGTTTCTGTTAGGGATAGAGCTAGGGTTAAGGTTTCTGTTAGGGTTAGAGCTAGGGTTAGGGTTTCTGTTAGGGTTAGAGCTAGGGTTAGGGTTTTTGTTAGGGTTAGAGCTAGGGTTAGGGTTTCTGTTATGGGTAGAGCTAGGGTTAGGGTTTCTGTTAGGGTTAGAGCTAGGGTTAGGGTTACTGTTAGGGTTAGAGCTAGGGTTAGGGTTTCTGTTAGGGTTAGAGCTAGGGTTAGAGTTTCTGTTAGGGTTAGAGCTAGGGTTAGGGTTTCTGTTAGGGTTAGAGCTAGGGTTAGAGTTTCTGTTAGGGTTAGAGCTAAAGTTAGGGTTTCTGTTAGGGTTAGAGCTAGGGCTAGGGTTTCTGTTAGGGTTAGAGCTAGGGTTAGGGTTTCTGTTAGTGTTAGAGCTAGGGTTAGGGTTTCTGTTAAAGTTAGAGCTAGGGTTAGGGTTTCTGTTAGGGTTAGAGCTAGGGTTAGGGTTTCTGTTAGGGTTAGAGCTAGGGTTAGGGTTTCTGTTAGTGTTAGAGCTAGGGTTAGGGTTTCTGTTAAAGTTAGAGCTAGGGTTAGGGTTTCTGTTAGGGTTAGAGCTAGGGTTAGGGTTTCTGTTAGGGTTAGAGCTAGGGTTAGGGTTTCTGTTAGGGTTAGAGCTAGGGTTAAGGTTTCTGTTAGGGTTAGAGCTAAGGTTTGGGTTTCTGTTAGGGTTAGAGCTAAGGTTAGGGTTTCTGTTAAGGTTAGAGCTAAGGTTTGGGTTTCTGTTAGGGTTAGAGCTAAGGTTAGGGTTTCTGTTAAGGTTAGAGCTAGAGTTAAGGTTTCTGTTAGGGTTAGAGCTAGGGTTAGGGTTTCTGTTAGGGTTATAGCTAGGGTTAGGGTTTCTGTTAGGGTTAGAGCTAGGGTTAGGGTTTCTGTTAGGGATAGAGCAAGGGTTAAAGTTTCTGTTAGGGTTAGAGCTAGGGTTAAGGTTTCTGTTATGGTTAGAGCTAGGGTTAGGGTTTCTGTTAGGGTTAGAGCTAGGGTTAGGGTTTCTGTTAGGGTTAGAGCTAGGGTTAGGGTTTCTGTTAGGGTTAGAGCTAAGGTTAGGGTTTCTGTTAGGGTTAGAGCTAGGGTTAGGGTTTCTGTTAGGGTTAGAGCTAAAGTTAGGGTTTCTGTTAGGGATAGAGCTAGGGTTAAGGTTTCTGTTAGGGTTAGAGCTAGGGTTAGGGTTTCTGTTAGGGTTAGAGCTAGGGTTAGGGTTTTTGTTAGGGTTAGAGCTAGGGTTAGGGTTTCTGTTATGGGTAGAGCTAGGGTTAGGGTTTCTGTTAGGGTTAGAGCTAGGGTTAGGGTTACTGTTAGGGTTAGAGCTAGGGTTAGGGTTTCTGTTAGGGTTAGAGCTAGGGTTAGGGTTTCTGTTAGGGTTAGAGCTAGGGTTAGGGTTTCTGTTAGGGTTAGAGCTAGGGTTAGGGTTTCTGTTAGGGTTAGAGCTAGGGTTAGGGTTTCTGTTAGGGTTAGAGCTAGGGCTAGGGTTTCTGTTAGGGTTAGAGCTAGGGTTAGGGTTTCTGTTAGTGTTAGAGCTAGGGTTAGGGTTTCTGTTAAAGTTAGAGCTAGGGTTAGGGTTTCTGTTAGGGTTAGAGCTAGGGTTAGGGTTTCTGTTAGGGTTAGAGCTAGGGTTAGGGTTTCTGTTAGTGTTAGAGCTAGGGTTAGGGTTTCTGTTAAAGTTAGAGCTAGGGTTAGGGTTTCTGTTAGGGTTAGAGCTAGGGTTAGGGTTTCTGTTAGGGTTAGAGCTAGGGTTAGGGTTTCTGTTAGGGTTAGAGCTAGGGTTAGGGTTTCTGTTAGGGTTAGAGCTAAGGTTTGGGTTTCTGTTAGGGTTAGAGCTAAGGTTAGGGTTTCTGTTAAGGTTAGAGCTAAGGTTTGGGTTTCTGTTAGGGTTAGAGCTAAAGTTAGGGTTTCTGTTAAGGTTAGAGCTAGAGTTAAGGTTTCTGTTAGGGTTAGAGCTAGGGTTAGGGTTTCTGTTAGGGTTATAGCTAGGGTTAGGGTTTCTGTTAGGGTTAGAGCTAGGGTTAGGGTTTCTGTTAGGGTTAGAGCTAGGGTTAGGGTTTCTGTTATGGTTAGAGCTAGGGTTAGGGTTTCTGTTAGAGTTAGAGCTAGGGTTAGGGTTACTATTAGGGTTAGAGCTAGGGTTAGGGTTTCTGTTAGGGTTAGAGCTAGGGTTGGGGTTTCTGTTAGGGTTAGAGCTAGAGTTAGGGTTTCTGTTAGGGTTAGAGCTAAAGTTAGGGTTTCTGTTAGGGATAGAGCTAGGGTTAAGGTTTCTTTTAGGGTTAGAGCTAGGGTTAGGGTTTCTGTTAGGGTTAGAGCTAGGGTTAGGGTTTTTGTTAGGGTTAGAGCTAGGGTTAGGGTTTCTGTTATGGGTAGAGCTAGGGTTAGGGTTTCTGTTAGGGTTAGATTTAGGATTCATGGGTGACCCGGCGAACGGGTCTAAGCACTGGCTCAAGATCATTCAGAGTTAGAAGACGGACAATCGGCCGAGAGCGTTGAAGAGTTGTTTACTTCCTTTGTCTGTTGGTCGGTCGGTCGTTTCTGCTGTCCGTCTCTCGGCTCCGCGTCGGTCAGCTTCAGCAGGCGGGCGTCGGTCCGATCCCGGCGCGTCAGCGGGTGCCTCGGGGGCTCCATCACGGGCGATTTGGCCTCTGTGCGGGCGGTGGGCGGTGCTTCAGCGTCGGGCGGTGTCTGCTCCGGTCGGCGTCGCAGGTGACGGGGCCGGGGGACGGCAGGGAGACGGCTGTTGGTTTCCATACGATAGTTTTTAATAATATAATAATATATTAATATGGCCACGCAGATTCGCAGTAGGCTCATATTATATATATATGTGCTTTTTAGATTTGCTTTATGAAGTGTCTGGTCGTACGCTGGTTTGCTGTATACGCCATGAGACTTCTACTCACGTTGTTTTTGCGTTGGCGGTTACCCTCCTCCTTGCTCCAGGCTTGGGACTGGCACGGCTGTTGTTGTTGTCGTGGCGGAGTTTAACCGCAGGTATGGTCACCAACAGCACTTTCTGTAGTTTTAGACTGATTTTGCTGTCTTTGCTTGGCTCCGTCGATGTATAGTCCATCTCTTCACTCTGTAAGATACGAGGCGCTGGCAGGGTTAGGTTTAGGATTCATGGGTGACCCGGCGAACGGGTCTATGCACTGGCTCAAGATCATTCAGAGTTAGAAGACGGACAATCGGCCGAGAGCGTTGAAGAGTTGTTTACTTCCTTTGTCTGTTGGTCGGTCGGTCGTTTCTGCTGTCCGTCTCTCGGCTCCGCGTCGGTCAGCTTCAGCAGGCGGGCGTCGGTTAAGGTTAGGGTTACTATTAGGGTTAGAGCTAGGGTTAGGGTTTCTGTTAGGGTTAGAGCTAGGGTTGGGGTTTCTGTTAGGGTTAGAGCTAGAGTTAGGGTTTCTGTTAGGGTTAGAGCTAAAGTTAGGGTTTCTGTTAGGGTTAGAGCTAGGGTTAAGGTTTCTGTTAGGGTTAGAGCTAGGGTTAGGGTTTCTGTTAGGGTTAGAGCTAGGGTTAGGGTTACTGTTAGGGTTAGAGCTAGGGTTAGGGTTTCTGTTAGGGTTAGAGCTAGGGTTAGAGTTTCTGTTAGGGTTAGAGCTAGGGTTAGGGTTTCTGTTAGGGTTAGAGCTAGGGTTAGGGTTTCTGTTAGGGTTAGAGCTAGGGTTAGGGTTTCTGTTAGGGTTAGAGCTAGGGCTAGGGTTTCTGTTAGGGTTAGAGCTAGGGTTAGGGTTTCTGTTAGTGTTAGAGCTAGGGTTAGGGTTTCTGTTAAAGTTAGAGCTAGGGTTAGGGTTTCTGTTAGGGTTAGAGCTAGGGTTAGGGTTTCTGTTAGGGTTAGAGCTAGGGTTAGGGTTTCTGTTAGGGTTAGAGCTAAGGTTAGGGTTTCTGTTAGGGTTAGAGCTAGGGTTAGGGTTTCTGTTAGGGTTAGAGCTAAAGTTAGGGTTTCTGTTAGGGATAGAGCTAGGGTTAAGGTTTCTGTTAGGGTTAGAGCTAGGGTTAGGGTTTCTGTTAGGGTTAGAGCTAGGGTTAGGGTTTTTGTTAGGGTTAGAGCTAGGGTTAGGGTTTCTGTTATGGGTAGAGCTAGGGTTAGGGTTTCTGTTAGGGTTAGAGCTAGGGTTAGGGTTACTGTTAGGGTTAGAGCTAGGGTTAGGGTTTCTGTTAGGGTTAGAGCTAGGGTTAGAGTTTCTGTTAGGGTTAGAGCTAGGGTTAGGGTTTCTGTTAGGGTTAGAGCTAGGGTTAGGGTTTCTGTTAGGGTTAGAGCTAGGGTTAGGGTTTCTGTTAGGGTTAGAGCTAGGGCTAGGGTTTCTGTTAGGGTTAGAGCTAGGGTTAGGGTTTCTGTTAGTGTTAGAGCTAGGGTTAGGGTTTCTGTTAAAGTTAGAGCTAGGGTTAGGGTTTCTGTTAGGGTTAGAGCTAGGGTTAGGGTTTCTGTTAGGGTTAGAGCTAGGGTTAGGGTTTCTGTTAGTGTTAGAGCTAGGGTTAGGGTTTCTGTTAAAGTTAGAGCTAGGGTTAGGGTTTCTGTTAGGGTTAGAGCTAGGGTTAGGGTTTCTGTTAGGGTTAGAGCTAGGGTTAGGGTTTCTGTTAGGGTTAGAGCTAGGGTTAGGGTTTCTGTTAGGGTTAGAGCTAGGGTTAAGGTTTCTGTTAGGGTTAGAGCTAAGGTTTGGGTTTCTGTTAGGGTTAGAGCTAAGGTTAGGGTTTCTGTTAAGGTTAGAGCTAAGGTTTGGGTTTCTGTTAGGGTTAGAGCTAAAGTTAGGGTTTCTGTTAAGGTTAGAGCTAGAGTTAAGGTTTCTGTTAGGGTTAGAGCTAGGGTTAGGGTTTCTGTTAGGGTTATAGCTAGGGTTAGGGTTTCTGTTAGGGTTAGAGCTAGGGTTAGGGTTTCTGTTAGGGTTAGAGCTAGGGTTAGGGTTTCTGTTATGGTTAGAGCTAGGGTTAGGGTTTCTGTTAGAGTTAGAGCTAGGGTTAGGGTTACTATTAGGGTTAGAGCTAGGGTTAGGGTTTCTGTTAGGGTTAGAGCTAGGGTTGGGGTTTCTGTTAGGGTTAGAGCTAGAGTTAGGGTTTCTGTTAGGGTTAGAGCTAAAGTTAGGGTTTCTGTTAGGGATAGAGCTAGGGTTAAGGTTTCTTTTAGGGTTAGAGCTAGGGTTAGGGTTTCTGTTAGGGTTAGAGCTAGGGTTAGGGTTTCTGTTAGGGTTAGAGCTAGGGTTAGGGTTTCTGTTATGGGTAGAGCTAGGGTTAGGGTTTCTGTTAGGGTTAGATTTAGGATTCATGGGTGACCCGGCGAACGGGTCTAAGCACTGGCTCAAGATCATTCAGAGTTAGAAGACGGACAATCGGCCGAGAGCGTTGAAGAGTTGTTTACTTCCTTTGTCTGTTGGTCGGTCGG
Organism: Lumbricus rubellus; assembly: GCA_945859605.1. Lineage (NCBI taxonomy): Eukaryota > Metazoa > Annelida > Clitellata > Crassiclitellata > Lumbricidae > Lumbricus > Lumbricus rubellus. Next base: position 19,512,024 of record OX243818.1, read on the forward strand.
TCGTTTCTGCTGTCCGTCTCTCGGCTCCGCGTCGGTCAGCTTCAGCAGGCGGGCGTCGGTCCGATCCCGGCGCGTCAGCGGGTGCCTCGGGGGCTCCATCACGGGCGATTTGGCCTCTGTGCGGGCGGTGGGCGGTGCTTCAGCGTCGGGCGGTGTCTGCTCCGGTCGGCGTCGCAGGTGACGGGGCCGGGGGACGGCAGGGAGACGGCTGTTGGTTTCCATACGATAGTTTTTAATAATATAATAATATATTAATATGGCCACGCAGATTCGCAGTAGGCTCATATTATATATATATGTGCTTTTTAGATTTGCTTTATGAAGTGTCTGGTCGTACGCTGGTTTGCTGTATACGCCATGAGACTTCTACTCACGTTGTTTTTGCGTTGGCGGTTACCCTCCTCCTTGCTCCAGGCTTGGGACTGGCACGGCTGTTGTTGTTGTCGTGGCGGAGTTTAACCGCAGGTATGGTCACCAACAGCACTTTCTGTAGTTTTAGACTGATTTTGCTGTCTTTGCTTGGCTCCGTCGATGTATAGTCCATCTCTTCACTCTGTAAGATACGAGGCGCTGGCAGGGTTAGGTTTAGGATTCATGGGTGACCCGGCGAACGGGTCTATGCACTGGCTCAAGATCATTCAGAGTTAGAAGACGGACAATCGGCCGAGAGCGTTGAAGAGTTGTTTACTTCCTTTGTCTGTTGGTCGGTCGGTCGTTTCTGCTGTCCGTCTCTCGGCTCCGCGTCGGTCAGCTTCAGCAGGCGGGCGTCGGTTAAGGTTAGGGTTACTATTAGGGTTAGAGCTAGGGTTAGGGTTTCTGTTAGGGTTAGAGCTAGGGTTGGGGTTTCTGTTAGGGTTAGAGCTAGAGTTAGGGTTTCTGTTAGGGTTAGAGCTAAAGTTAGGGTTTCTGTTAGGGATAGAGCTAGGGTTAAGGTTTCTGTTAGGGTTAGAGCTAGGGTTAGGGTTTCTGTTAGGGTTAGAGCTAGGGTTAGGGTTACTGTTAGGGTTAGAGCTAGGGTTAGGGTTTCTGTTAGGGTTAGAGCTAGGGTTAGAGTTTCTGTTAGGGTTAGAGCTAGGGTTAGGGTTTCTGTTAGGGTTAGAGCTAGGGTTAGGGTTTCTGTTAGGGTTAGAGCTAGGGTTAGGGTTTCTGTTAGGGTTAGAGCTAGGGCTAGGGTTTCTGTTAGGGTTAGAGCTAGGGTTAGGGTTTCTGTTAGTGTTAGAGCTAGGGTTAGGGTTTCTGTTAAAGTTAGAGCTAGGGTTAGGGTTTCTGTTAGGGTTAGAGCTAGGGTTAGGGTTTCTGTTAGGGTTAGAGCTAGGGTTAGGGTTTCTGTTAGTGTTAGAGCTAGGGTTAGGGTTTCTGTTAAAGTTAGAGCTAGGGTTAGGGTTTCTGTTAGGGTTAGAGCTAGGGTTAGGGTTTCTGTTAGGGTTAGAGCTAGGGTTAGGGTTTCTGTTAGGGTTAGAGCTAGGGTTAAGGTTTCTGTTAGGGTTAGAGATAAGGTTTGGGTTTCTGTTAAGGTTAGAGCTAAGGTTAGGGTTTCTGTTAAGGTTAGAGCTAAGGTTTGGGTTTCTGTTAGGGTTAGAGCTAAGGTTAGGGTTTCTGTTAAGGTTAGAGCTAGAGTTAAGGTTTCTGTTAGGGTTAGAGCTAGGGTTAGGGTTTCTGTTAGGGTTATAGCTAGGGTTAGGGTTTCTGTTAGGGTTAGAGCTAGGGTTAGGGTTTCTGTTAGGGTTAGAGCTAGGGTTAGGGTTTCTGTTATGGTTAGAGCTAGGGTTAGGGTTTCTGTTAGAGTTAGAGCTAGGGTTAGGGTTACTATTAGGGTTAGAGCTAGGGTTAGGGTTTCTGTTAGGGTTAGAGCTAGGGTTGGGGTTTCTGTTAGGGTTAGAGCTAGAGTTAGGGTTTCTGTTAGGGTTAGAGCTAAAGTTAGGGTTTCTGTTAGGGATAGAGCTAGGGTTAAGGTTTCTGTTAGGGTTAGAGCTAGGGTTAGGGTTTCTGTTAGGGTTAGAGCTAGGGTTAGGGTTTTTGTTAGGGTTAGAGCTAGGGTTAGGGTTTCTGTTATGGGTAGAGCTAGGGTTAGGGTTTCTGTTAGGGTTAGAGCTAGGGTTAGGGTTACTGTTAGGGTTAGAGCTAGGGTTAGGGTTTCTGTTAGGGTTAGAGCTAGGGTTAGAGTTTCTGTTAGGGTTAGAGCTAGGGTTAGGGTTTCTGTTAGGGTTAGAGCTAGGGTTAGAGTTTCTGTTAGGGTTAGAGCTAAAGTTAGGGTTTCTGTTAGGGTTAGAGCTAGGGTTAGGGTTTCTGTTAGGGTTAGAGCTAGGGTTAGGGTTTCTGTTAGTGTTAGAGCTAGGGTTAGGGTTTCTGTTAAAGTTAGAGCTAGGGTTAGGGTTTCTGTTAGGGTTAGAGCTAGGGTTAGGGTTTCTGTTAGGGTTAGAGCTAGGGTTAGGGTTTTTGTTAGGGTTAGAGCTAGGGTTAGGGTTTCTGTTAAAGTTAGAGCTAGGGTTAGGGTTTCTGTTAGGGTTAGAGCTAGGGTTAGGGTTTCTGTTAGGGTTAGAGCTAGGGTTAGGGTTTCTGTTAGGGTTAGAGCTAGGGTTAAGGTTTCTGTTAGGGTTAGAGCTAAGGTTTGGGTTTCTGTTAGGGTTAGAGCTAAGGTTAGGGTTTCTGTTAAGGTTAGAGCTAAGGTTTGGGTTTCTGTTAGGGTTAGAGCTAAGGTTAGGGTTTCTGTTAAGGTTAGAGCTAGAGTTAAGGTTTCTGTTAGGGTTAGAGCTAGGGTTAGGGTTTCTGTTAGGGTTATAGCTAGGGTTAGGGTTTCTGTTAGGGTTAGAGCTAGGGTTAGGGTTTCTGTTAGGGATAGAGCAAGGGTTAAAGTTTCTGTTAGGGTTAGAGCTAGGGTTAAGGTTTCTGTTATGGTTAGAGCTAGGGTTAGGGTTTCTGTTAGGGTTAGAGCTAGGGTTAGGGTTTCTGTTAGGGTTAGAGCTAGGGTTAGGGTTTCTGTTAGGGTTAGAGCTAAGGTTAGGGTTTCTGTTAGGGTTAGAGCTAGGGTTAGGGTTTCTGTTAGGGTTAGAGCTAAAGTTAGGGTTTCTGTTAGGGATAGAGCTAGGGTTAAGGTTTCTGTTAGGGTTAGAGCTAGGGTTAGGGTTTCTGTTAGGGTTAGAGCTAGGGTTAGGGTTTTTGTTAGGGTTAGAGCTAGGGTTAGGGTTTCTGTTATGGGTAGAGCTAGGGTTAGGGTTTCTGTTAGGGTTAGAGCTAGGGTTAGGGTTTCTGTTAGGGTTAGAGCTAGGGTTAGGGTTTCTGTTAGGGTTAGAGCTAGGGTTAGAGTTTCTGTTAGGGTTAGAGCTAGGGTTAGTTTTTCTGTTAGGGTTAGAGCTAGGGTTAGGGTTTCTGTTAGGGTTAGAGCTAGGGTTAGGGTTTCTGTTAGGGTTAGAGCTAGGGCTAGGGTTTCTGTTAGGGTTAGAGCTAGGGTTAGGGTTTCTGTTAGTGTTAGAGCTAGGGTTAGGGTTTCTGTTAAAGTTAGAGCTAGGGTTAGGGTTTCTGTTAGGGTTAGAGCTAGGGTTAGGGTTTCTGTTAGGGTTAGAGCTAGGGTTAGGGTTTCTGTTAGTGTTAGAGCTAGGGTTAGGGTTTCTGTTAAAGTTAGAGCTAGGGTTAGGGTTTCTGTTAGGGTTAGAGCTAGGGTTAGGGTTTCTGTTAGGGTTAGAGCTAGGGTTAGGGTTTCTGTTAGGGTTAGAGCTAGGGTTAAGGTTTCTGTTAGGGTTAGAGCTAAGGTTTGGGTTTCTGTTAGGGTTAGAGCTAAGGTTAGGGTTTCTGTTAAGGTTAGAGCTAAGGTTTGGGTTTCTGTTAGGGTTAGAGCTAGGGTTAGGGTTTCTGTTAAGGTTAGAGCTAGAGTTAGGGTTTCTGTTAGGGTTAGAGCTAGGGTTAGGGTTTCTGTTAGGGTTATAGCTAGGGTTAAGGTTTCTGTTAGGGTTAGAGCTAGGGTTAGGGTTTCTGTTAGGGTTATAGCTAGGGTTAGGGTTTCTGTTAGGGTTAGAGCTAGGGTTAGGGTTTCTGTTAGGGATAGAGCAAGGGTTAAAGTTTCTGTTAGGGTTAGAGCTAGGGTTAAGGTTTCTGTTATGGTTAGAGCTAGGGTTAGGGTTTCTGTTAGGGTTAGAGCTAGGGTTAGGGTTTCTGTTAGGGTTAGGGTTAGGGTTAGGGTTTCTGTTAGGGTTAGAGCTAGGGCTAGGGTTTTTGTTAGGGTTAGAGCTAGGGTTAGGGTTTCTGTTATGGGTAGAGCTAGGGTTAGGGTTTCTGTTAGGGTTAGAGCTAGGGTTAGGGTTTCTATTAGGGTTAGAGATAAGGTTAGGGTTTCTGTTAGGGTTAGAGCTAGGGTTAGGGTTTCTGTTAGGGTTAGAGCTAGGGTTAGTGTTTCTGTTAGGGTTAGAGCTAGGGTTAGGGTTTCTGTTAGGGTTAGAGCTAGGGTTAGGGTTTCTGTTAGGGTTAGAGCTAGGGTTAGGGTTTCTGTTAGGGTTAGAGCTAGGGTTAGGGTTTCTGTTAGGGTTAGAGCTAGGGTTAGGGTTTCTGTTAGGGTTAGAGCTAGGGTTAGGGTTTCTGTTAGGGTTAGAGCTAAGGTTAGGGTTTTTGTTAGGGTTAGAGCTAGGGTTAGGGTTTCTGTTAAAGTTAGAGCTAGGGTTAGGGTTTCTGTTAGGGTTAGAGCTAGGGTTAGGGTTTCTGTTAGGGTTAGAGCTAGGGTTAGGGTTTCTGTTAGGGTTAGAGCTAGGGTTAGGGTTTCTGTTAGGGTTAGAGCTAGGGTTAAGGTTTCTGTTAGGGTTAGAGCTAAGGTTTGGGTTTCTGTTAGGGTTAGAGCTAAGGTTAGGGTTTCTGTTAAGGTTAGAGCTAAGGTTTGGGTTTCTGTTAGGGTTAGAGCTAAAGTTAGGGTTTCTGTTAAGGTTAGAGCTAGAGTTAAGGTTTCTGTTAGGGTTAGAGCTAGGGTTAGGGTTTCTGTTAGGGTTATAGCTAGGGTTAGGGTTTCTGTTAGGGTTAGAGCTAGGGTTAGGGTTTCTGTTAGGGTTAGAGCTAGGGTTAGGGTTTCTGTTATGGTTAGAGCTAGGGTTAGGGTTTCTGTTAGAGTTAGAGCTAGGGTTAGGGTTACTATTAGGGTTAGAGCTAGGGTTAGGGTTTCTGTTAGGGTTAGAGCTAGGGTTGGGGTTTCTGTTAGGGTTAGAGCTAGAGTTAGGGTTTCTGTTAGGGTTAGAGCTAAAGTTAGGGTTTCTGTTAGGGATAGAGCTAGGGTTAAGGTTTCTTTTAGGGTTAGAGCTAGGGTTAGGGTTTCTGTTAGGGTTAGAGCTAGGGTTAGGGTTTTTGTTAGGGTTAGAGCTAGGGTTAGGGTTTCTGTTATGGGTAGAGCTAGGGTTAGGGTTTCTGTTAGGGTTAGATTTAGGATTCATGGGTGACCCGGCGAACGGGTCTAAGCACTGGCTCAAGATCATTCAGAGTTAGAAGACGGACAATCGGCCGAGAGCGTTGAAGAGTTGTTTACTTCCTTTGTCTGTTGGTCGGTCGGTCGTTTCTGCTGTCCGTCTCTCGGCTCCGCGTCGGTCAGCTTCAGCAGGCGGGCGTCGGTCCGATCCCGGCGCGTCAGCGGGTGCCTCGGGGGCTCCATCACGGGCGATTTGGCCTCTGTGCGGGCGGTGGGCGGTGCTTCAGCGTCGGGCGGTGTCTGCTCCGGTCGGCGTCGCAGGTGACGGGGCCGGGGGACGGCAGGGAGACGGCTGTTGGTTTCCATACGATAGTTTTTAATAATATAATAATATATTAATATGGCCACGCAGATTCGCAGTAGGCTCATATTATATATATATGTGCTTTTTAGATTTGCTTTATGAAGTGTCTGGTCGTACGCTGGTTTGCTGTATACGCCATGAGACTTCTACTCACGTTGTTTTTGCGTTGGCGGTTACCCTCCTCCTTGCTCCAGGCTTGGGACTGGCACGGCTGTTGTTGTTGTCGTGGCGGAGTTTAACCGCAGGTATGGTCACCAACAGCACTTTCTGTAGTTTTAGACTGATTTTGCTGTCTTTGCTTGGCTCCGTCGATGTATAGTCCATCTCTTCACTCTGTAAGATACGAGGCGCTGGCAGGGTTAGGTTTAGGATTCATGGGTGACCCGGCGAACGGGTCTATGCACTGGCTCAAGATCATTCAGAGTTAGAAGACGGACAATCGGCCGAGAGCGTTGAAGAGTTGTTTACTTCCTTTGTCTGTTGGTCGGTCGGTCGTTTCTGCTGTCCGTCTCTCGGCTCCGCGTCGGTCAGCTTCAGCAGGCGGGCGTCGGTTAAGGTTAGGGTTACTGTTAGGGTTAGAGCTAGGGTTAGGGTTTCTGTTAGGGTTAGAGCTAGGGTTGGGGTTTCTGTTAGGGTTAGAGCTAGAGTTAGGGTTTCTGTTAGGGTTAGAGCTAAAGTTAGGGTTTCTGTTAGGGATAGAGCTAGGGTTAAGGTTTCTGTTAGGGTTAGAGCTAGGGTTAGGGTTTCTGTTAGGGTTAGAGCTAGGGTTAGGGTTACTGTTAGGGTTAGAGCTAGGGTTAGGGTTTCTGTTAGGGTTAGAGCTAGGGTTAGAGTTTCTGTTAGGGTTAGAGCTAGGGTTAGGGTTTCTGTTAGGGTTAGAGCTAGGGTTAGGGTTTCTGTTAGGGTTAGAGCTAGGGTTAGGGTTTCTGTTAGGGTTAGAGCTAGGGCTAGGGTTTCTGTTAGGGTTAGAGCTAGGGTTAGGGTTTCTGTTAGTGTTAGAGCTAGGGTTAGGGTTTCTGTTAAAGTTAGAGCTAGGGTTAGGGTTTCTGTTAGGGTTAGAGCTAGGGTTAGGGTTTCTGTTAGGGTTAGAGCTAGGGTTAGGGTTTCTGTTAGTGTTAGAGCTAGGGTTAGGGTTTCTGTTAAAGTTAGAGCTAGGGTTAGGGTTTCTGTTAGGGTTAGAGCTAGGGTTAGGGTTTCTGTTAGGGTTAGAGCTAGGGTTAGGGTTTCTGTTAGGGTTAGAGCTAGGGTTAAGGTTTCTGTTAGGGTTAGAGATAAGGTTTGGGTTTCTGTTAAGGTTAGAGCTAAGGTTAGGGTTTCTGTTAAGGTTAGAGCTAAGGTTTGGGTTTCTGTTAGGGTTAGAGCTAAGGTTAGGGTTTCTGTTAAGGTTAGAGCTAGAGTTAAGGTTTCTGTTAGGGTTAGAGCTAGGGTTAGGGTTTCTGTTAGGGTTATAGCTAGGGTTAGGGTTTCTGTTAGGGTTAGAGCTAGGGTTAGGGTTTCTGTTAGGGTTAGAGCTAGGGTTAGGGTTTCTGTTATGGTTAGAGCTAGGGTTAGGGTTTCTGTTAGAGTTAGAGCTAGGGTTAGGGTTACTATTAGGGTTAGAGCTAGGGTTAGGGTTTCTGTTAGGGTTAGAGCTAGGGTTGGGGTTTCTGTTAGGGTTAGAGCTAGAGTTAGGGTTTCTGTTAGGGTTAGAGCTAAAGTTAGGGTTTCTGTTAGGGATAGAGCTAGGGTTAAGGTTTCTGTTAGGGTTAGAGCTAGGGTTAGGGTTTCTGTTAGGGTTAGAGCTAGGGTTAGGGTTTTTGTTAGGGTTAGAGCTAGGGTTAGGGTTTCTGTTATGGGTAGAGCTAGGGTTAGGGTTTCTGTTAGGGTTAGAGCTAGGGTTAGGGTTACTGTTAGGGTTAGAGCTAGGGTTAGGGTTTCTGTTAGGGTTAGAGCTAGGGTTAGAGTTTCTGTTAGGGTTAGAGCTAGGGTTAGGGTTTCTGTTAGGGTTAGAGCTAGGGTTAGAGTTTCTGTTAGGGTTAGAGCTAAAGTTAGGGTTTCTGTTAGGGTTAGAGCTAGGGCTAGGGTTTCTGTTAGGGTTAGAGCTAGGGTTAGGGTTTCTGTTAGTGTTAGAGCTAGGGTTAGGGTTTCTGTTAGGGTTAGAGCTAGGGTTAGGGTTTCTGTTAGGGTTAGAGCTAGGGTTAGGGTTTCTGTTAGGGTTAGAGCTAGGGTTAGGGTTTTTGTTAGGGTTAGAGCTAGGGTTAGGGTTTCTGTTAAAGTTAGAGCTAGGGTTAGGGTTTCTGTTAGGGTTAGAGCTAGGGTTAGGGTTTCTGTTAGGGTTAGAGCTAGGGTTAGGGTTTCTGTTAGGGTTAGAGCTAGGGTTAAGGTTTCTGTTAGGGTTAGAGCTAAGGTTTGGGTTTCTGTTAGGGTTAGAGCTAAGGTTAGGGTTTCTGTTAAGGTTAGAGCTAAGGTTTGGGTTTCTGTTAGGGTTAGAGCTAAGGTTAGGGTTTCTGTTAAGGTTAGAGCTAGAGTTAAGGTTTCTGTTAGGGTTAGAGCTAGGGTTAGGGTTTCTGTTAGGGTTATAGCTAGGGTTAGGGTTTCTGTTAGGGTTAGAGCTAGGGTTAGGGTTTCTGTTAGGGATAGAGCAAGGGTTAAAGTTTCTGTTAGGGTTAGAGCTAGGGTTAAGGTTTCTGTTATGGTTAGAGCTAGGGTTAGGGTTTCTGTTAGGGTTAGAGCTAGGGTTAGGGTTTCTGTTAGGGTTAGAGCTAGGGTTAGGGTTTCTGTTAGGGTTAGAGCTAAGGTTAGGGTTTCTGTTAGGGTTAGAGCTAGGGTTAGGGTTTCTGTTAGGGTTAGAGCTAAAGTTAGGGTTTCTGTTAGGGATAGAGCTAGGGTTAAGGTTTCTGTTAGGGTTAGAGCTAGGGTTAGGGTTTCTGTTAGGGTTAGAGCTAGGGTTAGGGTTTTTGTTAGGGTTAGAGCTAGGGTTAGGGTTTCTGTTATGGGTAGAGCTAGGGTTAGGGTTTCTGTTAGGGTTAGAGCTAGGGTTAGGGTTACTGTTAGGGTTAGAGCTAGGGTTAGGGTTTCTGTTAGGGTTAGAGCTAGGGTTAGGGTTTCTGTTAGGGTTAGAGCTAGGGTTAGTTTTTCTGTTAGGGTTAGAGCTAGGGTTAGGGTTTCTGTTAGGGTTAGAGCTAGGGTTAGGGTTTCTGTTAGGGTTAGAGCTAGGGTTAGGGTTTCTGTTAGGGTTAGAGCTAGGGTTAGGGTTTCTGTTAGTGTTAGAGCTAGGGTTAGGGTTTCTGTTAAAGTTAGAGCTAGGGTTAGGGTTTCTGTTAGGGTTAGAGCTAGGGTTAGGGTTTCTGTTAGGGTTAGAGCTAGGGTTAGGGTTTCTGTTAGTGTTAGAGCTAGGGTTAGGGTTTCTGTTAAAGTTAGAGCTAGGGTTAGGGTTTCTGTTAGGGTTAGAGCTAGGGTTAGGGTTTCTGTTAGGGTTAGAGCTAGGGTTAGGGTTTCTGTTAGGGTTAGAGCTAGGGTTAAGGTTTCTGTTAGGGTTAGAGCTAAGGTTTGGGTTTCTGTTAGGGTTAGAGCTAAGGTTAGGGTTTCTGTTAAGGTTAGAGCTAAGGTTAGGGTTTCTGTTAGGGTTAGAGCTAGGGTTAGGGTTTCTGTTAAGGTTAGAGCTAGAGTTAGGGTTTCTGTTAGGGTTAGAGCTAGGGTTAGGGTTTCTGTTAGGGTTATAGCTAGGGTTAGGGTTTCTGTTAGGGTTAGAGCTAGGGTTAGGGTTTCTGTTAGGGATAGAGCAAGGGTTAAAGTTTCTGTTAGGGTTAGAGCTAGGGTTAAGGTTTCTGTTATGGTTAGAGCTAGGGTTAGGGTTTCTGTTAGGGTTAGAGCTAGGGTTAGGGTTTCTGTTAGGGTTAGAGCTAGGGTTAGGGTTTCTGTTAGGGTTAGAGCTAAGGTTAGGGTTTCTGTTAGGGTTAGAGCTAGGGTTAGGGTTTCTGTTAGGGTTAGAGCTAGGGTTAGGGTTTCTGTTAAAGTTAGAGCTAGGGTTAGGGTTTCTGTTAAGGTTAGAGCTAGGGTTAGGGTTTCTGTTAAGGTTAGAGCTAGGGTTAGGGTTTCTGTTAGGGTTAGAGCTAGGGTTAAAGTTTCTGTTTTGGTTAGAGCTAGGGTCAGGGTTTCTGTTAGGATTAGAGCTAGGGTTAGGGTTTCTGTTATGGTTAGAGCTAGGGTTAGGGTTTCTGTTAGGGTTAGAGCTAGGGTTAAGGTTTCTGTTAGGGTTAGAGCTAGGGTTAGGGTTTCTGTTAAGGTTAGAGCTAGATTTAGGGTTTCTGTTAAGGTTAGAGCTAGGGTTAGGGTTTCTGTTAGGGTTAGAGCTAGGGTTAGGGTTTCTGTTAGGGTTAGAGCTAGGGTTAGGGTTTCTGTTAGGGTCACAGCTAGGGTTAGGGTTTCTGTTAGGGTTAGAGCTAGGGTTAGGGTTTCTGTTAGGGTTAGAGCTAGGGTTAGGGTTTCTGTTAGGGTTAGAGCTAGGGCTAGGGTTTCTGTTAGGGTTAGAGCTAGGGTTAGGGTTTCTGTTAGTGTTAGAGCTAGGGTTAGGGTTTCTGTTAAAGTTAGAGCTAGGGTTAGGGTTTCTGTTAGGGTTAGAGCTAGGGTTAGGGTTTCTGTTAGGGTTAGAGCTAGGGTTAGAGTTTCTGTTAGGGTTAGAGCTAGGGTTAGGGTTTCTGTTAGGGTTAGAGCTAGGGTTAGGGTTTCTGTTAGGGTTAGAGCTAGGGTTAGGGTTTCTGTTAGGGTTAGAGCTAGGGCTAGGGTTTCTGTTAGGGTTAGAGCTAGGGTTAGGGTTTCTGTTAGTGTTAGAGCTAGGGTTAGGGTTTCTGTTGAAGTTAGAGCTAGGGTTAGGGTTTCTGTTAGGGTTAGAGCTAGGGTTAGGGTTTCTGTTAGGGTTAGAGCTAGGGTTAGGGTTTCTGTTAGTGTTAGAGCTAGGGTTAGGGTTTCTGTTAAAGTTAGAGCTAGGGTTAGGGTTTCTGTTAGGGTTAGAGCTAGGGTTAGGGTTTCTGTTAGGGTTAGAGCTAGGGTTAGGGTTTCTGTTAGGGTTAGAGCTAGGGTTAAGGTTTCTGTTAGGGTTAGAGATAAGGTTTGGGTTTCTGTTAAGGTTAGAGCTAAGGTTAGGGTTTCTGTTAAGGTTAGAGCTAAGGTTTGGGTTTCTGTTAGGGTTAGAGCTAAGGTTAGGGTTTCTGTTAAGGTTAGAGCTAGGGTTAGGGTTTCTGTTAGGGTTAGAGCTAGGGTTAGGGTTTCTGTTAGGGTTATAGCTAGGGTTAGGGTTTCTGTTAGGGTTAAAGCTAGGGTTAGGGTTTCTGTTAGGGTTAGAGCTAGGGTTAGGGTTTCTGTTATGGTTAGAGCTAGGGTTAGGGTTTCTGTTAGAGTTAGAGCTAGGGTTAGGGTTACTATTAGGGTTAGAGCTAGGGTTAGGGTTTCTGTTAGGGTTAGAGCTAGGGTTGGGGTTTCTGTTAGGGTTAGAGCTAGAGTTAGGGTTTCTGTTAGGGTTAGAGCTAAAGTTAGGGTTTCTGTTAGGGATAGAGCTAGGGTTAAGGTTTCTGTTAGGGTTAGAGCTAGGGTTAGGGTTTCTGTTAGGGTTAGAGCTAGGGTTAGGGTTTTTGTTAGGGTTAGAGCTAGGGTTAGGGTTTCTGTTATGGGTAGAGCTAGGGTTAGGGTTTCTGTTAGGGTTAGAGCTAGGGTTAGGGTTACTGTTAGGGTTAGAGCTAGGGTTAGGGTTTCTGTTAGGGTTAGAGCTAGGGTTAGAGTTTCTGTTAGGGTTAGAGCTAGGGTTAGGGTTTCTGTTAGGGTTAGAGCTAGGGTTAGAGTTTCTGTTAGGGTTAGAGCTAAAGTTAGGGTTTCTGTTAGGGTTAGAGCTAGGGCTAGGGTTTCTGTTAGGGTTAGAGCTAGGGTTAGGGTTTCTGTTAGTGTTAGAGCTAGGGTTAGGGTTTCTGTTAAAGTTAGAGCTAGGGTTAGGGTTTCTGTTAGGGTTAGAGCTAGGGTTAGGGTTTCTGTTAGGGTTAGAGCTAGGGTTAGGGTTTCTGTTAGTGTTAGAGCTAGGGTTAGGGTTTCTGTTAAAGTTAGAGCTAGGGTTAGGGTTTCTGTTAGGGTTAGAGCTAGGGTTAGGGTTTCTGTTAGGGTTAGAGCTAGGGTTAGGGTTTCTGTTAGGGTTAGAGCTAGGGTTAAGGTTTCTGTTAGGGTTAGAGCTAAGGTTTGGGTTTCTGTTAGGGTTAGAGCTAAGGTTAGGGTTTCTGTTAAGGTTAGAGCTAAGGTTTGGGTTTCTGTTAGGGTTAGAGCTAAGGTTAGGGTTTCTGTTAAGGTTAGAGCTAGAGTTAAGGTTTCTGTTAGGGTTAGAGCTAGGGTTAGGGTTTCTGTTAGGGTTATAGCTAGGGTTAGGGTTTCTGTTAGGGTTAGAGCTAGGGTTAGGGTTTCTGTTAGGGATAGAGCAAGGGTTAAAGTTTCTGTTAGGGTTAGAGCTAGGGTTAAGGTTTCTGTTATGGTTAGAGCTAGGGTTAGGGTTTCTGTTAGGGTTAGAGCTAGGGTTAGGGTTTCTGTTAGGGTTAGAGCTAGGGTTAGGGTTTCTGTTAGGGTTAGAGCTAAGGTTAGGGTTTCTGTTAGGGTTAGAGCTAGGGTTAGGGTTTCTGTTAGGGTTAGAGCTAAAGTTAGGGTTTCTGTTAGGGATAGAGCTAGGGTTAAGGTTTCTGTTAGGGTTAGAGCTAGGGTTAGGGTTTCTGTTAGGGTTAGAGCTAGGGTTAGGGTTTTTGTTAGGGTTAGAGCTAGGGTTAGGGTTTCTGTTATGGGTAGAGCTAGGGTTAGGGTTTCTGTTAGGGTTAGAGCTAGGGTTAGGGTTACTGTTAGGGTTAGAGCTAGGGTTAGGGTTTCTGTTAGGGTTAGAGCTAGGGTTAGAGTTTCTGTTAGGGTTAGAGCTAGGGTTAGGGTTTCTGTTAGGGTTAGAGCTAGGGTTAGGGTTTCTGTTAGGGTTAGAGCTAGGGTTAGGGTTTCTGTTAGGGTTAGAGCTAGGGCTAGGGTTTCTGTTAGGGTTAGAGCTAGGGTTAGGGTTTCTGTTAGTGTTAGAGCTAGGGTTAGGGTTTCTGTTAAAGTTAGAGCTAGGGTTAGGGTTTCTGTTAGGGTTAGAGCTAGGGTTAGGGTTTCTGTTAGGGTTAGAGCTAGGGTTAGGGTTTCTGTTAGTGTTAGAGCTAGGGTTAGGGTTTCTGTTAAAGTTAGAGCTAGGGTTAGGGTTTCTGTTAGGGTTAGAGCTAGGGTTAGGGTTTCTGTTAGGGTTAGAGCTAGGGTTAGGGTTTCTGTTAGGGTTAGAGCTAGGGTTAGGGTTTCTGTTAGGGTTAGAGCTAAGGTTTGGGTTTCTGTTAGGGTTAGAGCTAAGGTTAGGGTTTCTGTTAAGGTTAGAGCTAAGGTTTGGGTTTCTGTTAGGGTTAGAGCTAAGGTTAGGGTTTCTGTTAAGGTTAGAGCTAGAGTTAGGGTTTCTGTTAGGGTTAGAGCTAGGGTTAGGGTTTCTGTTAGGGTTATAGCTAGGGTTAGGGTTTCTGTTAGGGTTAGAGCTAGGGTTAGGGTTTCTGTTAGGGATAGAGCAAGGGTTAAAGTTTCTGTTAGGGTTAGAGCTAGGGTTAAGGTTTCTGTTATGGTTAGAGCTAGGGTTAGGGTTTCTGTTAGGGTTAGAGCTAGGGTTAGGGTTTCTGTTAGGGTTAGAGCTAGGGTTAGGGTTTCTGTTAGGGTTAGAGCTAAGGTTAGGGTTTCTGTTAGGGTTAGAGCTAGGGTTAGGGTTTCTGTTAGGGTTAGAGCTAGGGTTAGGGTTTCTGTTAGGGTTAGAGCTAGGGTTAGAGTTTCTGTTAAGGTTAGAGCTAGGGTTAGGGTTTCTGTTAGGGTTAGAGCTAGGGTTAGGGTTTCTGTTAGGGTTAGAGCTAGGGTTAAAGTTTCTGTTTTGGTTAGAGCTAGGGTCAGGGTTTCTGTTAGGATTAGAGCTAGGGTTAGGGTTTCTGTTATGGTTAGAGCTAGGGTTAGGGTTTCTGTTAGGGTTAGAGCTAGGGTTAGGGTTTCTGTTAGGGTTAGAGCTAGGGTTAGGGTTTCTGTTAAGGTTAGAGCTAGATTTAGGGTTTCTGTTAAGGTTAGAGCTAGGGTTAGGGTTTCTGTTAGGGTTAGAGCTAGGGTTAGGGTTTCTGTTAGGGTTAGAACTAGGGTTAGGGTTTCTGTTAGGGTCACAGCTAGGGTTAGGGTTTCTGTTAGGGTTAGAGCTAGGGTTAGGGTTTCTGTTACGGTTAGAGCTAGGGTTACGGTTTCTGTTAGGGTTAGAGCTAGGGTTAGAGTTTATGTTAGGGTTAGAGCTAGGGTTAGGGTTTCTGTTAGGGTTAGAGCTAGGGTTAGGGTTTCTGTTAGGGTTAGAGCTAGGGTTAGGGTTTCTGTTAGGGTTAGAGCTAGAGTTAGGGTTTCTGTTAGGGTTAGAGCTAGAGTTAGGGTTTCTGTTAGGGTTAGAGCTAGGGTTAGGGTTTCTGTTAGGGTTAGAGCTAGGGTTAGGGTTTTTGTTAGGGTTAGAGCTAAGGTTAGGGTTTCTGTTATGGTTAGAGCTAGGGTTAGGGTTTCTGTTAGGGTTAGAGCTAGGGTTAGGGTTTCTGTTAGGGTTAGAGCTAGGGTTAGGGTTTCTGTTAGGGTTAGAGCTAAGGTTAGGGTTTCTGTTAAAGTTAGAGCTAGGGTTAGGGTTTCTGTTAGGGTTAGAGCTAAGGTTAGGGTTTCTGTTAGGGTTAGAGCTAGGGTTAGGGTTTCTGTTAGGGTTAGAGCTAAGGTTTGGGTTTCTGTTAGGGTTAGAGCTAAGGTTAGGGTGTCTGTTAAGGTTAGAGCTAAGGTTAGAGTTTCTGTTAGGGTTATAGCTAGGGTTAGGGTTTCTGTTAAAGTTAGAGCTAGGGTTAGGGTTTCTGTTAGGGATAGAGCTAGGGTTAAAGTTTCTGTTAGGGTTAGAGCTAGGGTTAGGGTTTCTGTTATGGTTAGAGCTAGGGTTAGGGTTTCTGTTAGGGTTAGAACTAGGGTTAGGGTTACTGTTAGGGTTAGAGCTAAGGTTAGGGTTTCTGTTAGGGTTAGAGCTAGGGTTAGGGTTTCTGTTAGGGTTAGAGCTAGGGTTAGGGTTTCTGTTAGGGTTAGAGCTAGGGTTAGGGTTTCTGTTACGGTTAGAGCTAGCAGAAACCCTAACTCTAGCTCTAACCCTAACAGAAACCCTAACCCTAGCTCCAACCCTAACAGAAACCCTAACCTTAGCTCCAACCATAACAGAAACCCTAACCTCAGCTCTAACCCTAACAGAAACCCTAACCCTAACCCTAATCCTAGCTCTAACCCTAACAGAAACCCTAACCCTAGCTCTAACCCTAACAGAAACCCTAACCTTAGCTCTAACCCTTACAGAAACCCTAACCCTGACCATAATCCTAACCCTAACCCTAACGCTAGCTTTAACCCTAACAGAAACCCTAACCCTAGCCTTAACTCTAACAGAAACCCTAACCCTAGCTCTAACCCTAACAGAAACCCTAACCCTAGCACTAACCCTAACAGAAACCCTAACCCTAGCTCTAACCCTAACAGAAACCCTAACTCTAGCTCTAACTTTAACAGAAACCCTAACCCTAGCTCTTGCCCTAACAGAAACCTTAACCCTAGCTCTAGCCCTAACAGAAACCCTAACCCTAGCTCTAACCCTAACAGAAACCCTAACCCTAGCTCTAACCTAACAGAAACCCTAACCCTAGCTCTAACCCTAACAGAAACCCTAACCCTAGCTCGAACCCTAACAGAAACCCTAACTTTAGCTCTAACCCTAACAGAAACCCTAACCCTAGCTCGAACCCTAACAGAAACCCTAACTTTAGCTCTAACCCTAACAGAAACCCTAACCCTAGCTCTGACCCCAACAGAAACCCTAACCCTAGCTCTAACCCTAACTGAAACCCTAACCCTAGCTCTAACCCTAAAAGAAACCCTAACCCTAGCTCTAACCATAACTGAAACCCTAACCCTAGCTCTAACCCTAACAGAAACCCTAACCCTAGCTCTAACCCTAACAGAAACCTTAACCCTAGCACTAACCCTAACAGAAACCCTAACCCTAGCTCTAACCCGAACAGAAACCCTAACCCTAGCTCTAACTCTAACAGAAACCCTAACCCTAGCTCTAACCCTAACAGAAACCCTAACCCTAGCTCTAACCCTAACAGAAACCCTAACCCTAGCTCTAACACTAACAGAAACCCTAACCCTAGCTCTAACTTTAACAGAAACCCTAACCCTAGCTCTAACCCTAACAGAAACCCTAACCCTAGCTCTGACCCTAACAGAAACCCTAACCCTAGCTCTAACCCTAACAGAAATCCTAACCCTAGCACTAACCCTAACAGAAACCCTAACCCTAGCTCTAACCCTAACAGAAACTCTAACCCTAGCTCTAACCCTAACAGAAACCCTAACCCTAGCTCGAACCCTAACAGAAACCCTAACTTTAGCTCTAACCCTAACAGAAACCCTAACCCTAGCTCGAACCCTAACAGAAACCCTAACTTTAGCTCTAACCCTAACAGAAACCCTAACCCTAGCTCTAACTCTAACAGAAACCCTAACCCTAGCTCTAACCCTAACAGAAACTCTAACCCTAGCTCTAACCCTAACAGAAACCCTAACCCTAGCTCTAACCCTAACAGAAACCCTAACCCTAGCTCTAACTTTAACAGAAACCCTAACCCTAGCTCTAACCCTAACAGAAACCCTAACCCTAGCTCTGACCCTAACAGAAACCCTAACCCTAGCTCTAACCCTAACAGAAATCCTAACCCTAGCACTAACCCTAACAGAAACCCTAACCCTAGCTCTAACCCTAACAGAAACTCTAACCCTAGCTCTAACCCTAACAGAAACCCTAACCCTAGCTCGAACCCTAACAGAAACCCTAACTTTAGCTCTAACCCTAACAGAAACCCTAACCCTAGCTCGAACCCTAACAGAAACCCTAACTTTAGCTCTAACCCTAACAGAAACCCTAACCCTAGCTCTGACCCCAACAGAAACCCTAACCCTAGCTCTAACCCTAACTGAAACCCTAACCCTAGCTCTAACCCTAAAAGAAACCCTAACCCTAGCTCTAACCATAACTGAAACCCTAACCCTAGCTCTAACCCTAACAGAAACCCTAACCCTAGCTCTAACCCTAACAGAAACCTTAACCCTAGCACTAACCCTAACAGAAACCCTAACCCTAGCTCTAACCCTAACAGAAACCCTAACCCTAGCTCTAACTCTAACAGAAACCCTAACCCTAGCTCTAACCCTAACAGAAACCCTAACCCTAGCTCTAACCCTAACAGAAACCCTAACCCTAGCTCTAACCCTAACAGAAACCCTAACCCTAGCTCTAACCCTAACAGAAACCCTAACCCTAGCTCTGACCCTAACAGAAACCCTAACCCTAGCTCTAACCCTAACAGAAACCCTAACCCTAGCTCTAACCCTAACAGAAACCTCAACCCTAGCTCTAACCCTAACAGAAACCCTAACCCTAGCTCTAACCATAACAGAAACCCTAACCCTAGCTCTAACCCTAACAGAAACCCTAACCCTAGCTCTAATCCTATTATAGGGTGTCCAATAAGTTCGTGAACGATTCTGCTTGCAGATTGCAGAAAATGTTTGCAAGAAACATTAATAATGCTTATGTCATTTGAAAGAGCTTTATGTCCCGAAACCAAAAAGTGCAAAAAGTGTTAGTTTTTTCAAAAATGCCACTGAGGTTTCAGAAAAAAACATAGATTTCCTTTTTTAAAAAACACAGAAAAACACAGACGTCGCCCGCTCGAAAAGTAAAGAAAATTTTATATTTTCGCCGGCAAAAAAGTTGATGACCTTTTTTTTTTTTAGTCGTCCGGTCCGAAAAGTCAAAAAAAATTCTATTTTCGCCGACAAAAAAGTTGATGACCTTTTTTTTTTTTTTTTTTTTTTTTAGTCGTCCGGTCTAAAATGTCAAGAAAATGTACAAATTGTCAACTCGCCCCCCCAAAAAAACACAGATTTTTCCCAAAAAACCCAGAAATCCAGACGAAAACGGAAAAAAACACAGATTTTTCCCAAAAAACACAGAAATCCAGACGAAAACGAAAAAAACACAGATTTTCCCCCAAAAAACCCAGAAACACAGACGAAAGCAAAAAAACATAAGCTTAGATCTATGTGGAAAAACACAGCTGTGGCATCACTGGTTTTTTGCAACGAGGAAATGACGTCATCAATTTATGCGGAAGGGCTATTTTTAGCGAATTTTATGCAGTTCGCGATCGTTTTTCGTAAACAAACTTGGGGAAAATGGGGAAAATAGCAGACGGTCAGTTATGCTAGAAAGCTGCTATTCTTGATGAAGAAGGATATTCATATTCCGTTATAAGCGATAAATTAGGATGATCGAAAGGTTGGGTAGCAAAATGGGTTGAAGGAAGCAAGCAAGGCGGGTTAGGCGATCATGCACGATGCGGTCGACCAAAGATTTTGACACAGGCTGCTATTAAAATAATCGAAAGGCGAAATACAGACGAGGACCTGGATTGAGACAGATAGAAAAATCTCTCAAAACAGGTGGACTTAAGGACAACAAAGAAACAATCAGAAATTACATGAAAGGGGAGTTAAAGTGGAGAAGTTGGAAACGTAGAAAGGCGCCATTGCTAACAGATGCTCAGAGGAAAAACGGTTGTTATTCGCGAGCACATAGGCTACATCTGCTGTTTCGCGAGCATGGCTGAACGAAAATATTCCTAACTACATTGAAAACTGGTCTCCAAACTCTCCTGATCTCTCACCGATTGAAAATCTCTGGAGTATACTCTCAGGCAGTGTCTACAAAGATCCTGAACCAAATACTCCTGCTCAGCTAAAACGTCGTTTGCGAAAACATGGAATTCGATATCGGTTGAAATTTTGTACAACCTCATCGAATCTTTACCCAGACGAATGAAAGCTGTTATATCCAGCAAAGACAACACTATTGCCTATTAAATGGTACAATAATTATTGATTTTTGTTGTGTATATTTTTTGTAACAAGCTAGCAAAATCGTTCACGAACTTATTGGACACCCTGTAGATACCCTATCCCTAGCTCTAACCCTAACGGAAACCCTAACCCTAGCTCTAACCCTAAGAGAAACCCTGTCGCAGGGTTTCTGTTAGGTTTAGAGCTATGGTTACTGTTAGGGTTAGAGTTATGGTTTTTATCTTAGGGCTGGAGTTAGGGTTAAGATTTCTGAAAGGGTTGGGGTTTTTATTGAAGTTAGAGCATGATACTTCGATGTGGTGTCCGCGCTGTAGTTTGGAAACCATCTGAATAGAAATAGCTTGAAGGGTCTCTATGGAAATGTCGAAATGAGTAAATAAATAAATTTAAATTTAAATTGGCCTACTATGTTTCATGAAAACACTTCGGCGCAATGGAATTTCTTAGTGTTTGTTCAAACAAGAAATGATCTTGAATCCCATGATCAACACAAAATCTGATTGCGAATGCATAGGCCTAGGGTTGCCAACCGTCCAGATTTTTTCTGGATCGTCCAGAAATTGCACCCGGTGTACAGAAAACATAAGAAGGTCATTCTGGACAATGCAGTGTCCAGAAAAAATAAAGAGTACAGAAAATTAGAAAGTTGCGATCTTCAACAAAGACAACAGCTGCCTTCCTGAAATTTGTTAAAATATTAATAAAAGATTGCAAGAGTCTAAGATTCACAAATTGTTGCAAAAATTGTAAAAGATCATGCAAATGGTTTAGTTGACGATGGCGTTCTGCTATGCTATAGAGTCCCATGTGCATTTCGTGTAGGCCTATGAAGATTTTCACAACACAAGATTTTCACAACACCGAACGAAAAGCTGGAATCCTAAAGTAGCCTATAGGACTACGCACATTACTCAGGCATGTGACATTATTGATGGAGTTTGAAAGGAGCTCACTACCAAAATAAGCGATCATTTTTTGGATTTTTGGTCAGCAAAAATTTCCAACATCTAACTCCTAATCAGATTATGTTTCTAGAAAGATGCACTCAATGTCTAACCACGAGAATTAGCCTACCAGGTACCTGAATCAGTGCATGGTTCAATTTTGAAAATAATGTTAGAAAAAATCAAAATATTGAGTCTTATTAGCCTAGCTGTTTTCGCTGAACAGTCTGTTAGAACTCATTGGCACACGTGGAATTACAGTTTTGGGAGTTGCCTATAGAAGGAGTATATTGCATCTTAACTTTCCTAAGATAAGTTCTTCCAAAACTCAAGACAATTGAAGCCAAAAGTCGATGAACGTTGGGTAGAATTTTTACAGCATTCTGATGCTCAAAAATTTCAGAAAGGTTGGATGCATTTTAGCAATTTAGTAGACCTATAGTGCATATGCTGAATGTATTTTCATATTGATAAAAAATATGAGGACTGATGACTGTATTTTTTTTGGGGGGGGAGAGAAATTTTTACTCAAAACAAGCAAAAGTGAACAGAAGTAGCCTATGGCTCTAGAAGAAAAAAATCCTTAGGCCTATGTAGGCTACTTCACGTTCGGATCGAGTAGGCTAGGTTATGCTCCGCCAAAGTGGCCGGAACCTTATTCGCTACAACTTTAAGCTAGGCCTACAAAAATCGTTGGGGGTTCGAACCATGTCCAGAAATTTCATAATCCAAAGTTGGCAACCCTACATAGGCCTAGGTATAGACCTACCTTGTAATCGTTTAACAGCTGTTTCGTTATATTCTCCCACAGTGCAACATCATAGTTAACTCGGAAATATCCAGCTTGGTTGCAATTAAATAGAATCCAGTTGTCACTGGCATTGAGATGAATCACATCAACTGCAAAGATTGTCATTATTAGGATAACAGTTTACTAGGGTCTATTCGACAACAGTTGGGCTAGTGCCATAGCGACGGCGTAAAACGCACAAGACACCAATAACTTTTGACGAAAATTAATCATTAGGTCTTACAAAGACGAAACTAAAACCCGGAGAAAGATACGGACGTTTCAGACTCTTGTTTGCTGGCTGTTTATGAACGATGACGTCATGACAAATTTTTGACTTTCCACACTACAATAGTAGCAATTTAGGCTGTCATTTTTGCGAAATAGCTCTTCATTTCAGCGCCGAAAGTTGGTGGTAGGCTAGGCTTATAATTATGTCATTCAAAACTGTTCCGTCCTATAAGTCTTACTGATCAAATTTTTAAAATATCCGCACTGTGATTGAAAAATTTTAAAGCTGTCATCTCAACAAATTTCTCATAATTTCATTGCTGAAAATTGGAGTTCAATAAATGTCGCTTCTTCTTAAAGTTTCATGACTTTATCGTTCATAAACAGCTAGGGCCTACCAAACAAGAACCTGAAACGTGCTCTAGTCGATATTAGGCTACGAGCTAAAAAAATGCATTGGTTTCTGGGGCTCCGCCCATATTTGTATGCCATTTCAAACGTTCTATAAGCCTATTATTAATACTAATAGATTGTTAGCTAGAAATAAGTCTAGGCCTACATGAGACAAGTGTATTAGACATAGTCAATACCGACTACACTCACCAGAATTTGTTTTATTCAACCAAATTCGATCAGCGCGTCCTGATTCAGTTTTATAATTGACAGGAACGTGCCACTTGTACCTAAAATGAAGACGTAGCCTATTATGTTATCGCAACTAAAGGTTTGCGTTATATTCTAGCTAACAGCCATAATTATGATATTGCCATGCCACAATTTAAAACGCATGCGACAGAGGTAAAAACCCAATAGGCCTAGTCATGGTTAAAAACAAGAGCTTGAAAAATGCAAGGCAGAAAATTAAAAGCGTGTTTATTTTTAAACCGCAGATTTCTTATTTTCACTTTTGCATCGTTAGTATGATTAATTCTCTAATGCAAAGAAATTTGTTAAAAACCCAAAGATAGCCTATAGTAGCTAGAAAAGGTGACAATTTTCCGGGGGAGGGGGTAAATGCCCCCTCTTGCCCCTATCTGCGGGCGCCCATGCAAGCTTATGTACCTGTTTTCTTAGCTGCCACTCATAGCCTATTTTCTTATCTACTTCAATAGTCTGGTCGCGTTGATAAAGACCAGCAAATTATTGGCTACAATTATAGACATGTAGGCTACATGTACAATGTCAAATAGAAATCAACAGAGTTTTAACTTTAGACTACTTTGTAAAGTATTGAATAGGCTATATTAAAGAAATCCAGCACTAGGCTATCTTTTGATCTACAATAATAATTATTATCTAGTGTATTTTCTAGATGAAGAAGAAGAAGCTAATAGATTGTCTTTAAACTTGGAAAAAACTAACTACATCCTGTTTAAATCGCATAGGAAAAAAATTCCACTTGGTGAATTTCAATTAAAAATTAACGGCATCTCTCTCGCTTCTGTAGAATCTACTAAATTCCTGGGAGTTTATGTTGATAGCCATTTAACATGGAATGAACATAAGCTTATTGCTCATGTCGCCTCAAAAATAGCAACAAATATTGGAGTAATGGCTCGAACTGCTTACATTTTACCATCTAGTATTAGGATTAAACTATACTATTCCTTAGTACATCCATATCTCTCTTATTGTAACATAGTGTGGGCTTCTACTTATGTCACAAGATTATATAGAGTTATTATTTTGCAAAAAAGAGCTGTTCGTCTTATTGTGGGAGCTCCATACGGCTCTCACACTGCCCCCATATTTCTCAACCTTAGAATTTTAAAACTCGACCAGATTTGGACTTTGCAAATAGGGGAATTTATGTACCGGTTTGATCGAAGCCTTCTGCCACCTATATACAAAAATTATTTTCAGCTTTCATCCCAGGTTCATTCTCATTTTACAAGATACTCTTCTTTGTACCACCGAACTTATGCTCGCACTAACACGCGCCAGTTTTCTATTAAGTCTACTGGAGTTACCATTTGGGAAAAAATTCCAAGGGAAATAAAATTGAGCCCCAGTATTTGGACATTTAAGAAGAAATTTAGCGCCTTTCTAATAGAAGGTACCAAATAAACGTAAAGTAGTGTTTGCTCAGTATGTGCATTGCAGTTGGTCTCTGTACAGTACAGTTCAGTAGCATAGTTAAGTTTTTTTGTTCTTTTTCATTATTGTTTGTGACTCAGCAGTGTTGAGGTCTTCAGTTTCCTGTTTTTGTGTTTTGTTTTTTTCTTCCGTTCTCTAGTATAAGTTGCTTTATCTTTTTTTGTCAGTCACTGTATTGATTTTGCAAAGACTTCGTCATGGCCACCTTGCATCGTTAACTCATTACTAGTTGGTGTCCCTAGTCAGCGGGATTTTTAAAAATCCCTTTAGGGCCTCCCTTTTTTGTAGCCGATGTGAACGATGTGTGAACCTTTCATGTATACTGGTTGCAAAATAAAAATATTTGATTGATTGATTGATTGATTGATTCTGAACATGCACGAAATGAGCCAAGACGTGCAAGACTTAAGAGAATTATTCCAACCCGTATGCTGACGTGGGGCTATCCAAGTCGTCCAGAGGATCCATCATGAATCGTTTCTGCGTGATATTGAGTTTGTTGTCGGGAAGAAGTTGGATGTTGATAACGGGATATCCCATGCTGTAAACCCAGCTGTTCATCATCTCAGAAATGTTTGTATCTGCACCAGCTTGCTACATGGAAAGATAAAACGAAGGAGAGATTCGCGTCAGTGGAAGTTTTGAAAAGATATCCGACCTCATTATAAAAGCATCCTATCGTCGTTCATTCATTCATTCATTCTGAGAATTTATATAGCGCCCCTTCAAGACATCTAATCAGAGGCGGTCTCTGCACTAACTAGCCGAAATGTGTTGCTAATTAGAATGACAAATTCTCATATATAGGCGACCTATTGGGCGTCAGACAGTTAGAAAAGTTGCCTGTGGTGGACTTTCGCGCACACCTAGAACGTGATCAACGTTGTCTTCTACATGTAGCTTGTCTGTTCTAACAGATTCAGAGTTCCTCATTCGCCAGTCGCCTTCTTCAAGTTCTCTGCCCAGGTACAGACATGCAATTGCACCACTCCTCCCAGGTACAGACGTGCAATTGCACCACTCCTCCCAGGTACAGACGTGCAATTGCACCACTCCTCCCAATGGTGAGCCTTCTCCTACAGTATTTATTTAGTCGTCCATCATCATCGTCGTCGTCGTCGTCGTCGTCGTCCTCCTCCTCCTCCTCATCATCATCATTGTCGTCGTCGTCGTCGTCATCATCGTCATCATCATCATCATTGTCGTCGTCATCGTCGTCGTCGTCGTCCTCCTCCTCCTCATCATCATCATCATCGTCGTCGTCGTCGTCGTCATCATCATCATCATCATCATCATCATCATCATCATCATCATCATCATCATCATCATCATCATCACACAATCTAACAGCATATTATGTCTTTCTATTCATCTTTTCTTCTTCCTTTCATTCTTCCTTCGATGAAATCTGTCAGAAATGAATCTCCTCTCAAAATAATTATGCCCAATCCATTTCCTTTGCCTCATTCCAATTGTAGCCATTATACATGTAGCTCTTTCCTCATCCACCACTTGCAAAATCGGTAATAATGAACATTACTGAAAGGCAATGAGTTGCAATTCCGCTCATTTTCACGCTTTATGTCTATCAATTGAATACAAACATGTGAAACTTCTGTAGCTGCTTATACCACACAAGTTTAAGACATGTTTCAACTATTTTTAGACCCAGTTGTAGGCCTATTTACTTTTTGTGCAATAGTATCTATTTCAGCGTACCTTAGGCTAACTCAATTTTTATTCGCACTCAAGGACAACGCAATATAGCCGGAATCATTAATTTAAAATACTTTTTGTGAGCATAGCCACCTGCAATTACTGTAGCACCCACGTCTATCAAGTAACAACCCCCAAAAGGTTTCTGGGGCAGTTACGCTAGCTCTACCTTGCCTAATTTCGTTTTTGTTCGTAATTGATGTGAAGACAAAGATATTTATGTTTGCATACCATTTGAAGTATGTTCCAAAGATCCTCCGTCACAACTGTTTTCCTCTTATACGTTCTCAAGTATTTCTAAGAATTAATTGTCATCAAAAAGTCACTTATTATAGCATTTACCAGTAGAATAAACAATGACGCAAACAAATATGAATGCGATAGAAAGAATTTCAAGAAAATAATTACAGATAGGCCAAACTTGTAGGCTACGTACTGTCTTGATGACGACTCGCATTTATATTTTATAAGCCTAATGACAATTTCGACAGGTTGAATAAGCTGATTTGTTCGGCTTAAAACAATATCCAACGTATGAAATAGTCCACTACTAACGAACAGATACTAAACAGGCCTACCCATTATTCTTGTAAAAAAAACAATCACAATAACCGAAGCTGATCTGCCCCCTTAGAATAAACTCTCCAATCGGAATTATTATTGGGAGAATGATTTGATTCATCCTTCGGACATACCAGGTAGGCTACTATATATACAATTATACATGTAAACTACTAAACTGAACCTCTTGTCTTCTCTGCGCTCGTGAATAAGCTGGTGCACCGCGCTAGGTTTTCGAGTAGCGCTTTAGAAATTTGGAGATTGTGATTACGATTACGATTAGCCTACGTCTATTGCTTAAAACTGAAAATACTAATTTCCATGAATTACATCCTGATTCCTTCTACCAATCAATCAATAGAAGCGATCACGCAAATTTGTATAGTGCTCCTTAAAGATCTCTACTCAGAGGCGCTCCTGACCCATGCCTGGTCGAAAAAAGTCTTGAGAAGAGGATAGAACGAGACAGCTGCATGAGTAGGCCTACTGCAACGGGAAAGCGAGCGGAGAAACGCAGAGAGGTCATTCCAGATTATGATCTCTTTTCTGTTATAAATTATTTGTGTCGTCTCTCCAAGCAACATCCATCGTTGCCGTGTGACCATTTTTTTCAAACATCAGTCTTATCTAATCTTGGACCTTGATCTACAACCGAATTTGACCGTTCCAATATATCAAATGCCCCTAAATACGACAAGGATTTCTTCATGAGGATTTACATACATGTAGCACTCCTTCCTCCAAGACCATCTGCTCAGTCGATGTTCAAACGATTTGGAAATGTATTCTACATGTACGCAAGCCCATTAAATTTTTCTTACCTTGATACCGCGTTTGAACATCTTAGGAGTCATAACGTCCTCCAGCATTTTCAACAGTGCCACTCCCTGTCGGAAACAAAGCAACATAAAAAAAGTTGGAATTGACGTAGTAATCTAATTATAGACCAAGCAAGGAGTCATATTGCAACCGCGAAGTAATTGATTAATTTAAAATTGTTGAATACAGAAACAGAGTTGAGTCATCTGGGTCTGAGATCCGTTTCATCGGCTCTGCATGAACTGTGAGATACGCAACCCAAAACATGATGTAGGCTAATGTAGGCCTAATGTAACGTAATGTAAATCTTCGAGAATTTCTCAGCACTCACAAAAGCCACGTCAGAGCCACCAGCTTATTGACCGGCGCTATATCAAATCAAGTCCAAAATAACTAGAACTGCCTTTTTCGTTCCGGTACCAGGTCAAATCACCACACGTATACAGCCTGCAATGCACGGTGCTAATAGCAGCCTACAAAACACGTCCGGCGTCCGCCCTACGGGGCGTGATCCAGATTCCTCTCGCTCTTCATTCCAGTGCGTTATCCAATGCGCTACCATCCCCTACCCCACCTCCATAGCCTACCTTAACGACGGTCAGTGGATGGTAGACGTCTTCAGCTCTTGTTGTGTTGGTGAGAGACATTACGACCGGACGCGATTTGTTGGTGGAGTCGTAAATAAGGACTTGCTCTTTGCGTTGCTGTTCCTATAACACCATTATGGTTTTTAAAGACAACAATACCACGAGTCGTGTTGTTGATCTGGGTTAGTTCTGCCGTTGAAAAGCTGTAGTTATTGTCAGGCCAGCGTCTAATGATGTGCAGCTAGAAAGCCATTGGAGCAATCTCATAGCGTTAGAGCAATGCTGATATTACATCAATCCTGACATAAGAGCAATGCTAACATTTAGATCAATGCTAAACTTATAGCAATGCTAACACTGGCTCAATGCTAACATTAGAACAATGCTAACAGTACTGTAGAGCATGCTAGTCTTAGAGCAATGCTAACATTAGAGCGATCCAACATTTCAGCAATGCCAACATTAGCTAGAGCACTGCTAACATCAGAGCTATGCATTGACCGCCACGACTATTATTACCGCTACGCCAAGCCAAAGACGGGAAATTATCAACATATGAGATTCATGAACAATATATTTTGTACTGCACACGATGCTCTCTGCTTAGTCAATTCCGGATAGAATCTTTGTACTGTATTGTATCGATGGATTTATATAGCGCCACTCGCAGAATGACCGTTCAAAGGCTCTCTCATCACCGAAATTCAAGAGGGGAAATGGCTGCAGGCCTATTTGATTGTGAGCGGGCGGCTGAGTGATAGGCCTAGTTATGACATTTCAACGTTTACTTCAAGCTGTCTGTAATCTACAGTGTTATTTTAGTTCCAGCATAATTTTTATTCCTATTCTTATTCTATTCCATTATTGTAATTTTTATTCTAGTTTTAGTTCTTCTTTATAAATAAATTTCGTTCTTATTCTAGTTTCACTTCTTATTTAGAAATAATTTTAGTTCCAGTTCCAGTTCCAGAATTTTTTTTCTAGTTCCACTTCCAATTCCACTTCTCATAGTTATGTCTAACATGAATGATTACAGTAACACACAAAACACTGTCTCGAGTCTGTTGACCTATTTATAAAATTAAATTAGTAAATTGCGGACAATGTGAATGCGACTGTTAAGATATGTGTTCTTAATTAAATGCTGGCAAATGAACTGCGCTTTACAGACAACAAATCAGGCGCCGCTTTCAGTCCGAAAAACTATTAATTTTTTTAAAGTTTCTATTTCTATTCCGTTCTCGTTCCAGAAAAATATTGAAATTTTTATTCCTATTCTATTCTCGTTCCAGAATTATTTTTTATTCCAGTCTTCGTTCCATGGAACGAAATTAAAATAATTATTATTCTTATTCTATTCTCAGGAACTAAAATAACACTGGTAATCTATTAAAGAAGTTTCGTTTTGAAAGATCTTATTGCGGAAATTGTTTTTATGTAACCAACTAAAACACGCTCTATTACGTGTCTAGGCACATGCAGCTACATGCGCATTCAGGTCACGCAATTAGTCCTAAGCAAAGTATAGGTCCACACTCCACAGGTCTATAAAATAATTATCACATTGCTTTAAGCAGCAGATCTATGCAGTTTACTGTCGAAAAAATGCAGGGTGACGATTAATTATTGAAAGCCGTTGTCATCAGTTGAATCCGACGTGTACAGTGCACGTTCGTCACTTGCCATGCAACATACTTTAGCAGCAGCTGCTCAGCACATTAAGTATTCAGCCAGGCGGCATGATTGGCGCCCGCAGAAATTTTTGCAGGAGGGGCAAAATTGTTTAGCAAGAGCTGGAAAATTCGAAGCAGAATATTAAAACCGCGGGTATTGTTTCACAGAGTTTCTGAAGGTAAATTTCTCAGTTTTACCTTGTGTATTGCAATTAACATTTGCGCTTTAGTGCGAAGAAATTTGCTAAAAACAATAGTAGTCTAAAAATAGGAAAATCTATTTTCCAGGGGTCAAGTGCCCCCTCTTGCCTGTATGTGCGGGCGCCCATTGTCAGGCGTTTTACTATATACTCACATAGAACGATACGGATTCATCTATGGTCGCAGCTGCCTTCCACGCATAGAAATCGGCCAAGGCAGAGTCGAGCCAAACGTGATTCCACGATCGGCAAGAAACGATGTTGCCAAAGTACTGCAAAGAAAAATAATTAGTATTACGGTAACTATTTAAAGGCTGTGGTGAAATATATTCATTCATCATTCGCTCATTTTAGATACTTAATTACGGCTTTACAAAAATGCAGAAATTTAGAAATGCGTCTTTGTGTAGAACTGTACAGTACACTAGAAAAGACCTGCAATTGCGAAGGCAAAATATGCTACCTGTCGTTTCATTGCTTAGGTCGAGCTTGACCTCAGAAGCACACTTCTATGGAGTTTACCTAGTGGGACATGGTTGTATTAAAACACTTGGAAGCAACGGATGAAGTCCCACTATTAAGCCTTGACTTACATTGCTCGTCAGTCCAGTGGCTAGAAGGACCAGATTGTGTTGGTCCTTTATATCTTGATCGCGCGTTGAATGGAAGGTCAGACGCTGATCGCTGTGAAGTATCAGACCGAAGTGGTGCTGTCCTCCACCGTAAAATGTAAGAGGAACATCGAACTGATCTGTAAAACACATCCAAGTGATTAGATTTATACGAGTTAGGCCTACAGGATAATTTTAATTTCCTGTTCAATCAACAATTATTGAAAGAATTGGAAGGAAACCGTTCAATAAGAGGATCTTCCCCTTTCATCTTCCTCTTCTTCTACCATCTACAATATTAACAATAGGCCTAACTATCCTGCTGCTGTCGGTCATTGACTAATTGTGTCTGTCACAGGCGACGTGGTTGAGTCGACTTCACGAGGCGCAGGAGTCGTATAAGGACGGAGCCGCAGGTTGTCGAAAATCGGAGAGCAAGAGACCGTCACGCTCTGACTTTGGTGCTGCTGCTGCTGTCATCGATATAACGCCTATACAGTGTCTGGAGATGATCATGTGAGAGGACGCTGTCGAGGTGGCGATGGACAGAGGAGAATGAAGAAGCTGCGCTGCCTGATGTTTTAGTCCTGCACGAGAAGGACTAAGTTCCAAGAAAAGGAACAATTGAATGGTGACTTGAAAAACATTCTACGAGCGACATGCTCAAATTAGCCTACTTAGCACCCAATCAGATAGGCTAGTTAATCTTTGTTCTAACAAACCACTTATTCAAGGTCTTTACACAATACACAGCCAAAAACGTAAGACACAGTTCTACATGACATTGTATTTACCAATCTTCTCCAGTGATTCAATGTTTCCCAATTCACTCTGAAGATATCCTTGAATGGTCGAGGTAACATTTAGGGCGTAACCCACTTGGTCCACGCGATCTGATCTCGCCCATATGCGATGCTTGAACAGACAACAAACAAAAGTCGGCGATCGATGATAATAACGGATTTAAAAAGAAATGAGAAATGAGGATTAATAAATTTCCACGCATAGAAAGGAACAAGGAGATAGGCCTAATTATGAATGGTGATTCTGACTGTAGCCTAATAAAAGGTTTTTAAAATTTTCATGTGGATAAATGCGATAGCGTAGGCCTATGTTTCCCCCCCCCAATCGACCGATGTAAGTATAATTCTCCCTGTGGCGCCAGAATGTGAGGAGAATTACAGTAGAGGTCAATGTAGCAAGCTCGGACAATTTGACCAGTACAGCCTTGACCGTCGGACAATTTGACCAGTACAGCCTTGACCTTCGGACAATTTGACCTAAACAGCCTTCAGTTTCATACGCTTCATCCTGTTTGCGGCTGACAGACCAGCGTTAATTGCCAAGGTCCTGCTTACAGTTGGAGCTGGCCGATTTTAATTGCCAAGGTCCTGCTTACAGTTGGAGCTGGCCGATTTTAATTGCCTACGTCCTGCTTACAGTTGGAGCTGGCCGATTTTAATTGCCTACGCCCTGCTTACAGTTGGAGCTGGCCGAGTATAATTGGTAAATGCGGGCCTAATTATTATAAGTGGTCTACGAGTGGCGGACTAGGATGTTATGTTCGCAATAAGGCGGAGAGGCTGAGACTAATTGCTCATACATCCATCCATTCATCTAGC
Source organism: Lumbricus rubellus (assembly GCA_945859605.1). Taxonomy (NCBI): domain Eukaryota; kingdom Metazoa; phylum Annelida; class Clitellata; order Crassiclitellata; family Lumbricidae; genus Lumbricus; species Lumbricus rubellus. The sequence goes on from OX243818.1 coordinate 19,542,627, forward strand.
CATTCATCTAACCATCCATCTAGTCGTACATCCATCCATCCCAAAAACAACGAAGCTTTCATGAAATTACTCGCTGCGAGATTTATTATATTTTGTTGGCTTGCATTCATCGTGCGTTGACTGCAGCTGTTTTAACGGTTGATATATATTATAATATAGCCATCTAGCGGTTGATAGTGTCATAATCGTTTTTGTTGAGAACCCGAGTTCATCGATTTATAGGTAGACGGAAACAGTTGGCCTAACATAAATAATGTTTTGCATCGTCATCTGGAGCATCCCCGTTCGCTGAGCTGCTAGTTCAATGGGGTTAGCCTAAATATTATAATATAGGTCTACATTCGGTGGTTGACAGTGTACGATGTGAAATTAATTTAAATTTAATCTACCGGTTTTTTACGGATACTCAATGTTGTTTGTGAAGAAGAAGTAGATAGCGGATCTTGGGTTGTTTTGAAGGAGAGAGGTAAGCGAATCTGTTCAGCTCCATTCAATCGGTAACGTCGTCCGCCAACGCCCCGATTTCTGCGCGAACCCGTGTAGCTTGCGTCTTTAGGAAGGCTAGCTCATCTGCTGTTTCGCGGAGAGCAGACATCAACTCTCGCATTCTCTGTTTTTGTTTTCTATCTTTCACTCGTATCTTTCGTATTCTCTGACGAATTTTAACAAGCTCGTCCTCTTTTTTCCCGACATTGGTGGGTCGTTCGTCGGCCAAGCTCTGTACGAAATTTCGCAGATCGGCATCCATAGAAAATTTTCGTGTCACGCCTCAGCCGAATAAATTTCAAAAACGGCCCTGTCACGTTTTATCAAAAAGTGTGACTGGGTCTCTGGTCACGCCACATTATTATATACCCCCGAGTCATCGAAAGCAGGAATTTCCCCACAAGATTTACGTCGTTAACCGCCAACGCAGTGGACACTCATCCCTGCGTGAGTGGACTACGACGTAGATATGGAAATTCCTGCTTTCGAAACCTGGTCTACTCATCCCCATGTGATGGAAGAACGTGGGCGTACTACGACGCAGATTATGGGAATCCCAAGTTTCGAAAATTATACATAATCATATGATCACAATCGCCTCACAATCGCCTCACAATGTCAGCAAGTCTTCATTTTCGATCCACGAGTTGAACGAGTCCGGGTAGCCTAACCACTTCACGAGACATTTCTTCCCGCGTTTCCTAATCACTTTTTCGATTCTAAATATTTCTTGAGTTGTTTTCTGTAGCTCCTGCTCGTAAAAAGAGCCTTGTATTTCCTCACCCGCAGAATCAGTAATCTTGTAAGTTGGCGGATCTGTGTATTGAACCTGAGATACTACAAAAACCTCCTCGGTCCATCTAGGTATATATCCTTTGTCAAAAATGTTCTTCTTCCTAGTTATTCTGACTCGATCGCCGATTGTAAACTTTGGTGTAATAGGCTCTGAAATCTCGTCGCCGTATAAATTCATAAATACAGTCTTTTCGTTCGTTTTCAAACTAGCCTTCGCGGGAGTCATTTTGATCGAAGAATGTCTCGTGTCATTATAATTACTAACCATCTCATCTAATACATCGATATATCTTCTAGTTGAATTAGCTGTGAAGTACTTGAACATCTTCTCTTTCATCGTACGCACCCATCTTTCTACGATGGAACTTTTTCCCTCGTTTTCGGTAGAATACAACTCGACTAAATTCTTCACATTTTTATTAAAAAATTCTTTCCCTTTGTCGCACCAAACTTTGACTGGCTGCCGACCACCCCCGAGTATCTTCACGAACCCATCGGCTGTAGACTTCCCACTCTTGTCATGTAATGGAACGATCCACCCATACTTGGAAAATACATCTATAACGGTCAATAGATATTTCACACCGTCATTATCTCTAGCGAAGGCCTGCATGTCGATTAGATCAGCCGCCCAAATCTGGTCAATCCCCCCAACACGGACCCGTCTCGTCCTAAAATTTCTCACTACTGGTTTGTGTAATTCATTCGCTAATTGATTAGTCCATTTCAGGTCCTGCTGTAATTCTAGGCTTTTTTTAAACCCAAACCTAGGCTTGTTTTAGCTGACAAGATGGGTTTGACTATCGCCCTCTCTACGCGTTCCCGCAGACTTGGATTAGGTATATTATTCAACTGGTTTATCATTACTCTATCAGCGACATTCCTAGAAGCCGTATCAGTGTGTTGATTGTATGCCAGGTCATGGACGTATGCAGCGCTATCTACCCTGTTTATAGGTTTGCTCCAATCTTTGAGGGTTTCGTTGGGATTCAGACGCAAATCTAGTCTAGTACCGGGACCAGTAAACTGATGGCCTGGCAAATGTACCTCGCCAGCAAACTTGGCCCAAGGTAATTTAATGTTGCTAGTGGCAGCGTTCAGTGAACTAACTAGATCCCCACCTTGCGCAACAGCGGACGCCTTCACGAATTGAGTTTTTGTTTTCCCGCATACGACGCAAACACCTCTGAGCATCGATCTCCCATTATTAGCCATGGCGTTCTGCACATCTCTCGTCTGGGTCTGTTTTTTACATTTTACGCAATACATTTCGTTTTTAATAATATATATTTTTAAAAATGGAGATTAGAGATATGAGTTGGGGCACAGCGCTCTCGAAAAGATTCAATAATCCGTTGTTACCCAAAAGCATACGTGGTTTGATAGTTGGGAAATCGGCGTGCGGAAAAACAACGCTTCTTCTCAATCTTTTACTCAGACCAGACTGGTTGGATTATAATAACTTGCAGGTATTCGGTACCTCTCTGTTTCAACCGGAATATCGCATTATTAAAAAAGCATACGAAGAAAAATTGCCGAAAGAAGCGATCGTTTGGTTGTTCGACCACCGAGATGAAATCGTGGGACTAAATGCGTCGCCAGACCTTGTAATGGAAGAACTAGCAAAAAACTCAGAAGCTAAATCCGATATAATTGCCAAGTTCTTTGAGAGCGCCGACGATGTACCGGACCCGAGAGATTTGAGCGCTGAAAAGAAGAACCTGATGATTTTTGACGATCTTCAATTGGAACGACAAAACAAATGTGAAACGTATTATAATCGGGGCAGGCATAGTAATGTAGATTGTTTTTACCTCGCCCAGAATTATTTCAAATTACCGCGTCAGACAATCAGAGAAAATGCGAACTTTATTTGCCTGTTCAAACAAGACCTGAAAAATTGTAATCATATTTACAACGATCACGTGAGTACAGACATGTCGAAAGATGAATTTAGAAAACTCTGCAAAACAGTATGGGAACGGCCTCATGGATTCGTGGTTTTAGACCTGACTAGCGACAAGTACAATGGCAAATACCGAAGCGGACTCGACGAATTTTATATAATCGAGGATCCGCCATTGTAAAATTGTATTGTATAGTAAAAATGGAATCATCGCTTCTCAAACAGATATCGGAAAACACGGAAAAGACGGCCTGCAACACGGAACCAAAAACATCATTTTCCATTTTCTCAGCGAAAAGAGCACGCGAATCAGAACGAAGTTCAATCCGCTACTTGAACTGGAGAAGAATAAGAAATATGAAATGGCCTTAGTTGCCCTCGAGACGTACTATTCTTTTCCAAATATCGACGCGACAAACAACGTCTTTCGGTATTCGCCAAATCGCGACACAGATTGGGTGCGCATTGAAGTTCCAGAGGGTTGCTATGAAATAACGGATATCAACGAATATATACAGAGAGTGATGAAGGGGAATGGCCATTACGACGGGGTAAATGGAGAATATTGTATCTCAATAGCACCAAACACCAATACGCTGAGGTCTGTGGTAAATATAACGGCAGCAGGTTATATGGTTGACTTTACGCCAAAGAATTCGATAGGAAGGGTTCTAGGGTTTGAGAAATGGATCTATTCGGGCGGATACAACGAATCGGAGGGCTTGGTAAATATAATGAGTGTAAGCAGCCTGAGAGTGACCAGCGACATTATCGGGTCTTCGTACACTAACGGAACATCGGAAAACGTGATATATTCTTTTTTCCCAAACGTAGGACCGGGTTACAAGATTATCGAAGTGCCGCATAATTTGATATATCTCCCGATTTTGCTATCTACAATTTCAACGATGGAAACGAGGCTCACAGACCAACACGGGAACCTACTAAATCTTCGAGGTGAAGAATTGGCGATTCGATTTCACATCAGAGAAGTTTGAAAGTTTTTGTAATTTATTAATAAAATGAATCGTTACACGGGCGTAAAAGTTAATATTTCAGAAGCGCAACAAGACAAAATTAAAAGATCACTTCAAGCGGGGAGCGGCGTGAGTATCAAACTATCGCACGATGATTTGAATGGCGAACACGTTTTGGCTCTCACCCAGGCGCAAATCAATAAAATGGCAGCAGCCTACCAAAAAGGAACTGGCATGATTATTAAAATGAGCAAAACGCAATTGGAGAACAACAAGAAAGTCGAAGGCGGATTCATAGGCGCTATACTTCCGTTTCTAGCGACGGCGGGACGGTTCCTTCTTGGTAGCGTACTGCCTAGTTTAGCGCAGGGCGCATTAGGTGGGTTAGGTGCTGCGGCTGGATCGAAACTTGTCGATAAAATCAGCGCTTCGGGTGTAATGTATGTCAAGAAAGGCGACATAGCGTGCAAAATAAGAGCAGCCGGATCCGGTTTGTACTTGTCTCCGTGGCAAAAAGGCGCATCGATAATGGGGTCCGGGCTGTACATGAAAACAGGGTCGGGCTATGTGAATGGTGAAGGACTTTTGTTGGGCCCCAACTCTCCGTTTCGAAACATTCCGATTCTCGGCATGATATTATAAATTATTCTATTATAAAATGTCGAGACCAATACACAAATTTGGAACTAAACCAACTAGGCCGGTAGAGGTTAGAACGCAGCCCGTTTCAGTCTTTTGGAAGATTACGAGCGGTGTTACTCGCGCCCCAGTAAGACAACTAGGCGGTCTGCGATGGGAGATTTTTGCGCAAAATGATATCACGATACAACCAAAGGCAGCAAATACGCTAAGGCTTGGACTAGGTGTAGAAATGGCGGCAGGTCTTTGCCTCGTTTCCCTCAGACAGAGTATCAAAGAACGACGATGCAGCCTACTAGACGGAGTGATTTCAGAAGATGTGATTGATGATATCATAGTTTCCATTCAAAACAACTCCGATTCGGCAGTAACTATAAACGAAGGAGATTCGCTATGCTGTGTAAATTATCTGCGGTAAAAAAATATATATTGCTAATAAATAAAAGAATGGAATACGAAGGCATCAAACTCTATCCAAACCTAGCAAATATAACGCCCTCTGCGCCGGAAGGTGAAATACAAATAGCCGCAGGGTCCGCACAAACGTATCGACTTCAGAAGATTAGCGAAATCAAAAAGGAGATCGAGCAAGAACGAGACAAAAGAGCAACGTTGAGTAAAAAGTACCATAGAAGTGTGAGCGTGATCGGCGTAGTAGACAACGTCCTCATAGCGGTCACGATGGGGCTCGGAATTTCGGGAATCGGTGTATTGGCCACCATAATTGCGACCCCCATCGCTATTGCTATGGAAGGGACGGCGCTAGGTGCGGGGCTATTGAGTATAATTGGCGGCCGAATCTGTAAAAAGCTCGCACTGAAGGCGGAGAAGCATGAAAAGATCAAAACGCTAGCTGACGCGAAGCTCAACACGATCAGCGACCATATTTCAAAAGCACTCGTGGATGATCACATTTCAGATGAGGAATATTCTCTGATTCTAAGCGAGATTGAAAAATTCAATGGCATGAAAGAAGAAATCAAAAGTAAGTCGAAAGTTGCGGCGGCCGCGATGGACGAGGAAACGAAACAATCACTCATCGATCGGGGAAGAGAAGAAGTCAGGCAGTCCTTTCAAAGCATGTTTGAGAAAAATACCGAATCTAGTAGAAAGACGACTAACGCGAACATGTATGAAATCATGTAGAGTTTTGTAGACCTATGTAGACGTATGTCGCTATGTCTGAAAATACGTCTAACTTGTGTTTTTACACATGTCGAAAAACATGTAGAAAAACACGTTGAAAAACATGTCGAGAAACATTAAATTTGTTATTAAAAATGTCGTTTCTAAAGATAGATGACCCGGCGAAAAGAAATTTCATAGTCGAAGAGTTTCTGAAATCCAAGAAGAATATTCAACAAAACTTTTTATCGGAGAGATTGGGGGATTCGGGGCTGCAACAAGAACTAACCAAGCTGTACAAGCCCATCGTCGAGTCGCAATCCGCAATTTCTAAAGAGCAGAATGTCCTACTATCCGCCATCAAAGAAAATTCGATAGCCACATCAAACGCGCTACAAACGCTTCCCGCGTCGTTGAAGGTTCAATTTCCCCAGTATCCCTCGATAGAAGCGTATAGCGACGATCCAACTGAGGATATTAGAACTTTAGAATTAGGTGATGTAGCCACCAAGTACCTTCATCAATACGCCTCCGATAGAAAAATCGTAGATACGACGTTCGGAATACGATCAAAAAATGGGCAATTCTACATCGGCGACGCTCCGATTTTTATTCAAGGTGACGATGTGACGGTTGGAAATAAGACGTATAGCGGAACACCGGGGCTTTGGGAGTTGTTGACGATGAAACAGCCGAACACGTCGATATACGATAATAATGATAGAGACGATTACGCCGAGATTCTACTCGCGACGAATGCGATCAGACAGCCAAAAAATCCTAACAAACCCAAAGCATCTGCGAGCGCCAAATATCGGGAAATTATCAAACCGATATGGGAAAAGAGGGCCCGCAATACACCGACAGCGGGCAAAGGCGTCGGTGTAATCGTCATATCCGAAGATCCGAATGTATTAGCGAAACAGCTAGAACTACGATTTCAAAGCTTCAAAGCAGGCAATACCGGCGTGAGAAACGAGATCGTGGCGATGTGCGACGCGTTATTGAGGCAGGAAGTGCTGAGTAATGATGCTTACAAAAATATAATGATGACATTGTAAAATGCAGGTCATTAATAGAAGGAGGTATAGAAAACAATACGTTATCGGAGGATCGGGAATATTCGATACAATTTCTGGATTTTTCAAACGGCTAGTTACGTCGAACACCGCCAAACAATTAGCAACGACCGCTCTCAGCGCGGGTAAAGACGTGGCGAAAGAAATTGGGAAAAAGGCGATCGACGTTGGGAAAACAACCGCAATCGACGCTGGTAAACGATTAGTGGACAAAGCAGTGGCCAAACTGTTTACTCCTGCTCCTACCCCCACCGCCAAGAAAATTACGCCAGAAACTAGACAAATTTTAGATCGGCTGAGTGGCGTAGGCAGCGTCGGGCTGACCTCGAATATTAATAATCTGATGATGGGGGACGGCCTGAAGAAGAACGGCGCCATATCGATACAAGATTTTGTACGCTCGCTAAACGGCGCCGGAATGAAGGTCGCGTAAAAAATATTATCGCGTAGTAGTAAAAATGCAATCATCTGATATTCTGAGATTTACCGAACAACCATTGAGCGATGAAAGCGTCGAACGCTACGAATGGTACGAGTATGAGCCGATATCGGGGGCGAATCTAAACACCTCCGGCGAGATTAGAATAAACATCGAACTTCAAGATTTATTTTGTCATCCGGCAGAATCTTACCTGCTGTTCGAGGGTAGATTGACGAAGGCGGACAACCCCACCACCTTCTACGTCAATGCCGATGAAGCAACTCTTACGAATAATGGGCTGATGCATCTTTTCAGTCAAATTTCGTATGCCCTGTCGAATCAGGAAATTGAATCGTTATTTTACCCGGGTCAGGCAACGACGATGCTTGGATTACTCAAATACCCGAATGATTTTCAACTAGCTCAAGGTTTGAATCAGTTGTGGTACAAGGACAGCGGGGCGACGGCTGCTATCGCGAATAATCAAGGTTTCGCCGTGAGACAGTCGTATATAATTCAAAAACCGAATGCCAAAGGTACTTTTAGCTTTGTAGTTCCATTGAAGCATATTTTCGGATTTTGCGATGATTACGACAAGGTTGTTTTTGGTGTGAAACATACGCTAACTCTGGTTCGTAAAGCCGATGATGACGCAATTTTTAGACTCGCTGCCGCGGGTGCAGGGAAAGTGAGAGTAGATAAAATCTCGTGGTTCATGCCGCACGTTATTCCCGCGGATATGGAGAAGATGCAATTGTACAAAACGATCGAATCGAAAGCGTCGCTGCCAGTTGCGTACAGAGCCCGTCAATGCGATACCACCTCCGTCGCACAGTCGACTAATTTTAGCTGGAGACTTAGCGTCAAGACATTACCTGAGAAGCCTAGGTACATCATCTTGGGGTTTCAAACCGACAAAAGCGGCGATCAACTACACAATCCATCCGTTTTCGATCATTGCGATCTGAAGAACATGTTCGTGATGATGAACCAGGACCGATACCCAGTTGTCGACTATAATCTATCATTTCCGAATCAACAATTCTCGCGGGCGTACCGAGCAGCAGCCGCGTTCAGTGAAAAATACTATGGAATGGACGAACTAATGACGCAATGCAATATCACACCCTCGGACTTCAAAGATCTGTTCCCGATTATGGTGTTTGACGTGAGCAAGCAATCCGAGCGTCTGAAGTCATCGGTGGTCGATATCCAGATCAAAGGCACGTTTAATACAGCGCCGCTGGCTAATACGGAAGCGTACGCAGTGGTCATTTCAGACAAGTTACTGAGGTTTCAATCGGACGGTCAGAAAATGAGTGTGGTATATTGAAGAAAGATAACGCTGAAGAATAATGAGACTTACAGATACCTATCGCGCGTATATGAACGATAGGTATCTATGGCTGCCTAGTACAAAAACTCGACCTGCAATCCGCCCCCGCCCATGAGAAGACGGCGACCGGCTCTTGGACTGTTTCCGGTCATGACGGAATATAGCTTCATACCGAGCTTATCGTTGGCGTTGAAAAATATGGCGACGGTTGGTAATACGAGCGATATTATGCTGCCATCCGTTAATCCGCTGACCTTGTATTCAAAAAGTTCGTCACTATGTAACTCGTCTTGGACATACGCAATTCCGATTAGTTTTTCGCCCGGACTATCATTTCCTATCAAGAAATTCGCGAATCCGCTAAGTCGATATACGCCCGTACGAGGAATAGTTATGAAGCCCAAGGACGTCGTATACGCCGAATCCGTATTGATGGCAACGACCGTTAATTGATGATGCATTACATATGAGCCTGAGAATGCGCCACCATGCGCTGCATATGTGCCCGAGAATGCGCCACCACTTAGGATTGTCGTTGCTCCGCTGTCATCCTCTCTCAACACACAAATAGCCGGTCCGGTTGTAGGTCTCCAATTCGCGGATAATGCTGGCGCCGCTGTAATAGCTCCAGCCGTTCCTTCAAACCTATATGTAATACCGCTCGTCGTATTTCTCACTAGATTACCCGGAGATACCCTCATACCCGAAACGTAATCTCTCGTAGCGATAGGCCCAGCGCTATTAGCGATTTTATCGGCGACTAGGGCAATAGCTTGTCCCCAACTTAGCGCTTCATCCATTCCCGCATTCGGATTATTCGTTATTGGCAGGCCTTTGATGCAGTTGCCATTCATATTTAGATCCCCAGTCGCCGGATTTGCTCCATCTATCCTTAGAAAAGTACTGTTTACTTGGGACAGCGTAACGCCCCCTGCAATTACTCTTTGCGTAGATCCCGAATCTGTATGACCAAATTTATCAACAGGCATTTTGAATATAATAATTTTTATTAATTAGGGCCGTAAGAATACCGCTGAAAAGTCCCTACACAAAATGTTCGTAGCGATGGATGAAAAAGCGTGTATGCCGAGGTAATCGAACTCGTCTAGAAAAACTATGTTACTACCGATTGAATGGTTTTGCGAACCTTTCGTGCTCCCTCCGCCCGCAATTTGCATGTACGATGCCCCATTTTTATACAGGTGGACGGTACCATACGCATTATTACTATTGTTGCAAAATTCTATGTACGCCAAAACGATATAGTACCCGGCTTTACTGGGGAAGAAAGAAGTCGTTCCGATACCCTGTTCAATACCGTGTTTTGCGGTACCACATCTTATTACATCAAAAGTAACTGCAGTGTGAGTTCTAGCGAGTATAGCCTGTTGAGTTGAACTGTAAGCGCTAACCGCGGGTCCTACCACCGTCGCCACTTTCGAAGTAAGTTGTTCATCGACGTATTTCTTATTCGTCAAATGATTATTGTCGGTCGGGACGCCGTCGTGATTCTGCAGTAAATCTATTACTTGTCCCCGACTCACAGCCTCGTCTATTCCCGCTTCCGGAGTATTCGCTGTATTCGCTGTTTTCGTTGTAGGCAGGCCTCTAATAGTATGACCACTCATATTTAGGTCGCCAGTCGCCGGGTTTGCTCCATCTAGCCGTAGAAAAGTACTATTTACTTGACTTTCAGTAACTCCCCCGGCAATTACTCTTTGCGTAGATCCTGAATCTGTATGTCCAAATTTATCAACAGGCATTTTTTACATCTGAATATAATTTTCAATGCAGGCCGTTTATAACTTCTTGAAAACTCACTCCATCTTTGCATGTTTTTTTCAAGACGTACAGGCATAAATGACCGCAAAACACTTCGTTGTCGGGTTGTATTCGTTCGCTATTGTAGTACACGGGACTCTGCAAATACTCTAGCAGTTCTGTAGGAGGGGGCAGACCATAGCTGTCGAAATATATTTTATCCCTGCCGTTCTTCAAAAAAGCGACCCAGTGCGAGCCGGTTCCATTAGAATCGTCTAGATTCAATATCCCACATTCAGTCCGTCTAGGTTTCTTCGGCAGCTCGTCTCTGAGAAATACTCCCCTGAAGTTTGGAATATTTCGTTTTTTCGCGGCATCGATCAGCTGTATGTTTGACAGAGGGGTATTTGGTAGAACTATGCCTTCAACATTTATGTTTTTGTATGCCTCAAAACTCATTTTCTAAATGTTTCAAAAAGTAATGAGATTTTACTTCCTGCATAATATACAACCAACGATCTATTTTGCTCGCTTTTTGCAAATTTTTCAGCGGTAGCAAAGGGCGTAAATTCACCCAATTCATGGCTCTATGGAGTTCTTCTTCATCGAGTAAGTTGAACGAAGATAGGGGTAGAACATGGTCGATTTGCCAATAGGATCCGTAATTTTCCATGGTCATTTCTTCGTCAAATTGAAACTGAATCCATTTGGTGAATATTTCAAAGTCAATGCCGACAAGTTGACGTGTCGTTTGTGATTTCGATTTGCCTCTTAGTGCATCGCCAAGCCTACAGCGCATATTTGTTAGTAATTTAAACTCCGGGTCATTCTGCCTTCGGGTTGTAATATACGCTTTTTGATATTTATTTCGAGCTTCTGCGCTGGCTAGATAATAATTATGTCTACAATTTTTGCATTCATTCGCCTTTCCATCTTTTTGAAATCGATTGTTGACGTATTCCGAAATGTTCTTTTCAATCTTACATCGGCTGCAAACTTTATTTTCCTTTTTTCCCCTATTTTCCTGACTCGCGTATTTGTGCGCAAGCTCTTTTACTTTGGCATTTTTACAAATTTTACAGCTGGGGTAATACCCGCTCTTCTGCGTATGATCTTTGTGAAATTCGTCCAAGCTTTTTTCTATTTTGCATTTAGAACACACTTTTTTTTACCGCATCCATTTTATATTAGTGTAAATTATTCTTTATTTTGTTTAGTTTTCAGCGTGTAGTGCCCATAGGCTAGGGTGTGGATCCCGTCGTCCATTATTACTCTTTTGTCGTCGTCGGCAGACAGAGCTATTTTATTTACTTCTTCGGTGTAAATTTCATGGCGATAGGATCGAATGACGTTCATCGCTTTCGACTGTTGTCTTTTCGTAAACACGCAGTCTTTGTAATCTGCGTGAGTGATTGATTTCTTGACGACGTTCTTTTTCACGCCTTTACATTTCTTGTAGTCTTCACCCGCCATCTTGTAAGAGTACAACTTGGATCGCAGACCGACAAATTCTTCAATCTGTTTTCCCGCGGCCTCGTCTTTGAACATACCAACCACTTTTTTATTTACACCCGTTTCTATGCCGGATGGGTGATCTCTCGGATAGTCTGAAGTATCGAACATACTTTGGACGTCGGGGGAAATATCTTTGTAGAAGTCTTCCGTTTTAATTTCATACGCCAAAGAATCGGTGTCGGTGAATAATAGCTTGGCCCTATCTCCGTACTTGGCCTTGATGTAATTATAATGAAAATCATACATGAGCGTCTTACTGACGTCTAATATACACATCCCTAGATATATCGGCTTGTTGTAAAACAACTTGGTCTTTTTCATGTGAACGGCGATGAGGTTTTCATCGAAAATCGTTCGTCTGTCGTAATTAGTTTTCGCGACTAGCTTGATAGCTTCCTTCTCATCACTCACCAATCGTATGTCAACTCGATTCTCGATAGCTTCCATTGTTTTACCGAAAACGCTATTGTTCATCAGCTTGAAAAAGTCTTTCTCAAAATCGTTAGTAGCTTTCGTTCTCAGGTTGGTATTCAGATCGATATACTTTTTCAGCCAGGCACTTTCTTCGAATTTTATTCCCCGATGTATTTTTACGATTTTCAATCCGAGACTTTCGTACAATTTTAAATTTTCGTAATGAACTACATACTTTACTTTGTCATTCAAGTTTGGAATGAGTTTCGCTACATCCGATCCCGCGGGTTTTACACTCTCTGGAGCTAGAGGATAATCATTATGCAGGTCGTGCAATTCCTTTGGATATTCTAAGTCGACTTCTAACACACATCCCACTCCATCTCGTTCGGTAATGTTTTTCCAATCATTCAATTCGTCATCCTTCATCCATTCAAACCCGTGAGTCGGTAGCGGCTTGCTCATCGCCCATCCGTACAAGTTGTTCGCGTCCAAGTATGGAATGAATACTGAATGCTGGGTGGGATTGAAAGCTTCCCCCATGTACTCGTTGTTCGCTTTCGCGTATCGATGTGAAATCGTACTGACACCTCCTCGTATTCCCTGCTTGATCATCAGCAACATATCGTAGTCACTCAACAACTCCAACTCTACACCAGTCGTCTTCAACGCCGCATCCCATGCAAGTCCTGGGCTAGTGTAGTACCACGCAGGATCTAGGTTGTAGTGCTTCATACAGACGTCTCTAAAGTTTTCGAACACATCCGCTAATAATAGAACATCCGATAAATTGTACAAGTCGTGATATTGGCGTAATGTTTTGCATTCAAATTTGTCCCATACCGTTTTCGCGTGCACGTAATCTTTTTCACTAATACCCGAATCGCTTAGTTTTGAATAGAAGGCATGTTTCGACGGCAATTCGGTTTCGTTTAATCTTTCAACACCGTCGACGTAATCATACGGGTAAACGCCTTTTCTGAGTAAAAGATCCAGCTTCTCACCCTCAAAAAATTTCCCTAAATTCTTGCACTGATCTTTCTGAAGATTTTTCGATAACGCGTCGAGACTCGAGGGCATGAATCTAAAACTATCGATGAAACGTAATTCGCGTTTGACTTCTTTCTCTTTTCCATCTTTGTCTACAAACTTATCGACGACGACCTCTCTGCTGAATGAGATATACTTTTCTTCGTTGCAGGGAATGCATTTGATTTTCTCGCCGTGTTCACCTCGTAATTTCTTGATAAATAAATGGCTGTCATAACCTGTCAAATTGTGAAATATGACGGGGAAGAACTTGGGGACTTTGTATTTCAGATTACAAAGGTTGTGAGCGGCACCTCTAAATTTTCCAGTCAAATGACAGTGATCCCGTACTCGATCTTCACGCAACTCTCCTCCGCAGATATGGCAGTTGACAGCTTCGTCATAACATTTCTGTTCAGTTTTGCCGAATATCATCCTCTTGGGGAATTTGAACTCGTTGTATATTCGTTTTACATTTTCTTCGATAGAGTCTATGAATAACTGAGCAACATCATCGTCTTTGTTTTCAGCTGTAAAACGCACCGGCTCTTGGGAATAAACATCATCGTCGAAGCATTTCATGTGATAACAAAACGAGCTGGGTGTATGTTTTTGATACTTGTTGGTGTAAGACGTGCTAGGTACGGGCTGACATGTACCGATAGGTTTGATGAACGATTCAAAGTCGGCAAAATACACAAACGGTACACGCATCTTCCGATAATAATGTGTAAAACTTAGCATAGTCCCAGGTTCTGGAAGTTCTATTCGTTGGGCGTCCTGCTGCGAACAGTACTCAGTATGTTTGTGAAGCGATTCTTTTCTACTGAATCCTATCAAGCATCTTTTGCAATAGTACATTGATGTAGTAGTATTTTCTGTTTTCACCGCCATCAGTCTGTTGAAATTCTTGATCCAACAATAATGCTTCTTTTCTCCATCAGAAATGAGTAATAGATCTACACACCTATCATTCTCATGCTTTGATATATATAGTGGGAATACATTCACATCTTTCTCGTAACCAAAAACATTAATACTAATATTATTATTTTTCTCAAACTTACCCATCACATTAGCATCCGCTGCTACTGGGAATTCAATACCAGACCAATTGAGTTCCTCAGACTGTTTAATTAATTCTTTCGTTATTCTCTCCGGATGTTCTTCAACGGGGTTTACAGCCCTCGTTACACACCACTTGAAGCATTCTCCATCTTTGTTCTTCATATTAAAAATAGCCTTTTTATTCGCTAAATAATCTGGAAGTGGAATGTAGGAACTACCTTTCAATGGTTTATATACCACCGTATCGATATCCAACTTCAAAACGGTTTTGAATCTCCAATTACTCCCCCGCATCTGAAAACTTGCCATGCTCTCCTTAATTTTATCCGCCGCGTTGGTATATATTTCCCCCACATCGGTTGCTTCTAAAATAATATCACTCTTTGATTTGAAATTAGGCTCGGCCGTTACTACTTCGCCGGTTTTCATATCTACTTTCTCCATTTCGCACATGAGATCGAATTGAACTTTTACCCCCCGATTTTTCGCTAGCAGCCTAACTACCTGCGGTCTTACAGCCTTGAGAAAAGTTGCAACATCGATCCTGCCGTCGCCATCGATCGTGTATCTTTTTGTAAACCCTTTGATAGCCGTCGCAGTCTCTCGAAGTTTGTACCTATGAATGGGCGGTTTTATTTGTGGGGGTAGCCGACTAATCTCACTAGTCAGCCAATCCGAAAAACTATTTTATTTTTCCCCGGATGCAAAAATTTCCAAGTAGTAGTCAAGAATGCCGTAAGTTCCGCTTTTGCTAATCTCGAGTATCCTCGCACGCCTCTCTTTTTTGCAATTTCTCGCAATTCTCGCACAGTGGCGGGAGTATGCGCTGGTGTTTTGTTGACCTGAGCCCGGGCGCCTAGTCGATCTCCCTGCGATATGAACGCTATGAGTTCCGCTTTTCGCAAACTCGAGTATCCTCTTTGTCCTCGCTCTTTTGGAATTTGTCGTAATTCTTTCAGATTATACGATGAGTAGTCCATTTTATATTGGGATCTCTTGTCTTTAGGCCGAGCTGTATATTCCATTTTCAGTTATTTTCTATACGCCGGAAAAAAAAATAATAATATTCGATTGATCCAAAGACGATTATAAACCAACGGTGTAAAATCGTTTGCGATATTGTAATCCCGTATCTACGTCGTAGTCCACTCACGCCCTTGCATCACACGGGGGTGAGTTGCCATTGCGCCGACGACGAACGACGGTAATCGTGCCTGGCCCTTGTTGGCGATCCGGCCGTGGATACTTGCATGGGCATTCACCGTCGTAGCATTCGCGGTTGTGGGCGTCAATTACAACAATCAACTCCGATCTCCGCAGTCTTGTTGTATTTCCAACCAAGCCGAGCTGCCTGGCGATTTTTTGTAATTCAGTTTTAGTTTTATTCGGGTAAACCATTTTTATTGGAATATCTTGTCTTTATACCGAGCTGGATATTCCATGAATTTGAAAAAGTAAGGCTAGTATTGGTCAAACTGCGCGGGCACTCAATTTTTAAGGCTGTACTGGTCAAATGGGCGAAGGTCAAGGCTGTACTGGTCAAATTGTCCGAGCTTGCTACATTGACCTCTACTAATTACATTTGCCTATACATTACAGAGAGCCAATTATTATCAATAATCGACCATCACAACTAAGAGCAAAGTTACCGGCTTTCCGTCGGGAAGTGTGTTGTTTCGGAAGTCGTAGTTACTGACGACGAAGCTGGCGGCGAAGCTGCTTATCTCTGGAGTTCTTTTGAACGTAGTGTCCATCCAGTCGCTATCAATGTTTCTTACTCTCTGAAGAACAACGAAAACTCAAAGTAGGCCTACATTGATTAAAAGAGAGAGAGACGAGCAGACAGACAGACAGACAAGACAGACAGACAGGCTGAGAGACAAACAGACATACTGAGAGACAGACATACATACTAAGAGACAGACATATTAAGAGACAGACAGAGACAAAAAGACAGACAGAGACAGAGATATATAGAGAGAAAGATAGATAGATAGACAGACAGAGAGATGTAGGCTAGAGAGAGGAGTCACAAATCTTTGGAGCCATAGACACAGTGCCTCATGCAATAGGCTACCAACAACGACTCAAATTTATATGACGACAATGATACGAATGACAGTGAGCATACCAGGTAATGGTGATGGTGATGTTCATGAACATTAAAATCAGAAAGACACAAGTTCAATTTTAGTCATAAAGGTTGTCGATGGTCATGAAAGGATAAAGACTATAATAGATAGGAATGTTCAACTATCAACGCACATCTGATGGCATGTTCGACACAGAGCTACTGTTGACCCAGTGGCGAATGGTAATCGTGAACCGCGACTTGAAGTATGGCTCATCGAAACAGGGAAAGGCAAAACGAGCGTAGTTAGGTTTGAACGTTGTCACTATCAACGGACTGTCAACAAGAAAAACAGACAACAACGTAACTACACTGTGCCCCATAAAAAACACACCAAAAGACTTCTCAAAAATCTTCTATAAAACTAAGCCAATTGTAATAAAAGTTTGTACGTTGTTTCTCAAATAATTTTGCCTCAAAATATTTTACATTTTACTTACTCACAGGAGTGGTTGCTGTTGGAGGCAGTGACGCAGACTGGGCGTGTTTGGAAACATTTAAACAGAGATTAGTAACTTATAGAACAGTGCCCCAGCACATCGCTCAGACTCCTCAGAGGACACCATTGCGTTGCTGCGACGTGAAACCCCAAGCTTCATTGGACCAGAACTCTTTGGTGTGTTTTTTTATGGGGCACAGTGTAGTTAAATGTAGTCTTAGATTTTTTGTGACTAGGCCTACAAGACTACAACGCCTACCAATAGCAAGAGAAAGTCAATGCACATTTTGTAAATATATTTTACTCCCGAAAGCATTAATTTGAGAGAAGTGTACTGAAATTAATAGGCTGCTTAATTTAATTTGTCATGGTTTCCGCAAAATATGAATGCTTTGCTGCTAGCAGATCTTGGCTAGAATTCCTGTAGTGCCAACTGCCAAGAAAACAGGTGAAGATATTAACGTTTTTCATAAATGCATACATTTATACATACATGCAAACATGCATGCAATGTCGTAGCCTACATACTACATAGGTTTCTGTTGTAAAACAAAAATTTTATTGGTCTAATTTCGTAACATTTGCAACACTGTTCGAAAGCATAAAATATTAACATTTTGGACATTGAACAATTGAACAGAATAATTGTCTGTTGACGACGTCGACATGCTTCGGATTCTTACATGCAGGAGGATCTGCTAGTATTAGTAAACATTGCAGTAACTACACTAGCACCGTACATGATAGATTTGTCCCATTAAAAATAATATGCAAATTGAGACAAATTAAGTGATTCGTGTAGGCTAACAACAGCAATCAGTGAGAAGGTAATTATAGCCTACGTTTACCTATGCTCTCCTGTTTTTGCGCTGGTATAACCGTGGCTGATGACGCCAGTCAAGAATTGCAGGAATCCCTTAAACATCATATTCACTTTGACCGTGGATCCCATCAGCATCGGTTCTTGCGTCTCCACCACAAAATAATCGTTTTGTTCGTATGCGAATGAACGGACAATGTTCATCTCTGTCGTCTTGTTCACAAAGACTTGAACACTAGAGACGTTCATACGCGCTGTGTGAACGATGATGAACTTCGTCTGTGCTAGAACGGACATGTGAATGGAAACATTGCCATCAAATTCTCTCGTCCAAACATCTGGCTGCATAGAGAGATCGTATTGAAATGGGGATAGGCTTTTAGGCAGGCTCCAATCAAGCCACGGTTCCGACGCTGAATTGGATTGGGCAGACGCCGTAGAAGCAACGAGAAGCAGAAGCACAAGGTGGTCCATTCCGATGAAAGGATCGGTTTCTAAAGATTGTACAGAACAAGACAACGTTTGGTCTGCTACTCAAATGTGGTCATGCGTTCTAGATTAGCCTAATCCTGCATTGATGATTTCAAACTTTGTCAGATTGAAATAAACCAACATCTGTGAATATTCAGTTCTGTTATTGTGAGCTTATGCACAATGCCCATACGATCAGCTAGTTCTATGGGCCTACTTCAAAAACCGGGCCCACCATGTCAATCAATGTAAGGCTTTGATTTGAAAACATTATAGGCCTATACAAGAAATTGCCAGTGAAAACAAATATGTTTTTATATGTAGGCTACAGGATAGGCAAAAAGTAAGCCCTTAGGCTTTTTGTCAATATCTTTGCCAGAAGTAAAAATGTGATATCAAGCTTTAGAGGCCTCAATGATATAATAGCATATATAGTATGGGTAATTGAGCTTCGTCAAAACTTGCATTATGTGTGACAGCGGTACCCGAGTAAAGCGAAATTCGCAGATCCTTCCAAGGTAACATAAGTAGGACCTATAGGCCTGCTCTCGAGAAGTTGCTGTCATTTTGTGTTTTAAAGATAGTTTCGACTTCAAGATCCCGGTGACTAAGAGAATGTGATATGGCGAATCTATATAGGCCTATAATTATGCTAGTACATAATTATTGAAGATATTATATGCCATAGAGTTTTATTAGTCAATTAGCGACTTACGGAGTTATTGAGCGAACTGAAAATAATTAGAGAGTGAGTTGTTTAATTAAGCTAGCAAGTTAGTTAGGCCTACTTACATGTAGATAGTTGTATTAAGGCTGATAGTAGGTCTATAGTAGTCGGACAATAATTAATTATTAGTTATAGTTTTATCAAACTATTTCTGAACGATGATCTGAATTAGGCCTAAGTTTCGTCTGGATTCTCTGGACCTATGTTATAGATGCACAGATACTCACAGTTCAAGAAGATGTCCAGCTCTGTGCAGGCTATTTGTGATCTAGCAGTTAACTGAAGTAGCCTACAGATACTTTGCGCAGCAAAAGAGAGAGAGACAGATCGGTTAGGCTATTTATCAATGAGAAAGCAGTCACTAGAAATCCTAAGGATCGTAGCCTTCAGCAGATGGCATCTGACAGAAAACAAACTGATATATCTCACTGTTTTCGACTGAAGAGAAAATATGTGATCACACGTAAGACACAGGATCCAATTGGTTAGAGAGAATTTCACTGGTAATTATTTCACTCTTGGAATAGGCTACCAGTTCAAGCTTCAGGGTCTACCATGAGTCGGGCCCATGTGCAGGTGCAAGTCATGCACTCACAGTCACACAATAATGTTCAGCGATATCTATTTTGATGGCTGGAAATTAAATAGTTGCGCCTCATAAATGCAACGGATGAACGGATCGAATACTCCAGAAGATAACATTGACAGTAAAAAACGTGTTGTTTTCAAATTCCGTCTGTCATGTAGGCCTACTGCAACAAGTGAGGCATTGTTGCGCTATTCTGTTAAAATTATGCTTTCTTGCAGGAAAATATTTTTGCCAATGTCAGAAAGACAAATGACGTGGGTTAGTAATTTAGTTCATGTTCAGCGTTGTTTTGATAGGAAAACTTTAGTTTGATATAATCCTCTGATCAGTAGGCCATACAGCGAACGTTTCTGATGTTGCCGTGAATAAACAACAATTCGTTATTTTGACTGTGCACTGCGTATACAACTATACATTATGTACAGACGTCATATTTTGTACATGTCTGTTGGTAACATTTTTGTGATTAATCTGACCACCTGCACAAGCGGGTAAATGAGAAAGGCAGTAAAAAATATGCCATGGGCGCAGAACGCTATATAGGATGCAGGCCTATCCATAGATTGACATCGTGGACACTACATGACCAATGGAGCGCCTCTGAGTAGAAATCTTGAAGGGGCGCTATATAAATTTTTGTGAATGATTGATTGATTGGCACACCCAAGCAGACTGAAAATTTCAGTGTGCTTGCGAGTATCGTATCCACGAGTTGTCAATCTATGTTTGAGGCTGTGGACGATTTTGACCACCCTATGTTACTTGAATTCAGACAAGCGCTACCACTTGGGACAAACCAACCTTTGATTAGAGTGATGGACTAATACAAACGAGAGCGTGGATTTCGAGCGACCACCCCTCCCCACCTCACCCTCCCCCCCCCCACCTCAGCGCCTTCGTTTGCTGTGTAGCGGTTGGAAACTCTGGCAGAGTCCGTCACTTACAATTTCGTTGCGTCCTATTCGTTGAATTAGAGCATCTTGTGGGGCGCAGTGGTGCAGTGGATATGTTCGTTGCCTTGCAGCCGGAGGGATGCAGGTTCGAATCCACCTCAAGCCGCCTCATAGGGACCTTGAGCAAGTCCTTCATTCGCAACTGATCATGCGCTTCGGCGTAAAACTCCGATTCAGTGTCCGCGCTGTAGTCGGGAGCGCTTCTGAGTAGCATTTTGAAGGCGGCGCTGTGAAAAGTACACGTGCATAGCCTACGTGCAATAGGAGCAGCTTAGTTGTAATAATTATAATCATTTAATTTTGACTTTTATTTACTTTTGTTGTAATTTCGAATGTCCTCGCCGACGCGGTTCGAGAATTTATTTGTCAAACATTTTCTCACTTTCTCACTTACCGGTTCCTTTTCCTGGGGTGTCGTCAGTTAGTAGGTCTATATCACTCACTTTGCTTATTTACTGCGTCACGTATTCTGTAATGTATTTGTAGAACTCAAATTATAGCCTCATTCCGCTACTAAACACAATGTTGTAACCTAATTCCTGGCCTAGTTTTAAATTACTCGTTATAATTACACAGCTATAATAATCCTCTACTTGTTATATTTATTTCTCCATTTCTATATCGCCCCTTTAAGCTCTCTACTCAGAGGCGCCCCGATTACAGTGCGGCCACAGGATCGGAGTTTCACGCCGAAGCGCCCGAGCAATTGCGAGTGAAGGTCTTGTCCAAGGTCCCTACGCTGCGGCTTGAGGTGGATTCGATCCTGCAACCCTTCGGCTGCAAGGCAACGAGCATACCCACTACACCACCGCCCTTTTGTTCAAGATATTACACCAAAAACGTAGGGGGTCTTTTTGGCCCACCCTGGATCCATAAAGTATAGCAATAGGACAGGGCTGTGACTGCAAATTTTATTTCATTAAGTGCTGCTACTGTTATTTTGATGTGATGCATAAGAGCTAATGAAATTGCAATTGTAGGATGTTTTCAGCATTAATTTTTTTGAGCGAGTAGGCCTAATATGCTTGCTTCTGAGGATTATAGTGAAGATATTTATGATTCAAAAATTCCAAATTCCAAATTCAAATTAAAAAATATTTATTGTTCCCACAATAAGACGTAATAAACAGAACAAGTATAGCACAAGTAATAGTCAATACCGTAGTCAAATCAGTCGGTAAAGGATTTAGGAGACAGATTAGGAAGCAATTGGCACTTCAGAAGGAACGAGTCCCGCTAAGTAGGGGTCGATGTGCCAGGAATAAGTTAATCAGGATGGTGGGTGTGACTAGGAAAGGAAACTAACCTATAGTAGCCAAATAATCGATATTAAAATTATGAAGTATTAAATTTTGTTGTCCTCTTCCCTTACCCAATACAACGTAGGCCTAACCGTTTCATCCTCCGTCTGCTCTTGAATGTCTCTTGACTGAATCGTATCTCGCAGAGTATAGGCTACGTACCCTAGCAGGCTAGCTTTCAACATTCTATGGGTATTTCTGAGTAGATTATTTTGGCCACATGGGCTGTATAATACGGATCTCATGCGTGGGCGGAGTTTATAAGGAGCTAGGGGGTGCTAAGCCCCCCCCCCCAAGAAGGCCCAGATTCAGCCTTTTTACCTTGAAAATGGTATCTTTTCCGGGCTTAGCTCCATCAAGAAGGCATTAGCCCCCACCCCAAGAACGAAAACCAAACTCCGCCCATGATCTCATGTTATGTGAACTCCATGTAGTACCGAACGATTTTAGTTTCATTTGGCAGCGTTTGTTAATAATTTGTCTACCTCTGATGATGTCTGATCCTATGGCAACTGGACCCGGACTACATTTGGACTACTCTTACGAACGACCTCTCTGACTTAACGCAGCGCTCGTGAATAAGCTGGTGCCCCGCGCTTAGCTTATGAGTGGCATTTTAGAAGTTTGGAGATTCGATTACGATTACTATTACGAGTAGGCCTACCTCAGGCTGGTTTTCTTTTGTGTTTGCAGATAATATTATCTCTAGATTACGATTGCGAATAGTTAAGGCTGCCGCGTCAGTCTCGTCTACAGTCGACGTGCAGGGCGTTATCAGCCCTTAGAAAGTGGGGTGTTACAAAATTAATTTAACGAGTAGGAGTCTAGGTCACTACCCCAAACCCCTTTCTCGAATGAAAACTCAGCCAATTTGAAGAAATTGTGTGGGTCATATTTTTTGTCGCGACGCGTAAGCCAGTTAATTGTATCGTGATATAGGCCTAAGGCACGAATAATTATTATGTGCAAATAATTATGTTGTAATTTCCAGGATTTTTTTAAATCTCTGGCTGGCGCGGTCCATACACGGGTTCAATGAAGAGTCACCCGTATAGAAATGAAGAGCACTGACATGTCTGGTATCTAGAGAGAGAAGAACATAAATGTTTGAGGCTGTGGAAAATAATTATTATCATGCGATGATATATAATTGACTTGCCGCGTTTCAGTGTTTAGGCTACTCTAATCCCCACTTTAGGGATAAATTCAGGTTTCTGGGGAGGCAGGATCGAGGCTGGCTGGAACTCTTTGACCGGTTATTTTTTCCGATGACTTTTTTTTATAGTCTTTCAGTCAAAATTTCGCGATAAACGTAGCAATTCCGGTAGTAAATTCCATACTTTTAAATCAGATTACCTTTTTTAGTACAGCAATGCTACGCTACAGAATTATTCAAAACGGCGAAATTTTGCATAGTAGGCTACATATTTAAACAAGAGCTGTCGAATATTTCTGGAAGGGGAAATGTTACGTGAATAATTTTCTGGAGAGATACATATAGACATGACATTGTAAACAACACCTCTAAAAATATTCTGGGAGATGTCATTCCTATATGGAGGAAACTTTCCTTCCCAGAGACTTCTAGATTAAATATTGGCATAGGCTTATAATTATGAGCAGAGTCGATGCTATAGAAAATGTGCACATTACAATTTGCATAATTATACAGACACTATTTTGGTCCGCCAGCCTGACATATTTTGTTTCTTGCAAGGTTGTTAAAAGACGGTAGGAAGATATTCAGATGCACTTGTACTTATTCAATACAAGTCTCATATTATTCTTTTGGTAGGCCTATGCACAAACGTAGGCTACTAATTGAACACACTTAGTAATGCATATGCTGTCGTTTATTTTTAACGTCGACAGGTTCTAATAGCTTGAATATAATATAGGGCCTATATTTATATAGGAGAAGAATGATTAATGCAAGCGTGGCATAGGCACACGCGGCACTTTTAGTTTACTCCAAGTACATGTCAAGTAGTTCCATATGTTTAGTTCTGTTTTCCACTTTAATTTTTCCAGATTAATCGGAGTAGTTATCGTGGAGCCACGTGGAAATGGTCGCATGATGTCCCTTCATCCACCTCATGTTGGTTCGCATCGTCTTGTTTGTTCTCCTTTTCCACGAGTCATCGAGGCAATCATATGATTTCAAGACGTTCATGTAGTCGACAACCTAAAATATAAAATAATTTACACATACAATAATTTCTTCATCTCATGAGTACAATTACAATTCACACTACAATAAACGTTCACCCTTCTAGCTCGTATGCTCTCATTCAGCCCCTGTAAGACACACACATATTATATTCGGGTATGGAGCCGGGGGTTGAATCAATGCAAATGAGTATTATGGAAATGTTGGCAGGCAGATCCATACATTTCGATGTGTTTCTGGCTACAGCCATTGCATGCTATTCGCTAAATCTTGGAAACTTCATTAGGCTATCCGCTCGTATAGCTATGCGGTAAATGAATAATCTATCCGCCTGAATTTAATATACCGGTTTACACTATAGGCCTACGAGGGATAAACCATTCTATCCCTATTGTCCTGGGCACGACGTTTGTCCTGGGCACGACGTTAAACTGCATCCATCCTCCGCCTCAGGGAACCAACAACGTCCCTGTGCCGGTCCTAAGCCCGCACAAAGGAGGAAGGTTTGCCAGATGGGTGGCGATACACTGGCAGGAAAAGACTAAGACGATTGAAATCCGCAAAAACCACGACACAAGTGACATAACGACCCAGATGCTTCAAGGTGTCATGATGTGAAGCAGACATGCACAGGTCGGTCAGGACAGACCGGTGGAGAGAGTCGGAGGAGAGAGCGTGGG
>OX243818.1:19569958-19598241 GCA_945859605.1 Lumbricus rubellus
AAAATTATTCTTCATTTTTAATATCTTCCTTAGATTCTATTTCTTCGACGTGCTGAGTATAAAACTCCCATGGCCACAGCGCAACCTACTGAAATTGTATGGCAGGAGAAAGTAGGTAAGTAATTAGTTAGCACTGGTGACGTAAATCGTCGTCGGTGCAAATGGCGCACTCACTCACCTCTCTACTAGCGTTAGGTTCTTAGTACAGGCCAGGCCTTTCAACATGTCACCTCTGTCTCCATCACCTTTGGGCAAAGCGAGAAATCGACTCAATGTTGTTTCAAAGTCGGATACGAGTTCAGAATTAGCAATGCCATAGCAGTAAACTAAGTGTCGAAGATCTGGATGAATGGCGTTCTTCCTAAAATAGGTTAATAATAATAACAACATTAGTAGTGGCAGTAGTGGCAGTAGTAGCAGTAGTAGTAGTAGCAGTAGCAGTAGCAGTAGCAGTAGCAGTAGTAGTAGTAGTAGTAGTAGTAGTAGTAGTAGTAGTAGTAGTAGTAGTAGTAGTAGTAGTAGCAGTAGCAGTAGTACTGGTAGTAGTAGTAGTAGTCAGGACTGTACTCTAGGGTAAACGCGGGTATACAGCGTTTACTCACCTCGCGAAAATTTGGCATCGTGTAATTACATGCATGTATATTATGTATGCGTGTACGTATGTATGTGTGCATGTGTGCATGCATGCATGCATGCATGTATGTACATATGTATGCATGTACGTATGTATGTGTGCATGTGTGCATGCATGCATCATGTATGTACATATGTATGCATGTACGTATGTATGTGTGCATGTATTTATGTAATACGTATGTATGTGTGTATGTATGTATGTATGTATGTATTTATTTATGTATGTATATATGTATGTATGTATGTATATATATGTAGGCCTATGTATGTATGTATGTATGCACATGTATGTATGTATGTAATACGTATGTATGTGTGTATGTATTTATGTATGTATGTATGTAATATGTATGTATGTGTGTATGTATGTATGTATGTATGTATGTATGTATGTATGTATGTATGTATGTATGTGTGTATGTATGTATGTGTGCATGTATGTATGTAATATGTATGTATGTGTGTATGTATTTATGTATGCATGTATATTATGTATGCGTGTACGTATGTATGTGGGCATGTGTGCATGCAGGCATGCATGCATGTAAGTACATATGTATGCATGTACGTATGTATGTGTGCATGTATGTATGTATGTATGTATGTATGTATGTATGTATGTATGTATGTATGTATGTATGAATGTATGTATGTATGTGTATATGTATGTATGTATGTATGTATGTATGTATGTATGTATGTATGTATGTATGTATGTATGTATGTATGTATGTATGTGTGCATGTATGTATGTAATACGTATGTATGTGTGTATGCATTTATGTATGTATGTATATATGTATGCGCATGTATGTATGTATGTATGTATGTATGTATGTATGTATGTATGTATGTATGTATGTATGTATATTAGTTTGTATGTATGTATTTATATATGTTTGTATGTATGTATGAATGTATGTATGTATGTGTGTATGTATGTATGTATGTATGTATGTATGTATGTATGTATGTATGTCTGTATGTATGTATGTATGTATGTATGTATGTATGTATGTATGTATGTATGTATGTATGTTTGTATGCAGGTTTTGTATTTATGAATGTCTGTATTGCATGTATGTATGTATGATTTTATATATGTATGCATGTATGCACGTATGTATGTATGTATGTATGTATGTATTGTATGTATGTTTATGGCCATTTTTATTGCGCCATAACAAGAATGTCACGAGGGCGCTAGATGGTGGATCGTCACTATCGTCTGTTTCGGTGAGTTTCATTCATTCATTCATTCATTCATTCATTCATTCATTCATTTGTTCGTTCATTCATTCATTCATTCATTCATTCATTCATTCATTCGACCAGTCATTCATTCATTCGACCAGTCAATCATTCATTTATTCATTCATTCATTCATTCATTCGTTCGTTCATTCATTCATTCATTCATTCATTCGACCAGTCAATCATTCATTCAATCGTTCATTAGCTCAGTATTTCGTAAACAGTACTGTTATCAAAAAACAAAAACTTACGTGTCGTTTAGTATCCAGTCTTTAAACATCCGAGTCGTATTTTGTATGCAGCCTTTGTGACCGGCACGACAGGCCAATGACAGGATCATCTGTCGAAAATTTCTGACAAACATATCGCGACATTGCATTATAGGGCAGCATAGCATGGTGGGCCTATGGGCTATAGTATAGAATCATATAGTATGGTATATTGTAATTTATCTATATAAATAAAAATGTAACTGCGTACGCACCATGCAAATTTAGGCGAACAAGATATCCCAAAGTAACGGACCGATTCTTTCAAAATCTCACCAAAACGTTCCATTCAAATACGTGTGTGTTCTTTGAATGTATTTTTGGGAGGAGGGAGAGGGAGAAGGGGAGGGGAGGTGGAAGGGGAGGTGAGGGGGAGGGGGAGAGGAGGAGATGGATGATTGGAGGAGGTAGGGAGGGATGGTTGGATGCTCTTTTCAGACACAGCAACGCGTGGCCGGGTTCAGCTAGTGTGTATATATATATTGTAAAGTATAGTCGGCCTATATTATATTACAGTATAGGAAAGCACAGAATAGCAGAGCATATTATAGTTTGTTCGTATGTGCACTTGTTATAGCGCCCCTTCGAGCTCTCGCTACTCAGAGGCGCTCCCGAATGCAGAGCGGACACTGCATCGGAGTTTCACGCCGAAGCGCTGAGCATTTGTGAGTGAAGAACTTGCCCAAGGTCCTTACGCGGCGAGGTGGATTCGAACCTCGAACCTTCCGGTTCCAAGGCAACGACGCCACCACTACGCCACCGCGCCCCACATAGTATCATGGTATAGTATAGTATAATATAGTAAAGTATATTATGGTATATTATAGTATATTATAGTATAGTAAAGTTCAGCATGGCATGGCATGGCATAGCATAGCCTAGAATAGTATAGTGTAGTGTAGTGTAGTGTAGTATAGTATAGTATAGTATAGTATAGTATAGTATAGTATAGTATAGTATAGTATAGTATAGTATAGTATAGTATAGTATAGTATAGTATAGTATAGTATAGTATAGTATAGTATAGTATAGTATAGTATAGTATACTGCCGTGCTAAGCAAAAAGACAGTAACTCAAAAAAGACGATTTTGCGTAAAACGATAAAGAAGAAATCGGTTTAATTCAACCAGAAATAAAGCTAGAATCTTTCTGAATTTTTGCAAGCAGTTATATATAAACTACTGAATTTTGAAACTAAACTAGTTTTTTGTGAAATTTGTGTAAAAATTGTATAAAAATGAGATACTGCTTTTTTGCTTAGTATCGAAGAATTGAACATCGGTTTGATGCTAAGCAAGAAAGCAGTAACTCATCGTATGGTGGAGCGGGCTGGTTAAAAATAATTGTTCTCTTTGTGATAAAAGCATGAAATTTGGTATATACCACGAAAATGTCCTAAGAAAAATATTTGGCTATAGGGTCATTGCAGATTTTTCCTCTGGCCCAAATGGCAGCCATTTTCCAAAATGGCCGACAGATATACATATTTTTAAATATCCCGGCTTCTATTTCACTTAGAAGTGTCATCTTAGTGTCTAATCATACATACTTAGAGACGATGATTCCAATAGTGCCATCTAAAACCAACTCTGGCTTCAACGGCGGCCATTTTTCAAAATAGCCGACCAAAATCGTGATTTTTTAATATCTCAGCATTAAATCCACTTAGAATCGTCATCTTGGTGCCTAAATATACATATTTAGAGACAAGGATTCCAATGGTTCCACCAAAAACTTCATCTGGCCTCAAAACGTTCAAAATGGCCGTCCAAAAAGTGAATTTTGCAAATCCCTCTTTTTGGGTCGGCCATTTTGGAAAATGGTGGTCATTGAGGTCACTGGGAACTATGTGATGGCCCTATTGAGATCCCTGACTAAAATGTGCATGTGTTGACACCAAGATGACAATTCCAAGTGAACTGAAAGCCGAGATATTAACAAATCCCTCTTTTTGGGTCCGCCATTTTGGAAAATGGCCGCCATTGAGGCCATGGGGAACTTTGTGATGACCCTATTGGGATCCGTGACCTTAGATGTGTATGTTTTGACACCAAGATGACGATTCTAAGTTAATTGAAAGCCGTGATATTGACAAATCCCTCTTGTTTAGTCGGCCATTTTGGAAAATGGCCGCCATTGAGGCCATTGGGAAAATTTGTATGGCTTCACTGGAATCCGTGACCCTGAATGTGTATGTTTTGACACCAAGATGACGATTCTAAGTGAATTGTAAGCTGAGAAATTGAAAAATCCATATTTTGAACGCCATTTTGGAAATGGCCGCCATTCAGACCCATGGAGAAACTTTTAGACGACCTTATTGGACTCCTTGACCTTGAGTGTGTATCTTTTGACACCAAGATGACGATTCTAGCTGATTTGAAAGCCGATATATTGAAATATCTGTAAATCGGTCGCACTTGAATATACATGGAATACTAAGCAAGAAGACAGTAACTCAAGTTACTGCGTTTTTGCTTAGCACGACGACCCAATTTTGAGATACTGTTAATTTCGTTTCCGTTTTTTTCCATGTTCCCGGACAGATACCGTTTCCTTGCTTCCAGATATGATAGAACATGTTGTCAGGATGTGAAAACAAGTGCTAACTCAAAAACGGAAAAACTTGAGTTACTGTCTTTTTGCTTAGCACGGCAGTATAGTATAGTATAGTATAGTATAGTATAGTATAGTATAGTATAGTATAGTATAGTATAGTATAGTATAGTATAGTATAGTATAGTATAGTATAGTATAGTATAGTATAGTATAGTATAGTATAGTATAGTATAGTATAGTATAGTATAGTATAGTATAGTATAGTATAGTATAGTATAGTATAGTATAGTATAGTATAGTATAGTATAGTATAGTATAGTATAGTATAGTATATAGTATATAGTATAGTATAGTATAGTATAGTATATTATAGTATAGTATAGTATAGTATAGTATAGTATATAGTATATAGTATAGTATAGTATAGTATTGTATTGTATTGCATAGTATAGTGTAGTATTATAGCATGCTATGGTATTGTACGGTATGGTATAGTATGTCATGACGTAGCATGGCGTGTCTTGGCAGACATAGCATAGAATATCAAGGTGTAGCATAGCATAGCGTAGTATAACATAGCATAGCGTAGTATAGCATAGCATAGTATAGCATAGCATAGTATAGTGAAATTCGCTTATTCGTTCTGTCCTTCGTTCATTCTAACAAAACATTTACCCAATCAATCTCGAAATGGGCAAATGGCGTCATGACTCATTAATTAATTAATTAACTAAAGTAGTTAACGATGGTATTGTTGTGTAAGCTTACTTCTTTTCGGGGTATCCGAAAATTCTAACTCTCAGCTCATTTGCAAAATCCGTCGTCAGGTTGAGAACGAATTTCTGAAATGAGAAACATGCATAAAACAGGTTTGATCAATTTGTTTGTTGACATCAAGACTGGTCTTTGGGTAAATAATGAACCATTGAAAAAACTAATTTTTTCGTGCATCTCCGGCTACCCGAGCTAGTTGAGTGATAGCAGTAAAAAATTGGCTCCCAGGTATACAAATTAAATTATAAGTAAAAAAATTGGTTCCCGGGTATACAAATTAAATGCAAGTGAGATTGAATAAGTGCGGTATGGGAGCATGAATATATAGAGTATATACACTGTGCCCATAAAAAAACACCAAAAAACTTTGTCATGAAACGCATGTAAGTCTAATGTTAAATAAGAAAAAGTAATGTTTCATTTAAGAGGATGTTCGAAGTGATGTCTCTTCGCTTGAACGCAGGCTCTCAGCCTTGGCCGCCACTGTTCAATAGCTTTGTCAATGATACTCTGCTTCAACTGTGCCCACACAACGATGAGGCGCTCCTTCAACTCGTTGATGTCCCGTATTGCTGTCTGGTAGACGCGTTCCTGTGTTGGACCCCAAATTCTGTAGTCAACGGGATTGAGGTCTGGTGAGTTTGCTGGCCAGAGTTCCGGTCCAATGAAGCTTGGTGTTTCACGTCGCAGCAACGCAATGGTGTCCTTTGCGCGATGTGCTGGGGCGCTGTCCTATAAGTTACTAATCTCTATTTAAATGTTTCCAAACACGCCTAGTCTGCGTCACTGCCTCCAACAGCAACCACTTCTGTGATTAAGTAAAATGTAAAATATTTTGTGGCAAAAATATTTGAGAAACAACGTACATACTTTGATTACAATTGGCTTAGTTTTAAAGAAGATTTTTGAAAAGTTTTTGGGTTTTTTTATGGGGCACAGTGTATAATGAGTTTAACATGTTCCTAATGACTTGCACGATTCTCTGAAACTTAATTACCAAAACCTCGACACTGCTCATGTTAGCAACATCCGCTTTCGACACGTGCTTATGCGCGTCTATTACCGTGGTAATCTGAAATATTTTTTTTATCCCCAGACATAGTTTTGAAAGTGACACACTGAGAAAACAACTACGGTACCAGTCCAGTAACAGAATAGAGGCAAAGAAGGAGGAAAATATCGCAAGAAGAAGAAGAAGAAAAAGAAGAAGAAGAAGAAGACGAAGAAGAAGAAGAAGAAAAAGAAGAAAAAGAAAAAGAAGAAGAAGAAAGAATAAAAAGGGAAAGAAGAAACTATGATGGATCAATCAGAATTTATGTAGCGCTCCTTCCAACGCTACACAGATGCCATTTCGACCCAGACCAAGCGGAAATAAGTAGATATTAAGCTACACAATCAATATCGTTATTCGAAAAGCAGACACTATAGCATTAAATGGAAACGGCACAGTGGCGGTACCCGCTATAAACTGTCAGCAGGTCGCATCATGGTCATTAGGGGCCATTCATCAGGTTGAACGAATTAAACCTAAAGAAGATATTAAAAATTCCAGAGAGTTTTGGCAGGTGTCATAAAGGATTAAAGGAAGTTATGAGCAAAATCTGCAAGCAAAAAACCATCTCCAATTATTCATCTCAAGACCTATATATTTTTAATGAATGAATGAAATGTTGCCAAGCTGAAACGACCCAAAATCACGTGAAAAGGCATTGCATTGTATTGCATATATCAGAATTTACGTGGCGCCTCTTACAGTGCTATTCAGAGTAAAACGTAATCTCACGTTAAATAGTGGATAGTCGGTTGTATTGCGTAGCATGTCGTTCATTCTCTTTAAGGTCTTCTGGATACCAGTCCATATTGGTACCGATCGCTCCTTCGGAGCGTACCTGAGTAGGTTCAGAACTGTGTCGAAGCTCAACTGATTCGCATCGGCAATGGACAGTGCGTCAAGAACCACATGTGCTCGCTGTTGTTGAAGAAATACCTACAAGAAAGTAGGATGTTGTACCGATGGTCTCCTAAGCTGTTTTTAATCAATCAATCAATCAACCAATCAATCAACCAATCAATCGACCGATCAATCAATCAATTTTCCCCATTTTACGGCAGTAGAAAAACACGTCAAGACGATCTCATTAGATTACACGATGTACGTAGATTATCGAGGAGCACGGTGTTGTAGGCGGTATGTTCGTTGCCTTGCAGCCGGATGGCTGCAGGTCCAATTCCACCTCAAACCGCCTCGTAGGGACCTTGAGCAAGTCCTTCAGTCGCAATTGCTCGGGCGATTCGGCGTAAAACTCCGATGCAGTGTCCGCGCTGTAGTCGGGAGCGCTTCTAAGTAGGATCTTGAAGGGGCGCTACAACAAGTGCACATACATGCATTATCGGAGCAGAATCAATGTGTCATGTGTCACGGCATACCGAGTGATTTGTCATTAACTGAGTCGTTAGATTTTGCCATTGTTCTGGAGCGTAGTTGATTCGGAAATATCCGGCCTGATTGTAGTTGAACAGCGTCCAGCTGTCATTGTCCTTTGAAGGATTCGTGATGACCAGAGCTACAGAACCAACAACGCCTTTATCGATTACCACTGTCCTGAAACTTGTATTGGGTCGGCATCTAGAGTGCCAAGCTATAAACCTTAATGCTTAAGCGATAGCGCTATGTATAAAGTTTGCAGGTTTTTTTGCAAAAGATAAAACTACCGACCACTGGCGTAGTCAGGATTTCTGATGGGGGGGGGGTTATGGCCGGATGCTTGTTTTTCTTAAATAATTGGACAAATACCCTTAAAAATCGTTTTTCCTAAGCCAATGGGGGTTTAGCTCACAAACCCCCTTGTATACACCACTGCTACCGACCGATTGACCGAGAAAAGTCACAGTGTCTCGATCCGTAGCTCAGTTGAGAGAGAGCTGGTCGATAAACTGAGAGTCATCCACGCGACCCGGGTTCAAGCCTCGCACTGGGCAAAAATTTATTTGAATTTTCTGTTAGCTGCCAGTGGCGCTTTGCTGTTGTGTTGTTTGCCTCGGGTTCTGCTGAAAATAAGATAGCCCCGCCCACTTCTGGCTTGGCTGAACCAGGAGTGATCCAGCACTTAGGCCATTATTGTTAAGCCGGACCCACTGCTGTAAAGCCGACCTGCGTATCGTGCTATAGTGGACCGTATTTCGTATAACCTGTGAATGTAATCATTCTGCGGTTTGTCAGATTGAATGTTAATAAACGAATATTATTAACAGTAGAAAAGCAAAATGTCTGAAGGGTTTGAATAATTGAAACAATGTAGCTACATATTATAACCACTGAATGTTTTAGGAGCTTTGAAAACACGCGGTACCTAGAGAGAACACGCCGACAGTTTGAAAGGATCTTTTCAATAAAGAAGAACTCAAAAACACCCGCACTGACACACACACACACACACACACACACACACGCGCGCGCATACACACACAGACACGTACGCGCGCACATGCAGCACACACCTGGATTGGGGTTCCCAGGCGCAAAGAAAATTTTGTAGACCTGAGGCGCATAACGACGGGCATGAGGAGCTTGTGTGGGAGGAGTGAAGCTTGACATCCCGATACCATCATAGAACCTTATCTTCGAATGTACCAGTTGCATCAGCAGTATCATTTGGGACAAAATATAGGCGTAGGCTATCTCATAATTTCATTGGAGTAAACTTCAGACTTCGCAAAGTCTTTCACATCCCTTGAAATGGTATGAGACTTCAGGAGGCCACAACAAATAGCGGATCAAAGCGTAAAGCATTGCAAACAAATGTTGTAGGCCCTAATGGATGTGAATTTGTAACCGCCACATTATGATTTACATATTAAGCAACACAGATTTAGCGTCTACTCAAGCAAAACACCCAGATGAATGTCCTCAACTTGCTAAAATAGACAATCAAATATCACTGCTCGACTAGACACTAGCATACAATACCAAATCATTTAGAAACGAGAGATTTCGATTAGATCAGTATTGGGCGCATATTTAACAACATTCAACATTGTCTTATAATTACTTACAAGATTCGTTCTTCATCAAAAACCTGCCAATCGCTTTTCCTTCAGTTTGAAAATTAAGAGGAATGAACCACTTGTACCTAGAATGATAAACCAGATGGTAAGTTATCACAAGTCGCAAATCGGATCAAATCCTGGCCAAAGACCAGTACCATGGCGTTAAATCCGTTAAATAATTACCTAATTGTTCCATGCAGTAATCGAAAGTTCTTTTACCATAATTTTTTTCATTGTTTTTTCATTGCCTCGCACCCCTTTTTTCGGTGTGCTTCTTCGCCAGTTTTTAATCCAGACGTCTGACGGGGAAAAGGTGTCCCAGAAATGTCATTTCTCCAGACCAATTTGACAAAACTCTAGCAGTTTTATTTGGTGTTTACATTATAATAGACCATTACATGAATTGATATGCCATATCGTGATATTGTCTACTTTTATATGATTATAATGTTATTATTTACTACCATATGATACTATCACAGTACAATGAGAATTATTTACAGCATATATTTGTACACATTCTATTTTTATTCAGTTAATGACAGAAATGACACCACAGAAAAATAGTCCAACAGCAACAGAACTGAGTTGCTGAGCTTGATACATAAAGAAATTATTATTTCAAGTAATATTTCTATTTATTGAAATCTTAAGCCACTCTTTTTACCACCACTGAAATAATAGAGTAATTTACTTTACTTTGCTAAAAATCTTATGACAGCTTAACTGGTACCTTTACAATGTGGACATTCAAAAAGAAATAATTAGCCTATTGCAAGTATAGGGCCTATTTATTGAAGTCTTACACCACTCTTGTCTGAAGCCCCGAAAAAAGCGCACCAGTTATTAAACCAACACAGCCTGCAGGAAAGGTAAGGGCGTCTAGGCATTTTCTTTTACCCACTTTAAGCACTGTGTAGCTCTATGATTACAAATTTTAAATACAATTTAGACTGCTTTTTTACGTAAGTCAACGTGCGGACTTAATGAATGTGTACAAATAAACGTTCAAAATCTAAGCTAAAATAAGCTTAACACCAACCCGTTCGGTGAGGGTGGGTCATCCGGGTCGGCCGTACTATCCCTCAGAAACCGTTTCTGCGTTATATTGATTTTGTTGTCAGGAAGAAGTTGCATGGTGATAAGGGGAAACCCTGGCGAGAAAAGCCAGGCGTCCATAACCTCTGCGATGTTCGTATTTGGTTCGGCTTCCTGGAAGGAAACGTAAAACGTATGCGTAATTATTATAGGGCTATACGGTTCGGAAAGACATTCAACCTGCTACGAATAAAGCCCGCTTACGTCCTGCAGTTCTTGAAATACCAACTTCATATTTATAACTGAACTAGCTGTACCCAGCCACGCTTTGCTGTGGCAGAAAAGACATCCCCGCCGCTTTCGAAAATTAATTTGCGACTCGCTTATGACGTCACAGTACGCGACCTCATTGATCTTTCGTCTGCTGTGTCTGAAATCTGGCAGCCCTGCTGTTTTGTTCAATTTGCAAATGGCGGTCGAACGGATTGCAAAGTTCACTTTTTGTGGAAACGATTAGGTTTTTTTCGGAAAGAAAAACGTTCTGACCTTGTGCTAATGGAATGGAAGGTTTTGGTAAATTTTCACAACAATCGGTGCGTAAGTTTGGGCGTGATTGTGACCGCACTATTGGAAAGTTTCATTTTTATTTATATAGATGGTCACCTGGTCCCCAAGCGGTTAGAAAAATTACCGTTGACGGGTGACACGCAACCGTTCTGCTCGCAAGTTGAGGTGAAAATGAAAGTATTTGGCTGTGCATACCGCTTGAAGTGCGTCCAGAAGATCTTTCGTCAGAACTGATTTCATCCAATTCAGTCTCAAGTACCTCTAAGAATCAATCAAAGTCAATTTATCGTCAATTAGAAACAGTAGAACGGCAAATAATGGCTTGGGCAAATCGGAATGTAGCCGGAAGAATTTCAGGAAAAAAATAATATTTACATCAAACTTGTACTTTACAGTAAGTAAAGTCGTCCAAGGGCTGAAGTGAGGCGCTCATCTCCTTTTATTGGCCCTGAGCCGGCAATGGACGAATACCAAGACCCTGGACACGGGGCCATTGCATCACAGGACTTGCCGTTTACTTCCCAGCTTACGCCGGTGCCAAATTATACTGCTTGGTGATAGAGGCACGTATGCGTAAACAACTTGCCTAAGGTCGTTACCCGGATTCGAACCGCAACCGCGCTCTCCGTGAGCGAGCGCGTTACCGATCAGCCATCAGGTCGCACACTTTACAGTAACAGTCATTAATGACGACAATTCTAACATGCTAATTAGCTATGACATAGCCCCTTTGCGACTCATTATCCTTAGGAGAAAAGTTAAAATCGCATTAAATAAAGCTGCTCCGCCCATGTAGGATGAGCTCCAATTAGGCTCATATGACTTGGGACTTGGGACAATGATCTGGTTCATCGTTCGGACTTAGGCCCTACTAAAACTGCGCCTCTTGCCTTCTCTGCCCAACTCTATTGCTTATGACTAAAAATACTAATTTTCATGAATCCAATACCATTACCTTCTCTTCCTGTAATTATCCGCCTGCCTCCTTTATGCCCTCCATTGAACCTTGGTTTAGAACCGATTTTCACTCGCTCCTACCTATCAATTTTGTTTTGACTAAGCACCTGCATCATGCTGCATGTGACATTAAGATCTTCTATACGGTTTAATAGTGCCCGATCAAGCCAATCTACTTAGGCGCTGCTCGAATCTTACGACAGCGATAAGGAAACACGTAGCCTACATTTAAGTAGGCCTACATTATATACAATTATACTTAGATCTATGTAATTAATAATACATATATAGGTATTATATATATATATATATATCATATATATATATATATAGAATATATATGATACAGGGTTTATATACAGTGCCCACTTCTTACCCTCACACCGTGTCTGAACCGACGCCAACCCATATAGTCCTCCAGCATTTTCAGTAAGCATGTACCCTGACGGATATCAAACATCGGAACGTTTATGAATTATTAAAGTATCAATAATTTATTATTGGGCCACTAATTATATTATAGACTTGACAATGGATTATTATAATAAAAGTCATACAGCCGAGTTGACTGATTATAATAGGCAGGGATGCCACTGTGATGTATAAAAAAGGTCAGATCCGGCAGAAAAAAAGCTAGAAAGGTTGGGTCGAGAAATTTTAGAAAAATACATTGAATTTTTGGGCTTGAAATTTTTGAAAACCTTAACCATTAGGAGGGTGGGGAGCCACCTGCATGGACCGTCCCCCACATACATTGAGGGATTTGAGAGGACCGTTCCCCTTTAACCCCTAAGTCTCCGCCCATGTGTATAAGCTACTTGTAACTTTTATCTTAATCTGCAAATAACACAACTTTATTATTAGGCCAAAATTAATTGGTATATGTAACATTAATCTACCACAGGTATGTTTTCTTATAACTTTGGTTTAATAAAAAATTCAGAAAAAATAAAGGTATTGAAATCTTTCCAAATTTAAATTGTAAACATAAAGCCACATAGCCTAAGTTCATGCTGGTCAACTTAACGCAATTAAAATCTAATCAGACGCAAAGACCATAGATGTGTACTAAATTATACATTGTACATTTGTACTTAAAATTGTTACTTATAAATATTAATAATTGGCCCAAGAGGTTCATATCAAATAACTCTTACAAATTTCATTTCTTGTAGGAACCTACCACATGTATTTATCAAATGATGACTTAAACAATTACATACTGACACTATAGTTAGCTGAATCCTTGAGAGTACGGCGAAAACATAAGGAATGGCCTACCAGACAAAAATTAATTTAAGGAAAATAATAATAGACAGTAAATAAAGAAATAAAGTTACATACAAATTTAAACAAACCATAAAAAACGATGCGAAAAATAAATAACGGCAAAACGACATTTTTGTAGAGAATAAAAAAGGAAAAAACGTTTTTGGCAACTATGGTAGGCCCTAATAGCATTATTTTATATGCCTATAGAAAACTGTAATAGGCAACATTCACTCAATAAGGTTATTTAATCAAGAACGACTGATAGTTTTGAAATAATTCGATTCACTGCAAATGGTTTTTGATCTCGGTTGGTGTTATAAAATTCTATACCAAACTGCCGCGGAAACCCTGTCCGACGCCCGCGGAACCCTTGTGGTCCTCGGAACTACGGTTAGAAATCACTGCCATATGCAATGAAGACTTAGTGTATGCAAGCCTCCGACAGTAAAAAATAATGTAAACAAACCCATATCTATGCAATGAAGTAGGCCCTATATATAAAAACAATTGTATATAACCTACCTTTTTGCGTTTATATTGGCTGTACAAGAGATCTGCATAATACAGATATTCCGACACAATTGCAACTGGTGCGACTGGGTATATATAGCCCTCTCCGCATTCAAAAAGGGCTTCCTCTTTGCGTTCGAGCTCCTGTAAATGGGCGCAACAAAAACAACACCGCCATTACAAGATCGATCTGGAACAAATCTGTTTCATGTATATATATATATATATATACATATTCATGTATATATATGTATATATATTCCTATACGATAATCTTATATATATATTTTGGTAAGTCTGTGTGTTTATGGCTTTGTGGCTTTGTTAGCTGCTATGCAAGGCCACAGTTTTGAAGCAATCGACACCAATTCTTCGCATATGGGGTCGGGCTCGACCCGGAGCAGGTCATTGGGGGTCGGCGAATCTCTGCCACTATGGGGGCCAGGGTGTGTGTGCAAAAAACCTCATTTCTCTACTTTTTCAGCCGTTCCCAATTCCCATGCATAGTTTCACACTTATTGACCTGAAACGTTACACCTACACAATTTTTACACGGGCCACCTGGGGTGTGGGCGGGTGGTGGATGGGGTGCGGGAGAGGAGTGAATTTTTTTCTCTCCAGAAAACCAAAATTTCACGGTTGGCGTACCGTTGGAGGTTGGAGTGTGGTGGGCTGTCGTAGGGTGTGGTGGGGGTGGATGGAGGTGGGGTAGGGGTGGGAGGAAGAATTTTCCAGAAAACCAAAACTCTGATTTTACGGTTGGTGCCTCTGTTAGTGTGCACTGTGAGAGGCGCTTGATAAATTGACAGATACAATGCAATACAATAAGTCAACTTACTGCCAACCATATCGTGCGATTTAAGGCTGCAACCTTCATTCCATAGTAATCGGCCATGACAAACTCCAGCCAAACATGATTCCAATCTCGGCAAGTCACGACACCACCAAAGTACTGAAAGAAAAACTATCAGCATTAACTAAAAGTGTGATTCATTAATTTTCTTCTTCTTCGCTAACCTATTCGTCTAATTAGTCGGAAAATGTAAATAGCGAATTTTAAATAATTATAATTATTTACTAGATTAGGCCTATTCTAAGACTATCGAACTGAAATTTAATCATTCATAATTATCACTCTTGTTAATATTTCTGCGTTATTGTCAGATTGTTCTTCTTAATAAAACGAATATAGGCCTATACAGATGTTCCTCATGTCAATGCTCTGAGCGAGGAATTCTTTTCATAGAATTTCCTGGATGTATACTTTGTATAGGCCGAATAGGCACTCACATTGTCATGTATAGGCCCACAAACTCCCACACTGGTTGCACACTGCCAGCGCCAGTCCCAAGTCTTGGTAAAGGAGGGGGCGCCGCTAATGGCCTTTGTTATCACGCAGTGACGTTGAACTGCAAGTATTACTAGCATAATAGACCTGCATAGATCTACATGTGCGTTGTCACCAGTGGAGACAATTTACCCACGTGGAAAAAACGGTCGGATTATGTGTTTCAGTATCAACAAATTGTAGGCGGTCACTGTGTATTACAGCGTCGAAGGCCCTTGAACAAGACAGTCTTTCGAACACAGTAATTAATTTTGTCCTGCGCAATCTCTTTGTCGTAGGCCTTACTCACCTCTGAACTTTTGAAGGGATGACAATATCAATCAATAATGCCTGCAGCACTTCGCATTGGACTGTTTGCAACGACACTATTGTGCATGTATGTGCTTTTGTTATGACGCCTCTTCAAGATGTCTAGTCAGATGCGCATTCAAGTGCTCAGGGCTTTTTTAACGTGCAATTGTACACAAAATGTGCAGTTCTAAATGGATTTGTGCAGTTGTAGAAGCACTTCTGTACGGTTAAAACTTGCGAAAAGGTCATTCTCCTCCGATTTGAAGTTATTTACCATGGAGGATGTGAAAGGAAATAAGCAGTTGTGCAGTTCTAAAAATTCTTTAAAAACAGCCCTGCAAGCGCTCCCGAATAACCTACAGGGCGGACACTGAAACGGAGTTTCACGCCGAATCGCTAAGCGAGCAGTTATTGCGACTTGCGAGTGACGGACTTGCCCAAGGTCTCTACGCGGCGGCTTGACGTGGATTCGAACCTGCAGCCCTACGGCTGCAAGGCAACGAACAAACCCACTACACCACCGCGCCCCACAGTATACAACAGAATGTCCTTCAATAACTTACGGATGCGGCCACTCCATTTCCGAGAACGATTCGATTGCGTTGTGCACCTATAACGTCTGAGTGCGATTTATTGAAAGTGACATCACCGAATAAGTAAAAGTTCAGTCCGAAGTGATGGTGTCCAGTCGGGGTGGTCGCAAATCCAACACCAAAATGATCTACAAAATACCAAAGAGTCATGATCCTCTGTATCGATTCCTCGTATACTAATCAGTTTACCGTTGTGCTTTACGCTTGGACAACTGGATTAAAGTGCCTGATTTAGATTTCTTGATAACGAATGGAATAACCGCAATTCTCCGCTTCATTCA
The DNA here is from genome assembly GCA_945859605.1 of Lumbricus rubellus. NCBI lineage: Eukaryota > Metazoa > Annelida > Clitellata > Crassiclitellata > Lumbricidae > Lumbricus > Lumbricus rubellus. The sequence goes on from OX243818.1 coordinate 19,586,355, forward strand.
TATATACATTACATATATTATATGTAATGTATGTATGAATGAATGTATATATGTATGTATGTATTTATATGTTTGTATGTATGTATGTATGTATGTATGTATGTATGTGTGTGTATGTATGTATGTATGTATGTATGTATGTATGTATGTATGTATGTATGTATGTATGTATGTATGTATGTATGTATGTATGTATGTATGTATGTATGAATGAATGTATATATGTATGTATGTATGTATGTATGTATTTATATGTATGTATGTATGTATGCGTGTATGTATGTATGTATAGTTGTGATATGAAATAGTCCCAAAATTCTCTACAATTCTGTCCAAATAATTATAATGGTCGGGCTCCTGCATATTGCATTGCCGAGTCTGCTACATCTGGCATGTAGCCTAAATCTTTGAGCAGCGGCGCCCGCATGCAGGCGTACGCACTTACGCAAGTGCCGTGCGTACAGCGCTGAAGACTAAAAATAATAAATAAAGTACAAATTAAAACGTAAAATATTATAAGCTGTGTAATTCTTACTCTATTGAATCGATATATAATCTATCGTTTCAAACAGCATCTAGGCCTATGCGTATACCCAAAATGCAGCAAAAAGTTTAATTAGGCCTATGTTGGCGATGCCTCACAATCGCCAGTAGGCATATAAAGCTCGCTTCGATCGCCGTTCGCTTCATTTTTGTGCAAGTTGTACGTACAGGAAAAAAATCCTGGGGGCGCCGCTGTCTTTGAGCGTTGTAGTTCTCAAGCGTGTCTCTATTGCCATGAGTCAACTGACACTCTAATTGAGTAACTGGAAAATCGTTTGCAGTTAAAGCCCTTTTAGTTTAGTTCGTAGATGATCCAGAATGACATCATCGACGATGATGTTTGAAGTTTTCTAGTGACGTAATTGTTTTGAATTACGGAATTTTCAATTGCCTAAGCCTAGGACTCTGTAAGCCTAATGACTGCAACTTGCGGACCGCAATAGTAAGAAATAAAATGCCCAACCTATATTACTGTGGGCAGGCACAAATTCTGGCAGGGCAATGACCAGAGTAAAGACGTTTCTACTAGGGCATTTGTCCTGCCATGCCCTGGCGTAGCGCCGCCCTTTGACCCTTGACGAGAGAGACAGACAGACAGACAGACAGACAGAGACACAGACACATACAGAGACAGAGGGAAAAAGAGAAAAGAGAAAAAGAGAAAGAGGGAGGGAGGGCGGTAGGGATAGAGAGAAGGAGGGAGGGAGGGAGGGAGGGATGGAGGCAGGACGGGGAACGGGCATTTAAGGCAGATCAAAATAAAGCATCACAGCTCTGTAAGCCATCTTATAAATGCCTTTCCCTAGAGTGTCATTTACCTATTTTGTCCAGTGCGGTAATGTTCCCCAATTCATCAGCAAGATAATCGTTAATTTTCACTATTTCATCTAGGGCGTAGTCGACCTGGTCAATCCTGTGTGGACCCATCCAGAGGCGATGCTAAAAAAGACAGCAAGATCACGCAGCTATCGATGACTACAATTATAACGGAATGCAATTGAGGAAGAAGACAGTTTTATTTGGAGGTTAAATATTGAACGAGTAGCTAGCGAAAAAGTTTACGAATAGCGAGTCATGATGCAACAATCTTTTCAGTCAATTTCTTCAGTTGATAAAAAAAGCTATTTTCAAATTCTCATATCATTCTTCAGTTGTTGAAAAAGTTATTTTCAAATTCTCATAATATGATTCTGTTGGTTGCAAAAGAATGCGGTTCAAGCCCCGGGGTGGGAGCATGGACGGAGACCTAGGGTACAGGGGGACGGATCCCCTCAATATTTGGGTTGGGGACCGCCCATGAATTTGTCCCCCCCCCCCCCAATACTTGAGTTCTAGGACATGGACATATGCCATGCACGTCGCGAGATCTTCGATTAAAAGACCGGAGGACTAAAAAAGTCATCAACTTTTGACACGAAAAATGGTGAGCTTATATTCTTCCGAAAATTTCGACCGAATAATTATTTCAGAAATATCATTATAAATTTCTACAGTGTTATCTGCTGTTTGTCCATTATGAGCAATTTTCCTTAAGATGACAGTTTAAGATGTTACCATTACAGTTTGCAAATTTAAAATATTTTAGGCAATTAAACTATGCCTCTGAGCACGGATATCATGAATAATTATTATGTAAAGATGTCAGTTTAAAAAGCTACAGGTTTAGTATGGAAATCAAAAAATTATAAACAATTGGGATGCGACTCTCTGAAGTCTTAAACCATGACTAAGCTTATCAGAATTTAGACTGCGCAAATTTATTAAGAAGACACCTTAAACTCCTACAATCACAATAATAAATTCAAAAAAGATAACTGTGGAGGAGACATTTATTGAAGTCTTAAACAAATTATGAGATATTTTGCTGAGATCATGGCCTAAAAGGTTTCCATTAAAGTGTGGAAATTTCAAAGATTTTAAAACTCAATGGAAGTTTTGAGGTCTTGAACTAGCACTATTAGCACTGAAATGATGAACAATTCGTTAAAATGACAGTCCAAAATGCTACCATTCCAGTGTTAAATTTTTATAAAAATCTGCATGGAAGGGACACTTTGAAGACTTAGACAAGGACTATTGGCACTGAATTGATGAACAAATTTGACATGGATGGAGGAACACTTTTGGATTCTTAGACCAGGACTATTAGCACCGAAATGATGAGCAATTTTGCTAAAATGACAGCCTAATATGCTACCATTGCAGTGTGGAAATTCAAAAAATTTCGATATCTGGAGAGGGGCACAAAGCACCTCGGGGATCGTCCTTCGACCGCTCGTCCGCCCCCTCCAAAGTTCGGGCCAAGTCTCCGCCGTTGGCTGGGAGTTGACATTAAGAGATTTAGACATCTAGTGCTAGCACGTGTGGGACGCAGGGGCGCAAGCTGCTGCGGAGCGACCTTGGGCAAGTTGCTTACCTATCATTGTCTGTGAGGAAGGTAACGGGAAACCGACTCACTCATCTCATTCCCGGGTGGCGAAAGCCATAGAACTTGCCTACGGGTTAACGGGAAGAGAACCATCATCATATGATTCTTCAGTTGTTGAAAAAGCTATTTTTCAAATTCTCATATGATTTTTCAGTTGTTTAAATTCTCTTCATTTGTTCAAAAAGCTATTTTCAAATTCTCTTCAGTTGTTGAAAAAGCCATTTTCAAATATCTCTTCAGTTGTTGAAAAGGCTATTTTCAAATTCTCTCATGCCTCTTCAGAGTAAAGAAGTATCCTACTTTGTAGCTCCTGGCATAATTATAATTTTATGATGTTAGTCTGCGCTTCTAATTAAGCTATAAAAATTATGATCAGCTCAACTGACTTGTTTTTGCTCATTTTAAGTGCTGCGCCATAGACTTATTGAATGATTGTGAATCAATGATCATGTATGCAAAACGACAGAGTAGTTACCAGTCTTCCGTCCGCAGACGTGCGGTTTTTGAAGACATAGTTGCTGACGACAAAAGAGACTGAGTTGATCGATAGTCTAGGACTTCTTATGAACTTAGTATCTGTCCAATTACTGTCGAATATCGTTACACTCTGCAGGAAGAAGATGAAAAACTCAACTCAAACAAACAACAAAGAATTCAAACAAACTTCAGATTACGAGAGAGGCAAACAGACAGATACAGAGGGAGAGAGAGAATCCAACAGTCCAGCAGTTGTTCCTGTTTAGCAGTGTATGTATGTATGTATGTATGTATGTATGTATGTATGTATGTATGTATGTATGTATGTATGTATTTATGTATGTATGTATGTATGTATGTATGTATGTATGTATGTATGTATGTATGTATGTATGTATTCATTCATTCATTCATTCATTCATTCATTCATTATTAGAATTTATATAGCGCCTCTTCAAGAAACTACTCAGAGGCGCTCCCATCCCAGCCACGACTAAAGAAAAAAGATTTAAGATTGACTGGTGGAGGAGATGGAGGTTTGGGGGGGAGGTCATTCCAGATTGACGGCCCCACAACCGAGAAGGCTCGGCGCTGTCTGGTAGCTAAGCGAGCCCGTGGAACAAGCAGTTGTCCCTTCGCAGCGGAGCGAAGGGCCCGACGCGCTTCAATGTCAGAGACTGGGCGACAGAGGACGCGCAGATAAGATGGAGCACAACCAAGAATACAGCGAGAAACAAGGGCAGCAATTCGGTAATGAATGCGTTGGGCTATTGGCAACCAATGCAGCACATCACGCATGTAAGCAGAGACAGACGAAAATTTAGGAATTCGTCCGATGAGACGGGCAGCAGAGCGCAGAACCCGATATAACCGACCCAGGACCTCAAGGGGAAGGCCAACAAGTATTGAGCAACAATGGTCAATACGACTAGTAACAAAGGCGTGAACAAGCACAACTAGCGCATCATGAGAGAGAGAGAGAGCGAGCAATCACTCGTAGCTGACGAAGCTGATAATAATGTATGTATGTATGTATGTATGTATGTATGTATGTATGTATGTATGTATGTATGTATGTATGTTGTATGTATGTATGTATGTATGTATGTATGTTGTATGTATGTATGTATGTATGTATGTATGTGAGTATGTATGTATGTTGTATGTATGTATGTATGTATGTATGTATGTATGTATGTATGTATGTATGTATGTATGCATGTATGTGTGTATGTATGTATGTATGTATGTATGTATGTATGTATGTGTAGCAGCGGAGGCTGACAAATAAGATAGTACAGCGGGAATGAATGATAGATACATGTAGATAGAAAGAAAGAGAGACAGACGTAATGATAGAGAGTGAGTGAGTGAGTGAGTGAGTGAGTGAGTGAGTGAGTGAGTGAGTGAGTGAGTGAGTTAGTGAGTGAGTGAGTGAGTGAGTGAGGGATACACGAAAGCTGGACGGGACAGAGCAGACCAGTTGAGCACAGAGAGGAAAGAGGGAGATACAGAGAGGAAAGAAGGAGAGCAAGAGGCCAGACAGACAGAAGGACAGAGGTTAAGAGCAGCTGAGCTGCTTGGCAACGGACTAGGAAGGTGGCTAGCAACCAATAGGAACAAGCCACGATAGCTTAAGAGAGTCAGTATTATAACGGGTATGAGCTCTGAAGTCAGCGCTCAACGGTCAGCCGTCAGTCGTCGTCGTTGTCATAAGAGCTGTCATCATCATCAGAGTTATCATTAGTAAATTCAGGTTGAATTCGTTAGTGCAGTACTGTCTGAGATTCGTAATCATCAGAGTCGTTATAATGAATAATGTCTTTTTCAATTGATCTGCATTGTGTGAGAATAAAAGATGAAACATCATCGACTATTTCCTCTTCTCCCGATCGAACACTTGAACTAGCCAAGCGATTGGGCAGCACTATATATGTATGTATGTATAATGTATATATGTATGTATATATGTATGTATGTATGTATGTATGTACAATTGTACATGTATGTATGTATGTATGTATGCATGTATGTACATGTATGCATGTATGTATGTATGTATGTATGTATGTATGTATGTATGTATGTATGTATGTATGTATGTATGTATGGATTGTTGGTATGTATGTATGTATGTATGTATGTATGTATGTATGTATGTATGTATGTATGTATGTATGTATGTATGTATGTATGTATGTATGTATGTATGTATGTATGTATGTACATGTATGCATGTATGTATGTATGCATGTATGCGTGCATGCAGGTATGCATATATGTACAATTGTACATGCATAATGTATGTATATATGCATGCATGCAGGTATGCATAATGTGTACATTTGTGTATGTAGGCCCATAATATGTATGTATTTATGAGCACTGTTATAGCGACCCATGAAGATTCTATTCAGAGACCGTCCCGACTACATGCGGATATCGAGCCTTAGTCGAAACGGACGACGAAGCGGTTGGCCGAGGGAGAGAGAGAAAGCGACCGGGCGGCGATCGACCGACTGAAGCTTCGTACGGCAATCGAGTTATTTAGAATTTTAGACGAAGTCACCAGATCAAGTTGGCAGCAAATTCAATTCCTCTGTTTTTGTTCGAGGTTGGCGGTAATTATTAGGCTACTACCGTTTCGGTATCCAACATTGTGCTAAGACCGAATATTCTCTGCATTTAATTCATTCACTCGTTCAAGAACCCATATTTGCGATACTACTTCAAGGGGAGGAACTACTAAGAAGCGCTCCTGACTCTAGCACGGCAACAAAGTACAGTTTTGAGTTTAAGAAAAAAAATGGTCCAGCAAGTGCCCCAGGAATCAAACGTAGCTCCTGTGATTTTCAATAAATTCCAAGTGCTTGAGCTTTTTAATGCGTCATAGCAACAAGCGAATGTGCAATGTTCTGTCCCAATTACCCACTGATATGATCCAGCTGAAAACTTAACTGTTGATAAACTTGCGGATTTGATTTATTATTTCTAGTATAAAAAGTGTGATGTCAGAAATTGCTATTAAATCAGCAAAATAAGTGAATAGCCTAATGATAGTAGCTAATTTTAGTGAATGGGTACGGCGAAAGTTGTAAAAAAAATTAACCGGGGACGTTCAGACTATGATCCACGTGGAGTTGGGTGTGAAAAGAAGACTGTAACAATGGGGTCGCCGTAAGAAAGACTTGCAATTGAACCCCTCAGCCCTCTCAATTTGCACCTTGTGCATGAGAGGCGTAGAGATATATTCTTAAAAGGTGTCAGGAAGAGCAGCGGTTGTTCTAATAAAAATACCTTTTGCTATAGGGCTCGAATTCAGAAATGCAGCAGGAAGAAATGGTGATTTTTTTTGACAAGCCCTAGACGTACATTAGGAGGCCATGGAATATCAGCTAGGCCTACACTCTGGCTACCGGGTACACTACAATATGGCGGCCATTGCTGCCATAACAACGAAAGCTGCGAGTAATGCACACGACAACATGAATTCTGAAAACTTGGCCAACCTCTTGGGAAGACCGGTAAATGCACGACTGTCACTCGTTGTTTTCCCCCATACATTACAATACCATACAACTGAAATTTGATAACGCCCTACTTACAAAGCTCAGTAGTACTAGTGCCCCATACAATACAATACAATACAATACCATACAACCGAAATTTGATAACGCCCTACTTACAAAGCTCAGTATAGTGCACAATACATGTATCCCCCCAGACAACATACGTGATCGGCATATGACAGTACTGCACCAAACTAGTGACGATAATAGTCATCATCGTCAACGTCATCGTCATCGTCAACGTCATCGTCATCGTCAACGTCATCGTCAACGTCATCGTCATTGTCAACGTCATCGTCATCGTAACACGTTATCGTCACCATCAAAACATGCGTTGGTTGTTCTAAGAAATTTAAGAAGGAAGCGAGTTTAACGATAATAATTGGAAGAACTAGGTTACATGTATGAGATACTGTAGCTGATAGTATGAGAGACTGTAGTTGATAGTATGAGAGACTGTAGCTGATAGTAAGAGATACTGTAGTTGATAGTATGAGAGACTGTAGCTGATAGTATGAGATACTGTAGTTGATAGTATGAGATACTGTAGCTGATAGTATGAGAGACTGTAGCTGATAGTATGAGAGACTGTAGTTGATAGTATGAGAGACTGTAGCTGATAGTAAGAGATACTGTAGTTGATAGTTTGAGAGACTGTAGCTGATAGTATGAGATACTGTAGCTGATAGTATGAGAGACTGTAGGTGATAGTATGAGGGACTGTAGCTGATAGTATGAGAGACTGTAGTTGATAGTATGAGAGACTGTAGCTGATAGTAAGAGATACTGTAGTTGATAGTATGAGAGACTGTAGCTGATAGTATGAGATACTGTAGTTGATAGTATGAGATACTGTAGCTGATAGTATGAGAGACTGTAGCTGATAGTATGAGAGACTGTAGTTGATAGTATGAGAGACTGTAGCTGATAGTAAGAGATACTGTAGTTGATAGTTTGAGAGACTGTAGCTGATAGTATGAGATACTGTAGCTGATAGTATGAGAGACTGTAGGTGATAGTATGAGGGACTGTAGCTGATAGTATGAGAGACTGTAGCTGATAGTATGAGATACTGTAGCTGATAGTATGAGAGACTGTAGCTGATAGTATGAGATACTGTAGCTGATAGTATGAGAGACTGTAGCTGATAGTATGAGGGACTGTAGCTGATAGTATAAGAGACTGTAGCTGATAGTATGAGAGACTGTTTAGTCTGTTGGTTGACTGTTGATACCAAGTTTAAGTCTAGTACTGTTGTCAACTTACCTCTACAGGCATGTTCGACTGAGCGGTGAAGTTCCGCTTGTGACGAATTGTGACCGTGAACCTCGTTCTGTACATTGGGTGGTCGAAACTGGGAAAGCCCGTTTTTGCCCAATCAGGTTTGAACACGCTTAATACTACCGGGCTACCAAACAGTGAAACAGAAGTCAATAAAACACATCAGTTGGAAACTACGTGTATTATAAAAATTACTATTAGACTTTGAATCGTCGATGTCAATAAAATGATATTAGCGTAACCTACTTCCTGCAGTAATCCATCGGAATTTCGATTAGAAAAACGTTAAACGGATTTTATGTTCTATCGAAGATTGTCACAAATTTCTGTCACAAATTTTTGCCACAAAGATCTTGTTGTTATGCCTATGAAGTATGAAAGTCTATATTATAGGCCTATGCTTGCACGCAGATAGAAATATTTCTGCAGTCCTAAATAAATAACCTTAGAACCTTAGTCCTTCCCGTGCAGCTCTGCACATCGGGCAACGCAGCTTCTCCACTCCACTCTGTCCATCGCCACTTCGACAGCATCGTTCCATGTCATCTCAAGATCTTGTAAATCCTCTCGTATAAATAAATAAGCCTATATTAATATAAAAAACCTGATAATTTAAAAATAGAAATGTGCTAATTATATATATATATATGTATATCACTTTCGAAAGCATAGAGTTTGCATACATGTATGCACACAAGTATGTACACTTCTTCTTTCTTTCTCCTCCGTCAGGTATTCGCCGACGATGAGGCTCTAACAAAACGTCTCCATTTCGGCCGGTCTCTTGCGAGTTCTATTGCCCTTCCCAGCTCCATTCCTCTGTCTTCTATGTCCTCCAGTACGTTGTCTATCCGTTTCTTCTTCGGTCGTCCTCTGCTCCTCGTTCCCTCCACTTCTCCGTGCAGCGCTTCCCTCCACTTCTCCGTGCAGCGCTTTTGCCGGCATTCTTCCGCTCTCCATCCTGATCACATGTCCATACCATGTTAGTTTTCTTTTCTTTATTCTTTCCACTACTGTTTCCTTCTGGTCTAGTTCTTCTCGTGTCACCTCATTCCGTATCTTTTTCTGTCCGTGATCTATTCAGTAGACCTCGTAGCCATCCCATCTCCGCCACCAGCAGTCTTCTCTCGTCCTCCTTTTTTACGCACCAAGACTCTGCTCCATACATGAGGACCGGTATCACCAGCGATTCATATAGCTTGATTTTTGTTCTTGTTGAGATGTTGCCTGATCTCCATAGTCTCCTCATGCAGCTTCCCAAACATTGCTGATGCCAGCCCAATTCTTTTTCTTATGTCCCTTGTCGACTCTGCATCTTCCGTAATTAGGCCACCCAAGTACGCAAATTCTGCCACCTGCTCCAGCTCCTCTCCCTCCAAGGTGATGGTTATCTTCTCTTTTTTCTTACCAATTGTCATTGTTTTGTCTTCTCTCCATTGATCCTAAGCCCGAATCTTTTACTACTTTCGTGTACCCTGGTCGTTAACTCCTGCAGTTGGCTTTCGCTTTCCGCCATCAGATCTATAATCATCTGCAAATCTTAGGTTGTTGACGTTAAGTATGTACACATTGGACATTTAATCATAAGCCGCATAAGCCAACGTGATTTTGACTCTTAAACGTGCCCCAATGCCAGTCCCAAGCCTTGACGTAGAGACTAGAGAAGACAGCGCGATTGACCTCCTTCACCCCACATTGCTGTTAGACTGACACTAGCCTACCTTTACTCTTGAAAGCAAATTCTCTGAATTATAGTTACCACGAAACAGTCCACAAACTTGCATCGCATGGAAAAGATTTATACGATGGAGATACACAACCAGTAGGAAAGAAAGAGACACTATAGTCAGGGCTGTAATCAAGGGTAGGCCTATACGCGAGTATACGGCGTATGCTTACCTCCGGGGAAAAACGGCATATACTCACCTCCCGAATAGTAGGGTGTACGCGGGTAAAAAGGAGGGTAGACCGTTCACGCTAGTAAATTTTGGGCGGTGAAATTATGATATTTTTTTCTTTTCTCGAAATTTTGGCCAGATGATTAAAAAAAAGGTCGTCAGAAATTTCGGGCCCAAAAAGGTCGACTTTCTTCCCGGCCAGCGTGTAGGCCTACTCACCTCAAATGTAGGTCTACCAGTACAGCCTTGACAATAATTCGTCAACAACAATAGGATCAATCACTATTGATTTATTTCACTCACTTCCGTTCTCCTGTTTGTGGGTGGTAATAGCCGTCGATTAAGATGCCATGCGCTTGTCTAAATTCTGTGTTGAACACTGCATTCATTTTGACCGTGTCTCCTTTCATCATAGGCTCTGCAGTCCGTAATACTTCGTCGAACCCGTTGCCGACTCTAAATATGTTAGTGATGTTCAACTTTTTCGTTCTATTCACAATGACCTCATAGTGCTCATCCACGGTGTTAAGTGCCACGTTCATTACAAGAAAATTCGTTGTGTTGACGACATTCAACACAAAGGACACTTTTCCGTAAGAATAGTGTCCTCGCATGCCCGTATGGATAAATATGTCGTAGCTAATTGGCTCAAAATTTCGGAAATGATGAAACTCATCTTTCCAGTCCTCCGGAGGAGGAGCTGAGCTGGTGTAGGTAGAAGAGGCAACCAGCAGTAGAAGCACAAGGAGGTCCATTCCTATGGATGCAGCCGCTTCTAAACATAAAACCAGGCAACAGGTAGGCTTAAGCAAGTAAGTAAGTAAGTAAGTAAGTAAGAGGTAATTAGGTAAGTAAGTAAAGTAAGTAAGTAGGTAAGTAAGTATGTAAGTAGCCTAAGTAAGAGGTAAGTAAGTAAGTAAGTAAGTAAGTAAGTAAGTAAGTAAGTAAGTAAGAAAGAAGGTATGTACTTCATTGAACCACCTGCAATAGCACTGAATAAGAACAATGTAAGCTACAGTTATGGATGACAATGGCCGAAATGGGTTTCCCTGCACATATCATTGATCTACTGAACAAATTATACTGCAAACAACAAGCTAAAGTAAAGGTTGCAGGTACACTATCAGGAGGTTTCAGAATAAAGAAGGGAGTGAGACAGGGATGTGTGATGTCACCTCATTTGTTCAACATCATGGCAGAGATGGTTATGAGAGAGGCACTGGAGGGATGGCAGGGAGGAATACGGATAGGAGGCAGGGTCATTACCATGGGCGCCCGCACATAGGGGCAAGGGGGGCACTTGCCCCCCCTGGAAAAGTGAAACTAATTTTTCTAACTACTACTTTTGAGTTTTTAACAACTTTCTTCGCATTAAAACACTAATGATACCAATGATACACACAGTGAAAGTCATAAATTTATGTTTAAAAATCTTTATAGAAATAAATACATATAGTGCCCTTCATGGACCTACTTTTTAACATCTAATTTTGGATTTTTAAAAAATTTCGCACTTAAGAAACTATTCATATTAAAAATAATACACGAAATGAAACTGAGAAATTTGCATTAAGAAACCTCTTTTAAAAATACCCGTGTTTTTAGTTTCCAGCGCTGTATTCTCAGGCTCTTGTAACGGAAAAAATTCAACCGTGACCATCGTAAAAATTTTGCCCCATCCCGGAAAATTT
>OX243818.1:19598441-19853441 GCA_945859605.1 Lumbricus rubellus
ATAGGTTGTCAGAAAATGTCCAGTCAAAGCCATACCTTGATTCCCTTCCAATTTGCTACCCCCTTCTAAACTTTCTGGATTCGTCACTGCACGACGTCATTTATTCCGGATTTATTTTTCAGGCGGAAGTAAAATCTTGCCCCCCCCCCAATTGCTGAAACCTCCCTTCGCCTATGTCGGGCCTCATAATCATAGCAACGGAGACACTCATAGCATGAGATGAAAGAAGACTTGTGAGTCGACCCCAATAAGTCGCCCCAGTCGACTTGGTCATCCCAAGTCGAGTCGAGTCGTTTCTGCTAACCGCAACTGAACCTAAAGTTGAATTTTGCAGAGAGAAGTCACTTGAAGTTGTTTTTCCATGAGTCGAATTAAACCGACTTGAGGCACAAAAAACTGAATTTTTCACTTCAAACCAATGATCGTGAGACCAGAGTAGTGATCTAGGCTATAATTATTAAAGCAGTTTTGCCTTAAATAATAGTTTGATCAAAGTATATCAGAATGAAAATCAGTTATTCCCATGGTATAGATCAATCCAGATAATTTGCCTGCAAGGGTCCCTCACTATGAAAACAGAACACCCATTAGTTGCATTGCCATCCTTTCTGGCAGTCTTTCCTCATCTTTCACCTCAAATCTGTGTTCAGCGCTTCTGAAAAGACTCTTGCTGAGAGAAGCGCATTATAAATGGTCATACACAGTACAGTAGCCTATAATATTACTATAGATGCATGAATACTTACACTGGCAAAATAAGCAGCAGGAACGACCAGAAGGTGTTCGGCTCTGTGTAGTTCTGTGTAGTTCTGTGTAGCTCAGTGTAGCTGAGACTCTGCGGTTGACTTCAGGAAGAACACTGAAGCTCAATAGAGAGAGACCTCGTATTTATGTGGAAACTTCTGACAACGTAGGCAGTGGAAATGAAGCGACTTGTAGCAATTATAGAGATAACATTTGACAGAAAACAACCTGATGTACGCTGCTGTTTTCAAATGTCTTCTGTCTCGCACGAGTTAGGCATTCTCCGTTTTATCGATATGAATGGCTTCTTGCAGGAAAATGTTTTTCCCAATGTCAGAAAGGCAAATAATTTAGGTTTAGTAATTTTGTTCAAGTATTATATTTTCACTGTCGCTTTTACGAGTGGAATTTGACGTAAATTACGCACGCTATCAGAAGAGTAAGTAGTTATGTTATGTTATATACACGGTGAACGAAAAAACCGAACCTCTACAATACATAAAGAAATTAACACCAAACATGTAAAAATATTATTGAAAATAAAACTATTTTATTCCCAACTATAAACTTAACTAGTTTTGATCATTATACGCTATTCCAGCTAAAACTTGAAGTCATTTAAAATGTTTCAAGGAGGGCACAGCGACTGAACTAACGAAGGTCAACAAGCAGGCTCGGCTTGAGCGACCAAGGCAGTTGCTGATGCGCTATCCTTAAACTTGATTCATTTCAAATAGCCTAGGCCCGTGGACTATAATAGCTGGTCTGTGATGCAAGAAAAAGTTTACAAGAAAAGGTACGTGATGTCGGAGAACTGCGTCAGCGTATAATTTTGGCACGGGACGAATCTGATCAAGCTGTAATTGATTCAGCAACTAGTCAGTGCCGAGCGCGTCTACGTGCGTGTTTTGAGGCCGAAGGAGGATATTTTGAACACACATTATAACTAACAAATGATGGTTATCTGATTCTTGTCCTTTAAGCTGAATTTTCTCCAAATTGTATTACAAAATTCGAATTATTACACAAATTGTCGTAGCAATAGGAGAGGTTCGGTTTTTTTCCGTTCACCGTGTAGTAGTTATGTTATGTTATGTTAGCCTATGTTATCTATTTCTGATGTCGTTATTAGAACTTGAGACACGTAATGCGTTGTTTGGTTTTTGCAGACGTCGCATTCTGTGCGTTTCCTGCGACAACAAAATGCCGTCTTCTTGTGATTTACTTTGCGCATCTGCACAGACGACCAAAAATAATGTGGAAAACGTCAAATGAATTAATAGTTATCTTTGGAAATCGCAGCGTGGCATTTTGGATGCGAGACTCACAAGCAAAGTGAAGTTAAGCAAGTGCAAAGATAGCCTAGGTAACTAGGTACTTTCAGGGAATGTCACGTCTGGAGAATTGGTTGACACTCTGGCATGAGACGCGCACGGTCGCGGGTTCGCTTCCCGGTATACCTCCCAAAGGTCGATTCAACCTTCCAATCGATAGATAGCGCTGGTAAAAATCAGTAGTAAGACGTGATCAGCCCCCTGTTGACTCATTGCTCACAGATCGTATGATCTGTTTTTATAACTTGCCCCCACTAGGTCCCCCGCTGGGTTTCACCCCTTTTGGGATCACGAATCAGTTTGCCGTGTTGGCCACTGTTGGGTCCTTAGCTCTTCATGTAATTCTTTAGAAGTCTGCTGTTTAGCTCTATTCGATAGCTATAAATTTGGACTCTTCCACCGTCTATATGCTCAATTGCTCGTGCATTGAAGCGTACGTCTACTGCCGTGGAGTTGACACAGTGGACTCAGTTGCGCTGACGCACTCTACCATTGATGCCCGTTTTAGCTGCATGGCCTCAAAACGCTTGCTTTTGAATCCATCGAAAACCCAGTTCATTTAGTCGGGTGGTCGCAGACAGCTGGCTAGTGTCGACCAACCCCTGGTAGCTTAGAATTTAGACTTTCCTTTACAGTCCTTACTGCTTTCTCGCGTAACGTTTGCAGCTTTATTGCGACACTTGAGTAACTTAGTCTTTTGGAGCATACCAACTCGGTTACACGAAATGTCTACCATCTCCGTCAGTTGCATGTTATCCGAGGTCTATCTTCCATGATGCTACTATGGTCCTTGTTCAAGCCTTCGACACCAGCACAGCTGATCAAATTCTCAATGCTGCTCAGTTTTTGCTGGTCATCCATACGGCTTAATATGGCGCCTTACCAAGTGCTTCATTCAGCCGCTCAGCTTCATACTATTCCAAAATGTGTCTCAGTTTCCGTCTACTTATCTGATCTCATGCAAAGTTTCCAGTCTCCTGTCGAGCTTTGAGTTCTTTGGCTAAGCAGAACTCATAGTCCCTCGAACAGACAGAATCGAGCTCGGTTATATATTGACCACTCCATTTTGAATGTGTTCCAGCTTGCGCTGTGCTTACTGCCTCAGAATCATTTGCATGGCGGCCAGCAGTTGCCCAAGACCTTTCTCTTTTAGCCGTGGTTGGCCTTATGGAGTGCCTCTGAGTAGGTTTCCTGAATGAGTGCTATATAAATATCCGGAATGAAAAATCAATTACACGAATGAATAAGTGAAATATGCGATAAACCCTGTAGCCTACAACGCCTATGTAGTGATTCTGTTAATAGAATAATGTTAATATTTATATATTATACTAGCTGGGGTACCCGGCGTTTCCCGGGAATTTTAGGATTCGGCCCGTTCCCGGTCAATCCCTCCGTCCGTCCGTCCGTCCCTCCCTCCCTACGTCCGTCCGTCCCTCCGTCCGTCCGTCCCTCCGTCCGTCCCGCCGTCCGTCCCTCCTCTCTGCCTCTCCTCCTCCCTACCTCTTTACCTCCCTACCTACATCCCTCCAGGATATTTGGCCCAGAAACGCCCTGCGCCAAAACGAATCAATACAAAGTAACAAAGGTAGCGGCGCCAAAAACGCCCTGCTACGACGTTTGGATTTGTGTAATTGAACCAGAGGCTAATAATTTGCTTTTTCTGAGATGGCGAAACGATACGTCTGTGACTCGCTATAGAGCCATATTATGATTAAGTATTGTCTCTCTTCCATTGAGTGTAGCCTACTGCAGGCTGCTTGCTTCTTTTCGCTAATGAGTTATATTTTGTATCTTAGTTTAAAAGTGGAAACAGATGAAAACAAAACAGAAGAATATACTACAACGCAGTCTCCCACTTCCTCACTGTCCGTCTTACAATATGTCTAGTTTTCTCGCACAATTTTTCCTCTTTAATTCATGTAAGCTTATAATCATACAGTCCACTTATCCAATACACTCGTTCGTCCAAAGAGGGAGAAAATCCATATTGATGAGTAAAGACGTTTATTAAGCTTACAATGTTATGTACTTCTATACTCATCGATGTCTATTTTCCCTCCTTTTCCGTATATGCCAATCAAGGATTTC
Source organism: Lumbricus rubellus (assembly GCA_945859605.1). Taxonomy (NCBI): domain Eukaryota; kingdom Metazoa; phylum Annelida; class Clitellata; order Crassiclitellata; family Lumbricidae; genus Lumbricus; species Lumbricus rubellus. The sequence continues at coordinate 19,602,611 of OX243818.1, forward strand.
CGACAGTTTGTCTGTCTGTCCATCGACCTCATATGGAATTTTATAAAAAAAAGTCATCTTTATAAAAAAACATTTTCACAGACCTTATCCTCTACCATCTCGGTTTCAGATAGTTCAAACCCATTTTGGATAGACTGTAAGACTTTTATCTTATAGAAATTTGCGAATCTAGCTTTGGTGCATTTGCGAATATGCTAGGAAGCGATAAGTAAATGTCAAGATACATGACCATAATTATTAAGAGCCATTTCGTCCTCAACCACAAGAACCTAGAGATACTCAGGGGCGGATCCAGGGGGACCAATTCGGCCACGCCCCCATTTAGAAATTCCCATGTGTCGTGGCCCCCCCCCCATTAGGTTTGAACTAAAAAGGTCATGAGCTTTTTTCCGGACCAAAGGTAAAACAATTTCCTCCACTCTTGAAAAATTTCCGTATCCGCCCTGAAGATACAAGACCTATTGAATGTCCATGACGCACGTCGCACAATGTCGTTGTCCAAAGCAATAATTTATCCTCTCAATGTTTGTCGGAGTCGGACAAACAAGTATGGCCTACGTCTTAAGGTCTGAGAATAATAATGATTGAAGTGTTATCTTGGTAGACTACGTAAGGATACTTGTGGGGCGCGGTGGTGTAGTGGTGGCGTCGTTGCCTTGAAGCCGGAAGGTTCGGGGTTCGAATCCACCTGGCCGCGTAAGGACCTTGGGCAAGTCCTTCACTCACAATTGCTCAGCGCTTCGGCGTGAAACTCCGATGCAGTGTCCGCTCTGCATTCGGGAGCGCCTCTGAGTAGAGAGAGCTTGAAGGGGCGCTATAACAAGTGCACATGCAAACAAACTTGAATCCGCTCACCAAAACAGTTTGGATTTTTGCAAAGAAGGCAAATGGCTTTCGAACTTTAGTCAGAGACTCCCGTCGGCGCTTTTTAACCGACAGGAATATCTACAATTTTTTACTCCATTCATCATCGTTGTTCATGTAGGCCTACTCAGTTTTTTTTAGAGTGTGATCTTTGACAAGACCGGTGGGTACACTGGCTTAAATTAGCTGCCTATTTGAAGCAGATTGCAAAATGTGCAAAAACATTTGTCTCACATGTAGGCTAAGCCAAATTGTGGTCGAAAAGCAGATCAACAACCAAATAAATCTGTTTACTGCTTACTCCAACCAACGTTTTGAAGGTAACCGCTAGTAGCGATATATAAGGATTATCTTCGAACTTGTTTTCTGAGAGATTTCTTGAAAGCATTTCAGGTTCTGTTGCACATGTATTAATAGGCCTACCTATACGCTGTGACATGGTGAAGATACGCGGTAAGATCTAATAGACCTAAAGCCGCCTAGGCCATAATTATTATCTTCTGTAATGTCGTCAATATAAGAGATGTTTCATAGAGTTCAAGGCATTAGTGAATGATCAGACTATTCTTTTGGACAGCCCTTGTGGTTTGACGTAACGCTCGTGATTTAGCTGGTGCACTGCTCTTGGCTTCTTATAAATAATTTGAAGATTGTGATCACGATTATTAAGATAGTTTGATGTAGGCCCTAATCCTCTCACGCTGTTCTCAGCTTCATCAAAATGTTGAAGACTGCTTTTGTCGCTGGGCCTGGACTGGGAGCACCTCTGAGTAGTGATCACGAAGAGGCGCAATATACAAATTCTGATTGATTAATTGATTGATTGATTGATTTATTTATTGATATAGGTATACTGTTTTATTTAATCAACTTTATTTTCCAGCACAATCACCATTGCACTCGGGTGTCATTGTACCTATACTCAACTCAAGATGTCATCGAATAAAAAAAAACTACTGAATTAATTTTAAGCTATTATTTATGTGATGCTCATAGTGTCTCTGCGGCAACGTTCTCTTATAGGGGATGATCTGTTCGTCGTCCGATTGATCTTCGCATTCCTGTTTCTGAATGTCGTGACGGCCTACATGACATTGTATCTGCGCAGCGATGGGCGCATCGATGTACCCTACGTAAGTGTCTCATTACTACCAACCTGCGTCGTGGTATTCAACTACTCTTGCTGCGTAATACTTAGAGCCTATTCGTTTTATTTATTCATCGCATTTGCTATAAGGCACCCTTCAAGTTCACTACTCATAGGCGCTCCCAAGTTCAAGAACAGAATATTATTGTGCTTCTATCAAATGCAGCAATTACCAAATAAACTGAATGCAATGTTGGCAGGATTATTAGACAGCAAAAGAGAGGACTTTTTCCGCCACCGTGTTCCGAAGCTAGGAATGAGTAGCCTACGTGATAGCGGCGATATTTGTCTAGCGTTATTTTAACAGAAATCTACTATTATTAGCTAATTAGTTATTAATTACAAATAATTATTATTACTACTACCGGAAACTACCCGGTACTGTTATTCATTTACAACTCAATTCCAGTTTCGCTCCCCCAATGCACAATTGCACATCGAGTCTTCCAGATTACTTGGTCCACTTATAGCCTTAGCCTTATTGGCCTAATCGTTGTCAGAAGCCAGTTTTCCAATATGTGGATGTAATTATATCCAACGCTCGACGTGCTTTTTCTTGTGAATTTATCGGTCCAAAGTTTTATTGTTCGGACTTCGCAGATAAACCACAACGGACGAATAATTTTTAGAAACATCTGGATTGCATCGCAACTCTTAAGGCAAACAGTGAAAAATCTGACATAGCCTACAGAGAGAGAAAAAAAGAGTTTGTACTTAAAAATCAAGAGAGAGAGAGAGAGAGAGAGAGAGAGAGAGAGAGAGAGAGAGAGAGAGAGAGAGAGAGAGAGAAAGGCAGACAGACAGACAGACAGACAGAGACAGAGACCGACAGAGGTAGACAGACAGAGGAACAGAGAGAGAGAGAGCCAGAGAAATACGGCTGCAGAGACAGAAACAGGGAGACAAAAACACACGCAGATAATAAGATAATTATAATAGGCCTACATGTACATTGTACATGGGTGTGTGCGTGCGTTGTGCATGTGTGTGTGTTTGTGTGTGTGAGCACGTGTGTTTGTCTCTGTGTGTCTGTGTGCGTGTGTGCATGTGTGCGTGTGCTTGTGTGCGTGTGCGTTTGTGCATGTGTGCGTGTGTGTGTGTGTGAGAGATAGAATGGAGAAAGAAGAGTTACCAGACCACAGTTACTGTACTGGTAATAGCTTCAAAGCAGTCAGAAATAAATCGAAGCAAGAGGCTCTCCAAAGTGTGATTCCTGCGGAAGCCTGAATTATGCTGCCGCTCATCTACATGTACTGTAACACGCCAGACAGATAATATTATAGATATAATGCATGTACATTATAATCATAGATCTACATTTGTATATTAGCCTACATTACACAGATTTATGAATATAAGGAGTTGAAATTAATATGATAAATGTTGTCACCAACTGATAAATATTTTAAGGCATATGAAGGAGGACGTGCATTGCATAGGTCTACAGCATGCAGTACAGCTTCGTATCTTTGTTTTTGTTGTTTTTGAAGAATGAGTTTTCCTCAACTCATATCGACCAGGTCGAGCAGGGAACCTTGGGAAATAATTACCCGGTCGTTACAGTTCAACTCCTTCCCATGAATCAACTCCGAGCAGCACAGAGACGATTTCAGATCGATCAACCTGGAGTCAATGTCACTGAGTAGGCAAACAATAATATTTGTGCTCTCTTTGTACACTGTACAGTGTAATTTGTACACTGTACAGTGTCGTGTTGCCTTATCTGAAACTTTATATAATAATTATTATAAGTCTGCTCAAGTAGAGAAACATGCATTGCATAGCCTACGTTAAGCAACATCTGATATTATCAAAGCTTGCTGCCATGGGCTACAATTGATATTGATATTTTATATTAGACAAAAAAAGATTTGAGTTTAACAATTTAAAGTACACTTGCCTATTTCTTGTGGACAGGAGCACAGAAGCATGAGTCTGCAAGAGACGCACTTTGTTTCATATTAGCTATGATAAAGAATAAAAATCCACATTTCTCAACTCGTCTTTCACGATCTTTATTCACAATTTCAATTGAATGCTTGCTTTGTAATAATTTGCAAAGCAGAATGATCGAATATAAATGAAAATCAGAACAGTTATTTGAAATCAAGATCTGAATTATTGTTTACCTACATTCCATAAATTCACCGGCAAAAAGTTTGACAATCTACAATTCTACATAATAGTATAGTCTATGCTAATGGGATGCATGTTGCGTGTAGCGTATGCTTGCATGCACATATGTTAGTGGCTTGTCAATATTGTAGGTACACATGGAATATATCTCTCCGCTATCTAACAAAAGGGGGAAATAATGGTCGGACATGGTTGAATAAAACCGAAGGTTAGTAAAAGGACATAAATAAGAAGTCATCATGCAGAGAGTGTTCAGTTGAATGCATAGCCATAGATATATTATATGGATGAATGGACGGACGTACGAACGGAAGGGCGGGCAGATAGATAGATAGATGGATGGATGGATGGATGGATGGATGGATGGATGGATGGATGGATCGATAGATGGATGGATGGATGGATAGATAGATAGATAGATAGATAGATAGATAGATAGATAGATAGATAGATAGATAGATAGATAGATAGATAGATAGATAGATAGATAGATAGATAGATAGATAGATAGATAGATAGATAGATAGATAGATAGATAGATAGATAGATAGATAGATAGATAGATAGATAGATAGATAGATAGATAGATAGATAGATAGATAGATAGATAGATAGATAGATAGATAGATAGATAGATAGATAGATAGACAGACAGACAGACAGACAGATAGATAGATAGATAAATAGATAGACAGATAGACAGATATAATATTGACCTTCAGACTGATGCACACGCATAATGACATGCAGAAAGACAGAAAGGAAGATAGATGCAATCATACATATTATACATGCCAGCGTATAATTATGTTTGCATGCAGATGCATGGAGACACTACACACTACCAATAGACACATTATGCATGGACAATGGATATGATCCATGGCCTGCCATGAGGTCCCGTATGCACTTTGGTGTTGGGGGAGTTTCTCACTTCCAATGAGTCAGTGGGTCCCTGGACATGAAAAATCACCGAGGTGCTTGTCCGCCATGACGTCACGAATGGCGCAATTGCAAAATCCAATATGGCCGCCATCGGCCATATTGGAAAATTAGTATTTATTATTTCTTACACGATATGCACGTGTAATAACTCTAATAATACTAATTCAAGTATGTAGAATTCATTTCTGATATTGATTTTGTCATCGGGGGTCATCTTAAGGTCATACGGTCATTTTCAAGGTCATTTAATTCATTTTTTCATTTATCACAGCATATGCACGTGTAATACCTCAAATATTACTGATTTAGGTATGTAGAATTCATTTATGATATTGTTTTCGTCATCTGGGGTCATCTTAAGGTCATAAGGTCAACGTCAAGGTCATTCTTAATTTTTTTCATTACTTACTGCATATGCACATGTAATACTTCTACTGTTACCGATTTCGGTATGTCAAATTCATTTAGGCTATGATGTTGTTTTTGTCATCCAGGGTCTTCTGAAGGTTACAAGGTCATTTTCAAGGTCATTGTGTTGCATCAATGATGTGGATTATAACTTGAATGAATGCAGCAGTAGAAAGTAGTTATAACTTTAATGAATCAAATTTAGAGCTAGCTACATGTAATTACGTTATGTTATAAGTCAATGCTTCATTGTGTCATACCACCCCACCCCCTTTGGTAGCCCTAGGGTTAAAAAAGGGGAGCATATGCGGCGTGTTGACTCAACATCAGGCATCGAAATTTTCAGCATGAACAGATACACGCCAATTCCACATGAACTTGAAAAGTTCTGGGTATCGCGGGAAAACATGTGAAATCTGCAGATTCTGAATAGAGATATTGCTAGAAATCGAGCCTATGGCAATCTTACAGTCATTGCCAAGTCTCTTGTTTCTGAAGATGAGGCAATTCCCGCAATGTCGACTGGCGGAGAAGAGATCCCAGACCTGTTGAACTGGATCGAAGAGGCGGATGCCAGGCTGGTGGTGCACGTAGATTGGGCTGTTTGTGTGCAACGGTGTATAAGAGAGACTTGTCGTAGTCTCAAACGACACGGACACTTTTGCATTATTGCTACACTACACACCATACTTCATTGACCTGGGGTTGCAGGAGATGTGGCAGCAGTATGGCACTGGTGAACATCGGCGAATGCTTCCACTTCATTAAGCTGTTTCTGAACGTGGAGCATCTCTGGCCAAAGCAGTCATCAAGTCACATGTGTTGACAGGAGATGACTGCATGAGCAAGGTGGGATCAAAACACGCAGCTTAAGCCTGCGACCCAGTACAGTGTGTAAGAAACTTTGGAGAGACAGACACACTGTTAGAACAAAATGCAGCATTAGCACAGAAGTAATTCGTACGTGTCTGGGCTGGAGCAAGGTCAAAAACAAGCTGTGAGACGTACGACCAGCTGAGACTAGAAAACTATATCACATCCACAGTCAGAATTGACGCTCTTCCTCCTACAGCAGCGAGATCAGAGGCCACATCCAGCGAGGGGGCCTTCCTGGTGCACAGAACATGCCAACTACTTACAACACACAATGAACGCGAGGCAAAACTGTCCATGCCTTCGTAACCAGCAGAATTGATCACTGCTGCTCAGTTCTTGTTGGTCACCCATCTAGCTTAATAGGGCGTCTTGACCGGGTCATGCGCTCTACTGCTCGGCTTATTGGTCACATATTCCAAAATTTGCCCTGGTCTCTGCTTACAAGCGTGGTGTTTTGCACTGGTTTCCAGTCTCGCAGCGCATCTCGTACAGAATAGCATCACTTGTCTGGCGGTCACTCGCTGGCAGTGCTCCGCCCTACTTATCTGATCTCTGTCTCTGACACAGCCTCCCGTCGAGCTTTACGCTCTTCGGCCAATGGGGAGCTGCATGCTGGTCCCTCGAACCCGCACTGCTACCAGACAGCGTAGAGCCTTCTTGGTTGTTGACCCGTCCACATGGAATGGACTCCCGCTTGCGCTACGCTCACTACCTCGGAATAATTTGCCTGCCTTCTACCAGTTGCTTAAGACCTATCTTTTTAGACATGGCTGGGCTGGGAGCGCCTCTGAGTAGCCTTCTTGAAAGGGCGCTATATAAGTTTTTGGAATGAATGATTGAAAAACTAGAGCCATTAAATCGCAGATGGAGAAAAACTTCGGTGCACTGCTTCCAAGAAAATGTCTGCATCCTGAGCATCCTCTACCGCGAAGTCTGCTCACAATATACAAGTGTACCGGTAAGTGTAGCACTCTACGCTGCGGTTGCCACGCTGCCTCAAATTTCTGCGTGATATTTTGTCATGGGAAGACAAAAACTCGTCCTCTAAAAACACTGAAAAATGACATGGTGAAGCATTGACTTATAACATAACGTAATTAGCTAACTAAATTTGCTTTATTAAGGTTATAGCACCTTTCTACTGCTGCATTCATTCAAGTTATAATCCGCATCATTGATGCAAGACAATGACCTTGACAATGACCTTATAACCTGCAGATGACCCCGGCTGACAAAAGCAATATCATAGCCTAAATGAATTCGACATACCTGAATCGGTAACATTAGAGGTATTACATGTGCATATGCTGCAAGTAATGAAAAAAATTAAGAATGACCTTGACGTTGACCTTATAACCTTCAGATGACCCCAGATGACAAAAACAATATCATAAATGAATTCTACATACCTGAATCAATAATATTTGAGGTATTATACGTGCATATGCTGTGATAAATGAAAAAGATGAAATAAATGACCTTGAAAATGACCGTATAACCTTAAGATGACCCCCGATGACAAAATCAATATCAGAAATGAATTCTACATACCTGAATTAGTATTATTAGAGTTATTACACGTGCATATCGTGTAAGAAATAATAAATACTAATTTTCCAATATGGCCGATGGCGGCCATATTGGATTTTGCAATTGCGCCATTCGTGACGTCATGGCGGACAAGCACCTCGGTGATTTTTCATGTCCAGGGACCCACTGACTCATTGGAAGTGAGAAACTCCCCCAACACCAAAGTGCATACGGGACCTCATGGCAGGCCAAGGACTAATATACTATTATATAAAGCTTTTATCTACATAGGAATATGCATTGTTTTTTCTTCAGATGTTTTCGACATTCCTCTTAACTCAAGTGATGATTGGATTGTCTTTAACGTTGGCGATTCGAGAGAGTGTCGGATCAAATATGGCGACGTTTTGTGGAATCGGATAACAAAACAGCTTAAAGAAAATCACACGGTAGAGATCAATATCATTGTCATAGGCATGTTTAGTTGTATAGCTATAAATTATATTGTAGGAAGAGCTTCTTTTGTCCTCGCATATTATACATGTATTATGTGTGTGTGTAAATATCAATATTAAAGGTTGTTGTTCTGAAAGTATTGGAAGAGACAACTGGTAGTTGTGTGAATTAGGTCTAGCTCAAGTGGAGTCATTGTGGTCTACAATCATAATGGATTCTCGATGAACAGCACGGAATTTTAAGTCTCTCGCTCGAGTGAAACAAGTGAAATTCTCCTGGTTTGAACGTCGCTTTACTTCTTAAATAAAACAAATCATCCACAGGTATTTATCATTCTGATTTTTAAAATAAACTTTCATATTTTCCCTGTCACCTCACGATTCGATCCCATTGTCAATTATAATGTTTGCAAATCTAGACGTCTGGCTTAATTATCGATAGTGAAACTGTTAAAATGAATGTTCTCAATGGAAACTTCTGAAGCAATTTCAAATGATCAAATCTGCAAGAATAAAATTTCCAAAGCAACACTCTTAGACAAGCATTCACAAGACTCAGTGTATGCACAGACAAAAGAACAATGAACTTCCAGTGCCGTTTCTTTACTTGCTTCAATCGCCTATTATAAAACAGTCGTTTCAAATCTGCATGATCTGTAGGAACTCCCGAAAAACGTACGGTACAGACTGTTTACGGATGCAAGAAATCTGGCCAAAGCTGGACTGTTGGGATACGATAAAGTCCTTGATCTGATCAGATACGCCTCGAAAGATAGAGATATGCCGTTGTGGTACCACATCTATGACTTCGTCAATTTCTTCGGACGAATGATCTACGACACAACCAGCTTCTTTCCTTTTCAGGTATCGACTTTATCTTGGGACTCAAAATTAATTTCCATTTGCCAGATATTCAGTTTTTTAATCTCCGCTGGTTTCCTACGCCATTTTACTGAGATTTTGTGAAAAATCATGAGATACACGAACATCCCGTTACATAAAAGACAAGTTCTGTTAACCTTCTTTTATTTAAAGATTAGGCGACTGCTCCAATTTGTCTTCCATGCTAATAAGAATCTTACGAGGTAATAGATAAGAAATGCAAGGTAATATTCTTCTGTAGGCCTATTGTTTCGCAATTTTTGTAAATACTTTATGTTTTTGATATTCACTTTTCATGTCAGATGCGCCAACAGGGTAGGCCTTAAACTCCCAATAAATTTCGACTATTTTACTTTCAAGATGCTCTGACTAGCTATCAATAGAGACACTACAGAGTCTCCACATGGTAGCCTGCAGGTTTTCTATAGGAACGAAAAAGTACAAAATTCGCTCTCGATAAGTTGATTGAAAATCTATTGGCTTTGAACCAGGCAGCGACAGCTATAAGTTCAGTATGAACCAGCTTTAACAACGTGTCAAAAAATCTATGAGACAGAATCCACAATCATGTAGCCTACATGTGTGACACGTGTGCACAATCAGCGAAAATGATAAAGTGCAGTATAGATAAGATGGTGCGTTAGGAAGGTACATGTAATTGACATACATGTAGGCTACACATAATGGCACATAGGACCAACATGTGATTGTGTAGGCTTACATATACAGGTTCAATCGTACACGTATTAAAAATTAAATACTTAAGCACACGCGTGCATATACACTGTACCCCATAAAAAAACACCAAAAAACTTTGTCATGAAACGCATGTAAGTCTAATGTTAAATAAGAAAAAGTAATGTTTCATTTAAGAAACATTTAAGATGTTCGAAGTGATGTCTCTTCGCTTGAACGCAGGCTCTCAGCCTTGGCCGCCACTGTTCAATAGCTTTGTCAATGACACTCAGCTTCAACTGTGCCCACACAACGATGAGGCGCTCCTTCAACTCGTTCTTCTTCGCGTATGCTGCTACTCCAGGTCTTGTCGGAGCGTGGACCGGGATTCAGATGAATTCGGTCAGCTGGTGGCATCCTTAGTTTCCCCGAAGGTACTCACAGGGAGGGCGCGCCCGGATTGACCCAGGCTTCGTGAACGCGGATGCCATCCTCCCCTTCAACTCGTTGATGTCCCGCATTGCTGTCTGGTAGACGCGTTCCTGTATTAGACTCCAAATTCTGTAGTCAACGGGATTGAGGTTCTGGCCAGGGTTCCGGTCCAATGAAGCTTAGTGTTTCACGTCGCAGCAACGCAATGGTGTCCTTTGCGCGATGTGCTGGGGCGCTGTCCTGCTGGAGATTGAATAAGTTACTAATCTCTGTTTAAATGTTTCCAAACACGCCCATCTGCGCCTCCAACAGCAACCACTTCTGTGAGTAAGTAAAATGTAAAATATTTTGTGGCAAAATTATTTGATAAACAACGTACAAACTTTTATTACAATTGGCTTAGTTTTATAGAAGACTTTTGAAAAACATTTTGGTATGTTTTTTATGGGGCACAGCAGGGGTTATTTTAACGTGCAGCTGGACACAAAGTGTGTAGCTGGAAAAGAAATTTGTGCAGTTGAAAATATAATTTTGTGCAGTAACTCATACTGTTATAGCCTAGTGAACGAAGGACTTAAAAAGGGTCATCAGTTTTTGGGGCAGGGAAAATTTCAAAATGGTAATATTTTCACGGGATTTCGACGATCAAACATTTGTTCCGGACGACTAAAAAAGGACGTTTTGTGCAGTTCTAAAAATTTCTTAGAATAACCCCTGGGGCACAGTGTCTATAAAAATTAGGCCTATATATAAATTCCCAGAGAAGATAATTATACGATGTGACAAGATTGGCCCCAAAACACCTGCAAATAAATCCGATATCCGTGTGTTTTCTTTAGAGATTCATGCTGAACGTGACTAGTTCTCTGAGGGATGAAATGACCTTCAAGACACCAAGAGATTTGTTCGAAATGTAAACATGATTTCAATAATTATGATTGGCATCAGCTTTAATCTACAAGACTTAGTTCTGGAACCATAGACTTCGATATAACTGTAAAATTATGTTTGGCACTGAACATGTTTCGTTGATCCAAGAGTGGAGTATATAGATTAATGTGTCACCTATGGCTTTAATATCTGTGACTAGAAACAATCACTTTTTACAAAACCTATAGACCTACATAGATGCTTAATGCTTAATTATAGTATACACCCTTCAATGAGACTTACTTAGGGCTGAAAACAATTAAGTTTCTAAAATTATTTTCAAAACGACGAAGTTGAGGTGAATTGATAGACATTAGTGTAATCGCTATCGAATTAATTCGCGATTAATCTATTAATTAATCGTTAACAGCCCTAATAAAATGGCTTACGTGTATGCTGCAATATAATACTGTGTGTGCTTGTAGGGTGATAAATCCGTATATTTGGTCAATGTCCTGCTCTTTCGGCCACAAAGACTGCATAGAAAAGACGATGCGGATATTTCGAGCAAGGATCGAAAGCTCCTCGTAAGCTGTAGACCTATCATACTTCCTCCTGCTTTAGTCATAAATCTATGACGATGACGACGACGACGACTACGATGACGACGACGATGACGATGACGATGACGATGACGTTGACGATGACGATGACGACGACGACGACGACGATGACGATGACGACGACGACGACGACGACGATGACGATGACGATGACGATGACGATGACGAAGACGATGACGATGATGATGATGATGATGATGATGATGATGATGATGATGATGATGATGATGATGATGATGATGATGATGATGATGATGATGATGATGATGATGATGATGATGATGATGATGATGATGATGATGATGATGATGATGATGATGATGATGATGATGATGATGATGATGATGATGATATCAATAACGTTAATAACAATAATAAAAATAATGATAATAATAATAACAATGATAACACGATGATGATTACTGTAGTTCGAGCAGTAAGCTTAGTTGTTCCTTTTGTATAGGCCAATGTGTGTGGGCTATCTTGTCTATTTATATTGCGCCCTCTGAAGACATATGAATGTCGCCTATTTGTCGCTAGTCCTTGTTTACCACGATTGTGAATTCCGTTTGCGATTCCGAACTTCCGAAGACGAGAGTGCTTGATGTGGAGTTAATCTTGTTACCATCCGATCATGTGAAGCATCTTGTAGGCCTACTAAGACTATAATTGTTCATGGTTGATGGTTACAATAAATGAATTGAATTGAAAAAGTTTTGTTCTTATAGACCGATTCACAACTATACGGTTGGATATCGAGACGTCACTTGCACTGGTCTTGCCTATTCGCTGCTCGAATCTGATTGGAACACGATTTTTGAGAGATATATGATACTGGCAAACATGGTATTGGAAGAAAAAAGACTGGATTTATTGTATGGCCTGAGCTGTTCAAGAAATTTTACGCTACTAGAAAGGTCAGTTCTGCGGCTGAATCAGTTCGTCGTCTGAATTCAGTTATCGCGTACTCCCAATGTTTAGCCCATCATTCATACTATTATTATCGTTGCGAAGGGCTAATTTCTTCGCACATCATTGAAAAACTTAAGACGACATTTGCAAATGAAAAACTGAGTTCCACAATCAAGACCTCTAGAAATTAGAGATTCACGTGGAATTAGGGCCTACAGTTTCTGCGTTGAAAGTTGACTATTCGTAAACATTTTAGAAACTGGCACTTTTAGCGCGGATCGGGGTTGGTTGCTTCATAAAAAAATGAGACGACCTCTAAAGAGGGTAAACTATGACAGGCATGATGCCGGTGGGTATGAACCTCAAACGCTATGAAAACAGGTTGAAAACGGATGTGGAAATTAACCCTCGAGTGCCCAAGGGGGGGTCCGACCGGACCCCAGGCCTGTTTTTCCCGGATAACTTTTTAAAGGCTAGGGATCTGCATAAATGCTTTTAGGTATTCCTAGAGCAACCATTTGGGCATAGAATGGTATATTTTGCGTGAGTATTGTCCAACCCTGCACCCAAGAACCACAGCATATACTAAGGGTACCCCATGATATGCGGCTGATATTCATACAAGCGCATGGCTACTGGTCAATAGCTATTATTTTATACCAGGTGGTGCTATTGTGATATAATATATATCAATCGATTGCAAATTTAGTTGGGAGTACTTACAAATAAATTATATAACGATATTCCAATCCCTTCTCAAGATATTGACATGAACACGCTGGGGTCCGCGCCGGACGTATAGGCTTTCCTTCGATAAAATAATAACGCCGCCATGCAAGCATAACATATGTATTACGAGATTTTTACACTATTAGTTTACACCAGGTGGTGTTATTGTGCTATGAGATACATCAATCGATTGCAAATTCATTTGGGATTACATTGACATAAATTCTATAGCGATATTCCAATCCATTCTCAAGATATTGGCATGAAAACGCTGGGCTTCCTTTGGTCAATAACGCAAGCAAGCATAAAATGTGCATCACGAGATTTTACACTATTATTTAACACCAGGTGGTGTTATTGTCATATAAGATACACCAATCGATTGGAAATTCATTTGGGATCACATAGAACTAAATTCTGTGACGATATTCCAATCCCTTCTCAAGATATTACCATAAAACGCTGGGGTCCGCGCGGACCCCCCCCCCTTTGGGCCTTCGTGTACCAAAAAATACCTTGGGCACTCGAGTGTTAAACAAACGGCAATAGTCAGAGTAGGAGGAATTAGGCCTAAATCTAACGGATCTGCTCATTAGTTTGCACCTGCGACTCTCAACACCTGATATTTGTTCTCTTTTTACTGGCTATTTGCATAAAACATAGCTGCGCATGGTAAAAAAGAGTGCTTTATTTGTTATTATCACCAATTCCTGACATGACGGTCATGACCCGTTGACGATATCGAACTGCTGATTGCATGCTTGCCTTGTACGTTGTGTAAATTAAGACTTCGATGAGAAAATAGATTCTTGTTTCTGTAGGTTATTGGAGCGTACGATTGAGAATACGAAGAATAGTTTAAGAGATTTCCATCTTTTCCCTAATGCCTTGGAATACATCGATTCGCATCCACTTTCAAACTATACAGCCTGGAAATGGTTGAGACTCAACCACGCCAAAGTCGACGAAAGGTAAGCGAGCTCTTCACGACGAAGGTGATGTCTATGTCTATAGGCCTACAGTGAATCCGATTTTCTCATATACGGGGTGGGTTAAAAAAGAAGGGTCGCAGATTAGAATCCACCTCAAGTCGCCGCGTAGGGACCTTGGGCAAGTCCTTCACACGCAATTGTTCAGCGCTTCGATTTGAAAATCCGATGCAGTGTCCACTTTGTAGTCGGGAGCGCCTCTGAGTAGATAGCTGGAAGGGGCGCTATAACAAGTTCGCATACAAAAGTAGGCTTATTGTATAGGCTACATCGATAGATCCAGGGTTTATTGCAATTTAAGGCAACAGAAGACCGCTGGCGTCGACAGAAATAATTCTGGCAGTATAGGCCTACAGTCTTTTAAAGTTAGAAGTTGGGCCTAAAGTCAAAGGTTACTATGACGCAACGTGGTGCGATAAAAAAAATTGTGCATTGTGTTTTGCTAGAATGAAGCCACGTTCATCGATGAGGTTCTTGAAAGGATTAGCTTACAACTTGAAGACAAGAGAACAACGTCAAGAAGTTTGTTTTGAATTTATCTAATATCTATTAACTTCTGAAGCACCACCTAACATGAAATTACTTGTACTTGCAGAGCTACTATTATTTTGTGCTCAAATTAGTCTAACTTGTGATAAGTTTTGTACAAATGCAAGATTTAATTAATGTAAAGCTCTGATAATTGATGCGACGTTCCATTTCTGATACATCGTTTTACATCCTTAGCTACAGTAGCAGTAGGCCTACTTCATTAAAAACCACTTTGAGAAAACAGATGTTTATAATATTTGGAAGTTGCGGTACGTTAAGCGATATTACTCCGCCACTGTTCGCACTCTGACAGTGCCAGTCCCACGCCTGGATAAAAGAGGAGGGCGACATTAATAATTTGTGTTATGAGACAGTGTTGTTAAACAGCAACAAACGATAAAACTCGTAGTATCAACAGCTTGGTTTCTAAACTCAGGTTATTCACTACTTAATTTTAGCCGAACATGTTCTTTAAAGGTCAGCTTCATAGGACGCCAATGATGATGGTTAGGCTCATTCTAATCGCTGCCATTGAGTTTATGAGTGATATCTCACAAGCTGTAGGTCTACAAGGTTGGATGGATCGCACACTTATACCAGTTGTGTTCATTAGTCTTAAATACTATTTCAAATAAATTCTAATGAATTTCTGCAGGAATTTCTTATGTAGGCCTACAGATCGGAATTATGCTACCTTTTCTCCAGACATTGACACCATTGGCAATAAGTTTTAATGACTTATTGGCAACAAAGTTTATTTTTGTGAATAAGTTTGCATTTATTATGATTGTAGGTCCTCGAGTTTTTCGATAACTACCCCAACGCGAATGCAACTGAGAAATCGAGAATTCTCGACACCATCGATAGAAATATCCGCTGGAGGGACAGCAACTTGGCAATCATTGACGAGTGGCTCAAGCAAAACGCACCTTATTAAAGATGTTCTGGATTGGACAGAAAAGACCACACGAAAAGTGTCACGAATAATGACTGATTTAATTTTTTTGAAAATAATTGAAGACATTATGTTATAATTATGTAGCCTAATATATATTTAGCCAATATTATAATCTGTCACTTTGCTACAAGCATGCAGACAACAATTGCTGATGCGATCGCGATTTGTGTATCAACAATTTGCTACGTTAAGAGAACTAATAATTATTGTGACTCGTTGGCACCCTAACCGTCCTAACATCGTATAATTCTATGATGTCAAAGGCAATAAATAATTAAAGCATACATTAAATTAAAAGAACATTCTTATTCAGATATAATTATAAGCTTATTGTTACATATCGAACCACAATCGGTTAGGGGCATGAACAAAAATGCCTGTTTCGGCTAAACAAATAGGCTTACAGACCCAAATGGATGAACAGAGAATATCACGTGCTCCCTCTCTTTCAGGACTCTATGCAGCTCATTGAAATAAATTGTTTGGCGCGCCGTTTTAGTGCTTGTCGTTTTGGCGTGAATGTCACGAAATAGAGTAGGGTCTATTCGCCCACAATAGGCTAGTCGTAACCTAAGATTTATATAAGTTGAAAAGACACTACCGCGTATTTTTATTTTTGCAAATTAACTTCCATTTGCTTTATTTCGAACTTTGCCACTAACAGGTGTGCTTGTTCATACTAGCTAACTTCGTTTGCTTTGCTTTTGGAACAATAAGAACATCTAGAAATACTTTAAAACATAAGCTTACAGAATAAAATCGAGTTGCCTTGCCTGGAACATTTCTTAGGACACTTAAGACAATTATAAAGCCACTTTAAATTTTGAAGAAAAAAATTCAATTATAAGGATTTTCAATAACTATACGCTGGGGGGGGGATAGAATGGTTCGTGATAGAAAGATTCATACCCGGTATATTGCATCCGCAGGATAGATTGACTCGTCCGCCCGGACAGCTTTAGTGTGGTTAGAATATCTTACGACACCTGCCGTTCGAAGATTGCAGCTCATAGAAGAATTATCTGAATTAGAATGGATCGTCCAAACATTGGAAAATTTATAGACGGGATCAGAACAGTTAAAAACGACTTGACCAAAGACACGAGCAATGCGTTCGTGGAGACCAGCCGTCTGAAAAGTGCAGTACAAAATAAATACATTGCAGCCGATGTCAGAATAGGCTAATATAATTGATCAGGACAAGTGTTGAGAGTAACAGAGATCGAAGCATCGTCGTCTACTTTAGAGGAAAATCGCATAATTTTGATGGACTCTTGAATCTATAGACTTCAAAACTTACGAAAAGTCATAATAGTGAATTGAATAGTGCTCATGATATAGGCATGCGTCTACTACGTTTATTTCTGAATGCATTTAAAACAAAGGTAGCGCATTTACGCCATTGAGCATTGATGCAACTTTGAATTAAAAAAATTAACATTTCATGTCACATGTTTTGCACCACATTTCTGACCGAGACTGATAAATGCGTTAGGACTATGCTTCTTATAAATAGCGCCAAAACGCCCTGCGCCAATGTGAACTAATGCTTGCTTCTTAGCGCTAAAAGGATACATTTTCTATTCTATTCTAAAAGTAGAAACAGATGCAAACAAAACTCAATAATATGCTACAACGCAGCCTCCAACTTTCTCACTATCTCGCACTCTGTCTAGTTTTATCTCGCCAATTTTTCCATTTTAGTCACGTATAGGCATAGGCTATAATCACACCGTCCACTAATTCACTCATTCGTCCAAAGAGGGGGAAATAGACATTGATGAGTAAAGATGTTTATTGCAATTACAATGTAGGCTACTTCTTTACTCATCAATATCTATTCCCGCCCTACCGTTTATACCAGACAAGGATTTCCTCCAGTTTTTTGTCTGCTCATCTATCTCATGTAAAATTTTATAGCAAGTCTTCTTAGTAGAGAAATTTACACAGACCTGATCCTCCACCATGTCGATATCAGATAGGTCGAACCGATTGTGGATAATATTATAGGAAATGGACGAATCTGTCTTGGGCATTTCTGAGTAGGCCTATATGCTAAGATGCGATGAGTAAATGTAAAGATACAGTATAGGCCCAGGTCACATGACCACATGAGTCATTTCTTCCTCAACCATAAGGACCAAGATATTCTCTGGCATACAGCAATCAATCACGAGATCTGTAGACAGTCCATATAAAAATTATATAGTGCACAAATGTGGTTGCCCATAGCAATAATTCAGTCTCTCAATGTGTGTCGAAACAAACAAGTATGGTCTATGTCCTGAGTTTTTAGAATAATAATCATTTAAGTAAGACTTACATGTATAGCCTTTGTACACAAGGATTCTTGAATTTTCTCATCAAAACAATGTGAAATCTTTCAAAGAGCATCGTAAAATTATGACTTTCGAACTTTAGTCAGAGACTTTTTTAATCAGCGCGTGTAAACTGACTGGGAATATTTGCATTTTTACCCCATTCATCATCGTTGTTCATGTACTCAGTTTTTGGACAGCGTGGTGGGTGGATACAGTGACTTAACTTAGCTATCCATTTGAAGCAAACTGCCACGTGCGCAAAAATATCAAATGTTTAAATTTGTCCCAAATGTAGGCTAGGCCAAAAAACAATGGCGGCGGTCGGAGAGGATCACCAGTTTGTCCATGTCACAAACCTGCTCAACAGCAGAAGACTGAAGAAGAGAAGAAGCTATAATTATTTGCAATTATAAGTAGGTCAACTTCTTTACTCATCAATGCCTGTTTTACCGTCTCTTCTTGCCCAACAGTGATTTTCTCTATAGATCCGTTAATCAGATGTCTGTCTGTCCGTCTTTCTGTCTGTCTGTCTGTCTGTCTGTCTGTCTGTCCGTCTGTCCGTCTGTCCGTCTGTCCGTCTGTCCGTCTGTCCGTCTGTCTGTCTGTCTGTCTGTCTGTCTGTCTGTCTGTCTGTCTGTCTGTCTGTCTGTCTGTCTGTCTGTCTGTCCGTCTGTCCGTCTGTCCGTCTGTCCGTCTGTCCGTCTGTCCGTCTGTCCGTCTGTCCGTCTGTCTGTCTGTCTGTCTGTCTGCCTGTCTGTCTGTCTGTCTGTCCGTCTGTCCGTCTGTCCGTCTGTCCGTCTGTCCGTCTGTCCGTCTGTCCGTCTGTCCGTCTGTCTGTCTGTCTGTCTGTCTGCCTGTCTGTCTGTCTGTCTGTCTGTCTGTCTGTCTGTCTGTTATCTATCGTGGCATTCCATCGCGAACGTAGTCAATATTATAAGAGATATATTCAAAGCCCTGATTCTCAACCATATACATTGCGGTTAGTTAGAATCCATTATGGTTATTATGAATTTGACGAACCAAATCCATCGTATTTTTGAATATAACTATGCCCAAAAAGGCGCTATATAAATGTTTACACACGTGACCATGCAGCCTACAATTTCCTCAGCATGCAACCACGATCGATGTTCGGAATGACCCTCAGATTGCCACGTCTGTAGCGTAGGTGTAAAAATGTCGTCCGTAAATCTAGAGAAATATTTCTTGTTTTGGAAAACAGTTGCGAAATTCGAATTCAAAAAGCAATTAATTTGCCTTATCTGACGTCGTTTTGACTTTGCAAAAATAATGTGCTTGTAAAATTCAAAAAGCAATTAATTTGCCTTATCTGACGTCGTTTTGACTTTGCCAAAATAATGTGCTTGTAAAATTCGAAAAGCAATTAATTTGCCTTATCTGACATCATTTTTACTTTGCCAAAATAATGTGCTTATTTATAAAATTCCTCAGCTTATCATTTCTGTCACAAAACTCTCATTCATAAAGATCTTAAGTTAAAACTTATTCACCTTGATGGACACCGGAATAGATGGAATGTTTACGCAGGTGTTCTTGACTTAGGCCTACACACGAAGCCAGAGATTATCTGGTGCTACAATCAATCATAAACCCTATAAAAGTCCGTTGTATACCCTACGCTATTCAGTTGCCCATTGTAAGTCAGTCTCTCGATGTGTGACGGGCAGAAGAGCATTTCCTGCTTTTTGAGACTCGGTTCGGACGACTTCACTTTGAGACGCACTGGTTATACAATACATTTGAGAGATTAAATTCTTATATCATCTTTATTGATCATTGCTTTTTCTCCGAGGATCGTAATTACGATCCATTACACTTAATTGTTTACAGGAGCTTTGTTCAGGAATGACCATTGACCAATCTTCGCATAATAATATGATTATTACTACTAATGTAATTTTCGTCAGAGGCTAATACAATTCTCCATCTTCCAAGAAACGATGATCCGCTCCGATGAGCTATGGGGTTATCGGCCTTTTCACCGTGATCGGTATTATTGTTATTTCTTATGTCCGAGGCGTCGTCTATTAGGCAGGTATGCACTTTCATGATGTCTCCGCCCCCCACCCTCCCAAGAGAGTCATGCGAATCCGAGAGTCAACAGTAGTTTGACCAAGACCATGATGGCCGTCAACAGTCCCGAACCTGAGTTTCCTCAGTCCACCAACTCAACGGTCACTTGGGCATGCCTTCAGCGAGGAAATTTTTTCAAGATACGGATCAATACCTTTGCCTCTGAAACCGGGAAGAGAGTTGCCTCGGGGTCCGGAAAGGGGGCAGTCTTTGTCGAGAGAGGCAGTGTGCTTCAGCCTTGGTTTCTCAGCATGGTGTCGTCATTTATTTGGACCGTTTGCCATCTAAGCTGAGAATTCTCGCTGCCTCCCTAATGCTGCAGTCTTCCAATTTTGCCTTTACTGCTGTATGAGAGTTCATTCCAGGCTAAGCCCTTTTCCAGGGTATGAGCTCTCCTGCGCACTGTCCAAGGAGACAAGGTGTTTCAGCCTTAGTTCCTCCAGCACGGTCTCATTAATAAATTAGAACCCGTCTGTCATTCGAGTTGAGACTTCATGCTGCCGCTCTGAGGTTGGGCCATCCTCCAGTTTTGCTAACATTGCTGCTGTGATATAGTTTATTCCAGGCTAGGCCCGTTCCCCGGTTCTGAGCTCTGCTGCGCATTGAATAGCATAAGGTATCCAGTAGTGTTGAAAACAACACTAGTATCCAGCGACAACTTATTGAAGAATTCGCTTGCCAGTAGGCCTATTATCAGTGAAGCGAAGAGTCCGGGTACAATGCGACCATTAATGTGGTTGCCAGCAACCGCCTAAACTGAATTTGGTCTCCTTAAGTTTGATATGTTATGTCTAAAGGTAGATATGCGGACATTGAATCCTGGTAGGAGTGCAATAGTGTCGGCCGTCCGTCGCCACCCTGCAAACCCCCGAGGTCTAACAACGCTGTTGGGCAAGGCCCCACTGTTGGCGGTTTGTGGTAGCCTGAGCATGGATGCCTCTGGGCCCACGCCTGGTGCATATATAGTGCCAAGCCGTTTTTGTGGCTCAATTTCCAAACTTAAAACATTTCAAACAAGTATATAAATAAGGAGATGTTACCCTGTGTTAGTTCCACGTTGCGAAAGGATATGAAAATCGAGAAAAAAAAATCAATAATTTTAGCAAATTTCGCAGCAGTATTTTCCTATGCTGTTTTCATGCTGAATGTTGGTCCACGTTGACACCCAGGAACTTAGTTCAGCCAATTTTAGTATCAGGAACACCAACTAGGCTAAATACGCGGATTAGGGCATTCGTAAACGTGTGCAATACAAAAAATGTCGCCTTCACGTTATTTTAAAGTTATTCTGCTCTTTTACAGAGGAAGGAAATGAACAGAATATGAGCAACAATATAATTAGCCTACTACATGTATACCCATGGAATGCCATGGATATCATCAAGGACAGAACAGGGTGGAGACGCCATGTAAAGGCCTCATCGTCGGCGCGGCCGGACGGAAGAGAGCAATGATGATGATGATGATGATGATGATGATGATGATGATGATGATGATGATGATGATGATGATGATGATGATGATGATGATGATGATGATGATGATGATGATGATGATGATGATGATGATGATGATGATGATGATGATGATGATGATGATGATGATGATGATGATGATGATGATGATGATGATGATGATGATGATGATGATGATGATGATGATGATGATGATGATGATGATGATGATGATGATGATGATGATGATGATGATGATGATGATGATGATGATGATGATGATGATGATGATGATGATGATGATGATGATGATGATGATGATGATGATGATGATGATGATGATGATGATGATGATGATGATGATGATGATGATGATGATGATGATGATGATGATGATGATGATGATGATGATGATGATGATGATGATGATGATGATGATGATGATGATGATATCTTTGCTGATAATTTTCGTGTTTTTCATAGTGGTCTTTGACCGTGATACTTCGATCAGAATGGGATACTTCCTGATTGCGATGCTGATTGTTTCCTCCTGTATCGATTCGTCAGCTGGCCGCAGAGAACCGTGGAAAAAGGCTCGCCTGCCGGGAAACGTTGAACCAGTCCGTTACGACCTCCACCTGTCACCAAAATTCGACGGCAATGAATCGATGTTCAACGGCCACGCGCTCATCCACCTGAAAGTGATCAGCCGGACAAAGTTCATCATTATTCACGTGAAGCAATTGACGATCGTCTCGTGGACAATTCGTGACAGGACACACAGACAAATTAGAGCAGAGAGAGGCTTTCCATACCCGGAAAACGATTACTGGGTGTTTCAGAGCGTGCTCTCTCTGCCTGAGAAAGTCTTGTTGGAGCTGTCGTTTCATGGGAAAATGACCACCATAGGGTTAAACGATCACAACGACGGCGCCGAAGATTCTGCAGGGCTTTACAAGATCGCTTATGCTGACCAGATGACCGGGAAACAAAGGTCAGTATCCACGCAAAAGCACGGATTATTTATTTATTTATTTACTGAGAATTTGATATAGCGCTCCTTCAAGGTTACTACTCAGGAGCGCTCCCAGTCCAACCCCGGTCGAATAAGACAGTCTTGAGAAGAGAAAGAAATGAAGTAGAAGTAGAAAGGCTAATAGGTATTTGACGAAGGATAGGGGAGAGTGCTCCAAGATGCCCACGCTAACGAAAATTGATATTTTCTTCTGTATGGATTCTAAGAGAAGAACATGTCTGACCCTAATGCAAAGAGTAATCATTAAGGAAGCAGTGAGAGCAAGTATAGAACATAATTCAATAAGATCATTTGTGTAAATTGAAAAAGGTAGACCCCTCCAAACTGGGCGTCTTAGGAACCCTATACTACAAGACGCCCATAGGATGGGCATCTTGGAGCAATGGAAATTTACTAAAAGAAGTGGTATTGTAATCATGCATTTTTAGTCTAAACCAATAAACTGCATGACAGCTAAACAAATTTAACCAAGAATAAAAGATCCTAAAGCTACAAAGCAAGGCAAAACATGAGAAGCAAAAACTCCAATCTCATGTTGTAAGTCATTATTGTCATTTTGACCCTAAACACAGGCTAACGAAAAGTCACATACGAATCTCTTTGATATTTATCAATCTGTAGGCCTACATTCTTCATGACACCAACTCTTACACTTCCTGCATTAGGCTATATCCATTTCTTCTTCAATAAACACTGGCAAATTTGTAGACTCAGAATATTGATGAGCAGAAGGTGGCGTCATGGTAGGCACCAATTCTTGGCCACTTGCTAATGGTATCCAAGACGCTCATGGGCATCTTGTAATCTATATTCTTAGTATACATTCAAGACGCCCATGGGCTTCTTGTAATCTCTATGCTTCCTATGCATTCAGGATGCCCATGGGCTTCTTGTAATTTTCGAGTCCTTCTCTATTGACGCCATTTTATTTAACGAGGTCAATGTTTACGATTTAGATAAAACCATTAAAACAACTATAAATGAATCATAAATAAACGTTGAAGTGCACGAATTTTTACTGCATAAGGCTAAAGAGAAAATTAGGAAGATTCGTGAATGTGTACTTACGCAAAAGGGGTGAAAATTTAGAAAATTGATTTATCGCGTCAATATCTCGAATACTGAAACATCACTGTTATGGAAGGTTCACAAGATGTCGCTGCATGCAATGAGACAACTAAAATACGAATTTATGTCTGTTTAACCGTTTTAAAGGGGGTGGGCGTCTTATTCGCCCTGGGCATCTTGTAGCACTCTCCCCTAACAGGGAGCTCATTCCAGGTCGCAGGGCCAGCCACGGAGAAAGCACGGCGCTGCCTGATTGCAGTCCGTGAGCGTGGAACAATAAGTTCCGCTTGTGCAGCTGAGCGGAGAGAGCAGCGGCGTTGAACAAGCGTGGTCGAGCAACAGAGCTCCTGCAAGTATAAAGGAGCCAAGCCCTCAAAGCAGCGCCGGACCAAGACGGAAATTCTGTATGTAATGCGCTGTGGGTAAGGGAGCCAGTGGAGTACATCCCGCATGTACTCGGAGACTCGGCCAAACTTGGGAATGCGGATTAGATGAGTAACTGCCATGGATCACTCGCCACAGAAATTAACAAGCTTTATTAAAATAAAAAATATCCAAAATCAACAAGAACCTGTTTGAACGCATCCGAACTCAATAACCATCCATTCATCAAATTCCGATTGTAGAACAAAAATAGGCTACCAGGAGTATCTTGGAAGTGACAGAAATGCTAAAAATCTTCTGTAGGCTATATTCTTTTGGCAATGATCAAATTACCCATTTTGCTGAATAGGGAACTTTCTCCAGTTCATACCTCACAGAGGCCTTGTATTTCTTTGGATGAACAGTTGGTTGGTGGCGGCCGATCTCCGTCCAGGTACTGCACGCCTAGTTTTTCCTTGTTTTGATGAACCGAAATTCAAGCCGAGGTTTAGCATCACCGTTTTCCATCAGAAGATCTTCACTGCGCTGTCAAACATGCCGTCAACAGTAAGTCACAGCGATTGGTTGCTTAGGCCACATTGCGAACATAAACCGCGTTTCGCTTTTATCATTAGGCCTAAGTTTTAATAATAATTAGGGCCTAGCAAAATCTTCGTTTAATTTCAAACAGACACAACGCACGATGATTACAATTCATAGTATGAGCGATTGATCACACGTTCTTACAGGAATCAAATTTACATGTAACTGTCGGGCAGCGATGCAAGGCGTCTGTCAGCCACATCCTACTGCTCAATGCACCAAAGCCATCTGCCGAGTGGAAGGCTGAGTGGACCTTTGACATTGTATAGCCTAATTTGACCAACGCGCATAATAGTTAGCTGATAGCTAGTTGAGAACAGAGTGAACCGCCCAATGACCGAAAGTCTGATCCGTCAGGTGACGTCGTTTTCTCGTATTACCCCACTATAACAATAATTTGCAATATTGGCTAATCTATATATATAAAAATGAAACTTTCCAATAGTTCCTGTTAACACCACGCCGAAAGCTACGCACCGATTGTTGTGAAAATTTAACCAAAACCTTCCATTCAAATAGCACCGTGTCTTTAGATTTTTTTACCCCAAAAAACGCAATCGTTTCCACAAAAAGTGAACTTTGCAATCCGTTCGTCCGCCATTTACAAATTCAACACGTCCCACACGGCTGCCACATTTCACAAACGATGTCTCCAAACACAGCAGACTAAACATCAATGATGTCGCGTCCTCTGACGTCATAAGCGATTCAAAATTTCACAAAGCGGCCTTGACGGCGTGACGGAGGAAAGGAGCGGAGGGAGGGGGAGAGGGGGAGGGGGGAGGGGAGGGGAGGGGGAGGGGGAGGGGGAAGGGAGGGGGAGGGGAAGCCTCTTTTCAGCCACAGCAACGCGTGGCCGGGTTCAGCTAGTAATAAATAAAGAGATAGCCTATCTCAGATAGGTAGGCTAAGTATCATTATACGCAAAATGGCTCACGTTTCTGCCCCAAACAGAAGTCGTTCGAAGACGTCCGTGGATATGATGATTCATCCCTTTATTTCTTTTTGTACTTTACAACCCAAGCATGTCATACATGTAGGTTCTCTATTACTTCCCATAAAGAACGTCACCTACTCACTACGTCCTCGTTCGCACCACCACGAAATTCCTAGTGCTGACGTATTAGCCTTGTGCTCTTTTATCGGTTCTAGGACAAAATGGTATTGGACAAAATGGTATTGGACAAAATGGTATTGGACAAAATGGTACGGACAAAATGGTACAGACAAAATGGTACGGATAAAATTTAAGCTTTATTAGGGTATCTTATTGCTGAAATCGAGGGGTGGCTTTTTGTGGCTGAAATAGAACTCTTGGGAAGAAAAAAACTTGAAAACGTTGGCTGGATTGGCGAAAAAGTTTGCGAAATAGCAGCTGGATTGATGTCTTTCATTCATGTGTTTCATGATGCATCCAGCTTCAATTTCAGCCATAAGATACCTTAAATCAACCTCCATTTGTAATGCGTCTTTCATCAATCCAGCTTCTATTTCAGCTATGAAAATACCCTGATCCAGCTTCTATTTCATCAATCAATCCAGTTCCATTTCAAATTTAAAAATACCCATTCAGAGCTTTCATCCAGCTTCCATTTCAAATCAATCAAATGCGTCTTTTCTTTGATGCAGCTTCTATTTCCTATATAAAAATACCCTAATCCAGCTTTCATTTCATCCATACCGTTTTGTCCGTACCATTTTGTCCGTACCATTTTGCCCGCTACCAGTTTGTTCGGTCGCCCTTTTATCACACATTCACAGGTAGGCCTATGCTTTTCAAGACAGTGACGTTGTACTGTTTTTCTTTCTGACAGACAAGGCGCTCGTGTATATATAAGCTGGTACCCTGCTCTTGGCTTTCGAGTAGCGCTTTAGAAATTTAGATATTTCAATTAATTACGATTTATGTCTCAGCAGAAATCACTTGCTTAATTTTGGCCTTATGACTGCTATGTTTCATGTTGCCAGTGATTTATGACCCATGCAAACTAAACGGACGCTACAGAAATGACTAATCAGGCCTAATAATGACATTAAATTGATATTTCTTTCTGGTAGGGCCGACACGACCAGGGCACAAAATGGACTGAAACAAAGTTCAAATTATCACCGCGGTTGAACAGCCATCTTGTCTCTTTTACTATCAGCGACTTTGGTTTCAAGAACACAACCGTCAATGGAATTGAGGTAGGCCTAACACAAACAATTCCTCGTGCATTAGGCAAACCTAAATTTACGCAATTTATGATTAGACAGCATCACACATTAGAAGCAAAATGTCGTTAATCGGTTAATTAGAGCGCTGGCTGTCATAAACAGGCTACATCTAGGTCTATAGAGCATTAAATAATTATTGACACACAGTTTTATGTTCATTCCGCTAGTGAAATTTGTCACAATGAGAGATAAGCACTAAAGTAGATTGAAAATTTGCATAGAGATACTCAATAAACTATAAGCGCTCTTGAATAAGCTGGTGCCCTGCGTTTGGCTCTCGAGTGGCGCTTTAGAAATTTGGAGATTGTGATTAGGCCCTACGATAGGCGCTCTGCACGTGTCTGTCAGTCGTCAGTGAAAACGACTTCCATAGTTTTCTAGAAAGCAAAATACTCTCAGCATTGATACGTGAAACGAGCGAGAAGTTCTCTGGACGCTCTGTTCTGAAATGGCCTACGATCCAATGGATAAGACGTGGTTTCTCTTTCGATGTGCAGTAAGCAAGTTATTAATTAACTGCGTTATGACGCCGTGCCATCAAATCGTTCCCCTCCCTGTTATCCGGACTTTGGACTGTGCGGTGTCAATGTGCAGTGCTGCGCAATGATCTTATTTCCAGAGCGGCACCAATCGCATACATGTAAGTCCCCAGAAGCAGCGCGATCATAGGCACCGAGTTTACCCAAAAGAGTGTGTGAATGCCCAAAGGAACGCAATAATATCCTCCCGGTGAGGGAGAGGCCTGGTGCCAGAGTTAAAAATGAGGTTTCCAACATTGTCTTCTTGAGATATGATTTTACTGCCAGATATATCCTTGATAAACTTGCAGTAGAATGGCAACTTACCAACTGGAATTAAGGCTGAGGCAAACTTGAAAAGATAAGTATTTTAAAATATATTGAATACCATTATAGGTAGCTTGATTTTTTCGCATAAATGAGCTCAAAATTCAACAAATTTCATTAATGTACTTTTATTATTTGCTTTATTATTTGCTTTATTATTAAGTATCGTATCTGGGCTAGACGGGATCGTTTGAACGAATTGGATTACGCTTTGAATGTGACTACAACTATTCAGCAATTCCTGTTCCAAGAACTTGGACAACCATCTCTAGATCCACTCGAGAAATTTGGTAAGTATCTGATGTGATGTCAGTCATGCGGTTTTAATTCAGAAGTGCTCCGCAAATACGGAAAAGTCGAAAAAGCCACTTCCGCGTACTCTGTGTTGTCTAAATCTCGGGCTTGCGGAACTAAATGGCGTGGTTCGTTCATTCAAACGGGCAGTAGTCGTGAAAGATCTCAACGATCAATTCATTAAAAAAAGAGCAGGATCGAGACCATAACTACGGTGGCTATATAAAATCCAGGACATTACTAATCGGCAGTACTGTTGGTGATATAGCAGAGGTCTGCAAATGATCCATAAATAATTATTTTAATTAGCATACTGATTGTGACAGTAGGCCTACAACTAATGAAGCTAAGACGGATCTACGCCTACTGAGTTTTGATAAAGTGTACTGAGTTTATCTAACTACAATAGATTAAAGATAACAAAATGTTCTGATTCCAGATCAGTTTGCAGTTCCGGGAGATGTGGTGCACGATAAAAGTGAGAATTGGGGACTAGCTACCTACAAGGAATCAAAACTTCTCATCAATACGACTCGAAAAGAAGATGAAACCGTTGAAAGAGCTTCAAAACTTATCGCCCGAACCCTGACTCATCACGTAAGTGGCAGCTGTAGCCTACACACCGTTTTGCTCAGTTTAATGGCAATTTCGCCCCAAACAACAAAACCTCATTACACGCTTGCTATTCAACATATGAGTGAACATCTTTCGCACTTTTACGTGAAAATTTATGTATTTTTAAACATAGACTACCCTTGTTATTGAACCGTTTTGGTGTCTCGAACGTTAGCAAACAAATCTTATTGCAATCATAAAGTACGAGTGATGACTTTAAGGCAGGCCGATTTCGCGCTATTTCCTGGTAATCTGAATTTTACTTCGAATTACCTGTACCTGATTTCATTATGATACTGCACGTTCATGTTACTAGACCTACTACTGACTTAGCTATATTGATTTTTCCCTAAACTTCCTGCAGCAACTGCCGCTGAAGAAATTTATTATACTTATGAAATATTTCTAAAATATTTTGAGTATATAAAGACTCCATCCCAACCACAAATTGCGGAGGTCCGTGCCCCTGTCCACCTAAATCTCCGCTCTTGGTCGAAGGACAATAATATAGCTGTAGGCCTAGGCTCTTGGTTTGCGCACCGTAATATTATACTGTAGGCCTATGTTTTTGTGTGTAAATATATAAGTCGGTGTGTGGTTTCAGGAATGAACAGTCATTAGAGGTATAACTACCTGCTAAATTTAGAGGCCCCTTACAAATTTGAGACCGTACATACCATGTCATCTGGGGCCCCTCACAGACTTTATCTGGGCCTCATGCAGGTTTTACTTTTGATGCCTCACTCCATCGGTATTTAGAATACGTTCTAAACCTAAACGTTGTGTTTCAGAAAGTAGACTCAGCTGGCCTGAGTTGTCTACTCTCACGCCCAACATCAGTATGATATTTGCATTATAGGCCTGCTATGGCAGTGCCATGGTTTGTTGAAGTTTGTACCAGACCGGATCGGGGCCCCAAGTGAATGCGTCGGTTTAAGAAATATACAGTCAGAAATAGGCATAATGACCAGCTAAATTTGAAGGTCCTTGAAAACTTGAGGCCCTCCCAACCGGGCGCGCGGGGTTCTAGCGCCGGCACTGCCTACGCGTATGGGGTAGGTTGGTTTATGATGCCATTGTTTTGCGTGTTTCAGTACTTTGAAGAGGACTTCTCTGTCACGGGGTCAAGGAATCACGTTTGGCTGAGAAAAGGATTAACAACATTGTATGCAGTCAGAGCCACGAAGGAGGTTGATCGGACTTTATTTCTTGTGAGTATTAAGGTGAAGTGAACAATAAGCAGGAAACTAAACTGAGTGTGCTGAGAACTTGCGTTTTCAGCAGCACGCTATATGGATGCGAGGCTTGGGTAATAACAAAAGACATCGAGAAAAGAATACTAGCTTTTGAAAGAAAATGCTATAGGAGGATTTTGGGAATAGTGTGGACACAGAAAGTGACTAATGAAATATTTCTAAAATACAAACGGATACATCTCAGAGAAAACATGATGCAGAGGATAATCCAGAGGAAACTGGGTCTGTTCGGTCACATATGCCGAATGAGTAACGACAGAAAAATAAAGACATTGGTGTTTGGATTGATGGACGGGCGAAACAAAAGAGGGCGACCACACAGAGAATGGGCGAATGATTTAATAGACTGGTGCGGAACATCATTGCAAGAGCTGAGCCACATCGCACTGGAAAGAGAACTGTGGAAGAATATTGTGAAAATGGCGTCGGACACCTACGGGCGATGAGCCCACGGTTTATGATGATGATGACGATGAACATAATAGCAAAAACAATTTAGAACCAGTACATGTAGGGAAGAAAAGCTGCCAGCATGTTTGATCAATTATTATTTACAGTGTTTAGAATATTTTTTTATTTGGTTATATTCTGTCCTCAACCGGTGGTAGTCTATACATATATTAAGATATTTAATTCTTTGGAAACATGTCCATGTGATGCAATTTTCTTGAACTGTGGATTGATATGCCATTATCAAATCGGGACAATTGCGGGTATCGTAGCCTATCACAGGGCTTTTTAAAGAAATTTGTTAAGCTGCGCAACCCCGTCAACCCGTCCAAAATTTCTGGAAAATATGAAATTTTCGCCATTTAAAACTGATGACTTTTAGTCTTTCTTTCTACTTTTATTCTGTTTTTAACTGATGACCTTTTCTAGTCCTTCTTTCACATTTCCAGAAAACGTCTTTTTTACACTGCTCTGATTTCAACTTACCAGTGTTGTTGAAAGTATCGGGCAAATGTACTTAAGTAAAAGTAAAAGTAAAGTGGATTTTAATTACTTAAGTAAAAGTAAAAGTACTCATCACAAATTTTACTTAAGTAAAAGTAAAAAGTATCCCCTTCCAATAATACTTTTAAAGTAAAAAGTAAAAGTACCGAGCCTTTCTATAACTCAATTGATTATTAACCTTCAAAAATATTAAATTCTTGAAATGGTTATCATTGAGTCTAGTACGCACGCTTCTGATTCATTTTAGCACAATGCACAGCCGAAGAGCATTTCTGCTGCAGAAATGACAGTGCATCCAGCGTGCTCCACCATCGAAAATCTATTTTTAGGCATGCAAATTTGAATAACCTGTCTTAGCTTAGCGAAACGAAATGTTAATTAACACTTTGAAGTAACGAACATTGTAACGAGTGTCGCATAAATTGTAACGAAGTAAAAGTACTGAAATATGGGTAAAATTCTACTTCGTTGAAAGTAAAAGTATTTTATTTTTTCGATACTTCGTTACATGTGAAAGTACTCAAACTTTTACTTAAGTAGAGTAACGCGTTACTTTTACTTCGTTACTGCACAACACTGCAACTTACCTACTCAGAGGGGCTTCTCTGCAGCCACGGCTCATCAAGCATTTGGTAGACTACGTGCGGGGGTGGAAGCAGACTGCTTCCAACTTGTGCCCGAGGGAAAAGCCCCCCCCCCAATGAAATCGGTGAGTATAGGACATTTTCCCTGGACATTTCCACCAGCATTCCCCTGGATTATCCCCGAAGAAATTCCCGGACACCCCTTCCACGTCATTTCACAAGGAATAGATCTTCATTTAATTTGACTTGTGCTTTGCTGTCACTTAAATTAATCCCGCGATCAAACTCACAATTAATCAAATTATTTGTTCAAAATAATTATGTTTCTCGCAATCAAAACCATTTGAAGTATATTTAGTAGGCCTATCAACTACCAATACAATGGTTTTATGTAGGTCACAAATAAAATGAACGATATTTTAAGACTGAATTTTAGTGATAATAATATATGATGATGATGATGATGATGATGATGATGATGATGATGATGATGATGATGATGATGATGATGATGATGATTCTCTGCCCGTAGTCAGGTTCTATGGCTTTCGCCACCCGGGGATGAGGTGGTTTCCCGTTGCCTTCCCCACAGACAATGATGGGCAAGCAACTTGCCCAAGGTCGTTCCGCAGCAGCTTGCGCCCCTGCGTCCCACACGTGCTAGTCCGAGATATCTAAATCTCTTAATGTCAACTCCCAGCCCGGAACCGCAGTCCGTTGCAACCAACAGACGTATGCCGCTCTCGCTTACCGGTGTAGCTAACTAGCCTAATATAAGGCAAAGAAATAACAGTAAATTAATATTTTTGTTTATGACAAGATTTTTAGTCTGATGAAAAAAAATTCGACAATGGGGAGAGGGCACATTCCTCCTTAAGCCTCTTCCCATCTCTTCGCTTCGCGTCTTGCGGATTGTCCTTCGTTGCCCCCCCCCCCCCGTCCCCGCCAACGTAGGACCAAGTAGCTTCCACCAATGCATACAAATCCTTTTTCATATTAATGCATGCACGTTCATCACATAAAAGTTATAAGGTTATGGCTACAGAACTGCTAAACAATCCCTGCTGTGCAATTTTTAATATTGCTCAGTTCGTCCACCCACCATCTGCATGGGGCTGCAGACACTCGATTCTCGATGTGTTGACACCTCGCCATAGGCAAGGGGTTTCCGTCATAGATGTAAAAAAACGATGGAAACAGAATTTAAAAAAAACGGTAAAAAACGTCATTTTTTCGAAAGAATAAAAAACGACAAAAAACCATAAAAAACGGAAGCGGAAAATAATTTGACTTTGCTACATCTAAAACCGCATTTTAACCTTGAAAACCTTGATTAGGAACCTACTACACGCAGGCTATCTCTGATGATGTTAAACGATGAAATAATGACTTTAGTTAGCTGAATCTTTGAGAGTTGGCGGAAAACATAAAGAATATCATAAAAAATTAAAATCAAGAAAAATCATAATTGAAAATAAATGAATAAATAAAGATAAAGAAATAATAAAAAACGATAAAAAACGATGAGAAAAATAAAAAAACAAAAAACGACGTTTTTTTGGGAGCGAATAAAAAACGAAATTTTTTTTACAACTAGGCCTATGGTTTCCGTTAATTGGGATTCCCTCCAACTTACAGAGGGAATAGAAGGCTCTGGTTGTAACAGTTTCCTGTGACGGTGTTGTGTGACCAAGTGGTCCAAGTCTTATGTCAGAACATGTCGTTTGTTTTAAAGTAAGGTTCAAGTCTCCAAGTACCTTTACAGATTTCTTGTTGCAGCTTTTTCCATCGCATGCGCTTGCTATTTTGACTAAATGGTGCTGGTTCGTTGTGTTTTCATGCAGATTCAGCTGTATGAAGGCAAAGAAAGGGCGCTGGAGGCGGATGGCACTAATGAATCTCAGCCGTTGGTTCGATTATCGGATTCATCCAGTGAAGTAATCCCGGATTCATTTAAACCAGGAGAAAAGGTATATTTGAAACTTTTAAGAAACATTCATTTACTTTGTACGTTTTGGCTAGTTTGTGAAATGGTAAAAAGACATCAAAATACAGATTGATTTTTTAAACTGAATAAAATTGGGCTATGTCTATCCAGCAAGACTATTAACAAAATCAGTAATTAGTGCTTGAAGCTCAGTCAGGGACCCTGAGCAAGTCCTTCACCCGCATTTGCTCATGAGCTTCGGCGTGAAACTCCTATTCAGTGTCCGCGCTGAATAGCAATCTTGACAAGACGCTATAGCAAGTGTTCATACGTAGCCTATATTATAGTATACAATATCGACACTGCGCCAGAACTGTGGGATTAAATTGTGTAAAATAGCCTACTGTAAACGGACTGCAGGCCTATTGAATCCAAGGTGCACTGCATTGATGTCGTTGTGATAACAAACGCAACGGCAATATTACGTAGTATTGTGTGCTCTTATATTCTCTTCCTTATTTCCGGTGGGTGTTTTTTCTATAGGGAGCTGCAGTCTTGTGCATGCTAGAAAGTTTCGTTGGTGTCGACATTTTCAGACGTTCCATCAGAGTAAGATTAAGCTATTGCATTTTGTCAAACCGATCACTTCAGAGAAGCTGAAATTGTATTTAGTCGAGTCGAGCGCATTGTTGTATCGGCCTAGACAATTAGGATTTGAGATTTCGTAATTTTTATTTCTATTTGAATCTTCCTATGACATCCAACGATCATTTAGCATTAAAATAATTCTGTCATGACTGTTTTCAGATTCACAATTCAGCTGTTGAAAAAAATCAGCAGCGTAGTTTAACGTAGACTACCTTGCGTTTTGATCGCTTTAACTGTAACCACAAATTTCTATAGCGACCGAAAACAATCATGCCCGTGACACTCTCTTCTTAATCACGCTTCATAATTATCGGCCTACGACATGCTGTCTAAATTCATGACGAAAGGAGTTACAGAGAGAAGTTGAAGAAGCAGGTCGTTTATTACTGACCATAAATGACAGAATTAATTAAATTGCACGTGGTGTGTTCTCCTAGGCATTTCTTAAAGAATATTCAAACCGAACCAAAGCAACACGTCAATTCTTCAGCAGAATACAACAGGTAGGCCTATATAATTATATATAGGCCTAGTCATAACTTATACTAGGGGTGCTAATAATTCGCAATTAGGCCTAACGCGTTAAAAAGTTGCGATTAAAATGTTTAACGCATTAATCGTACCGTTACGCGTTAATGAGATCCGATTAAAATGAAATCAAAGGCTGAAACCCATTTTAAACGTAAAGTCTGTACTTAAAGCCAGTGATAAAGCCTACATGTAGGCCTACTTTTTTCCCCAAATATTCCAAGAAATAATTTGAGTAAGTGTCGTATCCCGTGTTAAAAGGCACTTTTTATCCTAGTGGTTATCGGTTGGGTTTAACTTACTCAAGAAATTCTTCCAAATTCAACAAACTCCCAGTATCTTATGAAATATATAATAGAATAAAGTTATTCAATATCGTTCAAATGCACAAACAAATAACAATCCTATTTACCTAGTGTGACGAGTTACTTAGTAAATATTATATTTGCGATTATCTGTCGAGTTGTATGAAACTCGAATGTCTTCGGCTTCTCTCCGTCGTCCAATCGTCGCAGTCAAGAATGTTGATCAGACGGTTGAAATGCAGTCATGGAAGCAACCACACCAATCGCCTTACTCGTATCTTGCCGTGAATCAGTTGCACACAAGATGAATCGTCGCATTCACCTCACAGCTCTTCTCCAGTTGACCAAACGTCTCTCGTACTTCACACGCCGAATCAGCTGTTCGCTAGCCGATTCAAATTACCCGACTCTTCAGACCGTTGCCTAAGAGTTCGTTATCTTCGCAAGTGTCTCACACTTCACACGATGATTATTATGCATCAACGCAAATTTCTCATTCAAATTTCGTTGCCCCTAATGCACAATACTTTGAACTGTCGGTTGATAGTCCGAACAGTTCAATTACCTTCGTCTCTACTCTGGAAATCACAACTTTAGATGGATCACCGCAGCGAATCAACCACCATTTCCAGATATACCTGTAGAGAGTCAAAACTCTCAACGTCCACTTCGCTGACGTCATTTTTATATCGTCACGTCATTGGCTTCCAGTTTGCACCAATCACGATAAGGCTTAGCGTCCTTTGTTGGCATGGTAACCTTGACCACTCGTTAACGTGCTTGGCTGCAGTCATTGGTTTTATGTATAAATATTTTATATGTTGCCACACATATTACCTAAACTCGCCAATTAAATTGCC
Source organism: Lumbricus rubellus (assembly GCA_945859605.1). Lineage (NCBI taxonomy): Eukaryota > Metazoa > Annelida > Clitellata > Crassiclitellata > Lumbricidae > Lumbricus > Lumbricus rubellus. The sequence continues at coordinate 19,638,545 of OX243818.1, forward strand.
TAGCTTAACTACTACCTATAATTAATAATTATACATGCATAGCAAGTGTTTAATTTGATAATCATTTAATATAACCACGACAAATACCCTTTCTTCAAAAGTCTGTTCACAGGCTTTATAAACTTATCTAATTATCAAATTACACTAACTGCTTATGCCTATGCTTATACTACTTTACACAACATCACAACCTAACACAACTACTTCTTATCTACTTATAGTATTACCATTGGTTTACTTAAATCTTAGGTCAATCCCCTACTAAAATAATCAGACATTACGTTATTACATCCCTTAATATAACGTACTGTAAAACAATAATTCTGAATGGCAAGACTCCACCTCATGACTCTTGCATTCTTCATCCTCCCTTCTTTCATATACTGTAGTCCACAGTGGTCCGTCTCGATCACAAACTCTCTTCCACACAAATATCGATCAAATCTACTGACTCCCCACTAAACTGGCTAAACATTCTCTTTCTTCAACTGAATATCGCCTTTCTCTTTCCAATAGTTTTCTACTCGCATATGCAATCGGGTGGTTTATTCCTTCATACTGCTGAATCAGAACACAACCTAGTCCCTTTCCTGATGCATCTGTCTGTATTATAAATTCTTTCTCTAGGTCTGGTAACCTGAGAATTGGTGTCTTTGCTAGTGCTTCTTTCAACTGCTCAAAACTTTCACCTAACTCTTGGTTCCATTCAACATTGTTAGGAGCTAACTTTTTAGTTAAGTCGCTCAACGGAGCCATCAATTCCGCACAATGGGGAATAAATTTTCGATAGTAATTTATCGCTCCTAAAAAGCTTCTCACTTGCTTCTTCGTCTTAGGTTGTGGCATTTCCACAATCTTGTCAATAGATTCTCCCTTAGGGCTTATAACGTCGTTATTCAATGTATGGCCTAGGAAATCGATCTTGTCATATCCTATTGAACACTTCTTCGGTTTCAATGTCAAATGAGCTTTTCTCACTCTTATGAAAAACTCGCTTAACGTCTTCATTTGTTCGTTCCATCCTTTTGTATGAGCAAGAATATCATCGACATAACTTTCTAGATTTTCAGTTCCATGTAATATTTTCCGTATCAATCGATTATAGCTGGACGCGCTATTGACTAGTCCAAATGGTAACACATTGAATTTATATAATCCGCTTGCACAGATGAATGTGGTTAAGTCTTTTGATTCTTCGCTCATTGGTATCTGCCAATACCCTTTACAGAAATCGAACTTGCTATAGATTTTACTTCCACTGAGTTTATTAAAAATATCCTCATTCGACATCATTGGTTCTGGATCGAATACTGTCACTTTGTTGAGTTGTTTATAATTACAGCAAAGTCTGTTACTTCCATCTGCCTTTTTAACAACTACAAGCGGCGCTGCATACGCTGCTTCCGATCTTTCTATAATTCCATTATCTAGTATCGTCTCTAATTCCTTGTTTATCTCCGCTTGGAGGTCATATGGCGTTGGATAAGCTCGTAACCGAATTGGCTCATCACTCGTCAGATGAATCTCATGCTTAACCATATCTGTCCTTCCTGGTTTATCACTGAATATGTCCTCATATTCCCTCAGTAGTTTCTGTAATTCTCTCTTCTGTTTTTCATTCAATTCAGGATTGATATCTACATCTTTGTAAGTCTCCGTTTGTTTACTTACATATAAGCTCAATATCTCTTCTTCTTCATCTTCACCATCTTTACCATCATGTTCTATCGCCGATACGTATGCTGACGTTTCTACATCATTTCCTTCTCCATTTCTCTCGTAGTACTTCTTTAGTATATTGATGTGATATGTTTTGAGTTTTCCACCATCAATCTCCACTTTGTAATCATAATCTCCCATCTTATTTCTGACCACAAATGGTCCCTGCCATTTAACAAGCATCTTATTGTTACAACTGGGTAACAGTAATAAAACTTTATCTCCTATCTTCAACTCTCTGTAACGTGCTTTCTTATCATAATACTTCTTGTTCTTTTGATTTGCTTTATGTATGGCCTTCTGTGCCATATCACATGTTTCTTCTATTCTTTCTCTCAAATCGGTCATGTATGTATAAACATCTTTTACTTCATCCTCCACTTTCTCATTTGTCCAGAGTTCCTTTAATATCTGTACTGGTCCTCGGCATGACCTTCCAAAAATTAATTCAAAGGGTGTGAACCCATGACTTTCGTGTACAGTGTCTCGTAACGCGAATAATAATGGTGCTAAGAATCTGTCCCATTCCTTGACCTGTTCTATTAACTTCCTCAATGTTGCTTTTATTGTTCCATTAAGTCTCTCCACACATCCATTTCCCATAGCATGGTAAGGGCTAGTGAAAGTGTGCTTGATTAACAACATCTTGTTAACTTCAGCCATCAATTCTGAAGTGAACTGGCTCCCTCTGTCAGTATGAATTTTCTGAGGAACTCCCATGCGACAATAAAAATTGAACATGGCTTCCGCTACCTCCTCTGTAGTTATCCCTTTCAGTGGAATCGCTTCCGGATATCGAGTACTTAAATCAATGATCGTTAATATATAACGATAACCCCTTGATGACATCGGCTCTATCACTCCGATAATGTCTACACAGACATGTTTGAATGGCACATCAAGTACTGGAAGATTTCCCATCGGCGCCCGGTACTTTACCTTTTTGTCCACCGACTTTTGACATACATCGCAACTCAGAACATACCTTTTAATATCTTGTCCTATCGATGGCCAATGGAATTCATTTACAATTTTATCCTGGGTTTTCTTCATGCCCAGATGTGCTGACAATAGCGAGTTATGGGCCACGGCTAACACTTTATTTCTAAGTTCCTTCGGGACCATTAACTGCCACTTCGCATCATCCTTCGATATTTCTTTGTACCTTCTATACAATAACCCGTTCTTCTTCACATAAAGAACTTTCTCTTCTATATGGTCGTTACCACTCCAATCAATTGCTGTGTCCCAAAACTTCTTCAAAGTCTCATCTTTGCTTTGTAATTCTTTAATTTCTTTTGTTCACACATTTAAATCTGGCATCTCAGTAACTTTCAACTGTTTGTATTTTGTTACTTTCTTTGATTCCGCTCTGGTTTCAACTGCTGCTGTCGTTTGCCCCACATCATCATTCTCTATAACGTCATCCGTTACATCATCGTTTAATTCACTTGTGACTTCACTCACAAAACGAACTTTCTTTTTGTCACTTTGTCCTTGTGACTCAACACTTAAAGACTTCGGAATCTTTTTTAATCTATCCTCTCTATTCTCGTTATCATCTGTATTACTCTGATCACAGTTCATCATGTTATCTGTAGTTTCCTTTACTACCAGATATTTTAGTCCCTTCATCCTACCGATAATAACTGGTTTCACCGGTTCTTCCATCACCATTGCTTCAACGTTTCCCGTAAAATACTCACTTTCAATATTAATCTTTGCTGTTGGAAAATTTCTCAATGTCCCATCGACTAATATGCATTGTGTTTCTTTTCCCGTGAAATCAGCATCATTTACCAATGATCTCTTGACAATACATGTACTTGATCCAGAATCATATAGGCAACTGGCATTCACACCATTCACCTTTAGCTGACCTTCGTTCTTATTCTCTAGGTCATTGCCATCATCTCTCCTTTCAGTAATCATTGTACTTGCTGCCAACTGTATCGGTAATCCCTTTTTACGTTCTTCCTCTTCTTCAACTTCATTCAGTTTCAACGTTTCATTTGCTTGCGCTATCTTGTACGCCCTATTCTCATATACCTGTATAGCCGCCGCAGTATGTTTAACAACTCCTTTTTGTTTGTGTAAACAATCATATGACTTGTGTCCGATTCGGCCACACGAGAAACAAGTTATCTTGTGCTCAGCCGCCTGTTCTCTTTCTCTACTAAATCCTCTATTCATACTTCCATTATGATTCGTCTCCCTGTTCTGTTTCATGTCTCCTCGTCCTCTATTTATGTTTCCATTAAACCTCTCTCTTGATTTATCGTCGAACGGTTTCACATTCGGCCTTTCGTTACTAAACTTCACTGGAGGTCTTAGATTACTTTCTGTGTATTTATATCCGTACGCCTCGATATAAGACTCGGCACAGTTCAAGGTGTCCTCTAAACTCATCTTGCCTCTTTCTTTGAGGAACATCTTAAGTTCATTGCTACACGTGAGGTAGAACTGATCTCTTAATAATAAGTTCTCCATTCCTTCGTAGGTTTTCTCGAATCCAGCTTGAAGTAACCACTGCTGCATATATAGGGTGTCCAATAAGTTCGTGAACGATTTTGGTTGCAGATAGCAGAAATTTTTTGCAACAAACATTAATAATGCTTATGTCATTTGAAAGAGCTTTATGTCCCGAAACCAAAAAGTGTAAAAAGTGTTCGTTTTTTGCAACGAGGAAGTGACGTCATCAATTTATGCGGAAGGGCTATTTTTAGCGAATTTTATGCAGCTCGCGATCGTTTTTCGTAAACAAACTTGGGGGAAATGGGGAAAATAGCAGACGTCCAGTTACGCTCGAAAGCTGCTATTCTTGATGAAGAAGGATATTCATATTCCGTTATAGGCGATAAATTAGGATGATCGAAAGGTTGGGTAGCAAAATGGGTTGAACCGTTGAAGGAAGCAAGCAAGGCGAGTTAGGCGATCATGCACGATGCGGTCGACCAAAGGTTTTGACACAGGCTGCTATTAAAATAATCAAAAGGCGAAATACAGACGAGGACCTGGATTGAGACAGATAGAAAAATCTCTCAAAACAGGTGGACTTAAGGACAACAAAGAAACAATCAGAAATTACATGAAAGGGGAGTTAAAGTGGAGAAGTTGGAAACGCAGGAAGGCGCCATTGCTAACAGACGCTCAGAGGAAAAACCGGTTGTTATTCGCGAACACATGCATCTGCTGTTTCGCGAGCATGGCTGAACGGAAATATTCCTAACTACATTGAAAACTGGTCTCCAAACTCTCGTGATCTTTCACCGATTGAAAATCTCTGGAGTATACTCTCAGGCAGTGTCTACAAACAGATCCTGAACCAAATACTCCTGCTCAGCTAAAACGTCGTTTGCGAAAAGCATGGAATTCGATATCGGTTGAAACTTTGTACAATCTCATCGAATCTTTACCCAGACGAATGAAAGCTGTTATAGCCAGCAAAGACAACACTATTGCCTATTAAATGGTACAATAATTATTGATTTTTGTTGTGTATATTTTTTGTGACAAGCTAGCAAAATCGTTCACGAACTTATTGGACACCCTGTATCTCCTCAATCTATGCACAAAATCTGTAGGTGTTTCACCTGACTCCATTTTACTCATCTTAGATTTGTTACGATATCCACCCTCTGTTAATTGAAACCTTTTTAACAGATGTCTTTTCAAACACTCGTAATCTTGTGTCTCCTCAGATGACATTCTTTGATATACCTCTAACGCTTTTCCTTCAAGATGCTTGGCTAGCATCAGAGACCAATTTTCTGTTGCTATCTCGTATGCCGTGCATGTCCTTTCGAATCTTAATAAATATGCATCCAAGCAATCTTTATTCTCATTGAATACAGGGAACTTGATATCCTTCATTCCTCTGTTATGGTTATTGTTTCCTTGGTATGAACCATCGCCAACCATTGTGAATGTGGCCTCACCACGATTCTGATGATTCCTAGAAACAATTTTCCTCATTCTCAGTTCACATTCAAGCTTTTTGACCTCAAGATCCATATCTCTCCTAGCTTGACATTCGGTTGCTTCACGAACTAATCTTGCCTCATTCTCACGACTTTTCCGTTCAAGTCTGGCATCATTCGCACGACTTTCCCGTTCTCGTTCAAGCCTAGCATCAGCTATTTTTGCTAACTCTATTTCTTGTACCCTGGCTGCCTCTTCTCGTGCTCTGGCTTCTTGTGCCTCTTCTCGTGCTCTGGCTTCTTGTGCCTCTTCTCGTGCTCTGGCTAGTCTATCTTTTTCAGCCGCTGCCTCATCTTTAATCCTTCGATCTTCTCGGTCACGCAGTCTGTCGTCTCTTGCTTCCTGCTGTCTATCACGCACAAACGTCTTCAACTCATCACCTTCCATGCCCATCTCTTTAGCGAGTTTAACCCACTGTTCATGTTCTCCAACTGACATGGTCTACTTACTTGTTTACTTATTTAACAAGTATTTCTAATAGCTTTCGCTATACAAGAATTAAATTCTTCCAAAAATAATCTAAAATAAGATTAATAAAATGTTTCCTCTTGAAATGCGTACTTTGTGGTTACGCGAGGTTAATCGTATGCTTGACCTTAACCTTTACCAAACAATTCGCATCGAGTAAACGCTTATTAATAAAGTCGTTCTTTCGCAATCGCCAAAGCAATAACTTTTCAACTATACATTTTCAATACTTGAGATTATTGTTCGTTGATATTTCGAGTGTTAGTTAAAAATCCAGTTTTAATATCTCGGACGGGCCCCCATAATTGTCGTATCCCGTGTTAAAAGGCACTTTTTATCCTAGTGGTTATCGGTTGGGTTTAACTTACTCAAGAAATTCTTCCAAATTCAACAAACTCCCAGTTTCTTATGAAATATATAATAGAATAAAGTTATTCAATATCATTCAAATGCACAAACAAATAACAATCCTATTTACCTAGTGTGGCGAGTTACTTAGTAAATATTATATTTGCGATTATCTGTCGAGTTGTATGAAACTCGAATGTCTTCGGCTTCTCTCCGTCGTCCAATCGTCGCAGTCAAGAATGTTGATCAGACGGTTGAAATGCAGTCATGGAAGCAACCACACCAATCGCCTTACTCGTATCTTGCCGTGAATCAGTTGCACACAAGATGAATCGTCGCATTCACCTCACAGCTCTTCTCCAGTTGACCAAACGTCTCTCGTACTTCACACGCCGAATCAGCTGTTCGCTAGCCGATTCAAATTACCCGACTCTTCAGACCGTTGCCTAAGAGTTCGTTATCTTCGCAAGTGTCTCACACTTCACACGATGATTATTATGCATCAACGCAAATTTCTCATTCAAATTTCGTTGCCCCTAATGCACAATACTTTGAACTGTCGGTTGATAGTCCGAACAGTTCAATTACCTTCGTCTCTACTCTGGAAATCACAACTTTAGATGGATCACCGCAGCGAATCAACCACCATTTCCAGATATACCTGTAGAGAGTCAAAACTCTCAACGTCCACTTCGCTGACGTCATTTTTATATCGTCACGTCATTGGCTTCCAGTTTGCACCAATCACGATCAGGCTTAGCGTCCTTTGTTGGCATGGTAACCTTGACCACTCGTTAATGTGCTTGGCTGCAGTCATTGGTTTTATGTATAAATATTTTATATGTTGCCACACATATTACCTAAACTCGCCAATTAAATTGCCTAGCTTAACTACTACCTATAATTAATAATTATACATGCATAGCAAGTGTTTAATTTGATAATCATTTAATATAACCACGACAGTAAGCTTACTATCATAGCAATTCGTCGCTCAATTATCGCCTACATGGAAACCAAAACATGCATCGCTATTGAGCCGTCGACATTGTCCGCATCGCATCGTCCACTATAGTTGTTTTGGCACCCCGCCAAACTACATCGCTTGAACTCCAGGAGATGGCAATTGACCAGTGGCGCCAGGTTTCAAATATCTTAAATGCTTACAGAAGGACAAAGATCGAGACGAGGTTTGCAAGAGCTGCAACCTCTTGTGAATAATCCTGACCAACTTTGATGAGGTTCAGTACACAACAGAAGAAATTTTATAGTACCCGTAATATCCCGTATTATAATAGAAACTTTGTCGTCAGTAGTAAAAGTAGATTTATGTGCAAACAAACATTCGTGTTAATGGCAAGGCATTGTATGTGATATGTAATTATACAGACCTATACACGCATATCCTTATGTTTTCGTCGAAGGAGTTCGGTCCGAGTCTAGACATTGTGGCCATCATGTCGTCTTGGGTCTTTGACAAGGGAATTCCCGTTGTTCGAGTTGAACTTCAAAATGGAAACGTTATCAACGCAACGCAGAAACAATTCCTGGCCGATCCTTCGGTCGTTAGAAGCCGCACGTTAGCAAACAAATTATAATGATTATTAAAGTTCATTAAAACATTATTAGGCCTATATCATAATAAAGTTACGTAATATTATTATAATTATACATCGGTCTATACTTTGACCGCTACCTACTGTATATGGACCTTTGAGTTGTCAAATAGGGGGATCAAATAGGGGCATTGGAGAGCAATCATTGTATCACAGAATCCGGACCCGAGCTAGCTATAATGCGACCCAGCAACGTGATTAAAAGATAGCCGTTCCATCTGTCTAACCTTTTAATAAAAGGATGCGAGGTAGACCAAGAACAATGCTGCAGGACTGGATGCTGACAGAAGATGGATACAGTGGACTGAAAAGAAAAGCGCAGAGCAGAGAAAAGTGGCGTCATTGGAAATACGAACCTGCCTGACGTCAGAGAACATGAAGAAGAAGCCTTTACACTTGAGTTTCTTCCTTGGTCTTCTGAATTTCGGACCAGACTGGTCATGATCTGCAGATTTCCCCAAACAATTGAATTAAGTTCAATATTGAAGTCACCCTATAGAATGGATAGGCCTAGGTGTAGAATATTGTCTTTCACGTAGAGCTGTTGATAATTATGACAAACATTTTTGGCGTTGTAGGAATCAGTGGTATGTTCCTCTGAACTACCGAACAAGAGCAGGAAACCAAGGTCTAGTTTGGTTGAATAAAACCGGTGGTAAGTGAAAAAGATTTTTAAAACTCGAACTATAGACTATAGCATAATATTATCTTCAGTAAACAAATGCCAATAGGTCTGTGCGGATAATTATGCGATCGTTTCGTATAATAGCACACATTGATACCATTATTAGCCTATTGTTAAGAATCTTGGAAGTGCAATGGTACGGCCATAGCCTAATTAATTTTTGTAAGAACTCTGCTTTTACTCTTTCACGGAATGAACTAGATAGAAACTTATTTCAGCTGAATTTGGCGTTCCGTTGCAATCGAGCCACGACTGGATTTTAATCAACGGTGAAAGATCTGGATATTACCGAGTAAACTACGACGCCATTTTGTGGAGTCGAATAACGGACCAACTGATTGAAAATCATACGGTAAATCACACACACTGCGATTAACCATCTCGGAAATGTCACAGATCAAGAACATATTTTAGTTAAAAATTGTGCTATTCAAATTTCGTAGTGTGTTGTATCCGCGCCTATGCACTGAGAAATAAATAAGTATGGCCCCAGATCCTGGTACAGTCAACCTCCCGCCCTGCTAGCGACTGACTCACCTGACACCGTCAAATCAGGACTTGTTTATTTTGTAAGGTTTATCCTGCTGTCAGGAGATCAAGTCGATCACATAATTACATTACATAATGCGCCCATTCAAGAGGTCTATTCAGATGCGCTCCCATCCCAGAGAAAGGGCGTTAGCAACTCACAAATTATTCTGAGGTTGGGAGCGCAGAAGTAGTTATAGGCCCTGCGTATCGAAGGAAGCCAAACGAGCTATAGTTTTAAAAGGTTATTAAATTTTGTTAAGCGATTCTTCTTGTGTATCGCATACATTCTTTCTAGATGTGCTTAACGCTTTGTGTTCCTGCAGGTCTTCACCGAAGTTACACGATCGATGCTGCTTAACGATGCATTCAAGTTGGCTGAAGCAGAGCAGTTGGGATACGATACAGTCCTGAATCTGACTATATAGGCATCGGAAGAGAGAGATCTCACTACATGGCGCCACATCCTTGATGGCTTTCTCGAAATCACTTCTGGATTCTATCACTCGACCAATGCCAGTCGTTTTGAGGTACGGTTGAGCAATAGGATAGGCAATAGCCTTAGGCGATTTGACGACGATCGATCTTCGATACCGGATCTCAAGGTCGATTTTGAAGCTCATTTATTCATTCATTTAAAACATTTGCATAGCGCCCTTTCAAGAAAACAGGTGAGAGGTGCTCCCAGTCTATCTACGGAAAAACTAATTAGATTCCAGCGACGTGTAAAGCATAATAATTATCATTGAGTCTATTTGCAGTAGACGCATTTCCAATGGAAGTCCATTCAAAGTGGATAGGCCAACAATCGAGAATGCTGATCTAAACAGTAAACCTTAACAGTTAACCATAGACATAACTTTCTATTGTGACAGTGGTGTCCAGTCACTACCACTTTTAAAAGTGGTGGTGATGGTCATCAAAAGTGGTCCTGGAAAGAAATATACTTTTTAGCATGACAGCATTTGGGTGTCTAGAGTACAGGTTATTCGTAGATATTACTTTAACATCGCAAATTTTCACAATGGCGGCATAGCTGATAGAGGCTTCCACAGTGTGATCATTGTCGACAGTCCTTACTTACACGTGCTTTGTATGATACTAATAGCTATAGGTGCCGTCAACCAATTTGTTGTATACAATCCGGACTTGACTGTGAAATTTGGTTTGTATAAAGGGTCAAATCATCAAATTCATTTGGCAAAATGTGAGCATGACTTTGATATTGTATTTTTCTACTTTGTGGGTGACATAAAGTGCCTGAGAAAGCATACAAAATTCGTATTTGGGGCAGGTATTGAGGAAGGCGAGGGGAAAAGATGAGACAGAAAGGGGCAAAGCACCCCTTTAGCGGTTTTGTTACAATTTACAACGTGAGTAATAGCATTTAAAGCTTTCAATTATTGTAATATCTATAGTGCTGAATGTTTCAAAAAAAGTACTATTGGGTTCGATAAAATTTCAACAAAGATGACATTTCAAAATAATTAAATGCAAGATGCAAAACGCCCCATTAGTCCTTTATGTGCCATGGGGTCCCGTTTGCAAAATGGTGTTGGGGGAGTTTCTCACTTCCAATCAGTCAGTGGGTCCCTGGACATGAAAAATCACCGAGGTGCTTGTCTGCCATGACGTCACGAATGACGTAATTGACAAATCCAATATGGCCGCCGCCGGCCATATTGGAAAAATCATCTCATTTATTTCTTGCAGTATATGCACGTGTAATACCTCTAATGGTACTGATTCAGGTATGTAGAATTCATTTCTGCCATTGTTTTTGTCATTCGGGGTCATATTGAGGTCATAATGTCATGTTCAAGGTCATTTTTTCAACTTTTTCGTTTATTTCAGCTTATGCACGTGTAATATCTCTAATGGTACTAAATCAGGCATGTAAAATTTCTTTCTAATATTGTTTTTGTCATCAGAGGTCATCTTAAGGTCATAGAGGTCGTGTCAAGGTCACTGAGTTTCATATTTATCATTTATTACATCGTATACAATATGTGTAATACCTCCAATGTTATTGATTCGGGTATGTAGAATTCATTTCTGACATTGCTTTGTCATCAGAGGTCATCTAAAGGTTATAAGGTCATGGTCAAGGTCATTTTGTCGCATCAATTATGTCAATTATCACACTTGCCTGCACAGTTGCATTTGTGAGAAGAATTCGTGACAAATGATGCAGACATTGTGATGGAAGCAGTGCACCGAAGTGTTCCTTCCATCCGCGACTTAATGGCTCTATAGTTTTGCTTTATGTTGTGTGTTGCAAGTGGTTGGCATGGTGCACCAGGAGGACCCTCGCTGTGACTATGTGGCCTCTGATCCACTGCTTGAATGAGGGAGTGCATCAATTCCGAACGTGTATGTGATATAGTTGTCTAATCTCATCTGGTCGAACGTCTCATATGCTGTAACTGACCTTGGCTCTGCCCAGACACTTACCAAGTACTTCTCTACTAATGCTGTATCTTGCTCTAACATCGTGTCTGTCTCTCCAAAGCTTGTCAGATACTGTAGCCTAGTGTACTGGGTTGCACGCAATAGCTGAGTGTCTGTATCCCACCTTGGACGTAGGCCTGCAGGTCAACAGCATAAGATCGGATATGGACAGCCATAGGTCTAGCTGTCAGCAGGAAACCCGAATTGGCGGTGTAGATTATGCAAAGAGAACCCACGAGGATCTAGTTGACCCGCAAGCTACCATGAAGGAGTAGTCATGCAGAAAGGAAGCCAGCCAATCAAGTGCATTTCCAGAGAGGTCGAAGGAAATCGATAAACGCTTGCATCTATGAGGTGCTGGATAGCAACAAGAGAATGTTGTGATCAGCACTGTCAAATTCAGCTCGCACGTCAAATTAAACAGTGCAGTGCAGTGAGAGGAGATCTTGGATCTATCGATATACCGTATAGGTGTAAGAGAAAAGGCGGATAAGTAATTTTTCTGTGGATTGACGCTTGCGAAAACATTCCTGAAAAATCGGGGAAGGCTATTTTTCAACACAATACATATGCTATGCAGCGACAATCTTCTCAAAAATTGTGACCGAGGTTAAGGATGATAGACTGTAGGTCGTAGGTGGAAAGGCTGGTAGACGTCTGTGAACCGACGTGGGTTCACGGACTGTATCGTTAAACGCAGTCAAGAGGTCAATGGGCTCCTCGAGTGCTGGATAGTCTTGGAGTCCCGGTAGCTTTGCTACTTTTCATTGTACTGACAATGCATTTATCAAACCTATCCACAATGATTGCTCGGCAGCTGATTTGGTTTGTCTGTAGCGCCTCTCCAGGTGTCGGACATGTCCACTAGATTCTCGTGGGTCACTTTGTATAATCTACACCGCCAATTCGGGTTTCCTGCTGACAGCTATAGCTGTCCGTATCCGAACTTATGCTGTTGACCGGCAGGCCTACGTCCAAGGTGGGATCCAGACACGCAGCTATTGCGTGCAACCTAGTACACTAGGCTACAGTATCTGACAAGCTTTGGAGAGACAGACACGATGTTAGAGCAAGATACAGCATTAGTAGAGAAGTACTTGGTACGTGTCTGGGCAGAGCCAAGGTCAGTTACAACATATGAGACGTTCGACCAGATGAGATTAGACAACTATATCACCTACACATTCGGAATTGATGCACTCCCTCATTCAAGCAGTGGATCAGAGGCCACATATAGTTACAGCGAGGGTCCTCCTGGTGCACCATGCCAACCACTTGCAACACACAACATAAAGCAAAACTATAGAGCCATTAAATTGCGGATGGAAGGAACACTTTGGTGCACTGCTTCCATCACAATGTCTGCATCATTTGTCACGAATTCTTCTCACAAAATGCAACTGTGCAGGCAAGTGAGGTAATTGACATAATTGATGCGACAAAATGACCTTGACCATGACCTTATAACCTTCAGATGACCCTTGATGACAAAAACAATGTCAGAAACGAATTCTACATACCCGAATCAGTAACATTAGAGGTATTACACATATTGTATACGATGTAATCTATATTAATAAAGAAGAAACTATGTGTGTGTGTGTCTGTCTGTTTGACCGGAATGCATTTCCACAGTTTTCGAGCTTTTCACTCCAAACCTTCACTAATGTGTAGGTCTCGGCATGAGACGCAAAGTCGAGGGGTTGGCGACTCTCTACCACCATGGGGTCAGGGTGAGGGGCAAAACCCCCCAAATTTTTTTCACAAAAACGCAGATATTTTTTTCAAACTTTGTACCCAGACAGAGGACCATCAGAACCACACGATAGAGGGGTTAGCTAATCTCTACCACCATGGGGGCCAGGGTGGGGCAAAAACCCTACGTTTATTAAACACCTTTTTAAACGCTTGCATGGCCATTATATAAACGCAGCTGATGTGAGTGATGTTCCAATCCGCTTTGCTGTAAAGTCCTACTATAATTGGCCTACCGGTGGAGGTCGGAGTTAGTGGGGTTGGGGTGGGGAGGGGTTTCGTGGGGGATGAGGTGGAATTTTCTCCCCAGAAAACCCTAATTTCACGGGTGGCGTACCGGTGGAGAGGTCGGAGTGTGGTGGGGTGTTGTCGGGTGGGTGAGTTTGGGGTGTGTTGGTGGAGGGTGTGGGGTGGGGTGGGAGCTGGCTTGGGCTGGGGGTTCGGGTGGTGGGGTGGAGGGTAGGGGTGAGTGTAGGGTGGTAGGTGGAGGATAGAAGGGGTGGGATGGGGCGGGTGAACGGGGTGGGGTGGACGGGGTGAGGGTTTGGGGGTGAAGGTGGGAATATGGTGAGAGTGTGGGGTGGAGGGGTGGAGGTGGGGTGGAGGTGGGGGTGTGGTGAAGGTGGGTGTGGTGAGGTGAAGGGGTAAAGGTGTGAAGCGAGGCGGGTGGAGGAGGTGGGGTGGGGGCTTTGGGGTGGAGGGTGTGGTGAAGATGGGGTGGAGGTGGCGTGGAGGGGTGAAGTGGGAGGTGGGGTGTACGGGGTGGTGTGGAGTTGTGGTGTGGGTGAAATGGGTGGGATGGGGCGGGTGAACGGGGTGTGGTGTGGGTGGGGGTGGGTGAGGTGGAGGGGTGGAGGTGTTAAGCGGGGGCGGGTGGAGGGGTGGGGTGGGGTGGGGGTTTTTGGGGTGGAGGTGGGGGTGTGGTGAGGATGGGGTGGAGGTGGCGCGGAGGGGTGAAGCGGGGCGGATGGAAGGGGGTGTAGTGTACGGGGTGGGGTGGAGGTGTGGTGTGGGTGAAATGGGTGAAGCGGGGGCGGGTGGAGGGGTGGATGTACGGGGTGGGGGTTTTTGGGGTGGAGGTGGGGGTGTGGTGAGGATGGGGTGGAGGTGGCGTGGAGGATAGAAGCGGGAACGGATGGAAGGGAGTGGAGTGTACGGGGTGGGGTGGAGTGTGGTTTGGTTGTGGCCTGAGCGGGTCTAATCCTAAATTTCCCGGGCAACGCCGGGTACCCCAGCTAGTAAATGATAAATATGAAACTCAGTGACCTTGACACGACCTCTATGACCTTAAGATGACCTCTGATGACAAAAACAATATCAGAAAGGAATTTTACATGCCTGAATTAGTCTCATTAGAGATATTACACGTGCATAAGCTGAAATAAATGAAAAAGTTGAAAAAATGACCTTGAACATGACATTATGACCTCAAGATGACCCCTAATGACAAAAACAACGGCAGAAATGAATTCTACATACCTGAATCAGTACCATTAGAGGTATTACACGTGCATATACTGCAAGAAATAAATGAGATGATTTTTCCAATATGGCCGGCGGCGGCCATATTGGATTTGTCAATTACGTCATTCGTGACGTCATGGCAGACAAGCACCTCGGTGATTTTTCATGTCCAGGGACCCACTGACTGATTGGAAGTGAGAAACTCCCCCAACACCATTTTGCAAACGGGACCTCATGGCACATAATGGACTACATGTTGCCCCATTTGTATTTTCTTAAAACCTTTGTGACCTCTGAAGCCTAACAGAAGTTTAAAGAGGAGCAGTGCTCTATTTGATTCTGAGGGTATTAAAGATTGCCTCTCTTCTTTTCAACACAAGAAAAATTCCTGTCTAAGAATAGACCTACAACACATGCAAATGCAGAAGGCGTTTTGCCCAAAGCGAAGGCGAACCATGAGCGTGTGTTTGCCCCGCTTGGTGCTACCTGTGACATTGCATATAATGAAATTTCAAACTTGACATATTGAAGTCACATTATTTTATTGTGTAGGCCTACATTAATTCGATGTAATGCATGGTATGCTTTAAACCTGTCATTTGTATTAATGGCTTGGCCTGGCATTTTGGCATCATTAATTAATTATCGATACAGAAGTGGCAGCAAACTCTGATAGGAAAACACGACAAATAAATTTGGATGAAAACGAAATAAACAAGCCATCAAAACACAAAATTTGGCTTGCGATTATCTCAATAAGGAACAAGTAAAAGACCCCAGAACAGTCGAACTGTTCACTACATAGCACAGGGAGATAGAGCATGGAGGGCGTTTTATCCCTTTTACCCTATAGTGAGCAGAGCTGGTGAGGAATAGGCTAGTCACCACCATTAGGCTATCTTGGGAAAGGTTACGCCCATGCAGTTAACAAATTTTGACTAGCAAATTATGAAGTTCATAAAAAATAAATAGTAACTTAGTAAACTTACGGTAAAATATAATGATGTTTTATAGAAGACTTGTCTTTAGCTAATTAATGTTTGTAAGGAGGGTTGAGAAGCTTATTTGTACGCACGCATAGGGGATCCGCAATATGTAGCCTACCTTTTTACAACAGGCGGAGGGGTAGATGATTTTTGCGTATGGGCGCTCCACAACAGACCTCGCGATCCGTCCTAAACCGTTCACTTCAAGTCAGTTCCGGGGTATGTAGCATGGCGTCTCATGGCTCAGATAACCGACCCAGTGGTGTAGTACTCGAGTCCGCCAAAAGCATGGGCGGAGTTTGGTTCCCGTTTTTTTGGAGGGAGGGGCTTAAAACTTGGGCTTTGGTTGGGTCCAGATCGAACGGCTCCAGAATTTTTTTCTCGCCCAAAAAGTTGATGACCTTTTTAAAAAAATTAATGACCACTTTTAGTCATCGGGTTCAAATCTCATAATAAACATAGGTCTACTATTTTCCGGACAAAAAGTTGATGACTTTTTAAAGTCATTCGATTGAAGTTTTGTTCGTGAAGAGTCATTTTACCCGAATAAATTTTCTACTCTGGGCTTTTGGGGGGAGGGCTAACCCCGGAAAAAATACCATTTTCATGGTTAAAAACCCTGACTCTGGGCCTTCCTTGGGGGGAGGCTTAGCCTCCTAGCCAGGGCCGGATTAAGGCATGTTCATCATGTTCGGCCGAACAGGGCCCCCACACTTTAGGGGGCCCCACACATCTGCGTAAAACAATTTTGCGACCATTTTAGTCATCAGAGATTTTAGAGAGAGAGAAATATGGGGGGAAAATGGGAAATTCCTGGCAAATTTCCATGAGAGTTCGATCGAATGGGAAAAAAAGGTCGTCAGAAATTTTCGCGACCGAAAATGGAAAAGGTTTTTTGAAAAATCCTCGTCAGAATTTTGATTAAAAATTTTTTTTGCGCAGGGCCCCACATTTCTTAATCCGGCCCTGCTCCTAGCTCCTGATAAACTCCGCCCATAGTGGAAATAATTATTCCGTAGCATAATACGGTGCATGAAGAGTTTTGATATTGCTCGTTCGTTCATACTGTCACCCTCATGATCATAATCGCTCAGAATTCCGCTTCTGTTGCTCTTATAGAGTTACGTCCTAAATCTGACAAGCAAAATTGTGGATGAATTCCTAATGGAGACAGATGAAGAAGGCCTAACCTACCTCGAATGGTAAGTTTCATCAGTTTCAGTTTTAAATCTGAACGACTGACTTTTTAACGCTCTGACTCTAAACCTTACGACATAACGTGGTAAACGTAGGCCCTATAGGCCTACCGGTACATAATGAGATAGATAATTTCAATATTAAATACATAATTTAAAGTGATTTAGAAAGTTTGGGGGATTGAGTAGGCTACGTAGTATTTCGAATATCACAAAATTTAGCCAATATTCCAATCTCTAATGAAAGTTTATTAAGAGTAGGCCTAGTCTCCTGAGAGTCGGTGGCAAAGTTGTGGGGACCTCCCCTCCCGCTCGAAAGTTGGGAGGGATGCGTCTCACCGGTCCCATGGGGTGATTGAACCTACGATGAGGAGAGGTCATCTATTGAAGTCTTAGATTATGTCCTTTTGCACTTAAAAATGAGAAAGTTTCGTTAGAAGACAGCTCCTACTGTTACTGGTCATTAAAGTTTGGAAATTAAAAATGTTTTAAGCAATGGGAGTGGGCACTTTGAACTTTGAAGTCTTAAACAACGATTATATATCATCGCCACTGCAATGATGAGCAATTCTGTTGAATTTACAGCCTAAAACGCTACCATTGCAGCGTGGAAATTCAAAAGGTTTTCAACAACAGGGAGGGGAACCACTTCCCATATTCGGCGCTTAGTGCCTTGGCGATCGTTTTTCGGTCGCTCCTTCATCCTCCCCTCAACCCCAGTATCCGCCTATGAGTGGAGGCCGTGTTTAAATATTATAAAGTCGTAGGCCCTAAAGTTAAGATTTAATGTACAGTTGCATTATTCATCATTATTATTCCAGCATTCAAACACTCAAAACGTTCAAGTTGAAACTTGAAAACAAGTTGAAACTTGAAAACAACTGGCAGGTTGTACACGGTGGGCAGTAAAATTTCATCCTTGCTTACGGATAAAATCGCCAAAGGGCAACACTATGTACTACTAATCTGAGCAATTCTGTGGAGCCAGATGATGAGTGGAGCGAAGCACGGATAATGGGGCGACCAAGTAGATAGCCTACCATATGATTTATAAAGAAAACTAGGTCTACTATGGCTCGATGACGTTAGACTATTATAGTATAATAGGCTATTTATAAACGCAAAACACTGTAGATCGCTTTCTAAGTATGTCAGAGAGTGAAAAGAGTAAAAGCCTTTCTCCAGTCCAGCTTGTCTCACAGTCTAAAACGTTTTGAATCTTCTTCTGATGGTTGATAATTCATGTGTATGTAGGCTATGTATGTATTGGCCATTTTATATAGCGCACTGACAAGAATCACAAGAAGGCGCTTAACATGACCATTAACATGAACATTGTATGAAACTGACACTCTAGTTAGAATTCACAGTTACACACCCGTGGTTTTGTTTCCTTCAGCTATTATTGTCGTGTTTTCACATTTCCACCCTGACAGTAGCATCAGCAAATCACTCTAATATAATAAATTATATACAATTATAAAGGTTAAAAATTAAAACTTGTTCTAATTAAGAGAATTATTAGGCTACTGGCAATGCTAAAAAATTGCACTTTCTCACTCTGAAACTACACTAAACGTGTAGTTTAGTTTACACTAACACCACAACACCACATTGTCTCCCACAGCACGCCATTCTAAACTATAGGCCAATGATGATGCTCTTTGTATTATATAGGCAGTTGCGTGATATTGTAATTTCTCGTTCCTGCGCTGCTGGTCACAGACGCTGCATAGAAATCAGGACTCAGTTATTTAAACACTGGATCCAAAGTCAGTGAGTTTAATACTTATCTGCGTTTTGCTGTTTCGTATAAAATAAGCTAATTGTGTAAAACTCGGTCAATATAGGATTATATCGATAGAATGTTCTTAATTGGAATTCCAATTGCGAATTTTATCAAAAGGAATCACATAGGCTAGAAAAGATAAGCCAATAACCGATGTTTTTAAGAGCATTGCAATATTACTATAGGCTACAGACGTCTAGTTATCGTACAGTATAAATGTTCGTCATTTTATTTAAAAATATCATTAGCCTATGTTGATTCTGTACAGAGGATTATTATTCGTTGGCCGGATGATTCATTTCGGTAGCCTATAGGGCCTATCTATTATACCGCCCTACGTGATAAAATAGTTTTCGCAGTTACAAAATGATAACAAAACAATGCGAAAGCAAGCAAAGCCGTAGCCAGGATTTTGTTTCGGGCAGTGTTTACTCGATCTTGAGACAACCGAAAGGCAACCCAAAAAACTTAGTAGGCCTATGGGGGTTGGAGAAGCGTCGCGAGCTCATAACGGGTCCTTGGCGGCCAATACATTGCACACTGTAGTAATTCTTATGCCATTCCAGAATCTCATTTGTAGGCTTCAATAAGGTATCCTCTGTAACTTCCATTTCTCCAATGTTTCCATCTCTTTTCAAGCTTTCTTCATATTCTAAATTCTGTGACCACTTATCATTTTTGTGGCTCTTCTTTGCACTTTCTTCAGTTTCTCCTATCCTGCTTGAGATATGGATTCCGTACCTGGATGCAGTATTCCAACTGTGGTCTAATCATAGTTTTTGCGTCCCATTAGTGAAAAGTACAAAGCGACAGGTGACCCAATCACGAATCATTGCGTCATTTCGCTTTAGCACTGTCACAAAGCTGGAATGTTGTGTTGAAATGTGACCATTGTACGTAAATATGAATTGCCTTTAAGACTGTAAAGTTTCATTTAAAAATTCGTATGTTTGGCCAAGATAATTATGGGCTAAAAATCGTAGGGATTACTTTTTTGGCGCACCCTGTAGTTTACTTTTAGTTCCTCTTGATATTCCTCTGTCTCTCCAGATATTGTTGAGTCTGCCTAACATCGCGCATGCCAGAGCAATTCTCCGCACGATGTCCCTGGTGCAGAGCTATTTTTAAGGAATTTTTGGGACTGCACAACCCCTTCCTTCCTTTCCCATTCTTCATGATAAAATTACTTCCAATTGGTGTGCAATGACCTGTTTTGCTAGTTTTAACTGTACAGAAGTGCATCTACAACTTCACAGATCCATTTAGAACTGCACATTTTGTCTACAACTTCTCGTTAAAAAAAATCCCTGCCCTGGTGCATCTTGCGTCTTCTGCCTTTCTAGGTACACAAATTTCGTCACCTGTTCTATTCTTTCGTTTCTAAGTTTGATATCTAGTTCCTCGTGTCTCCTTCTTACTGTCATCGCTCTGGTCTTTTCTTGTGACCCAGCCTTTTGTTGCGGAAATCTACCTTGTTTGTTAGGTATTTTAGTTGCTCTTGAGTTTTTACTCTCTACTGCGAGGTCTATATCGTCGGCAAATCTGAGTTTGGTAAGTATCTTTCCCTTACTTTTACCCCCCCCCCCTTCCGTGGAGTCCAGTGCAAGGCGCATTACAAACTCCAGGATTACAATGGTCGGTATAATATTATAGTTGATGCAAAGCCCAAAGGACGTCAGTAAGGCCCCAATACTTGACGTACCGGTATACAATATGTAAAGAAGTGGCCCAAGCACAGAACCTCAGGGACAGCGAATGCATGGGGCAGAAACCTAAGGGAAACCTCATGATCCAGGTTCCTCCGATAGCGCACTTGTCTGGTGATGTGGAAAGCTGGCTGATAAATAAACGGGATGGTAGCGACCACTTATCCAAGATCCGAAATGGCATACCGTTGAACATAGACATAATAATTAAGTCACCTGCAATCATCTCTGGTGACCACGACATCGAGCCAGCCACCAGACAGTGTGCATCGGTTCAGAGACATGATTGTTGCTTCAGCACAAGTTGGTCCAACTCCGCAAACTCTGGCATCGACGGACTATGAACATGAGCATACACTAAGCGCGTGACTGCATAGTCTATGTTACCGGTAGGTCTACACTAGGCCTATTTACCTTAATGCTTAACATTGATTCAAAGAATTGACGAAGTCGGCAACACTAATTTCGAACTGTAGCCAGGGTAAGAATTGCCGGGAGGGTTGGGGGGGGGGTTCAACCCCCCAGTCTTTTTTTTAGCCCCATGTTAAAGTATGTTTTTCATACCCCAATTTCAAGTTTATCATAGGCCAACCCCCCCCCCCAGTTATTTTTCCACAATTCTCATACTGACTGTAGCACGCTAGGCCGGTCTATACCGGTAGTAGGCTATATACTACATGCGAATATAGGCTATTCGTTTCTGCAGAAATGATAACAAGATGTCGTTTCTTGCACATACAGAACACACGTTATTGCAGAGCACGCCAAGCGCGAAGTGTACTGCACTGCTATGGCTCATTCAGTGGACGCATCCGACTGGACCACAACTTTCGAGAGATACATGATGAATTCGACATCCAAATCTGAAAAGGATATTTTGCTTAAAATTCTCTGCTGTTCCAGAAATTTGACCGCCCTTGAATGGTTAGTTCAGAGATTTTAAATTAACTTGAATATGTCGGCCTATCATTTTCGTAGACTTATTTCATGCTGACGAATGACTTCAAGTTTTACAAATAAACTATGCCACAGTATAATAGGGTGTAAGCTACTTAGCTTGCTACTAAACCTACCAATAGTAGCCTAAAATTGGTGTTCCTTATATTTTGATCAGTAATCACTTAAGACGTCTGTCATCTTCAATTTTTGTCTCCCACGCTAAATATAGGCTCACTCTTATAGCGGGACTTGGTGGGTTTGTTGCTGTTATGTAAATGCAGTTGCTCATAACGACGCTATATGCTGTGACTGCTGCTTATGGATCTACTTTAGGCCTGTAAATTCATTGGTTTACATAGTTTTACCTTAATTTGTGAAAAATCTCATGCAGAACTTGTTATATCATATCTTTTGGTGTCCCGTCAAAATCGCGCAAGACAAAAGCGCGCCGACAAAAGCGCGCAGTCAGCAAGATACAGACCAACACACACAGACAAAAAAAATTAAAAACTCACGAACAAACTCATGTATAATTGTCTGCTAACAATGAAAGAAAATTCGAATGTCCAAAAATTAAGTAAAAGTTCTTGAAAATATGCAACCAGTAGGTAGCGAACCTCCTTGGATCTTTTGGTTACCTTAGATCTCGAAGTCTCATCAATCGGCAATTGAAATTACAAAACAGTGGTTAATTTAATTTCTTATTTGTGAACAAAAAACTTTCATCAAAACAGGTGGCTGAATCATTGCCGAGGTGAAAGACTTTGATTATTGGCCACATGCAGGTGAGAAGTATAGGTTGGTATTGCTTTAATTTATGTTAGGCGAAGTGAAAGTGTAACAGCCTTTGATTCACGCCGCGCGCTTATGTCAGCGCGCGTTTGATCCGAGCGCGCTTTTGTCGGCGCGCTTTTGTCCTGCGCGCTTTTGTCCTGCGCGCTTTTGTCCTGCGCGCTTTTGACGGGGTACCATATCTTTTACATAATTGAAGCACAATTATAAATTCGATTTGATTTTATATAAAAATGAAACTGTTGTCTCTGTAGGTTACTGGATTTTTCCATAAACAAAACAGGTGATAAACCTTATCCTGATCTTCGGTTTACAGTTGCAATCATGTCTGAAGTGTCTCTAAATCCATCAGCAGGAGGTTTTCTCTGGAATTGGTTCAAACGTAACTACGCAGAAATCGACCGAGTGTAAGCTTTTTTCGACTTTAATATTAAATGTCGATTTCGGACTAAAATAGCATGCATCTCGTGGTCGTATTACAACGTGGCCTCTGCTAGCTAGAGAGAAAAATTCACTCAACATCATTCTGGCGAGGGGATAAGCTACAGGCTGCAGCTTCTACTGCTAGCTTACGGTAACCCATTTATCCCTACCATCCAGTAACTTCTGGGCCACTTATTTTGTCTAATGGTCCTATTTCGTCGTATGTGTAAGCGTGCTTTTAGTTAAGGTGTTTAGGCCTACTATTTAGTTAAGGTGTTTACTGTTAGTTAGGTAGCACGACATTTAATCCCGCGACACTTAATACCGCGACAGTTAATACCGGACACTTAATCCCGCGACATTTAATCCCGGCGACATTTAATCCCGGCGACAGTTAATCCCGCGACATTTCATACCGCGACACTTAATACCTGTACACACACACATGAGTACGGATATTTGTGCGACTATAATTGTTGTCCACATAGCCAATTAGGTAGGCTAGGCCTACATCTCTGTTCAGTTTTCTGAAGTACGTCTTTACATAAAACGATCATTATATTAAAAGGATTTTAAACAGGATTTGCGAAGTTCAGTCTACTATAAGGCAGTGACATGGAGGCGAATTTCGGCTGCAGTACTAACCAGTCCTACTGTAGGAAATGCAAACAAACTGTGATACGTGGAAATTACGAATAGGCCTACATTAAACGTCGCGACAATGTGAACGGAGCTCTTTTTATGAAAAACATGCAGCGAATATTGCTGTAAATATTGCTTTTATTGAATTTTACTGGCTTTCTAATATTTAACTGCAATGGCTTAACTTTTTGAACATTAAAATGTTACTTTACTTTCCCGGTATTAAGTGTCGCGGGATTAAATGTCGCCGGGATTAACTGTCGCGAGATTAGTTGGTCGCGGGATTAAGTGTCGCCGGGATTAAATGTCGCCGGAATTAACTGTCGCGGGATTAAATGGTCGCGGGATTAAGTGTCGCGGGATTAAGTGTCGCGAGATTGAGTGTCATGGAACCCTTAGTTAAGGTGCTTTCTGTTTCTTTCTTGTTATTTTGTCTCCTAATATCCGATGTCAAGACAACTCTATAGCAACCTAATGGCCATCATCTTCAGGTATCTCCGCCCAGAGGGCCCACCTAGCAGGGTTGCAAGACCCCGTCCGAGTTCCCTGTGCAACCAAATGGAAACTATTAGCATCATTACTGAAGCACTGTTTTATTTTATTTTGCTAGCTTTGTTTCTTTGTTGCTTCATGTGATTCGATCGTTGCTCTGTATGGTTGCCAAATAAATGATTTGATTTGATTTTGTTCGTAGTGCCTATAGTACGGTATCATCGAGTCCATTCCAATGCAATTTATAATATTTATGCCCGCCTTAGTAGCTGTTCCGCCCCTCTGATACTATGGTAACTCGACCGGGACCACCATGGACTACTCTTACGGACAACCCTTTTGACTCAACGTAGCGCTCGTGAATAAGCTGGTCCCGCGCGCTTGGTTTTCGAGTAGCGCTTTAGAAATTTGGAGATTACGATAAAAATCTGATCCTATGCTGATCTACCGTTTTGAAACCACAGGCCCCCGAAGATATCAACCAGTAAACTCAAAAACAACGACAAAAGTTTCTTTAAATGCGCAAGAAAGATTAAAAAATAGTCGTTAAAAAAACCTCTGGTCAAAAAATCTTATCCCCCAAATTGCCCTCGCCCCTCAAAAGTTTTTGGATCCGTCACTGGGCGTCTGTGGGCTCCGGTCTAATCTTATCACCCTGATTGTCGCGAGCTGGTTAAATTTTATCAAACCTAGTTGATTAGCTAGGAATCTATATGTCCACTGTCTGGCGGCTCATGCTGATCACGCTGCGGTTGGAACAATGAGCCAGGCCATAGTAACCCTGCAGACCTGGATGTCCTCAAACCGCCTGCGCCTAAACCCTGATAAGACTCAGCTTATCGGGCTTGGAACGCCCCAGCAGCTTTCTAAAATTGATTTAGCTTCCCTGTTCTTGAAATATCCACATTTCACTCTTTCCACTTCAGTCCGGAATTTGGGAGTCATCCTTGACCTGGAACTCACATTTACGCGGCACATTAACCTTCTGTGTCGCAGCTGTTACTACCAGCTTCGGCAGCTCAAGGTCATTTCCCGCTCTTTGACTCCTAGCGCAGTCTCAACTTTTGTTCATGCATTTGTAGTTTCACGCTTGGACTACTGCAGTTTCATATACGGTGGACTTCCAGCCTGTCGGGTGGGGCCCCTAAATAGGGTCCTGCGCACTGCTGCCCGCCTCATAGGCCGCATTCCCAAGTTTGGCCGAGTCTCCGAGTACATGCGGGATGTAGGCCTACTCCACTGGCTCCCTTATCCACATTATGTACAGAATCTCCGTCTTGGTTCGGCACTGCTTTGAGGGTTGGGCTCCTTTATACTTGCAGGAGCTCTGTTGCTCTACCACGCATGTTCAACGCCGCTGCTCTCTCCGCTCAGCTGCACAAGCGGAACTTATTGTTCCACGCTCACGGACTGCAATCAGGCAGCGCCGTGCTTTCTCCGCGGCTGGCCCTGCAACCTGGAATGAGCTCCCTGTTATTCTTCGTCAAATACCTATTGGCATTTCTACTTCATTTCTTTCTCTTCTCAAGACTGTCTTATTCGATCGGGGTTGGACTGGGAGCGCTCTTGAGTAGTAACCTTGAAGGAGCGCTATATCAAATTCTCAGTAAATAAATAAATAAATTTTGTTATAGCCTACTGTACACCTGTGATTTACTTCTACCTCTACGAAAATGTAGACTTGTGCTTTAGTTAGCTAAGTCTTACGGGTGGCTCATGGCATTAGCGGGAGACCCAGGTTACCTAGGGTCGCAGTTCTATTAATTACAATTAGTGTTAGTCTATCTTTTCTATTTTTTTTTCTCGATACTGCTAGGCCTACATGGGTTCAATTAGAGTTATGGTTTTAGACCTATGTACGCCTGCACGGGATAGCATATTGCTACTGTTTTTCAGATACTACGATGGCGCAGCCACATATTTCCTGGAGCTTGCAATTAGTCACTTCAACACGTGGGCGCAATGTCAAGAGGTTTGCGCAAACTTTGTCTATAGCCTCATTCGCTAACCTTTTCAAACGAATGGCGTGAAACAGCGTTTAACGTTAGAAAACAACTGGAACATGGCTAAATTAATCAGTCGTAGTGGATGTAGGCTAAGTTTGACTTCAAAATCAGGGATGTGTATTGTGTAGGCCTAACTACATTATAAATAACAAGTTGTGTGGAGGGTTCTTTCAAAATGGCGCTGACCAGAAAATTAGTCAATAGGCAGCAATGCGAGTAGCTTACGGTTTGTTATTTTTTAGAGGCCTACTGGGGTGTGACTGAGATAAATATTCGTTAAATAAGTTAGAATCTTTAGAATCTGCGTGTAAAATGATACTGGCTATCGAGGAACATGGTAATAACAGAATGCATCATCAAGTAAACAAAACCAGAAGGCCTATTACCAGGGGCCGATCCGGGGGCAATCCGGCCATGGCCCCCATTTAAAACTGCCATGGGACGTGGCCCCCCATTAGGTTTGAAATTAGTAATAGGAATAGGGGTGTCATGGCATATTGACCCCCTATATAAAAAAATTGCATTGGACGTGGACCACGTGGCCCCCATTTTGGTTTTCAGAAGGAGGACTAAAAATAGGTCATCAACTTTTTTTGGCGGATGACAAGTACTTTTTTCCATCAACTTTTTTGGGCGACCAACGACGAAATTTGTTCCTGTCCCAAGATCAAAGATTTTTGCCCCCCCCCCTCTTGAAAGAGTTCTGGATAGGCCACTGCCTGTTGCAAGTCTGAGACTGTCTTGTCACAGTTTCTTTCTCGTCGTCATTCGTCAGAGCCTGAACTATTCTGCTCCAGTCTCCGGACTCGGACCTCCTTCCTTTGGAATACTCTCACGGACAACTCTTTTGACTCAACGCAGCGCTCGTGAATAAGCAATTTCAGATTGAATATATAAAATATATAGGCTATTCTATCCAAAGATCTTAAATTATAGGCATCCACCGTATTTTGGTAACGTTGAATCGTAGATCATCCTACTACCCTTTCCTAGATAAAATCTTTTCGCGTGGCTAATGAGGTCGCTTAATAGCCTTATATTATAGGATATGGGCCGATAACATAAGCGATGTCAGTCTATAGGCTACATACATGTAGGCTACATAGGCTAGGATCGGAGACAATGCTCCTTCGCCTATAATCTATAAAATCATTGATGACAATTTTTATAGCGCCGATGTACTGCGGAGGTCGAAGAAAAGGGCGATGTAGTCCGTACAATCATGAGCTCAAAAGTTAATAGCAGTCATAATATGCATAGAGTTCTTGAGTCTATAAATTTAAAAATGCAATTTATTTAATGTAGGCCACACGGTACGCGTGGAATTATGTTGGCTTAGGCTAATTAGGACTATGCATGCTTGCAATAAGCGGGTTCACCAGCTCAGTGACCTTTCGCGTGCGCGTGCGCAATGGTCAAGATCAACGCTACAACATAATGATGTGGCCTATAGGCCTATATAGCCCTATACCAAAGGTCGGAAACTTAAAGACTCGCGCATTGAGAATTTGCAATTTTATATAATAGGCTACACCAACACCATCTATTGTAGGCTAGCATTGACCTTGACCACTGCGAACGCGAAAGGTCACTGAGATGGTGACCCCGCTTATTTAAATTTGATATTTTTTTAAGAATTCAAATTTGTAACTTCTCAGTTTCTTATTAAACTAACGTTTAAGAAATAGAATAGCTGTCGCTTATAATGTCTAGTAAATGGCCTAAAGTTAGGCTATTGAGTTATTTGCTGATAAGGAATAAATTGCGTAAACAAAATTAAGGTTTATTAATGTTTAAACTGCAGTTCAAGATGTAGGCTAACATGTTTTTTAACCCTTTAACGACCAGCGTGTACTAAAATGTATAGAAGACATATGCGGTTGGTCGTTAAAGGGTTAAGTGTCTCGTCTTTCTTGTTTTTTTTTATTATTTGAAACGACGGTTCTTCAGTTTTTATTCTGTTTTTATCTTTTTAACATCTAGGCTAGGGTATTACACATACCAGAATATGTCTTGTTACGTCCAGGGCTGTACTAGTAAATTTTGAGGTGAGTAGGCTAGGCTACACGCTGACCGAGAAAAAATGACTCTTTTTTGGGCAGAAATTCTGAGGACCTTTTTTTAGTCATTCGGCCGAAATCTTCACGAAATATCCGCCAATTTCCCGTCCGAAAAAGCTGATGACCGTTTTTAGTCATTCGCTCATAATTCCTGCAAGAATAGGCCTACACATAAATAACGTGTAGGCCTACCCTGCTGTTTATCCGCGTCTACTCTGGTTTTCGGCCCTTTCGGGAAGTGAGTATACGATGTCGTTTTCCCTCGCATTAATTATCAGTACACGCTGTATACCCGCGTATACCCTCGTACAGCCCTGGTTTAGGCCCTACTTTCAGATCAAATGAACCCTCTAGGAGTCTAGGTTACACTAAACTATTGTGAAACAAGAAATTTAAGCCAATGCTAATAAAAGCGTGTTTAATAATAAATTTCACAATTCATGAAAGTTAATAAACTGCACTCTGGCCAATCATTTTACTGATAAATGGTGTGTAATGATGCGTTTATCCGTAGCTCCTGGATTTCCTCAACGTCTATACCGTTGTTCCGTCTTGGGATGTCACTTACTTGACAAGTTATATCATCAATAAACTCCGCTGGGTGAATACAAACTTCAACACTATTGTGACCTGGCTCGAAAACTACGACGCTAAATGATGTTGACAATCGAAAGGATATGCCTGTCCATCGCGTGCTCTAGGCCTACTTAATTAGCTTTCTGCTTACATTAGGCTACGTACTTTCTTTGAACATTGACATATCAGTGACTCGGATTCAGATGTAGCCTAATGGCTTTGCCTGCGTGACAAGTAAACTAAATCGAAATTAAAATTATCAGCAAGTGAGCGCTAAACATTTCTCTGATAACCTAGGTAATAGGCCTACGGCGCTTTATCTAGCGACTTCTGTATCGTCGTTAAGATGGAAACGATGCGTAGGCAAATGGTGTTTAAACTAGTCCCTCTGCTTGGGCATTCAGGTTTCTGGGAGTAGGCCGGTAAGGGATGGCCGTTTTGGGCTGACGGCAACCGTTCGGCCAGACACCGACGACACCCTTTTCCCGAAAATTTTCTGACGACCTTTTTTAGTATTTCGTCTAAATTTAACAATTTGTCGAGTTTTCCCCCCAGAAACCTGATCACCCTTTGTTAATACTTCAATGCTGCACGCTCCAATAATTGATACGACGTAGTTGCAGTCTATGCCATGCACGACCAGTGGCTGCGTGCAAGGGCTACAGGCCCCTGTGGGTAACACCCTGTGGCCTATGGTTCACAGCCCGTAGCTTAGGGCTCGCAGCCCGTAGCTTAGGGCTCGCAGCCAACAGCCCAGAGTTCGCAGCCCATATCCCAGGACTCGCAGCGCTGTATCCCATTCTATGGTTTGAAGTCCGTGGGGTGGAGCCCTACAGCTCGCAGCTTAGAGTTTGCAGTCCATGGCATATCGTATGGTTAGCAGCCAATGTCCTAGAGTTCGTAGCCCGTAGCACATGGGCGAGGCCAGAAGCTCATAGTCCATAGCCTTAGTGGGTGGGACCGGATGACTCATTGTGGGCATAGCTGATTGGATATTAATGAGGAGACGTGGCTGCGTCAGTAACAGCACTCTCACCACTACTACCTCACACATGTGCAAAAATGTATGTGTTCAAATCAGTAGTTTTCGAATAATTGCACAATAATTTATTTGTTCTGGAATTATTTAGGCCTACGTATTTTTAGTATTAGAATTAGCAATAATGCAAAACAATCAATTCGCATGCCATAAAGTGCCTAAACTGTATGGATCTTGTTTGGCCGAACGTGTTGTGCATAGGTTATCTTAATCCGGCCCCGACGCTCGTTAGGCTGTAGCGAATAGAAAGTGGGCTAATAGGAAAATCTTTGCGAATACGTAAATATTAATATCATTAAAAGAACAAAACACGGGCATATAAAAAGTTTCTATTCCATAGGCCTAATTGTTCGATGCAGCCTGTTAGGCCTAGGCCTATAATAGTCTCAGGCCTATGATAGTCTCTTTTTGGCAAATTAAGGGGCCTAATAATGTTATTACTATTACGTTTAAATGTCTTTCACAATAAGTTAAATCCTTTTCAGTCACTGCGAATGACCTAACGAGGCGATCTTGACACATGTAGGCCTACAAGCTTGAAGTGATCGAATCTTAGTGGCATAATTCATTACAATGAACAAATAGCCCCTAAATAGGCCTGTATATGGCTTTTATTAAAAAATAGGCCTACTAGCTTGAACCATGATGAAAACCACTAAACATAGGAATAATAATAGGATTAGGCCTACAGCTTCATTCGTAACGCGGAGATCCAAATAACCAAATAATTGTGATAGTTAAGAAGTTTACTGTTCAATTGCTTTCTTACAGTTGGCCGTGATACATCGTCCAATTATATAGCCTGCTAGCTGTACCCGGCCACGCGTTGCTGGGGCTGAAAAGAGCGTCCAACAATCCTTCCCTATACCTGAACTCCCCCTCCCCGTTTCCGTCCCACCTCCCTCTCCTCTTCCCCTTTACCTCCCCCTCCACCCTATCCTCCTTCCTCTTCAGGCCCAGTCCAATTTCCCTCCCCTCCCTCTGCCTCCCTGCCTTCTCCATCTCTCCCCTCCGGTCCCTCCCTTCCCTCTTCGTCCCGCTCCCTCTTCCTTCTTTTCTCCCTCACACCGTTCCTTCCCCACAGCGATAAAGTTGGTCATTCGCGACCTTTGGGCGACTTTACAACATGATTTCGCGTTTTCGAAAATTCGTGACTTTTGGGCGACTTCACAACGTGATTTCGGGACAAAGCGTTTTGGAAATCTGGCAACCCTGCGGTTTTGTTGAATTTGCAAATGGCGGTCGAACGGAATGCAAACTTCACTTTTTGTGGAAAAGATTGCGTTTTTCGGGAAAAAAGCATCAAAGAATACTGTCCTATTGGAATGGAATGTTTTGTTAAATTTTCAAAAAAATCTGTGCGTAACTTTTCGAGCACACTGGGAACAAACTATTGGAAAGTTTCATTTTTATTTATATAGGGCCTAGATTGCTTTCAGGTGGCCCCTTTTGTGTCTCCTATAGGCTACGTAAACTGATACAAATTGTAATCATGATTAGGCTAATTACTGTACGACCTGTACGATGTTGGTTTGCCGAATAAAATGTTAATGTTATGTTAATGTTCCTGTGGTATGACACTATAGACCTATAAGCTTAATTTAGATTTGACTGAATATGCTTAACCAATCATTAATTTTATGTTTGGCATATATAGACTAACAAACTTCGCTTGCAAGACTGCCAAGCCAACCCGGCTCAATCAATAAAATTTTATTGAGCCAAGAAGCACTCAAGATATTATAATTATCATCACATCAAAATAAACATGAACGCTCTTGGTAACAAAAGGAAACCCAAAGGGACTGCAGAGTCCCGCTGGTTTGGGCCAGTGGGCCACCTATGCACATCTTCTGGTACTATGCGTTTACAGATTCAATACAAAAAATTATAGTCTATATTCCATCGTAATAAATCAAAATAAAATCAAAACTTAACTAAGAAAACTAAACGTTCCAAATTTTAACATCACGATACTACATAACATGCAGATCTAAACGTGATGATGTTAAGCAACAAATCTTTATTTAAAAAAATCAATACCAAACTAAATAAAGTAAGAAAACCTTAATTAAGTAAGAAACATCAAACCTTAACTAAGTAGTGTGAGGAAAGTACTAAGTAGGAGCCCGACTGACAGTTCTGGTCAATTATCCATAAGCGAAAGCAATGCTTAAATAACGACGTTCCATTTCTTATACATCGTTTTACATCCTTAGCTACCGTTATGACTACTTCATTAAAAGCCACCGTGAGCATATTATTATTATTTAGAAATTGCCGTGCGTTCAGCGATATTACTCCGCCACTGTTCGCGCTCTAACAGTGCCAGTGCCAAGCCTGGATAAAGGAGGAGGGCAACATTAATCATCTGTTGGATGGCACAGTGTCGTTAAACAGTAAGAAGCGATAAAAACCCATAGTATCAACAGTTTAACTCTAAAGTCTGAACTCAAGTTGTTGAGTCCCTAATTTAACCCGAGCACTTACTTTAGAGGCCAGCTTCATAGGTCGCCAATGATGATGGTTAGGTTCATTCAAATCGCTGCCACCCAGTTTATGAGCGATATCGAACAAGCTGTAGGCCAACAATGTTCTAATGGATGGATCTCACACTGCACGTTTGTGCTGATCAGTCTTAAAATTGATACTATAACAAATAAATTTCAATGAATTTCTTCATGAATTTCTTAAGTAGGACTACAGAGAATAAAATTATGTTGCCTGTTCTCCAGACATTGACACCATTGACAATAAGTTGCAATGATTCATCGGCAGGAAAAGACAATTTTGTGAATAAGTTTGCATTTATTGTTGTCTGTAGGTCGTTGATTTTTCCATGCTAACCCCACTGCGAATCAAAATCATAAATCGAGAATTCTTGACACCATCGATAGAAATATCCGTTGGAGGGACAGGAACTTGGCAATCATTGACCATTGGTTCAAGCAAAACGCACATTATTAAAGATGTTCTGGGCGAAATAAAGAACAAACAATTATTTCGAAATAATTGTATGCAATATGTTATGTGTTATATTTTAGTCAATAATCTTCAGCTTTACTCTGAGCAATAAGATTTTGTTTAGCCTACGCAATACGCATACCGATTTGAGTATCAACGAATTGGAACGTTATTAACTATTGTAAGTCTATAAACGAACGGACTTGTCGATACCACAACATGTTTTTATATTGTAATATCAAAGGCAATAAATAATTAAAGTATAAAAAGGTAAATTCTCTTTCAGATCTAAATTTGGCTAATTTTCGATCCACAATAATTGCTTAGTGTCTTAAAACGATAATCCAGTCCCTGTTGATTAATGTGTCTGTGCATGGTAGGCCTACTTAAATGGTAGGCCAAACTTAGATAGAATAAAATGGGCATTCCGTTCAAAGCAATAGGTCCACTGATTGTTGGCCTAATAGGATAGAATCAATAAGATTTTAATTTCTCACTACATTCTCTCTCATGGTACTTTTACATTTACTTTCTATTGCAGTGGTAATCTTTTACACTACATGTAGGCCTGAAAGGCAATGCCATGCTTTCTCGGTCGCTGGCCCTGCCATCTAGTATTGGCTTCCTGTGGCATAATGGCCCAGATAGTGTCAAGGGTCACTCCCCCATGTTCTTCTCTATCCCTAAGACTGTCCTAATTTTAGCCGAGTTTGGATCGGAAGTGCATTATGATTTATGAGTAGCTAATCTTGAGAGGGCGCTATATTTAATGATTCATAGTAAATAAATAATAGGCCTACATTATTACGCTAAGAACTTGTTAAATTTCTACCAAAGTCATTTTATCCAGTCACCGAAGTAGAGGTTACAGACTTTCGAATGTGTACAGTTGAAATATACCACTACTATAGACGATGTGCCATAAAGGCAAGCTATAATGATCGATAGAAAAGCTCGATTCCCAATGACGACATTGCAGGTGGCTGACTTGATTGACAATAATAACAATGACGATTTCTATTGCGCCGTAACTCAGTCATGCCGTTACATGGACAAGCTTAGGCCTATAGGCAATATCTTGCAGCCTATCTTAATTAAACGCGAGAAGACTATGA
Organism: Lumbricus rubellus; assembly: GCA_945859605.1. Taxonomy (NCBI): domain Eukaryota; kingdom Metazoa; phylum Annelida; class Clitellata; order Crassiclitellata; family Lumbricidae; genus Lumbricus; species Lumbricus rubellus. Next base: position 19,672,285 of record OX243818.1, read on the forward strand.
GCAAAACAGTAGGCCTATGTTATTAAACGAAATCACAGCCTCTCTTCCTTCTCTTTCCTCTTTCTCACTCTCTCCTCGTCCTCACTTTCTCATTTTTCTCTTTTTCTTGTTTTTCGCTTACACACACACGCGCGCGCACGCACACGCACACACACTTTCTCTCTTTCGTGTTACTTCAATGCTTAATCCAAAGCTTAGCTATAATTATTTTCAATTACAAGTAGGCCTACTTCTTTACTCATTGATCAATGCCTGTTTTACCGTCTCTTCTTGCCCAAGAGTGATTTTCTCTATATAGATCCGTTAATCAGATGTCTGTCCGTCTGTCTGTCTGTCTGTCTGTCTGTCTGTCTGTCTGTCTGTCTGTCTGTCTGTCTGTCTGTCTGTCTGTAATCTATCGTGGAATTCCATCGCGAACGTATTCAATATTCACAGCCCTGATTCTCAACCATATACATTGCGGTTAGTTAGAATCCATTATGGTTATATGAAATTGACGAACCAAATCCAGCGTATTTTCGAATATAACAATGCCCCAAAAGGCGCTATATAAATGTCTACACACGTGACCATGTAGCCTACAATTTCTTCAGCATGCAACCACGATGTTCGGAATGATCCTCAGATTGCCATGTCTGTAGCGTAGGCGTCAATGTTCCTAAATTCGAGAAATATCTCTTGTTTTGGAAAACATTTGCGAAATTCGAATTCAAAAAGCAATTAATTTGCCTTATCTGACATCATTTTGACTTTACCAAAATAATGTGCTTATAAAATGCAAAAAGCAATTAATTTACCTTATCTGACATCATTTTGACTTCGCAAAAATAATGTGCTTATAAAATTTCCAGCTTATCATTTCTGTCACAACACTCTCATCCAGAAAGATCTTAAGTTTAAAACTTATTTCCCTTCATGGACATCGAAATAGATGGAATGTTTGCCCATGTGTTCTTGACTGACACACAAGAAGCCAGATATTCTGTGGCACAACAATAAATCATAAACCCTATAAAAGTCCGTTGTATAGCCTACGCTATTCAGTTGCCCATGTAAGTCAGCCTTCGATGTGTGACGGGCAGAAGAGCATTTCCTGCTTTTTGAGACTCGGCTCGGACGACTTCGCTTTGAGACGCAGTGGTTATACATTTGAGAGATTAAATTCTTATATTAAATTTATTGATCATTGCTTTTCTCTGAGGATCGTAGCCTAATTACTGTCCATTACACTTTCATTGTTTACAGGAGCTTTGTTCTGGAATGACCAATCTTCGCGTAAAATTATGATTATTTCTATTTTTTATTGTATTTTTCGCCAGAGTTAAATATAATCCCTTATCTTCCAAGAAACAATACGATGAGGTTTGAAATTAGTGGTCGTCTTCACTGTTAGAATTAGCCAATTTTTATGTCCCAATGCGCCGACTATTAGGTAGGTGTCCGGAGAGTAGTGAGCAGACAAGGTACAATACCCGGGTACAATGCCGCCGATAATTAAGGTTGTCAAAAGTCCGTTTCGACTGATTCTGGTCTTTTAAAGTTTAACATGGGTCTGTATAGATAGAGATGGAGAATTGGATCCGGGCAAGAATGCAATAAAGTGTCAGTTGCCGGTGTCCCGAAATAAAGTCCCCCCCTGATACAAAGTCTCCCCCCGAAACAGAGTCTCCTCTGGCTGAAAATCTGTTTTGGAAGACATTTTTCTGGTGTAAAAGTATATACATGTAATGTTCGTGTTAAATAACGTGTTATCGTGTTAGCAACGTAAACTAACGGTTTGATTATACGCTTATCTATTAATATTTTATGCGACTGTAGACGATTTCACGATCAACGGGGAAGACTTTGTTTCGTGGACGGAGGAAATGTTCTCTCCCCCCGGAAACTTTATTTCAGAATATAGTCTCCGGGGGCGAATTTATTCTAGAACAGATCCTCCGGGGAAGAATCTATTTCGAACTAAAGTCTCCGGGGGGAAACTGTTAGGGGGGAGACTCTGTCACGCGACACCGGCGCCATGAAACCCCGGATGGTCCCTGGTCGAGGTCGAACAACTCTGATGGACAAGGTCCCATCATTGGCGGTTTGTGGTATGGTAGCCTGAGCGCGAATGCCTCTGAGCCCACGCCTAGTGCATATACATGTAGGCCCTAGGCCTAAGTGCCAGCCTGCCACGCCGCTTTTTTGACTCATTTTCCATTCGGAGAAGCAAACTTAAAGAATAAAAAAAACAAGTAGGAGATGTTACCCGGTGTTAGTTCCGCGTTGCGAAAGAATATTGAAATCGAGATGAAATTTCAATATTTTTTAACATGTTCAAAAGCATTTTTATGCACTTTTCGTGCTAAATTTTGGTTCACGCTGACCCCAGGATCTTAGCTGGTCCAACTTTAATATCAGGAACACCAAAAAACGCGCAGATTATAAGGCATTTCTAAATTTATATCTGATGACAAAAATATAAAAATGAAAGTGTCGCCTTCAAAGTTTAGTTTAGCCTATACTCTTTTACAGAGGAGGGAAATGAAAAGAATATTATGAGCAATAACATAATTATTATACTTTTGCTGATCACTTTCTTGGGTGGCCTGACAAAATGTCGCCAGACAAAAAGGTCGCGGACAAAATGTCGCCGAAAAAATGGTGCAATCGTAGCCTAAATGAGTAAAACACTTTTTTATTGCACAAATCGACTATTTAAAAAAATCTTGAATGAACTTGTTAACAGTAATGTCAATGGACACACATTCCAACTAAAAATGTCAACGAAGATTGTCCGCAAAAAATTAAGCCCTTTCTTGTTTTTCGTAATGGACTTAGGTTGCTCTGATACTTGGAGCAGAATGGGATACTTCCTGGTTGCGATGTTGGTTGTTTCTTCCTGCGTCGATTCATCAGCAAACAACATAGATCCGTATAAACATGCTCGCCTGTCGGGGGACATTGATCCTATCCGTTACGACCTCCGCATTACACCAACCTTCGACGTCAGCGAACCATATTACAACGGTCATGCGGTTATCCACATGAAAGTGCTCAAGCGGTCGAACTTCATCCTGGTTCACTCGAAACAATTGAAGATCACGGGGTGGAGAGTCCTTGACAGGAGATACAGAGTAATCAGAGGAGCGAAGCACTTCGAACACGCGGAAAACGATTACTTGGTGTTCCAGACCAAGCTTCCCCTGCCTGGGAAAGTCAAGTTAGAACTGTCGTTCCATGGGAAAGTGACCACCATAGGGCTAAACGATCATCGCCACGCCAACGTTTCTGGGCTTTACAAGATCGCGTATGTCAACAAGATGACCGGAAAACAAAGGTCAGTAATAGAAACACCGGTAGATGGCCGATGTGTAACTGTCTTGGATTACTCGCTGCAGAAAGTAGGCTAATAAAGTGTAGGCCTAGGCCTATTAAAATTTAAAAAAATATCCAAGAACCACAGAATAACATTGCAAGAACACAGTATAACACATCATAAATCAGGAACCATCCACCCGTCAAATGTTGATCACAGGTACGAGAAATATCTTGGAAGTGACAGAAATGCTAGAATTCTTTGTATTTCGTTGATAATGCTAAAATTACCTAATGTAGGGCTTAAATACTAAATAGCTTAATACATGTAGTCGAGCTTCTACTGTGCAGACCGTACTGTCAACATTGGTCAGCAGGGAAGATGGAATGCACGGAGAAGAGAGAGTGAAAAGGGATAGCGAGTAGCAACAGATGTTTTTTCCTTAGAGGGAGAGTTTACTGAACCACGCGGCAGGTGCTAAGCGTGGTAGAAATAATTGCCTATAGATAAGCCCACTCTGTCTGAAATGAGCGCCGCCATTATGATTGCCTGAGAATTTTGGTTTAATTTGGATAATTTTAATTAATGTGTCCTGTATTTCTTTGGGTGAACAGTTGGGTGGCGGCGACCGATCTCCGTCCAGGTTCTGCACGCCTCGTTTTTCCTTGTTTCGATGAACCGCGATTCAAACCGAAGTTTAATATCACCGTTCTCCATCCAAAAGATTTCTCTGCTCTGTCAAACATGCCGTTAATGGTAAGTTGCAGTGTATTAATTAACTGAATGCTTACGCTGTATGGTAACTTTCGCACAGTTTACTTGCTCCATTCAACGACCTCATATACATGTACAATTGTACATATAGGCCTAACTATAGTATAGACAGAGCTTCATATATGTTGAGCTGCCTATTGACGTTTAAGCAGCGGAAAGTGCGGGAAACATGGGTAGATGGGGTAAGGTGTGGGCTGCGGAGCAATGTAAACAAGCCACTTCATCAAAGCATGTCATTTTGTCTCCAGCAAGCCTTCTTTCATATCTGCGACATACTGTTATTCGTAAACCTTAAACCCAAGAGGTTTCAGCAGAAACCGCGTGATTCCACCGGTCTGGTTCAAATAACCGTTTAGGCCTATTCATGATTTAATGGTTAGTGTCACTGTAGACTATAATTTTATATTCTACAAAATAGAAATGAGAAAGAGGCCACCCTCTTAGCGAACCGTCAGTGTCCTTTTGGGTTTAACCATTTGGCATCATGCATGAACTGTTGCAACAAAATGACTATGTTTATGTTTTTGGTGATCAACAAAGCTTCAAATACGTGCACATGTATAGGCTAAGTCAGCTGATAGCTGAAAACAGATTGAATCGTTCAAAGACCGAAACGGCTGATTTGCCAGGCTGTGTTTCTCGCATGCTTGCACTTGTTTTCGCCTTGTTCAATAGCCACCTTTGGAGACTGCGCTATTGTCTGCTCGCCCTATGGGTTACTACGTCCCACAAGACATTTCGTTCTCAAAATACAGCGTATCTTTTCCACATCGTTGTCCACGCCATAGCCTACTCTCTCTTTGTCTCAGCAGAGTCAATCTTTCCGGATTTTGACTTGACAACGGTTTTGCTTTATGTGGCCACTGGCAAGAGCGGATACAGAAATTTGTCTTGAGGCAAAATATTTCGGTTTTGTGTCACAAATAATTTGTCTTGCTCCAAAACTTTCTTCTTTTATCTTTCGCCAAAAAAAATCAGAAAATCTGATTACCTTATTATTTTTTCAGTCCCCCCCCCCAATGATGTCTAAAAGACCGTGGCAACTCCGGCTATTTGAAAGGTGATGACCTTTTTTTTATCTTAGTCATCTGCTACTATTTCTTTCTGCTTACCTTTTCTAGATGCGCTAATTCATTGAAAGCCTAATTTTGCAATCGCTGATGGGCGGCCACGTTCTGTGCAAACCTTTAAATGGGGGGCATGGCCGGATCGGCCCTAGCTCCTGGATCCGCCCCGGCCACTGACTGATGCCTTATTCGGACAAAAATGACGCTACAGAAATGACTAATTAATAATGAATCTTCAAAATGGATACGAGCATCACGACTTAGCCTGATTATCTTTCTGGTAGAGCCGACACAAATTCGGCGAGGCTTGGGATGAATCCGATTTCAAATTATCACCGAGGATGAACAGCCATCTTGTCTCTTTCACTGTCAGCGAATTTGGTTTCAAGAACACGACCGTTAATGAAACAGAGGTAACACGAAAACAAATATATTCGTCGTGCATATGGCCTAAGACTAAACCTAAGACTAGCCTAAGCGATTTGCGATCAGTCTTCATCATAATACAAGAAGCAAAATGTTGTCGATATAGTCTATTAATGATTATAGGCTAGCGCGCTTGGCTGCCAAAACATAGGCCGGATTTAAATTTCTACAGGATAGATACCGGTAGGCCTATAATAATTATAGAGTCTTATAGACCATTAAATTGATATAAAATATTAGGCTTATATTAAATCTCCAGTGAAATTGATTACAATGAGAAATAAACACTAACGTTGAAAGAACATCATTTGCGTAGCGCCACTCAGTAGGTCTGCACTACAAGAGGGGCCCTGCACGTGTCTGCCGCTCGTCAGTGGGAAAGTATTCCTTTGTTTTCGAGAAAGTGAACTGCCGCTGCTCTCAGCATTAAGTGATAGGAGAGTGAAATTCACTGTAAGACCTAGGCCTTTACTTTTTCCGGAATGCGACCCATGCAACCGCTGAGAGGCTCAGAAGTGATTCCCTTTCGATGTGCAGGTATGATTTTACTGACAGACAATTAAAGTCCCTGATAAATTTGTCGTAGAATGGACTCGGATAAATACTTAAGCAAACTTAAAAAGTTAATAGCTATTCAAATATTTTGTAATGCATATGGCTATAGCTTGGTTTTTTCGCACATTTGAACTCATTAATGAGATCTTATTTTGTCTGCTCAAAGTATCGTTTGTGGGCTAGACGAGATCGTCTGAACGAATTGGATTACGCTTTGAATGTGACTACAACTATCCAGCAATTCCTGTTTCAAGAGCTTGGACAACCATCTCGAGATCTAGAGCTACTCGAGAAACTTGGTAGGCCTAAGTATCTGGTGTGATTCATTCATTCAAGAATTTATATAGAGCCTCTTCAGGAAACTACTCAAAGGCCCTCATGAGGCACGTGATGTCAGTCAGGCGGTTTCAATTTAGAAGCATAGCCAATTTCACAAAGAATGGAACGCCCCATGCGTTCGAGGTTCTACATGTACCTCAACCACAATATCAACTTTACTAGTAGTAGGCTACACTTGATTAGTTAAATAGATCTCCTGAACTTGGGTTCGTTCTTCCCATCTCGCGAGCATGTCGCTCTCTCCAGGGTGTCAATTGGTCTGCCGCACCTATTCATCACTCTGTGTTCGATGATCTTCTCGCCCCTTAGGAGCGAACTTCTATCACGCAACAGCACGTCTATCAGTAATTTGTCATTGGTCGACATTACACAGGTCCAGTGGCGTAGCCAGGAATGTCTGATGGGGGTTTATGGCCGAATGAATGTTTTTTCTTATATAATTGGACAAATAACCTTTAAAAACGTTTTCCCTAAGCCAATGGGGGCATTAACTCTCCCCCAAACCCACTTGGCCTCGCCACTGCACAGGTCTACTAGTAATAGGCTAATCTAATAATAATCTTTTTATTTTCATAACTTATTGCGACGCTACTAAATTTAGGCGGACCTATGATTGACGAATTTTAATAACGGTTCGGGTTATTTAACTACAATAGATTGAAGATTGCAATGCAACTGCTTTAATTCTAGATCAGTTTGCGGTTCCTGGAGATGTAGTGCACGATAAAAGTGAGAATTGGGGACTAGCCACCTACAAGGAATCAAGACTTCTCATCAATGCGACGCAGGAAAACGATGACACCAAAGAAAACGCTGTAAAACTCATCGCCCGCACTCTGACTCACCACGTGAGTGGCAACCGCACTATAAAATTATGTTTAGTTTAGTGCTATATATAGTACAGGGTGGGCCAAATTTTTGCCAATATCATGGCCAGAAGTACGAGTTTTTAAATCAGTGTTGCAAGCTTAAAGATAATTCATATTTACGAACAGTGGTAGATTTCACCAAAATATTTCAAGCAGAACAAAAGTAGTTCCTCTTTTAGTGATATCACCCCCTGTTTTTTGACGACTCATAATCCAAGAAATTGGCAAAAAACCTTATGGGCTTTTATGGCTCACTCTGTATTTAATGAGAATGATTTCACACTGTGAATATTGTTGCAATTTTCGTCAATTCTTAAAAATTGCCTTACAGTTTTATTAAACTTCTTGCCGTGATTTTAAGTAGGCCTAACCTAATTATTTAGTGAAAAACAAAAACCAGCGTCAACACTCATGTGTAGGCATAATACGTCTACAAATTGCTATATGTCCCTATTATTATTGGCTTATGGAGTTTCCAGATTTTTACATCAGTAGACCTATCCTTCACATTTTTATTGCTAATTGTAATCTATTTTTTAACGTTTTTTAAATTTCCTACTGTAGGCTACACGTGTCGGGGCAACCTGGGTTATGATGTCATTGTTTTTGCGTGTTTCAGTACTTTGAAGAGGACTTCTCTGTCTACGGATCAAAGACTCACGTTTGGCTGCAAGAAGGATTAACAACATTGTATGCAGTCAGAGCCACGATGGAGGTTGATCCGACTTTATTTCTTGTGAGTATTAAGATTCTAATAAAAAAATTAGCGAACATTTGCATTATTGTGAAGAAAAGTTGTCAGCGTGTTAAACCGCAGGGTTTGAGATATTTTAATTTGGTTTGGTGTCTTCTGTCCTCTACCGGTGGTAAATTTCCGAATTTCGAATTCCTAAGCCCCGTGAGATCGAGCAATTGCGGAAATAATAATAATAAATATTGCAGCTGGTATGCTGGAAGATCATAAAATCGTAATGAGTTTAGTGACGTCATTTACAGAAACAGAATTAATACTTGATTAGGCCCTAAGTGAATTTATAAAAAGATACTTCTTCAGAATTGAAAAGAATTAGAATTTGAATAAAGGCCTCTAGAACTGAAATTATTTTAGAACTTGAATTAGAACTGAAACATGAATTATTTTCAGAATAGGAATAGAATTATTAGAACTGAAATTAGACCTCTATAATTGAATTAGAATCGAATAATTTTTTAATGAAATATCACTGGCAAGATATCACGCATGACGCATGCAGTCATAGACTGGGGGAGTCTGGGGCACATGTTGGAGTATAGGCCTACGGCCCATAAAACTAGGAGCTAAACGAATTAAGGACTCCGTCGAGATGCCCTAAAAACTCTAGTCTCTGGAGGGTGACCAACAAGAACGGAGAACCACAATGATCAACTCTACTGGTGTCAAAGGCGTGTACAAGGACCACAAATCATGAGAGAGCAGGTCTTCATGTATGCAGAAATGCACGTCACTGACGGAGCTGGTAGAAACAGCTTCATGTGATCAAGAGTTAGGCCCTAAGAGAGAACAAAATAATAATAATAATTTTCTTTAAAATTGAATTGAGCGCATGCAAACGCATTGCGCTTTACATTGTGCAAGTTATGCGGTATACAGTCTTAATTAACATCAAACTTAACAGACAGCCTGCAATAGGCTACACGGCGCTAATAGCAGCCTACAAAGCATGTCTGCCCAACGGCCAACGGGGGCTCGAATTCACTACCTCTCGCTCTCTACGCCAGCGTGTTATCCATTACTCTACCGCCCCTCAAGTCGTTGGTTTCAGAGCGAGGTTCAAGTCTCCAAGCATCTGTTAGCCTATCTTGCTTTCTCATCTATTCGTTTCTTACGCGCTTGTTATTTTGCCTAAACACTGGTCCATTGTGCTTTTATGCAGAAGCAGCTGTATGACGGGATGGAAAAGGCGCTTAAAGCGGATGGAACTCATCAATCTCAGCCGTTGGTACATTTATCAAATCCACCCGATGATGAAAAACCGGATCCATTTATACGAGGAGAAAAGGTAAATGAAACTTTTAAGATACATTCATTTACTTTGCACGTCATGTCTAGTTGTGGACGGGTGAGAAAAGGTACAAAATGGAGATGTTTCGAACTAAATATATAGCGTTATATAGCCTAGTCTATAGGTTGCAGTACAAATTGAGACTAAATCAGAAGCAAGTGACTTGAAGCTCTGCCTTCGACCAATGTTACTATAATAATATTAATGATGACGACAATTTCTATGGCGCTGTAACACAGCACATGCCGTTTCAAGGTGCCTCTACAAACACAAATGCAATTAGACAAAAGTAGGCCTACGCTTTAGAAAAAAGATATATTTATGTCTTCAGTCAAGATTTGAAAGCCTCAACTGAATTGGCCGAAGGAACAGAAGTAGGCAGACTGTTCCAGCAGTGGGGGCCAGCAGTTGAAAACGCGCGCTCTCCGCTATTATGGGTCTTATAAGAAAGAATAGGCTATATATATTTATATATAGTGGTTAGACCCCCCAATCCCCCGACAATTCGCACCCTTCCTCTTTTCTTTCCATCGTCCGGTCAAGGCCGGATTAAGGCATGTTCAACATGTTCGGCCGAACAGGGGCCCCCACACTTTAGGGGGACCCACAAATGTGTGAAAAAAAATTTCGGGAGAAATTTCTACATTTTGAGCAAATTTCGACCAAGCTTGGCAGATGACTAAAAAAAGGTCATCGACTTTTTGGCGGATGAATTGGTAGTACAATTTTCCCGAAAAATTCGCCAGATGACTAAAACAAATTTTTCCCGAACAGGGCCCCCACATTGCTTAATCCGGCCCTGCGTCCGGTGGCTTCCAATGCGCATTAGCTTTAGGGTCGTCCATAAATGACGTCACGCAATTGCGGACGATTTTTGACCCCCTATCCCCGTCCTTTCATGTCACGCGTCAACAAAAAGTCACATGATATCCAGTAAGGGACCATCACAAATCGTCACAGATGTCACTGTGTGACCCCCTTCCCCAACAGGTGAGTGACGCCAGTTATGAAATCTTCCACAATGTCATAGCCTACCACAGTTTATTATAGGTGAGCATAATTATAGCATAACAAACATTATAACGGCGATAATTGCAGAGTTCTTATATTCATTTCTTACTTCCGGTGCGTTTTTTCGATAGGGAGCTGCAGTCTTGTGCATGATAGAAAGCTTCGTTGGTGTCGACACATTCAGACGTTCCATCAGAGTAAGCTTAAGTTATTGCATTTTAGCAAACAGACCGCTTCAGAGAAGCTGAAATTGCATTTAGTCGAGTCGAGCGCATTGTAATTTGTTGTAGGCCTATTATAGACAATTAGGATTTGAAATTTCGTCATTTAATTTGTGTTCGAATCTTCTAATGACATTCAACTATCATTTAGCAGTATAAAGTAATTCTCTCATAATTATGGCTGTATTATTCAGAATCACAAATCCAGCTTCTAAAGAACTCAGTATCATATAGCCTATAATAATTATAGTTAAACGTACTTTACATAATCACTTAACTCTACATAGGCTTATAATCACTTAATCACGTAATCACTTAACTCTAACCATAAAATTTCTATAGCGTCCGAAAATTACCATGCCAGATCGAGACGCTTGAAAATGAGCATGCCAATATGGCGCTTCCTTTACTACGCTTCACATACGACGTTCATTGTGTAATATATTCTTAACGAAATGAGTTGCGGTGACCACTACCTGTAAGTTCGTGCAGGTTGTTTTTTGCTGATCACAAATCACATAATTAATTTATTGCATGTGACCATTTTTCTAGACGATTCTTAAAGAATATTCAAACCGAACCAAAGTAACACGTCATCTCTTCAGCGAACTACAGAAGGTAGTCTTGATTTATGTCTATGATGAAATACATTGTAACTATTTGGTCCTTAAGAACACTAGCTGTGTGGGGGTCTTGTGGATGAAATTTCTTCCTGGTAACTAGCCATCGCAACCCAGAGACAATTATTTTGTTCCGCATTCAGGAATCCTATAAGCAGAACGCTATAAAACACAGCATGATTAATAGGGCCTACAATAAACCAATTAGCCTAATCAATCATATATACTAGTCCAGAGACATTGAAATTGCACACAAAGCCTATGGTAGACCTACAGCTTTCTGGATACAGAAACCCACCTAATAGAGGCAGCAGTCTCGCTGAATTATTGTCACCTATTTATCTTAGCAGCAGTATGATGGCATCAAGACATAGCCATTGCATGCAATCATGACCTGTGGTTTCAATGTAAATTTGGAGCTTGTCGTCAGTAGTGAAAAGAGATTTGCATGCATGCAGACAATTCATGCATTATGGCAAGACATAGTCATGAGCAGTATGGATACCGTACGTGATTCTAGACCTATACGTACATGGATATCCTTTTGTTTCCGATGAAGGAGTATGGTCCAGGTCTAAATATTACGACCATCATGTCGTCTTGGGTCTTTGAAAAGGGAATTCCGGTTGTTCAAGTCGAACTTCTTCCTACAAACGAAGTCAACGCAACGCAGAAACAATTCCTGGCGCATCCAGATATTGCCCGAGGCAGAACGTTAGCAAATAATAGTATTATAAATAATATATCATTATAAAAAATTATCATTATGACATTACGTAATTATAAATATGCATCGGTCGGTCTATGCTTTTGATCGCTACGTGCCATGGGCGGAGACTTGGGTGGAGACTGGGGGGGGGACGAACGAGTGGCACCGACGGAAGGACGCGTGATTTTGGGCTGACGAATCATTGAGTCGCCGACGAAATTGTCCACTTTTGGCGACCAAAAATTTCTGACGACTTTTTTCTTAGTCGTCAGGCCGAAATTTCCTTGAAAAATACCCATTTTCCGGTAAAAAGTTGATGACTTTTTTTAGTCATTCGGCCGAAATTTCATGGAAAAATAGGGCCTACCCGTTTTCCCGTCCAAAAAAGTTGATGACCTTTTTTAGTCATAACACTCAACAATGTGTTGGGGGGGGCCGTCCATGGGCGGAGTTTGGTTTCTGTTCTTGGAGGGGCTAATACCTTCTTAGGGGGGCTAAGCCCGGAAAAAGATATCATTTTCATGGTAAAAAAGCTAAATCTGGGCTTTCTTGGGGGGGCTTAGCTCCCCCTAGCCCCTGATAAACTCTGCCCATGGGGCCGTCCCCCCAACACATTCATTGACGGGGACCGTCCCCTCCCCCCTATGTCTCCGCCCATGCTACGTGCGCATGCATGTCTCTTCTCTAAAGTTTAGCTTTTACTTGACCAAAGTGCACGCTCGCTGCAGCACCTATCAAGTTTTGAAGGACCCACTATCATGAATAAGCGTGGCCAACGTCTGGGTTGTCAGAGAGGAAGGCACTGAGGAGCAACCACGGCATCCGCGCCCAGACCAGCTATAATGCGGCCTTGCCAACGTGATTGAAAGGTAGCCGTTCGATAGGCCTACATGTAGGCTAACCTTTCGTTTCAGTTTCTACGTCGATGGCTGATCTTCTGGATTTCGACCATGAAAAGATTTTCCAGAACATTGAACTATACTAAATTCAGTAGACTTTTACAGTCACCCTATTGAATGGAGATAAAGGCCTATAGAATATTTTTTCAATTAAGGGTAGGCCCTAACTTCTAATCCTGTTAGCCTTTATTATTATAGCCTAACGGACGCCTTTCGCGTACGTTCAGTTGATGAATATGATAGACTAAATATTTTGGCATTGTAGGGACAAGTGGTATGTTCCTCTGAACTACCGAGTAAGAGCAGGAAACCATGGCCTAGTTTGGCTGAATAAAACCGGTGGTAAGGGAAAATATTTTAAACTCGAGGCCCTATAGTGCCTATACGAACTATCGCATAGGCCCAATCAACCAATAACTGCACATTTAGGCTATTTACGCAGAGTAAGCCTACAGATGCATTAATCTTTCTTAGAAGTGAAAGAGGAAAGATCCTTGAAGAATACAATTAGAACAAGGCAGAAGAACTGCAGGATAGGACATGTATACTGAGAGGCAACTCCTTGCAAAGAGACATTGTGGAGGGCAAAATGGAGGGGAAGAGGAAGACCTAGGGAAAAGTTCTTGGACTGGATGATGGAGGATGGATATGGGAAACTCAAAGAAAAAGCACAACATCGAGAAGAGTGGCGTCGTTGGGCATCTGAACCTGCCGAGAGGCAGCTAACCTAAAGAAGAGAAGTGAAATTATTTGGCTGTAATTCATTTTTCTGAAAAATTAGCTTTCGCCCTTTCGCAGATTGAGCAAAAATTGAAACTTGTTTCAGCCAAATTTGGCGTTCCGTTGCAATCGAGCCAGGACTGGATTGTGTTCAACGGTGAAAGATCCGGATATTATCGAGTCAACTACGACGCCATTTTGTGGAATCGAATAACGGACCAACTCAATGCAAATCATACGGTAGGCTAGATCATACACACACTGCGATTAACCATCTAAAAAGTCACACATCTAGAACTTAATTATCTAGTTAAGAATTGTGACATTCAAATTTGCTTGCTCTGGCTGTAGACTTTGAGTCTTTTCATAGTTTATAATACTTACACAACGATGTCTACTTAGACTACACGTAGAGGCGTTCCCAGTCCAGCCGAGGCTAATGAGCAACTAGCAAAAAGGTGGCGAATTATTCTGAGTAGGCCTATAAGGGAATGCAGAGTAGGCCCTATATTTCGAACGAACCTAAACGAACAATGACTCTAAATTTCTAAAAGGTCATTAGACCTAATTATTGTTAAACGATTTCTCTCGCATAGGCTAAGTTTCTTTTGGATGAGTAAATTAACCATTTGCCTTCTACAGGAATTCCCCGAACTGGTGCGATCTACGCTGCTTAACGATGCATTCAATTTGGCCGAAGCAGAGCAGCTAGGGTACGATACATTACTGAGTCTGACTAAATACGCGTCGAAAGAGACGGATCTCACTCCATGGCAACACATCATTGACGGCTTTCACAGGATCACCTTGGAACTCCGTTACACGACCGCTGCCAGTCGTTTTCAGGTAAGCTGGGCCAATAATATTGGCGTGGCTCAGTGGCGGATCCAGAACTGTTTCAAGGGGAGGGGCCAAAATCTTAGATCTTGGGACAGGGGAAAAAATGTCGTTGTTGGTCGCCCAAAAAGTTGATGACCTTTTTATTTTTAAATATTTTTTAGTTCTTTAGTTGAAAACCGAATGGTAGCCACGTCCCATGCAATTTTCTGAACGGGGGGGGGGCCAATATGCCATGACAACCGTATTCGTATTGCTAATTTCAAACCGAATGGGGGCCGCGTCCCATGGCAGCTTTAAATGGGGGCATGGCCGGATTGCCACCCCTGGATTCGTCCCTGGTATGGCTGATCTGCTATATCGGATCTGAAGGCGAATTATTCTGAAGTTCATTCACTCATTTAATCATTCGTTCGCTCATTCATTTCAGTTCAAAAAGTGCAAAGTGCCTCTTGAAGAAACTACCCTGCAGCGTTCCCAGTCCAACCTCGGAAGTTCAAATTGGATTTCAGCGACTTGTAAAACATGTAGGCCTAATTAGCATTGTTTCTAGACAGTATACGCGCATTTCCAATGGAAGGCCAATCTAAGTGGCCAACAATCGATAGGCTATTGTGCGACGCTGCTTGTAATTTTTATAGTTGATGAACTTGAGGTGCTATAGCGCAGGGAACCAGAAGTTCGGCATTAGCAGAAGATCGAAATGCTCAAAGGCCGGCTGTGTCTGAGACCGGACGAAGAAGCTCGAAACAGAGGCGCTACCAATAAGGCACCGCCAGACCAGCATGGCTATCATATTATAGCACAGTGCTGTCCAACCGGCAGACCGCTGGCAGCATGCACTGCCATGCAGTCCGCGGGATAATTTCAAGGGACCCGGCACATACATTGTACCAGACTAGTAACCAGAGCCCACTAAAATTTAGCACTTTGTGTAAAATGAAGTACCGGGGTAACAAAGTCAGTGGTCGACTTGAACGTCTATTTTTAATGATATAGCCTAGGCCCTACTGCCACGGTATAAATCGGGGTTATGAAAGCTTCCGGTATACAAAAAAGGCCAATACGAAAACTAATCTCTTCTATCTATCCCTTAATTGGGTTGTGTTTTGGTATAGTTTAACAGGAGATTGACATACGATTTCTGGTCTTAAGAACTATGATTCCTGTTAGGCCTAGTCGACTAAACTGACATCGCAAATCGTCCCAAACCCCTTCACTTCAACTCAGTTCCTGAGCTGTGTACAGAGTTTCAGCATGTCTGCAACCACTGTAGAAAACGAAACCTTTAAAGATTGTACATTTGTTATAGGCTGTGTAGGCTATAGGCTAATTATGGGTTAGGTAAAATCTAGAGTATTTCAGATGCTTTAGTTTAAACTTGTCGGTCTATTCTCTGAGCCATTTGCATGGCTCATATTGGCTATATAAAAATAAGCTTAGTTGGAGTTAATAAGCATACAGACTTACTTGAATCAGACTCAAACAACGACAAGAAAGTGGAAAACACAGAGACAAGGTGGTGTATGAAGAGTTTTAATATTGCTAGTTCGTTTATTCATCACCCTCATAATCATAATCGTTCAGAATTCCTCTTCTGTTACCATTTAGAGTTACGTGTTAAACTTGACAAGCAAAATGGTGGATGAATTCTTAATGACAGATGGAGTAATCTACCACGACAAGTAAGTTCAATTAGTTTCATTGTTAAGCATGAACGACTAGGTTTTTTGACGTGCTTACTCTTCAAGGTTAGGTCTACAACGAGGCCTACGTAATATGTTACATTAGGATGATAAAGAAAACTGCTATAGCCGTATACGGTATTGCTCGTTGACGCTCTTGATACCCAATATATAGTAGATCGCTTCCTAAGTAGGCCTAGTAAGTAGTCTACCGGTATGTAAGAGATTGTACATGTAAAAGCGTCAGGCCTTTCTCCAGTCCAGCTTGCCTCAGTCTCAAGCGCTTTGATTCCTTCGATCTTCTGATAGTTGAAATTAGGCTACGCTCTCTTAAACAGCACTAAACTACACTAGAGTAGAATACAGTCGACACCACATTGTATTCCAATTTCCTCACCACACCAATGTTAAATGCTATAGGCAGTTGCGAGAGAAAATTACAGAGCTCTCCTGCAATGCTGGTCACAGAGGCTGCGTAGAACTCAGGACTCGAGCATTTAAAGTCTGGATCCACAACCGGTGAGTTTAATACTTAGAATCTATCTGCTGTGTAATGAATCGGTGGATTTTTGCTGCACAATTAACTTATTATAATAGGCCTAAGTTAATTGTATAGAATTGGGTAAAGACAGGTAAAATGATCTTAATCGGATTTCCAATTGCGAATCTTTAAATGAATCATATAGGGCATCGACATAGGCTTATAGGGAATATGAAAAAAGGCGTGGCCTATGTGCGACTCTATGGTCGGCCATGTTGGTATGCAGCTGCGAGCTGTTGTCCAAGTAGGCTACACGCCGTTACGCGGTGAATTGTTAGTTGATGGAAAAAATTTATCGTTATAGGCCTATAATTGATCTATCCATAGGCCTATACCTGAAAAGATCATAGCAGTCTAAAGACCACCGAGCCTGGAGCGGCCCGAATCCTTGAGGCGAATTTCGGCCAGAAGCCCATGAGCCAAAATCTACTATAATTAACAAGTAGGCCTAGACCTGCGCTTTATGCTGTTTCACGGACTGTAAATGACTGGGCTGCTTCCAACGTAATTGCAGACTCGAAATTTCTAAAGCACCACTTGAGAGCCAAGCGTGGGGCACCAGCTTATTCACGAGCGCTGCGTTGAGTCAGAAGGGTTGTCAGATAAGAGTCCAGTTGCCAGAGGATCACAAGGGGCAGTGCAGCTGAGAATGAGATGGGGGGGCAAGAGTTCTGGAAGAAGTGCCTTTTGATTTCGAATGGGAAGCCTGATATGTGATAAAAGAGCACGAGGAAGTTGAGCAGAGCCGCATTAAGACTAGTGTGGACCTGGGTGCTGTGATTACCCTCCAATGGCCCCCTCTGGAAACCCATCGGTCCAGCACGCACATATTTACAACAGCGAGGCCCTAACACACTAAGATGCGTGATACTGTATTCAGTGGCTCGGTTGGGAGAACCTGAGATAAGTTGTGACCAGCAGTCAAAAAAGAGTGAGACAGATGATCGGGTAGAAAGGGTTGGCTGCATGTCACCAACTTGACTTTTCGTCTTCTGCCTGGCAAAGAAACAGAAGAAGGCTTGACAGCCAGTTGAGTGCTGGATTCTCATATATCTTTGTCGCTGTGTTTGGTCTTGACAACTGTATGATAATAATTATCTTATGCACACCATTACTCATCAAGTTCCTTAGCTTCTACATTATAAACTGTCTGCTTAATCCGCTTCATCATCAGCTTCATCTGCAAAGGTGTTAGCAACGGCTGATCCAACAGGCTTCGAAATAGACCACTTTTATTCTAGATTGTCAGTTTGGTCATGAACTGCAGAGCTATCCTTGGTGTCACCCTATTTTGACAGTGATGCTAATTGGCTTTTATCAATGGACATAATTATTACATGCACTCTGGTTGAACTTAAGAACATGGCAGAATCAGTTGATGTAAAATGTTGAAAAATGATAAGGCATTGATTGAAAGAAAGACAAGTATCAGACCAAAACTTTTAATGGATTTTGCACATTGTAGCAGCCTCCAATTTGAAAGATCTCTGTGGCTTAAGTGTATCAAAGCCCTTACTCGTTGCTTAAGCCTATTATTTTGCCATCTCGCTGAATCTAATTTTAAATTGGCTGCAAGAGAGTGGGGTGTTGCTCAAGAGCAGCTATGTCACTGATGATCATGATATTCAACTTTGCAAGGAACATCATTTTAGACCTATTTAGATCCAAGCACCGGTGTGCAGTCTTGTGAAGTTGAATTTTGCAACTTTGTTTTGCACACATTCCATTCTGCAGTTCTATGCATGTTTCTAAGCAGAGCAACTATATGTTAGTCTATTTTCGGATGCATGTAAGCAACCGGGGAAGCTTCACATTTCCCCCCAATAATTATGTGTTTTGCCTGAGTTTTTTTAAAGTCAAGCACATATTTTAGTCCCTGGCAAAGTCTATTATGAATACAATGGTTATATAGCTTCACACATATAAGAGATTCTGAACTGTAAAAATATTTTCTTCAATATTTACTGAACATATTTGATGCTTTGCAGTCTTGTTGTCATTAGATTTAACAATTGAATTTATTAACAAACTTGATATGACTGAATATTGTTGAAGTAAACTGTTAACACATTTTGCAATGGACACTTATAAATAGTAACAGTTCCCCTGCATATAACTAGCCTACAGCACTGCAGCTGACTAGGCAGCAAAGTAGAAAACAAATTTGAAAAAAACACTGACTAGATAACTAAAGTAATTCCACAGTCAGGAAAAAATTGACTACTATGCACTATTCCGAAAATGGCCCAGCAAATTTGTTCTGTCAATGAGCATCGCAAAATAGAGCTCTCATAGTAGGCTAACAGTGACTTTCAGTTTTGCTTGCGATAGATTGCATGTCTCTGGCTGTAGTTTTTAGCCGCCGGTATTCTTCGCACGTTAACCTGGACATTCAAGCTCGTGTATTTTGCACTTCTCTAATTGACCCTTTATCCCTTTCAGTAAGTTTGACGCAGATAATACAGTAAAAACACAGGAAATAATTGTTATGATAAGCGCTATTCGCATACGTATCCAATGTCAACAAGCATTAGCTGTAAGCCAATATGGCGCAGGTCATTATGCAAATGAGCCGTGACGTCATTACGCAAAGACAGAATAGCTTATATAGGCATAGGCCTAAATTCGATTTTAAAAAGACCATTGCAATATTATGATGGAGAAGACTATAGACTAATGATCGTTGGCTACAGTTAGCTCAATATTATGTTCGTAATATCATTTCAATGTATCGTATGTTGACTCCGTATGCACAGAGGGCTCATTGTGTCGTTTGTTAGTTGTATATATATATATATATATATATATATATATATATATATATATATATATATATATAGGACCCACGTTGTACCAGAACATTCCAGGCGCGACGTTTATTGCACTGCTATGGCTCATTCTGTGGATGCATCTGACTGGACCACAACCTTCGAGAGATACATGATGAATTCGACATCCGACGATGAAAAGAAGTATTTGCTTTATAGTCTCTGCTGCTCCAGAAATTTCACCGCAATTGAATGGTCAGTCCAGATAATAAATTATCATTTTAAAACTAGCTTGTGTCTATTTATAAATATATTTTATTGTTTCAGTTTAGTGACACTCGCGGACGCGGTACTGTAGGCCTAGGCCTACGTATCAAACAGTACAGTAACGCGCTACAGGCCTAGGCATAAGTAATTAGTAGGCCTACAGCACTGCCAATTGTTCATTTTAATATGGCTAATTAACTGACTGGAATATTAATCTCTTACAAGTTTATAAATCCACATAGGCCTAGGCCTATATATTTGGGTGTCAAATTGAAGGGCATGCAGATATGAGCATGCGCGCGAAAACCCCGTTAGCCTATATTTTGGAGCCACATGATCGTAGTTCCCGTACAATCCAACTTTGGGTACGTAGGCCTATAATCCACGCGCACGGCTAGGCCTAAAGAAAATTCTAGATAAATTGTGAACGCTAGGTCCTATAGGCTATTAGGCCTAAACGTGAATTCATTAAATCGAACTCAAATAGAATTACATTAAATTCATTGCATTTGGAAAATAAGTTTAAATAGCAATCACATGAATTGATTGACGAATCTCTGTAATTAGTTTGAAGCCTAAGCGATCGATCGTATTAGACTCTTTAGACTAGAGTCACTAGACGGACACTGTTAAGAAAATCTTGGGCTAGGCCTATATCCGGCCAGTCAGGTCTATATAGCAGGCCCTAATTAAAATGACGTCGGCTAATTGAAATTAGGCCTGCTTAAAGTCACGATCGAAGCCTTATTTGTAAGTTGTGACTTGTAATTCTTGGCTATTACAATTTCCCATGAATTTTTAATTTGAAATTTTGTTATTAATAAATATAGGCTATTTCATATCTCAAAGTAGCCTAATTTGCAATTTGTTATTCAATTAGGCCTACATTTTTTGAGGAGGCCTAATTGCCAGTTGACAGCTAGCTAGGTGTCTTTCGAAGTCTTTATGTAATTCTACAGTGTATAATATTAGAATAAAAACTGTTGTCCCTGTAGGTTATTAGATTTTTCCTTAAGCAAAGCTGATCCTGATGCTGACTTTACAATTGACATCATGAGACACGTGTCTGTGAATCCGTCAGCAGAAACCTTTCTCTGGAATTGGTACAAACGCAACTACGAAAAAATCGACACAGTGTAAGTTTTCTTCGTCTTTGAAGCGAATATTTTTGTTAACAAGATTTTCATTGGGACTAGGCCTATGTTTAATGTTTGTGTATACCGGAACTAGCTTAGCAGTTTTAGAGCAGCAGGTAGGCCCACTATGCCACTATACTCATGCTGAATTGGGTGGAGTTGGGAGGTATACGGTAAGCAATAAAGATTTCAATATAGGCCTAATAAGGCCTTAAGAAAGACTAAGGCATTGAACCATCTAACCCAACGGTAGTTCTCACCCTGTAGTTAGTCTAAGTGGGTATAACAGTTGATTATTTCAGTCATTTGAGTAGGCCTAGTAGGCGCTAAGAGAGGCGACAGGAGAGAGGAAACACGTACCGTACTGGAGAGGATACATCGTGACTATCGCCAGAGCTCCAAGAGCTGACGGCACCAGGTGACCAGATGAGTAGTAGGCTAATACAATAATTATAATATTGTTATTATTATTATTTTTATAATATTATTATTATGAGTTTTATATAAAGCCCCTTCTGCTTAATATACTCGGAATTAAGCGCTCACACCCAGACCCAGACTGCAGTTCAACCACGGCTGAGATAAGGCAGATTTTAAGTTAAGATATATTTATAGATCAATCTGTGTGTCTGTCTGTCTGTCTGTCTGTCTGTCTGTCTGTGTGTCTGTCTGTAGACTATGTCTGTCTGTCTATCTGCCTGTCTATCTATACATATATCTATCTATATATATTATCTATCCACAAATCTTTCTATCGTAACTTAAAATCTGCCTTGCCTCAGCCATAGTTGGACTGGATGTAAGCGCTTCTGAGTAGATGAAGTTGAAGTGGCGCGCTAGTCGCCACACACCGGTTGAGAACCTCTGCCATAGATCTAGTCGTATACGTAGTCCTACATGACATTGTAATAATACCTTTCTGTTGGTCTATTTTATATAGCGCTTGGATTCTCGCTCTCGATACTGTTAGGCCTACTTAAATTGGGTTCAATAAAAGTTATGGCTATAGGCCTAAATGTGTAGCCTACGTGCGCACCGAAGATAACGTTTTGTTATTGTTTTTCAGATACTACGACGGCTTAGCTGGATTTTGCCTGATGTTAACCGCTCTTTCTTTAAACACGGAGGCGCAATATCAAGAGGTTTGCACAAACTTGGTCTATAATTCACTAACTTTTACAGAAGAATAATTATGTATATGGCCTATGAAACTCGGAAACAATGTTCAGTTTGAAATACACGGAATGTGGTAGGCTATATAGGCCTATAATCAAGCAGTTGCAGTGGATGTAGACAGCATATCAGTTCAAAATCATAGATGACATTGTGTATCCTAACTCAGATAAATAAGCTTAGGCCTATTGGTCAAATAATTTAGAATTTTATTTAGGCTGAAATGTTACACTGGCAATCGAGGAGCATAAATTATGTTAATAAAAGTAGGCCTAGGCCTACATGTAGGCCTAGGCCTGCATCAGGTAAACAATACGCGTACGTACCATATATATATACTAAAGAGGCCTAGCTACAGCGGCGCCGCCAGGATTTTTTTTCTGTACGCACAACTTGCACAAAATAATATGAAGCGAACAGCGATCGATACGAGCTTATATATATATTATGTATGTATGTATGTATGTATGTATGTATGTATGTATGTATGTATGTATGTATGTATGTATGTATGTTTGTATGTATATATGTATGTATCTACCGTATATGCCTACTGGCGATTATGAGGTAGGCTATCACCAGCATAAGCTTTTTGTTCCCTTTTGGGTATACGCATACAGTGGCGGCGCCGGGATTTCAGGTTTGGGGGATGAAGCCCCAAGCCCAACTGGAACATTTTTATGTCGCGCCGAAGGCGCGAAGCTGCGAGTGCCGAAGGCACGAAGCCCATACCGACTAGGGGGTCTGGGGGAGCGTCGAGTCCTTTTTAGGCTTTTTTGCCAGCTATTTATGAACGATAAAATCATGAAAACTTAAATAAGATGTCGTTTGTAGGGGGTTTTACGGGTACAATCAGTGGCGGCGCCCGGCTTTCAGGCTTGGGGGCTGAAATCCCAAGCCCTTCCTCCCAGGAACGCAAGTAGAATATTTTTCTTAAGGGCGGTAATTTTGCATGCGCTGGAGACGCGAAGCTGCAAGTGCCGAATGCACGAAGGTCATATCGACTATGGGGTCTGGGGGAGCATCGTAAGCTCCCCCAGCGGGGTCTGGGGCGGAGCCCCAGAAACCAGCGCGTTTTTCGCTGCTGACATCGACAGGAGCGCGTTTCAGGCTCATGTTTGCTAACTGTTTATGAACGATAAAGTCATGAAATTTGTTGGGAATTTCCACATAGCAATAATAGCATTTTGGGCTGTCATCTTTTTACTAATTAGCTCATCATTTTAATGCTGAAAGTTGTGGATTACGACTTCAAAAGTGTCACCTTGTAGACCATTGTTTAAATTTTGGATATCAGCACTTTAATGGTAACATTTTAAGCTGTCATCTCAACAAATTTCTCATAATTATTTTATTGCTGAAAGAAATGGTTTATGAGTTCAATAATGGTTCTCCACGTTGTATAAATTATTGAATGCCACACTGCAAGGGTATACCAGTTTTGCTGTCGTCCTAGCAAAATTGTTTATGATGGATAAACAGTAGATAACACTCTAGAAATTTATACTCACATTTTTTAGATATTTTTGAAATATTGAAATACCACAAACTTCGGGGTCTCGTGGGCCGTCCCCTGGCTCCCAAGTCTCCGCCCATGACTGCTGGTGCTAAATTAAACCCCATTTCCCAATGAATAGTTGTGTAGGACTACCGGCGTAGCCCCTCAGAAAGCCGGCCGGACATGGTGCGCATAACCTCATCACGGTCTGCGGCGCATTCTATTAGCATAAGCATCGACGCGCTATTGTAGCGAAATTCAAAATTGCTGTCCTTGTGAATCTCAGTCCCTTCCTCCGCGAACCCGGACTCAACACCCTTCTCCCGCCAGCCCGGACTCACACCGGGCCAAACCTCAGTCCCCTTCCTCCGCCAGCCAGGACTCACACCGGCCGAACCTCAACCCCTTCCTCCGCCAGCCAGGACTCACACCGGGTCAAACCTCAGCCTCCTTCCTCCGCCAGCCAGGACTCACACCGGCCGAACCTCAGCCCCTTCCTCCGCCAGCCAGGACTCACGCCGGTCCGGACCTCAGTCCCCTTGCCCCCGCGCAGACCTCAGCCCCCCGCCGCCTCGGACCTCCAGCCCCCTTCTCCCCGCTAGCCCGGGTTCAGACTGGTCCGGATCTCAGACCCTTTCCCCGCCAGTTCAAACCCTCCAGTCCTCTTCCCTCTTCCAGACCCGTCCGGACCTCAGACCGGTCGGTACCTCAACCCCTGGTCCGCCATCGCGGATCTCTGCTTCTTTCCCCCCGCCAGACCGGTTCTCAGACCGGCCCGGACCTCAGCCCTCTGTCCCCTGCAGCTCCATTAGGGTATAAATAAGAGGACTGTGTGCATGCTAAATTGCTAATATTGAGTCGCAGAGACAATCGATTTCCGGGAGTCGAGCCCAGTCTCAATTGATGTCTCACATGTGAGTCGATGTATGACCGTCCGCCGCAGTTGAGGTCCGAAAACAAGATAATAATAATAACTTTTAAGCCGATAAATGAAGATTCATTGCATTTCGCTTTGGGATGAGGCTGAGTCACATTTAGGGGCTTAGCCCCCTAACCCCTCATCTGGTGCCGCCAATGGCATAAGCATCTACACTATGATAATAAAGTTGATTTCGTTGCCGGCGTTGTTCATTGTCTAGTTTCCTTATTACGAAGTAAGCCGTTTTAGACATTTTCAGCTTTTTCCTTTGAGAGGGCTGAGCCACGTTTAGGGGGACTTAGCCCCCCTTACCTCCTCTGGCGCCGCCACTGTACGCATACAGGTAATTTTTCACAGTTTAAACAGGCCTAACTACCAACAAAGCGTTTCAAAATTCATCCGCAAGCCAGTTACATTTTACCTATTTATAAAGTATAGAGCCTAACCGGTGTAGGTCTAAACTCTAAAGGCTTCAAATTATAACCCCCCCCCTCCTAAACACTACCCCCTGCATGCAAACTAATTTGCATCAATCATCGCATTTATTGGGAAAAAATATAATATTTCACGCTTTAATTCTTTAATTTACAATTTGTAATTTTTTTTTTAGCCTTTCCGGGCTGTACGCA
Source organism: Lumbricus rubellus (assembly GCA_945859605.1). Classification (NCBI taxonomy): domain Eukaryota; kingdom Metazoa; phylum Annelida; class Clitellata; order Crassiclitellata; family Lumbricidae; genus Lumbricus; species Lumbricus rubellus. The sequence continues at coordinate 19,697,288 of OX243818.1, forward strand.
CTTGCGTACGTGCGTACGCCTAACGGCGCCCCTGCCTAGCTATATTAGGCCTATTTAGTACTAATTAGTAGCCTATAAAAATTCGAGATTGCCTCATCATCTACAGTTTCTTTCTTGTCAACATTCGTCTGAGCCTGCACACTGTGCACAGTAGGCTAAATATTCTACTCGAGTCACCCAAAAATAATTTTTTATTGTCCGTGACAACGTTACGGCAGGACGTAACTAGGCCTAGCTAGGTCTATAGCCAGGGCAAATATTATGGGGCCTGCCAAGTTGTTAAAAACGTTGCTCCGTTATTTTATTTTCAGAAAAATATCGCTTTGTTTTTTTTTAAATTTTTAGTCACGTAACAATTGCTTCCCTTTTTTGTTGATGCAACTTTATTTATTTATTTAGCCTACTGCCTGTTATTATTTTCTTTAATTTTTCTTTTCTGATGTCCAAGCCGTAGGGTACTGCGTAGGCCCCCTATTTTGACTCCGTACGTAGGCCTAGGCCTACTCTCAACGATTCAGCAAAATTTCACAATACATGAAAAACAATAAACTGCATAATAGGTCATTCATTTTATTGTATTGAGTCCGTAACACTAGGCCTACTTTATTGATAATTAATTATTTCTTTGTTATATGTTTGTAGCTCCAGAATTTCTACACTGCCTATACCGAAGTTGAGGAATGGACAAAGGCTAACCTGGCATTTATCATCGGCAGAAGACTCCGCTGGATCAATAAAAACTTCAACGCTACTGTGAGCTGGCTCGAAAACTATGGCGCAAATTAATGTTGACAATCAGAACTAAAAAGAGATTCCTGTCCCCCGCGTGCTCTACTTAATTTGCCTTCCGCTCATTTTTCTTTAAACATCGACATAATATGGACCACGAATATTATTCGTGGTCCAGATTCAAATGTAGCCTAGGTAGGCTACAACTTAGTGTTTCGAGATTAAAATTATTAGCAAGTGAGTGCTGAATCATTTCTCTGCTAGCCTAAAATTATCAGCAAGTGAGCGCTAAAATATTTATGTGATTGTCTGATAGGCCTATAGGCTATGGTCAGGGCCAGATATACATGCAGGCCTAAGCCAACTGCTTAGGGCCTCCGGAATCTGATGGCTTCTAAAAGTGAACCCAAAAAAATTTTGTGTCACAAACCTTCATTCCAATGGTCGATGCACTTATTACACTAACCTGGCCAAAAAGAGCAGAGGTTTACAGTGAAGTTGCAAGCAATTTATCATTTCTCACATGGCTGTAGGCCTATTTGACAGAGGAACAAATTCGTGAGCAACTAGTTAATTTTATTGCAACATACCCTGAAGACATTGCATGACGACAGTAGGCATAGGTAGGGCGGTAGTTTATTCCAGCCTGATTTCCAGGGTTGCAGTTAATTCATTATTAGAATTTATATAGCGCCCCTTCAAGAAACTACTCAGAGGCACTCCCAGCCCAGCCACGACTAAAGAAAAAAGAGGTAAGGGACTTAAGAAATAAAGATTGACTGGTCAGGTGGAGGAGATGGAGGTTAGGAGGAGTTACTTGGTTATAGTCTACTTATAGAGCAGTTTCAAGTTGTTGAGATAAAAGACTTAGGGTGGCTCCAAGGAATAAATATAGAATCCTTGGGGTGGCCCATATATAGATCTAGGCTTACTAGCTGGTCTTCTGTAGACCTCTGTGTTCTATCTAACTACTCAGCAGATCACAGACCACGGAAGATTAATGTCAAAGGCTTTCAAGTAACCAATCAGGCCCTGACCCAAGAACCGTGCAACTGTTCAAGACTTTTACTAATAAATGGTCACACAGATCCAAAACCAGCCTCATCAATCTTGGTAGAGAACTCAGTTATAATCAAAATTACATGCACTGAAAACGGTTTTATATAACATGAGCCTTTCTGTCTGCAGTTGCATGTAAGGCCATGTAAAATTGTAGATAAATTATGAATCACGTCCGTTTATGAGGAAAAATATGCATCCTTAAACAGCCTTCCGTTGTATATACAACTATACATTACGGTTCATTTGACTCTGTTCGCCAAAAATTATCTGTCTCAACTTCTTTCATGTATGTATATATTATCATGTATATTCATTATTCAATGGTAAAATAAGTCAAATGTGCAGCACATTTGTAGGATACTGTATCTATAGCCACATTTATGTATGAGCACTTGTTATAGCGCCCCTTCAAGATCTCTCCTCAGAGGCACTCCAAACTACAGAGCGGACAAAGGCCCGACATTAATCGAAGTTTCACGAAAAAGTACATGAGCAATTGCAAGTGAAGGACTTGCGGTGGATTTGAACACGCAATCTTCCGGTTTCAAGGCACCAAACATACCTCAACACCACCGAGCCCACCAAATTACATGCACTGAAAACAGGGTTCATTCATTCATTTCAGGCATTTATATAGCGCCTCTTCAAGAATATCTACTCAGAAGCGCTCCCGACCCAACCACGGCTAAAGAGAACAGTCTTAAGAGCAGAGTAGAACGTAGTCTCGAAGGCTCGAGGTATTAGACGTAGTTCCACAGGGAGCCCATTCCAGGTTGCAGGGCCAACAACAGAAAAGGCACGGCGCTGCGCAATAGAAGTGCATGACCGGGGGACAAGAAGCTCAGCCTGCTTAGAAGAGCGAAGAGAGCCACGGCGCTGGACGCTCAGGGTGGAGCAACAGAGCTCCTGTAAATAGACAGGGGCCACACCCGCGAGACAGCGCCATACCAAGGAAGATATTCGGTAAGTGACCCTTTGTGAGAAAGGGAGCCAGTGCAAGACATTCCGCATATAGTAAGTGACATGGCCGAATTTTGGGATGCGACCGACAAGGCGTGCCGCAGAGCGCAAGACCCGATCCAAGCACCCAACCCGAGTCACCGGCAGACCCACATAGAGGGCGCTGCAATAGTCTAAACGTGAGACAACGAAAGAGTGGATAAGCGTTAAGGCAGCGCTGAAAGTTAAGGAGCGGAGCACCACTCTAAGCTGACGCAATTGGTTGCAGTATAGCATCGCAATATTACACATACAAAACATTACTAAATTCTGATTTGCCAATAGGAAATTCATGGAAACCAAGCAAGCAGAAAATAATTCCCAAATCAGAGGTGGATCCAGATCCGGTCATGGTTTCCCCCTTTTCAAAATTGCATGGGACGTGGTCCCCATTTTGTTTCAAGAACCTTTAAATCAATGCACATCTTGAGAGGTCATAGTATAATATTCCGTAGAGATTACGACCAGATGACTAAAAAAAGGTCATGAGATTTTTTGCAGGAAAAATGGTAGGCTATATTAAAAAGGTCATCAGATTTTTTCCAGCAAAGATCACCGAAAATTTTGGTCCCCCCCTTCAAAAATTTCTGTATCCGCCCCTGCCCCAAATAATAATCCTCTATGGTAAACTTCCAGTCATGATAGTCATGATATTCATTCACTCATTAGTGTTATTGCATTAAGACTTACAGTCTATAACGAGACACTCATTGATAACTAGTAAGCAGCAGATTGTCGGTAAAAATAAATTTTCTCCTAGACACTTTTAACATTCGGAATAATCTACTTTACACAGAATATGGCATGTAACGATTGCGTAATACTTAATTACTTTACATTTTTGTTACTCAGTAACCAGTTTGCAATCTTAGGAACACAATATTGATACAGAAGTTCTGTGCAACGTGAAGTGCCTTATATCGATGCGTTTGAAAATCGTCGTGGTTCAAATACTGATTTACTTCTGTAGCACATTCAACGGGTCGTCGAATATGTCGTCGTAGTCGTCTTTAGACTTTGTTTTCGATGCAGACTTTGGCATGTCAGATGCCACTTTTGATGGTTTTGCAGTAACAGCTGCATCAGCGAAAATATCATCTAAAATGGTGAACAGAAAATGAGCAAAATTAATTATTTTTTATATAAGATTTCGCTATATACCAATAAATCAATCACTCAATTGTAATTTCTTGTGATACTTCAAGATTTGTACTCAGAGGCATAACTGACCCAGGCCAGGTGGAAAGCAGTCATGAGCAACTGGTAGAATGGTGAAGAGGGGCGCCCCCTGGGAACGAAAAGCATCTCCTGGGAACCCCATTCCTGTACTCAAATCTTGTGAATAATTTCCAGTTTCTTTAACCAACACCCCAATTAAATCCTAACGGCATGAAATTGGCATTTTAAGACATCATCTTAACAAAATGACTATTATTTCAGTGCCGATAAAGAGTGGGATAAGATTTCAATAAATATAGGCCCAATTATAAACTTTACAATAGCTATTTATCAAGTTCAGGAACTCAGTTCTGCTGCTGCTGGACTGGATTATAATAGATTATAATTGCAAAAATGACCTTAAATTACATAAATATTTCAAGGGAACTATAAAATCGCTCCCTCAAAAAATAAGAAATCTAATTCTATTGGGATATCTTCACAGCTCTACGGTTTTAAATTCACAAAAACTTGTGAAACTTGCCTGGGTCATTTGTAAATAGTGGTGTTCCTGTCGGCATAACGTTCTTCCCCTGCGATTTCTTTTCCTTTGGTTTTGCACTCGGTATGTTAGCAAAGATGTCTGTATCATCGTGGAAAAGATCCTCGTCCTTTGTTCCCAGTTTCTTGGGGGCAAGTCGGCTGCTGGATGGAGGGGCAGTAGCAAATAAGTCATTCTATGTGAAAAACACAGACAGTGTGAATATAGAACACCAAGTCCAACAATTCAGCTTATAAGCTTATTCATTCTTTCTGCAATTTGTATCGACAGTTTAAAAGAAATCGCTCAATTTAAATATTCCTGAACATAAGACGCTTGTGTACAACTGTACATGGATGTTTTAGAGGACACCTTACACAGCACACTTTACTTAACACATTTTAAGTGCCTTGCTAAAGCATTTATGACTATCAAAACTGCTCTAGAGTTTAAAGCCAGAAAATATTTGCTGAGCAAAACAGCATGCACGAGCAGTGAAGAACTATTGCAATAGAATGTGTCAAGATGATAATTATACAGAAGTGCGGTTTAGTGTAATTAATGCCTGGAGTATAAAGCTTTGTCATGTGGGTCATTGCTCTGCCAACCAGTGAGGAGGAAAATCATGAAATTTATTCCTTCCATGGGTGACGGCAATTCGGTTTTTTGTTTCTAAGTCACTTGACACTAAAATTAACTAATGCATATAGGTCAATCAATCTCTAAACTGAACTTAATTTATTACAATTGCTGCACAGTGTTTCCACTTATTGGTATTATAATATTGCCACTTCTACAGAGCTTCTACTTATTTTCCTTAGTAGTATTTTTCACTGGTTTAAAAACGTGGTTAACTAACGGCATTATCACACAGGGACTCACTGACTAACCATGCATCAGATTCATATTCATGTGAATTACAATTTTTCATACTGATAAATAATAAACTATTATTATTACAAATACCACTATTGTTATTAATATTACTATTATTATTAATAGCACTGATAATAGCAATTAAAAGAATATGATGTTTTAAGAAGTTTCACAAACCTCATCAGTTGCTATTTCTTTCTTCGGTTGGCTGACTGGTTTTTTGACTTTGCTAGATGGTATACTGGCAAATATGTCATCGTCATCGTCGTCAAAAACTGGTTCTTTCACCTTCGTCTTACTATTTCCTGTTGTCTTACGAGCACCTGAAATCAAGCAAAACATCACTACAATAATGTGTCACAAAGACCATAATTTTTATGTGACAAACACAACGTATCTCTCGTCTGACATGTTAAAATCTAATAAACGTTAAGTGGATATTAAGCAGAACGATGGTACACTAAACACTACTATGATAATAACACCACTGTGGTACATTAAACACTACCTTTCCATTGAGCTGGCTACTGTGTGGAGTCACGAGAAAAGTTCACACAATTATGCATCAATCAATGAATCAATCAAAAAATTTATCAATCAATCAATCGATCAACTGATCGATCGATCAATCAAACCAATCAACCATTTAGTGAACCAATAATCTAGATTAATGCTTCGTTAGATAGTGGTATAACATTTGTAAAGCACTTCTCACATCAGAGTCAACATAAGCTTTAATGTTGGTTCTTAATAAGTACCGGTACAGAAATAATAATAACATGTTATAGAACTCTATAACATATGATAAAAAAATATATGTCTCCTATTACAAGTTTCATGCTCAGTTGCATTTCATAACAAATTTCATCTTTAACATGCACATGTCAATCAGAAAATCTTATTACAATCAGCTCTTTTGATTTGAAGAAACCCAACGACAAATGAAACTGACCTTTTGGTGCAAGACTGGAGTTTGCAAAGATGTCATCATCGTCAACATCATCAGCAGCAGCTGCTTTTACAGTGGAAGCTGCTTTCGTTTTAGCGGCTGCTGATGCAGAAACATTCTTAGGCACATTGAAGATGTCATCATCATCCGATGAAAGCAAACCTTTGTCTGGTTTCTTAGAGGAATTCTCTGCCCTTGCAGCGGGCACTGCTGCTCTTTCGGCCGCCACTGGCGCCGTCGGTTTGATCAAAGCCTTTGTTCCAAACAAATCATCATCATCATCCTTCCTTTGAGATGGACTCGATGCTGGTGGTTTTTCTGAAGACAATACTTTAGCATCTGGCGCCTTTGTCTTTGACGCTGCTGGTGCCTGTGTGGATGATGACAGCAGCTTTTTCTCACCGAACAAATCATCCTCATCACTATCAGCTGCCGCATTCTTTCCACGCTTGGCATCAGATGTTGACTGACTTGCTGAGGTAGTTTTAAGACTTCTGCCTGCAAATATGTCATCATCATCATTAGCATCAGGTACGTTGACTTTGCTGCCCGTCCCCGTTTCTTTCTTTTCACGTACATCAACACCAGATCTCACATTGGGTGGTTCAACCTTGCTAGACGCAGGCTCACGCGTCTCGCTCTTGTTGTCATTCGCTGATGAAATTGTTGCGGTCCTTGCACCGATAGAGCTTTCACCCCTCTGTGCATCGGGAACGATGGGAGACTTTGCCAGAGAAGAGAACAGATCGTCACCTGCCGTCTGTCTTTTCACCGATTCAGTCTTCACGTCAGCGGTTGAATCGTATCCTAAGACAAATTCCTTGCTGTCAGTCTCGATACCGAAACCATTGTGTGATTCACGGTTGTGTGATTCACTGTTGTGTGATTCACTGCTGTGTGATTCAGCGTGCTTCCGTGTAGGAGGTCGACGTTTGATTGGAATCTTAGCACGATCCTGAAATGAAATCATTTAGTCTAAAGTTACTTTTTAGCGTACAAAGCATATAAATAAAATATTCACATGTGAAATTTTAGTTTTAGTTTATAAATCGTTATTTTATCCAAACAATACACAATCACATGCTATGCATCAGTCGATTATTTTTCAGTCACTTTGTTTTCGTTATAATCATAGCATCAATAATTATTAAATTTTGCTTGTTGCTGTTCACCTGCCTCTACCACCATGCATCCTTCACAACCCTGTGCAGTTCAAGGATCTTTGATCACAATCAGACTTCATGGCATTGAATCAACAAGACAGCATTTTCGTGAGGATCGCCTCTCTCAATAAATCACCTGTCAATCTTATATGATGAAGACCAATACTTGAATAACTAACAGATCCTCAACTGACCAATTTCTTATTCTATTCATTTAATTTACTAATTAAACCAGTAAGGTTCAGTTAATTAGAATCACTGGTGTGAGAAAAACTGTGCATATACAACATGTCCAGTTCGCTCTGCCATCCTCTCTGGTAGTGTATCCTCATCTTTCTCTCGTCTAAAAACTTGCCTTTTTTCTCGGAGATGAACGCACTGGGAGCGCTTCTGAAAGGCTCTTGCTGCAAGAAGCGCTTTATAAATTGTCAGATAAGATAAGATAAGATGTCCAGTGTCATTACACAGAGTTTGCTCAGCAGCATAGAACCTTCAATCGTCGACAAACAGACCCAGACCACTAAAAAAAGCCTGCTATGCTGTATGCAAATTCCAGTAAGAAACTAAACAAGTGAAGGTTTAAATACTGTAAACAATTAAATCTAAAAGACACCATACTTTCGATAGACTGTGCAACGTCTGTGTCTGAGCGGGAAGACTGAAGTCCACGCCATCCGATTCCGTCTTTTCCGGCTCAACTTTCTTAATCTTCGGAGGCAGATGAGACGTAGGATCGATATTTATCGAAGACTAAAATCAAAAGCACAGAATTATATATATAAAATATATGAAATTATATATAGTTATATATATATATAAATATATATAAATATACATAGTTATACATATATATAATTATGTATAGTTATATACTGGCGTTATTTGAACCAGCATACCAAGCAGATTAACTAGAAAGAAGAACTCAGAGGTAGCACAACTGCATGCTAAGGCAGCAACCCATAATATAATCATCACCATAAAAACCATCTTGAAAAACGTAATAAAATTGAAACAAAATTTTATTGGTGTATATTGAGACTAAGTTAGCTGCACTGCACCTTACACAACAGGGATGAAAACTACTATAAAACAAAAGTCATGACTTTTGGCACGAACCTGCAATTTTGATATCCTGTCTCCTTTGGTGGCTGCTTTGGGCAATACTTTCGGAGAAGTTGAAGATTTTGGAGACAGTGACTGTAGTAAACAAAAACAAAAAACATGTATATAAGTCTAGTTACTTTCTAGTATATCCTGTGCCAGAGCAGTTAGCAAGAAGCAGAAAACAGCATTGTATTGTATTTATAAAGCACCTATATTCAGAGGCGCAATGGTTAATTCTCAAAGACTCATATAAAATCTCACATAAAGTCTTCTAGTGGGATCACTATCGCAATGGTAAAATCATCTCAGTTGAAAATGAAGATTACAATCGATTTGTCGATCATTTCATAACAGTTAAATTCATGTTAATAAGTAAGCAAAAGTATCGACTTTAATTCTCAGTTGCAGACCGCATACTGATTTACAAACGACATTATACAAAAGCAAGTACACTCAAAAACAACAAAAAAATCAGAATGTAGCATACGAATAAGAAACGTTCTTGTTATTCTTAAGAGAAATTGTAAAATTTCGTTTTCACCTGCTCTCTCTTCGAGTCGCTTGTACTTAAGCCTTCATCATCACCAAACAAATCATCACTTGCCCCTGCAACGAAGTAATTATGTAACTCACTTAAGCAAACACAAAAACCAGGATCTAGACCAAATAGCGCCTGCAGAAATTCAGGAAAACAATAAATTGGTCCAATACAGTCTGTTGAGTAAACCTAAAATAGTGTTCATTGACAACGCCACCTTTTAGTGCCGTTGAAAACATAATGGAGAGTATAAATATAATTATAAATGTCGGATTACACAAAAATTTATAGGTGCAATCAGAAACAGGAACACTGCTACAGCTGTCTGCTTAATTACAGCTACTAACTGCAACATTCAATTGATTCCAACTGTATCAACCCATAAAGTGCAAAAAAGATAAATGTTTCTGTTGCATAAATTGCAATTTCACACTGAAATTGCAATTCACAATTTGTCATTAACACGCTAAACTGTAAAAATCTGAAGAAAACATGAACCACTTTCATAACAACAGATTTAGAATACAAACCTTGTGGCTGAAGAAGGGGACTGAGAGGAGCACGAGCAATATCTGGCGTCTTAGGAACGGCCTTTATGGCCACCGTTTCAGAGCCTAATGGGTCGTCAAACAACTTTACGGCGGATGTGTCAGTTCCTTTAACTTCTGCTGCTGCTGACTTTTCCTTCTGCGCTGTTTTTTCCTTCGGTGTTGTTTTCTCCCCAAATATGTCGTCCAAACTGTTTTTCGGTTTCTGTTTGGATTCTGCTGTGGTCTTGATACCTCGAGCTTCGTCCGGTTTAGATGAAGACTAATTTTAAAATAAATGTAAGAACAGTCACAAGAGATATAGTCCCTTTAACTTCTGCTGCTAGAGGGATGCTAGTACAAACCAGCTGAATTTTCTACGCACTCTAATGTGGCCAGAACTGCAACAGTGCAACAACAGGAGACAAACCCTCTTCCCTAACAACATCACAGTTTCACAAACAGTTGCTAGTTCATGTGGTACACGACCATAGTGAGTATCAAAAAATCATTGGATTTTCCAAACAAGATGAATACTGAGATACAAATACACATGACCTTTAACAAGGTCAACCTACCTACCAAAACACACAAAGGGCATGCAGTGTAACAATTCAATGTGCTCAGTCCAATCTTTTCATTCCCTGGGGGCGCGGCGGTGTAGTGGGTATCTTGCAGCCAAAGGTTTGCAGGTTCAAATCCACCTCAAGTCGCCGCGTATGGACCTTGAGCAAGTCCTTCACTCGCAATTGCTCAGTGCTTCGGCGTGAAACTCTGATGCAGTGTCCACTCTCCATCGGGAGCACCTCTGGGTAGTGAGCTTGAAGGGGGTGCTATAACAACTGCACATACAAACCTTTGATTTTTCAAACGATTTAGTCATCAACGTCGAAAATAGATCATCTTCATCGTCATCAAGACTGCCAAAGAGCCGGGTGCTAGCTGCTCTTGGGGCGGCAATGGGTGGTGGTGATGATTTCTCGATGGGGGCAGACGTAGCTTCAGCAGATGCAGATGAAGTCGACACCTTTTGAGGGGATTTGTTTTCAACCTGAATGCATTAGAAGAAATATCAAACATTTTAAAGCCTCAGTTTTTAAGTCAGAAATAGATATTTACATTCATTCATTCAGAGCATTTATATAGTGCCCCTTCAAGAAATTACTCAGAGGTGCTCCCAGCCCAACCACGACCAAAGAAAAGACTTGAGAGACTTGTAGAACCCAGCTGGATGGACCACAAGTAGAGAACAAAGCTTAACCTGGAGGTCATAAACATACAGTCAAACTCACTACTGCACACCAAACTTAGTTTGTAAACCATTGACCAGAATTGCACTAGATCATAAGACAGAGCATCAATGGCTCTGAGTAATTGTGACTGAAGCACTTGAATTCATACTCTCTGTATTACAGGATAAGCAAACAAAGAAATCGACCACCATATCTTTACGAAGCTCAAAAAAGGCATTACGTTCTTGCTTCAACATTCGCTTAAAAACTCATAATATAACATGTCAACCTAATGTGTAAACTGATAATTATAATCATCTTTCCAGAACAAAACTCCACTAAATGGGTCCACTTAAATAAGACATATTTTCAGCTAATCTGCAAAGCATTCCTCTATAAATCTCTTAGATAGTCAGGTTAGTAGGTTCTCATATGGGCCATATACAACAAATTGCAAAGCATACAAATGGAAACAATATGTAAGCAAAAGCTATAATACCTTAGCAGCTGAAGGCTTGAAAAGATCGATGCTAGGACCATCATCATCTTGAGCGTTGAACAGGAAATTGTCATCGTCAAACAACGATTGTCTCTTGCCAGGCGCTTTCACAAGTCCACTCTACAACACCCAGTTAACCCATTCTCGCCTGAATTGTTTTTAATGTGTGTAGGTACTGAGAGTACCTATGTTGGAACAACAATACTGCAACAAGGGTTACAGCTTAGCATAATTAAGCATATATTTTAAGAATCAGCAAACTTCTTGCTTTTAAAACTCGATTTTTTATTGTGAGGAAACTTGATCTATATGGCAGCTATATAAATGTTCAGCTACATACAAATTAGAACAGAATAGCCTTCCATTTGGCCTACATTCCCTTCACGGGACTTGTCTAACTCTCTATACACATTACGCTACTCAAAAGACTTTCCGCTCTGGCCGAGCTTAGGTCGGGAGCACCTCTGAATAGTTAGTTTAAAGGGGTGCTATATAAATTCCATAGATAGATAGAATACCTGAGCAGCAGGAGGAGGAGGGTTCTCAGTCGTCACTTTAGTCTTTGCAGGAGATTTCCTCAACGAAAATAAGTCATCTTCATCGTCGTCGCTACCACTGAACAGCGACACTTTGTTTGGTTTCGTCACTTCCTTAGCTCGTTCCTTTGCTGCAGCTGGCTTCTGATTATAACAGACAAAACATTAGTTACAACCACTCAAAAAATGTTAAATGCGCAAAAGGCAACAGCTTGTAAAAACGTTTAAATTTGAAATAAATAATAAACATCTAAGAATCATTCAAAATTGCTCTGGCTGCTGCACAAGAAATGCTTTCAGATAAAACTGATTAAAGTTCATGGAAATAACTGCATATTAATACACATTCTTATGTACTAAGAAAACACAAAATAAGAACTCAGCCATCAGCCTCTAAAGTTTACGAGTGGCTGATCTATCAAGTCACACTAACGTCTGATCGTAGCACACACATATGTGTCTAAAAGATGCATTGTCAGAATACTATACTTACTGTTTCAATTGAGACTTTCGGTGGTGCAGTCTCATCGACAAATGTGATATTTCTACAATCACATGTTTAAACAGGGTCAACATAACAAAAATAACTACAAAACCAAACTTTATTTAAATCAAACTGTAAGCTGTATCAAATCAAAATAAAATAACACCCAACCTTTAGCATTAAGAAAGTAACAGCTTCATTACAATTATAACTTATGTACATTGTACAAATACTCTGAAAACTCAATTAACGCAACTTTTTTGAGCCGTATATATACTGAGGTTATTTTCAGTAGCAGTCTATTGTTCTAACCATGTCATCACATAAGTCGTGTTATATCAAAAATGTGCAAAAATTTGCCTCTGGCTGCAGCTGGCTTTAGCTTTAATTACATGGTATATATTTCTAATCAGAAACAACGCCAATTACTGTAGACACACAATGACTAAACAGCCATAAATATAATGCTAATTAGCTTTTGTTCTTAATGGCCAATTCTTAATGGCATCTAACATTGTGAGACCAATGCACTGCTGCTGGGCTTTGAATGGGAAAATTAAATTTAAGTTGTATTGCATTGCAATGTTCTCCCATTAACTAACTCATTATTTTACAATTTTATATTCTCACTAGTCATCTAAACCCTGATTTCTTCAACCTTGCCTTAAGACTTGATACATATTTTATTGGGTTCTTCCAACAAAGTCCAATGTCAGTATAACACAATAAAAACAATGAAATCACTTTTTCTCATCCTTTGCAGCTGAAGACTTTGGAAGAGCAAACAGGTCACCACTATCTCCATCATCATCGTCATCATCAAACAGAAACGTTTTCGTCTTCTTCTTTGCCTCTGGTTCTTTTCCAGCAGTCTAACCATCAACAATTGAAATAACACAACCTGACATATCATCAATGCAATCCAGAATTATACAGCCTTTTATTTTAAATTTGAAAACAATTGAAATAGCATACAGTGAAATGTTATCAATGCAATAGTTGCAATACAGAATCATGCTGTTTCTTATCTGCAATTTGACAAACAATGTTAAACACGCTGATTTTGCTTAGCACTGAGAATCAACACACGCAAGAGGTCTACAGAAGATCTCAGATAGCATATAAGATTAGAATAGTATTACCTTGATGTAACCCACAGAATAACATGATACCAATTTACCATGTACAGAACTGTGCAAATGCATGAGACATTGCATCAATGTCTCAAAGTATAATATCACATCAGTGCACCACACTATGACACAGCACCTATGCACACTTGACAGGATTTTTAGCTGACATTAGAAGAGAGTAAATTCTCAACCTCTAACTTCAGTGTAACAGTTGGTTGTCAACATAGATAATGAACTAGTGAACTAATGAACTGACTGCATTCACACAAACGCTGTTAGTAAATATAAATGCAAAAACTAGACAAAGTTCAGAAATTACTCCGTCACAACTAATAAAACTATGTACTTTCAGTTTGGTATTGATGCTACATCAGTTTATCCTCCAGTTCTTTCTGATTAAAGCAGTTGGTTTACATAAGAGCAATGTTTCAAATTAGCAGGCATAGTGTATACATGATATTACCTATGGACATCTAAAAGACAATTAAAAACTGCTTTTAAAGGATTTAAATTATCGTTATGACTGGTTACCTTGTTTCCTGTAGAAGTGACAGGTTTACTCAATGACGCAAAAAGATCATCGTCCTCATCATCGGCAAACAAGCTGAAACCGGTTTTTGCCTTTGGCTGACTGCAAAGCACATATGAAAATATTACATGACACAAAAACTTCTAATCTGACTTCTAATCTGGTTCACTGTGAGACAATGAATCTTTCCTTTAATCATTTTCTTAAACCTTTTTATTATGTGCCATTTGCACTTGTAAGGTTCATAGCAGATTTAGCTTCTAGGAGCCACCAACCACTACCGTTTTGCTTTATGAGTTGATAACAAAGAACAATAAAATCAGTTTTCCAATACATAACAATGGAAAGCAAAATGGAAAATGGAAGCCAATTCAAAAAGTGCAAAGATGGCTTTAGAACAGCATTTCCCAAAAGTTGGTTACACGCAAACCTAGGACCCCCCAGTGGAACCAAGGTTCCCTGAGGAAATTGGTTTTAAAAGTTTATTTTAATCTGTTGGTACATTATAACGCGTTGCCTGATGTGCAGACCTGCACGGGAAGGACTAAGTAACTAAGGTACATGTACATTATAAATCAGACTCCAAGGTGAAGACAGTAGGTCCTGCTGGAAAATTCTCTACATTTTATTACAAGAGATTTTTTCATATCGACCATTTTTTAAAATCTGCTAAAATACAAGATAGCAGTTACATGTTAATTTCACAGGCGCCACACACACCAGAATATGTGTGCTTGCTTGGGTTGGAGACCCACTAAATTATTTCAGGTCAAAAGGCCTGTGTAGCTAAAAAAAGATTGTGAGGCACTGCTCCACTAGACTACCCATAGATATCCAAACTAACCTCAACTCCTTTGTAAGGTCAGCTGTGGAGGACTTGGACTTAGTTGTGAAAATTTCTGGATCCTCAGCAAAGAGACTGCTGCTGGACATGGTGGAAGACGAAGGACTACTCGATCCTGTTGCTGGCTTCAGAGACTTTGCCACTGCGCTTGGCTTCGAAAGCGACTTATCGCTGATGGTACTTCTGCCAGCAACATCGTCCTACACACACACACACCATTAGACTCAGGGTTAATCTGATCAAATATAACAGAGGTGCCATTTGTAAAATACAAAGAAATATACAAGATTTCAATCATTGAGCAAATTGCCAAGTCTATAAACGAAACTGCCGATTCTTAGTGGAGTCCAGTCAAAATCTAATTGGCTCTGTCCATAGGCGTAGGGGACATTTCAGCGCTGGGGGGGCAAAAATGAGACTTTTGCCCGAAAAAATTTTTTCGTCCGGCCAAAATCTTAAGAAAAATTTCCGTTACGTTAGCCCGAAAATTCTGACGACCTTTTTCTAGTCATCTGGCCGAAATCTTCTGAAATTTCCCGTTATTTTTTGCCCGAAAGGTTTTTTGTTCGGGCAAGTCTGATTTTTCGGGCAAGAAGACCCTGAAAAATAAAAAAAGTAAATTTTAAAAAAAACCTTTTTATTTTCCCGGGTCTGCTTGCCCGAAAAATCAGACTTGCCCGAAATTTGGGGGGGCATTTGCCCCCCTGGACCCCCGCCTCCTACACCTATGGCTCTGTCATATCATGGTACATAAAAAGTATATTTTAAGAAGATATGAAAGCTATTGCCTAATTTTAATTCGATTCACTAAAAAATCTTACTTTATACAGAAACTTTTAAACATTGAAAACTCTACTTGCAATTTAATTTATTTTCTGACTCTACTCGGAAGTAAAACCACATGTATTAGAACTTTCCATTGCATACTTTGCAGTTCAAGTCAACGTTGGCAATAATAACTTTTATCAGTCATTAAATCATGATTTTTACCACATTGTTGTCATCCGCCTTCGCCTTCTGGATCGCCGCCTTAAAGAGATTATCGCCACCACCAAAGATGGAAACAGCTCCCGCCGGAAGCTGAAACCAAGACAAATGTGGAGTACTCACTAAATGTTTACCTCACTATTACATTCATCTCCATTTCACTGATCCAAAATATTGACAAAAAAATACAAGTTTCACATTTCACCAACACCATCCAAGTCAACCTTTGGGATGCTAGTGGAAAATGATCTACGCATTCGTGTAGATCTTCTGCAGTCCGTGCTTAAACCTAAACCTCCTCCATAATTTAAGAAAGCCTGACATAAGTGCACAAGATGCTGCCCTGAAATATGGTAGATTAGACAACAAAATACGCAAAAAATCAAATGGCTGCAGGGAAGATCAGCATCAACAGTTCCTGCAGACAAAAAAATGCAACATTTTGTTTGTAACTGACAGATATGTACTACACTCACCCTTGGTTTATTTTTATTTTCGTCCTCTGCAGGTTTGTTGGCCGCTGGAACGGAAGATTTGTTCATGCTGCTGAAGATATCCGACTCATCGTCATCTTCATCAAATAACGACACGGCCGGTTTCTTCGTTTCTGTAGCAAACAGTAAATAATTAATATACACGAACCTTGAGCAACTTCAAACATAAATAAGTAAAATCAACATCTAGATAAGTATAACATCTTCATTGAATCTATGGTACAAGACAACCATAATTGTTGTTCTCAAACATTTATATAGCACCAGGGAGGTACTGGCAAAATTAGAGATGGGTACAAGCTACAGTTGCCTAGACCTGTCGGCAAGTCATTTCTCCAATACACTACACGTAAATATTTGTGAGGTGAGTACATGCTGCAAATACCCAGGATTACAGCCCTGTATAATAGCTCTACCTTCATAGAACCTGTTAAAATATCACCCTAACCTTTAGTCTGCCTGGCAGCTGCAGTTGGTTTCGTTGCAAACAGATCTTCTTCCTCATCATCGTCCGCAACATCAAACAAACCCTTTCCTTTGCTGCTCCGCTTTTCTTCCGAGATCTCAATTCTTCCGGACTGTTGCGTCGTTGTTGCTCGGACGTCAGGCTCTTGAAAGTGCAACATAAAATAAATATCAAAACGATGTCGATTTATACCAAATGACAACGTGTTAACGTTCAACTTCTACTTTCTGGCCTAAAGACATTCAAAGTTTAGACTCAGAAAGCATAAAGCATAAGCTCAGTGAGTGCAGAGCAAGGAGGTGCATTCAGTGCTTTAGAAATATTTATGACTAGCCTTTTCACCACATCCAATTTCATTAAAATTTCATTAAAATGCTTAGCATACCATAAAAGTGCAAATGGCGCAAAACAGTGCCTCAAGTCCGACAAAGAACATTACGCAAAAGGAATCAAATCTCAAACTTAAACACAGCCTCAAAAGAGTTGCTTATGATTCACAAAAACTAATATATGCAGCATTTTCGTGTAAGTGATTTCACCTTTACTAGCAGGAACTGGTTTATTTGAAGTAGATGCAGGAGGCGCTGGCTTTTCTGGCTTTGGCTGACTTTTCTGGGAACCAAACATTCCACCACTCTGTTTAAAAGGTACCATCATCAATTTAGCTTTATATAAACATTATGTATAATTATACATTGTATAATGTACAAAGCAAGGCATGAAATAAAAATACTATATTGTCAATAACATATTTTTAATATCTGTGAAAAAACACACAATTGTTGTCAAGTGAGTCAAGTTGTATCTCACAGCAAATACCTTGGAAAGTTGCTACGAGTTTTTTATTGCATAATTAAATTTTGCATTGATATGCTAGCTACATTTTTTTATATGAAATCACACTATAATGAGAATTTGATTTATAATATATTTTAAAATCATAAGCTAAACACCAATTCCACAAAACAAGGAAGATCAACAACACATTGAATGAAACAAACATAAAATTCAATGGCATACATCAACCATTTGTAACATACCATGCGATACAACCACACGTCTCAATTGCTTATCCATTTCATCTCATTGCTTGCAAACTTCCTCATCCTCAGAGCGCTTAAACCGGAAGCACCTTCGAATAGTCATCAATGTATGTACGTGCACTTGTTATAGCGCCCCTTCAATCTCTCTACTCAGAGGCGCTCCCGAATGCAGAGCGGACACTGCATCGGAGTTTCACGCCAAAGCACTGAGCAATTGTGAGTGAAAGACTTGCCCAAGGTCCTTACGCGGCAAGGTGGATTCGAACCTCGAAACTTCCGGCTTCAAGGCAACAACGCCACCACTATACCACCGCGCCAAAGGTGACAGATCTAGGTGCTTTATAAATTCCCAGACACAAGAAAATAGGACACAATTGTCTCATCATATTACATTACAATCATGCATTCTTTTAACCAAAATAGCATAAAGTAAAACTAACGTCATCTTCGTCATCATCAAACAGCGTAGGACGTGTAGAGAAAAGACGACTGGGCCGACTGAAAATATCGTCTGTCGGTTCATCAAGCGCACTAGGAAAGAGGTCACCACCATCTGGAAACGAAAGGTCAAATGAAGAAATAACATGTAAGTATAAATTTTCCTTTGAGATTTGCAAACGCATGCCACTGCATTTCAAACAAAATAATTAAAACCTATGCACAAAAAATTACCAATTTGTTCGAATATTTAGGTAAATTATTTACAAGCACATTTCACATTTATGAGGAAGTCATGTCAGTGAGCAGTACAGAGTTAATAAAAGCTTGCCGTAGAATAAAGCTTCAATCCGAGCTTTTGTTTCCATTCTCTTACTTTCTACACAAGAAATTAGCCAAAGTAAAACATGTTAAAGCTTTGACATAAGAAATTAAGTCAAGTAAAACACGCTAAAGCTTTGACATAAGAAATTAAGTGAAGTAAAACACGCTAAAGCTTTGACATAAGAAATTAAGTGAAGTAAAAACGTGCCAAAGCTTTGACATAAGAAATTAAGTGAAGTAAAACATGCTAAAGCTTTGACAGAAAAAATTAGGTCAAGTAAAACACGCTAAAGCTTTGACATAAGAAATAAAGTGAAGTAAAACACGCTAAAGCAGCTTCCTAGATGCAGTGCTCAAAATCAACCAACAATTCACCACCTATCAAAAGTTCTAATCACAAAAAAGTCTTTTTGAAGAGTTCTTCACTGTTTGAAGTCAACAAGATTTATTTTTAGGTTAAAAACAGATTCTAATAAAAGCAATTCTTACCTTCCGGGTGCTGTGTTTTGGCTTTACTACCTCTTGGCCTGGCCGATGGCACTACTTCTTTGTCTACAGAACCTTGCCTCTTTGGTGGAGGGCCTACAGCCAATGCGGAATCACCACCAAGCTTTCTGCTCAACTCAGAATGAAAGTCACTCAGAGGATTCTGAAGGGAAAAAGAACAAAACAATATTCAGCAAAAAGCATTTTTTCTATTTATGTAGTCTAGAACTTGAACATTTATATAGCACCTTTAATACACATTAACAGAGGTGCTACCCAATAGATCTATCTGAAACATCGTGCCTTAGCATTTTAACAATGAGCATGTACTACAGTGACTGGGAAACCAATTTAAATAGTCATATTCAATACAATATAAGCTGCAAGTGTTTCTTGAGTTCCCTGTGGCAATAATACCTAATAATAACTTATTGTCTCCACCCAAACCAGCTGTTTAGTCTCTGAATCCCTATGCTCATGACATAATTTTATTCGTTGAGATAGCTAGAAATGTAAAACATTTATTACTAGGATAGTTTATGCCTAACTTGTTAATTTTAATGAACACAAAAATGCAGTTGAATGTACATTGTACACCAAAATGTGGTTGGAGCTATTTTTAATAAAGGAACTAATTACTTACTCATTGACAAAGTGGTAATTTTTCAACAAATGCCATCCCATTACAAATCAGCTTTGTGTGGAAAAACTATATCTTATGTTAGCCTGAAGTCCACCAATATCAACATATAATCCAGCACAGGCACATTTCACATCTTAATATTTTCCTTCTCCATTTTACTATTGCACCAGAATAAAACTTTGCTTACGTGGCGAGGTGGATTCTAACAACCTTTTCCACCTACTATGGTTGTTTCAAAATTAAAAAGTTTTGATGAGACCCACCACTGGATCTCTAGTTGAACAAAACAAGCTAGAGAAAAATTTAAAATTAAATAAGAAACAATGTCATGGCCGTGGTTTACCTTTGCAGCATTTGCCTTGTCATCTTTCAAAGCTTTCTCCCCTTCAGCATCTTCGTCATCATTCACGTCGTTTTGGATGTCAGCCTCTGCCTTCCTTTCACCAAATAAGTCTTCATCACTCTGCAGCAACAAATTTAATTCACATTTTGAGCTGATCTGTACATTACTAACTGCATCTCTTTATGTGCTCTGTATGCTATAAGTCGGTATCAGGAAAATGGAAGATAAAGTTGCTGCATCTCAAAAATACAAAGGTGACAACACACACCCTTTCACTCACTAATACATTGGCCAATCATGAATATATGTATGTATCAACATCTAGACATATATCTTTTTACTTACTTACATATATTTGAATTGTACAAATGGTAGGAAAACAGTCTAAAAGAAGCCATATGATGATGGCTAAAAAGTAAACATACAACAAATTTATATAATTTTGACAATTTGACGTTCATGAATAATACTGGCCGTAGAACTAGCTAGCTACAGCATGTGTCCGGCAATTTATATAGAGGATTTAACCCTCTCCAGCAGGAATTGTTTTGATACCTATCCTGTTTATCAGGTCACGGGTGACCCGGTCAGGCGGGAAAGGGTTAAATGACCATCACAAAGGCAGAGTCCACCATGATCACTGACTTTCAAAGAGAAGATGGTGTGGAAAAACAGACAGAAGGATTAGCAGAAACACAGAGTGATCTTTAGAAACACATTTATACTAAAACCGTAGAAAGACGTCTGCAACTTCATACCTCATCGGAATCGGGTTCTAATCTTCCTTCGGGCAACGGAGGTGGCTTTGGAACGGGAGGACCGCCAACCTCACCATCCGACAAGTGGTCACTCTCCTGGTCATCTTTCTCATCTTCAGAACATAAACAATAAAATGTCTAATGCACGCACAAGAGGTAAACATACAAATGCATTTAAGAATGGAGTTCAACAGGATATTAATCAGCACAGAACTACCAAAAAGTAAAATACGATAGCATAGCATCATCATATCATGATGAGGTCATTTCCTATTGTAACTAATTTTCACTTTGTGATCCATGTTTACAAGCAAGTGAAACTCACATGTCACACAAAGCAAAATGTGGCTTCACTTGCATTTGCTGCTCCCCAATGAATGAATTCCACTGGGCCAAAGCAATGCAAGACATGCCAATATTTTACATCTCACAACCATACCAAAATTTAATGTTACATGCTTTCCATAGTTGTGACAAGGAATCTACTCAGCAGGCTCAAACCTGCAAGCGAAAGATTTCAGTACATGTGCAATATCAATCCATGCACTAATCACATTGAAAGTAAGTAAGTAAGTATACTCACCAACTAGCAGAAGATTACCAAGACCGAGATTCTCTGTTTGGAAGAATTGATCAGAACCGATAAGGCACGGCAGCGGACGATACAAGTATGGGTCCTGTCAAAAATGTAAAAGCAGGAATTTATGCTCAGGTCAGACCATTAATTTAATTCATAATAATAATAACGCAGTTGCGTTTAGGGGCACTTTCGCCGATCAGAACACAGAGTATGAATAGGGCCGTTCCAGACTGATTTTATATTAGGCGGTAGATAAGTCCCTGAGGGATCCTGTATACCTCGGGGCAAAAAAAAATAAAAAATAAATAATAATGATAATAATAACATAATGATGACAATCTATACGGCTTCTAACACAGGTATGCTGTCATAAAGGTGCCTCACAGTCAACTAACAGCAGAGTAGGTGATATAAAGTCTTGAGTTCAGATCTGAAAGAGTCAATTGCCACTGACAAAAAAGATAATTCCTCTGGTACAACAATGACGATACCGTATACAAATAACAATGAAAAAGTCTTCTAAAACACAATAATGATAAATAGTAAGTCAAGAGTAATAAATTCAAATACTCTAGATATGTAATTTAATGAGAAGACCCTTCATCAACAAAGCCTCAGTTTAGGGAGACAACAAAAAATGTTCCGAGACCTTAGGCTCAAGGTAGACGTTGGGTCTGTTTGTGGCGTCTTCATCATCTGATTCGGAATTGGCAATGTTCATGTCGAGCTTCTCATAAGCCGTGTCAAAGACATTAAGTCCAAGGGAAATTGCTTCTTTGATCTTTGGAATGAGTTCCATCTCTTTCTGCTCTTGCGTCTTCTCCTGCTACAACACAAAACCGCCAAACAAACAGAAATAATCCAAGTAATAAACTAGTATCACTAAACATAAATAATCCATGTACCGGTTATAAGTATCATTAGTAGCTTCTATCATGCTTGTCTGGTTATTGATGATGCAGAAGGGTTAGAGCAAGGTGAGGGAGAGAGTGGGACAACACTGTAGATCATTGGACAAATGTACCTACCTAGAAGGCAGAGAACGTTATAAAAGAAAAATGCAGAAACATGTACATACATAAACAAAAACACATATACGGAAAACAATTTGAAATTTTAATATGTACTCCCTTGAATTTTTTAGAGGTTTTCAGAAAATCCTACAATCGCCTAACATACAAATTATACAAACAGACAAGTTGTGAAGAAAATGTCTGACTATTGAATAACATTTCGAACCTTTTCTTCAAGTTTCTTATTTCCATCCGTCTGCTCCACACCGACCACTTCCTCATCATAGACACGCTACAAGCAAATATCAGCTTTCATTAAATTTCTGTTTACGCAAAGTGATAAAGAGAATTCTCATATTCAAAAACAAATATCCTTTGTAAACAAAAGCTATATAAATATGCTTTGGAAAGATTATATGCTTTTGAAGGAACTATATAAATATGCTTTGGAAAGATTATATGCTTTGGAAGGAAACTGTTATAAAATCAGATGTTTTGAAATGAAAAGTTATTACACCAGATATGTTTGGATAGAAAGATTTGTAAGAACAGACGTAATATTAAAGCATAAATACAAAACATGCTTTGGAAAGAAAACCTTTAAAACGAGGAATGCATTGAAAGTGAAAGAGCTCTGTAAGGCCAGAATATGCCTGATAAGAAAGTTGTAGCACTATCACCACCATAATTATCATCAACACGGATATATGATAAACACTCACATTTTCCACAAACTGTGTGTTGGCCAGCATCACAAAATCATTAAACACGTTGTGAAGTCGGATATTCGTCAGCTGAAAATTGACAGAGCACAACATTCAAAGTAAGAATTTAATAAACATATTATATGTTAATTATTATCGTTAACAAGCAACTTCAATAATGTTGATGTCTAATGCACAATGGTACACCAACATCAAGTCATAGTCAGATCACAATCAGAAGACAAAGAGACAGTCTACAGTGCAATTGGCAAAAGTACAGATCTATTAAATCATGCACTGTGCTTTCTAATGCAGTGACTTCTATAACATTGCAATAATTATGGCATTACACAACTCATCAACTTTAAAGACGTCGAGCAGAAATCTTATATGGGAGGGAAAAACAGAGACAGGCAATGGTTAGCAAGCAATTGGAGCAATAGAGCATAACAAAGAAAGTGGAACAAAGCCGTTGAAATAAACGAATAACGCACTGTAGCATTCTAACCTAATTCAAAGTAAATATCTGGCCTACAAAAGAAGAAAGATCAAGTAAAAAACGGATCTGAAACCAGACTTCACCTTAGCATCGTGATTGAGACTGTCGACCTGTTCTTGAATCTCGTGCGTCTGCGACAGCAATTTCTGTGAAAATTCTTGTAGATGCTCAAACAACTAAAAAAGTGAAACAAATACCAATCAAAGAATTGTTCAATCTTCCCACCACTGAGCACCTGGTGCTTCTTTACCATACACTAGTTGCCTGAACAGTCATAATGCACACTCGCAAAGCAGTCTCCCACGTTTTTTGCCACTCAATTAGCATTTGTGAAGTTACTAACACGTGAAAATTTACAATATAATATGGATCTAGCAAGATACAATAATAGCTTCCACTTAAACAAACTCTCAGAGCAGAATTTGTAATACAATTAAAAGAGTGAACAAACAAATTTCTGGTCAGCCTAAAGACAGTGGTAAATAAATAAGAAAATAAAACAATGTTTAGCAAATATTTAGTGAAAGCAGAGACTCACGCCAACATCACTAGCAAGACTCCATTGTCCCGCAGCTTTTCTCATCTCCTCAACAGTCCACGGATATTCCCATTGCTTCTTCTTTGACGAGGGGCGCTCCGAATCCATTTTGAAGCGCCAAGTAGATTCAAAACAAGTATGGTCCTAAATATTGGAACAAACACTCTCGTTCAAAACCCACAGTTTTGTATTATTGAAATCTTTATCCTAAGTACTTTTGTACTTTAGATTCGGTTCTCTCCATTTAAATGTTCTTCACTATTAACTGCCATAGTGCCCGAAGCAGATATTTCTGCAGTCTCAAAACTACTTCCATTCTTTGGATCTTTCGCACTGGGAGCGCCACTGATTGGTGTGCACTGTGAGAGGCGCTTTATAAATTTATGGATACGATATACCGCGTGATTCTAATAAATCCTTAAGCGAAAAGTAAAGTACTCATAATAATAACGCTTGAGAATCAATCTTTGCATTCTTTTTCGTACAGTCTCCAAATAGGATCGCGGGTGGGTTTAAAATAATTAAAATAGTATATACACCACACGAGTTTTTAATAGCAGCATCTCTTTTTAACAGCGATCGGCGGAGGAGGGCGTTTCCTGTTTCATCTGTAGGAGGCTCCACATCTGTCAGAGTACTCAATCTTATCTGTTTTGTGACAGTCTAAAATTATAAGTTTAGCATTTACCGCTTCTACCGACGACCGTTTTCAGGTGGAATTTTCAACATAGATTTCGATTCATCACTTCTTTTGATCAGAAATTGTATACACTCTTGACGAGTTAATTTGTTGACATCCAACGACGAAAAATCACGTTCACAACCCAGAATATATATGTATATATATATATTGAGACTTCCTAGCGCTATGATGGTGTGCGATACGTAGCGCCATCTAGTATTCGCCTAAGAACCGATGGCAGGTGGCTCGTCTAATGGCAGTCAAAAGAAAGATGATTAACGACGAATTCTTCTTCATTCAGACTGGTAACGGACGCCATCCAAGTAAAACAGTCACGGAGTTCATTGTTGGCGAGAGCACTGTAATGCACATCTCCGAAACTCTGCAGCACAAAATCCTTCTTTGCTGTTGTTGTTGTATAACAAACACGGTCATATCAAGGACGATTAGTGTGGCCCTCCTCCCTTCTCCAGGCTTGAGACTGGCACTGTCAGAAACTACGACCACTGGTGGAGTTCACACATAAAATCTGAGATATCTGCTCATTCATAGGCATCATCATAGCCATTTGGTGCTACGGAAGGGTTTTATGGTTATGGTAAAAGCGCACATGAGCAAGATCGCTTCCTGATACCAAATGCCGATTCAGCCTCTCAATGGCAGATGGTAAAATGAGAATGTAGACGAGTGTGCCGCCTTGCACGACTGCCAAAAAAGCTAAATTCAACTCCGGTAAGAACTTTTGATCAGACATTCGTACTATGAATACGAATCGTACTGTTATTTATTTTATTTATTTACTGAGAATTTGATATAGAGCTCCTTCAAGGTTACTACTCAGGAGCGCTCCCAGTCCAACCCCGGTCGAATAAGACAGTCTTGAGAAGAGAAAGAAATGAAATAGAAGTAGAAAGGCTAATAGGTATTTGACGAAGGATAACAGGGAGCTCATTCCAGGTCGCAGGGCCAGCCACGGAGAAAGCACGGCGCTGCCTGATTGCAGTCCGTGAGCGTGGAACAATAAGTTCCGCTTGTGCAGCTGAGCGGAGAGAGCAGCGGCGTTGAACAAGCGTGGTCGAGCAACAGAGCTCCTGCAAGTATAAAGGAGCCAAACCCTCAAAGCAGCGCCGGACCAAGACGGAAATTCTGTATGTAATGCGCTGTGGGTAAGGGAGCCAGTGGAGTACATCCCTCATGTACTCGGAGACTCGGCCAAACTTGGGAATGCGGCCTATGAGGCGGGCAGCAGTGCGCAAGACCCTATTTAGGGGCCCCACCCGACAGGCTGGAAGTCCAACGTATATGGAACTGCAGTATGTTAATATCAGTTCGAAATTAAATGAAGATTATTATAATTTACAGATACTCTACAGCAACAACCAAGCTCAAGCTTGCTGGTGTCAAGCATTTCACACAATAATTATTGTAACATCATTCGCTGCAACAGGACTTTTTGCATAAAACTATATGCCATTAATTTTGACAGTGTGACTATAAAAGTAACAGACAAGAATGCATAAGATTGAATGAGATGTTATTTGTTTTACCAGTAATGCCAACGACTGGGCAAAAAGGTGTATGCTGTAGTATAGATTAAATATTATTACCACTGTGACAACAATATCACACACAAGTCACGAACACAATGTCTTCTTCTAAAATACGATCTCCGTTTCTTGGTCCACATTAATATTTTTTAACAGTCAAATACAAATGCAAATAATGCCAAAAAGGCCAGATTGTATCAGCTGTGCAATGTACACAATCATTGCATTTCTCTGGCCTGAGACACGATTCAAACGTCTGATGTCGCTACTACTGTCGGTGCTGGGCATCGTCTGTATACATATAATTAATGACATGATATCAAATTCAATTTCAAGTGGAATGCTGTTCACTTTTTCCTGCCAAAGTCGGCTGTAGGTCTATGTTGGTACGATTCACCGTAATAGTCCCGTGCATTAAGATCCGTTTTTCTGCTAACCACATCCAATAAGACACTGTCTTCTATCTAAAAGACAAAATGAAACCATGATTTTAGAATTTCTACTTTTACTAACACAAAAATATACATCCTCCTCGTGGTCGTCGTCATCATCATCATTATTCCTGATTACCATAACCTGCAAAATTGTGCAAATATTCTGCCATTCCTTAGCATCTCTTCACATTTGTTAAAAAAACGATGCATAAATATCCACATATAATTATGCAAACATGCTTAACTAAGAAATCTATATTGTAAATTGCTCTTGGCTTTTGACCTGACCCTCAGAGATGACATTAAAAGGTAAATATAATAACTGGTCAAAATTACATGTCATTTCAATAAGCAAACATTTACATAGCACCTTTTCAACAAAACACAACTTGGGTGCATTTGATCTGACAATACAAGACCACGATTGAATAGAAAAGTCTTCAATCGCTTGAGAAGTAGAGATATCCTCACCTCGTTGCAATTCCTAAGATCAAGAAATGTGAGGCAAGGCATAAGATCTGGAACGTTCTGTAAACAGCTTCCATTAATTCGATGCAGTCCAATCACATCCAAATGACGAAGAACTCTGCAATGAACAACATCAGGTCGCACAAATTCCTTAGACCAGTGGTTCCCAACCTTTTTTGACTGTAGGGCCACTTTTTCCAAGTTGGGGGACACGAGGGCCACTTTTTCTTAGTTAAAGGACATTTAAGGGCATTTAGCGGGCCACAGTGCTAAAATGTAATTAACTAAAAGCATATAAAAGTTGTT
The DNA here is from genome assembly GCA_945859605.1 of Lumbricus rubellus. Taxonomy (NCBI): domain Eukaryota; kingdom Metazoa; phylum Annelida; class Clitellata; order Crassiclitellata; family Lumbricidae; genus Lumbricus; species Lumbricus rubellus. The sequence goes on from OX243818.1 coordinate 19,724,944, forward strand.
ATAGGCCTAATATTTATTCAAAGTAGAATGTTTGATGTTTATATAGACTTCAAAACTAAATAATTTCTAATAGAGAATAATTATTCCGCGTGGGGCGCGGTGGTCTAGTGGTGGCGTCGTTGCCTTGGAGCCGGAAGGTCCGAGGTTCGAATCCACCTCCCCGCGTAAGGACCTTGGGCAAGTCCTTCACTTACAATTGCTCAGCGCTTCGGCGTGAAACTCCGATGCAGTGTCCGCTCTGCATCGGGAGCGCCTCAGAGTAGAGAGAGCTTGAAGGGGCGCTATAACAAGTGCACATACAAACAAACAAACAAACAAACAATTATAATTATGTACTATCCTGTCCAAATAGTCAATTTTTCAGATATTTTTTTTAATTCGTTGAGAGATGAGGGCCATTTTTGAGGCCTGGCGGGCCATTTTTTGAGGCCTCGCGGGCCACTTTTAACCCGCGGGCCACGGGTTGGGAACCGCTGCCTTAGACAAAAAAACACTGAGGTAAAATCTGTCAGTGATCCAGAACATGTGCGATGGCGGCTGCTGTTTAAAAAGGCATATTAGCAAATATTACATTTGCAATGGACCACCCATAAGAAAAAATATTTCTGAAAAGAAATGCAAAGCCTTCCTTTACTAAGCAAAGCTCAACTAATCATGCAACAAGCTCATTTTGACTTTTAAAAGGAACTGTATTAATTTTCATTTCCAAACATACTACGGTAACCCTAACCCAATTCTGAATTACATTAACCCTTTACCCGTTAATTTTTTAATCTTAAGCCCGTTTTCAGTGGATATTCTCGGGGAAAACAGGTAAAAGATTAACATCACTTAGACCAGCACATAGTGCCCTGCATCAGTTTCTTTTATATTTTTATTTTCCAATAACAAAAACTAATTATAATAAACCAGGTAAGGCACGATGAACTAAAACAAAAGGAGAGAGGCAAAATACCTGCAGTTGCTGACTACTGCTTCCAGTCCAACGTCTGTCACATCCCAGCACCAACACAAGACCAACTTATTTAGAAATCTTCCGTAACTAAAGACAAATAAAAAAAGATCAACGAATTGCAACCTATATAGACAGCTGATTAGCCAATTTGTAAATTCCAAAGTTTTAGCACACATAAAAACTTGCTACTTGGTTAAAGCACACTTATACACTTCCACACTCCACAGGGTAGCATTAAAGCTGTCCCGTACTCAGGAACAGGCTGCCTAATAACAGTAGCAACTACAAACCATTTCTTCTCATCACATACCTGTGCAACAAAGGTCAGGCACACCTTAGAAGGCTTAGTCAGAGGTTAGGTATATAACTATAATATATATACATATATATTAACTTGTGTAAATATGCATACTAATATAATTCGCATTTCAATGATACGTGCAAAACATGGTCGGGTGTTTTAACCAACCGTGAACAGATTGTAGTTAAGACACCGTCATCCAACATCACGCATTCAGACAAATCCAGGCCCGTCAGTTTCTTCATCGTCGTCTTCTCGAAAAACCTTCGAAGAGCAGAACTCGTGAATGCAGAGCCTTCCTGAAGTATGAGAACTTCAAGGTTTGAAAGTTTCTACAAAATGTCAAACTAATCCATTTATTTACGTGGCCGAAAAAAACTTCTCAGAAGAATAAACATGTGCAGAGTAAACATGCTTTTTACAAGATTTCCCCTATAGCGACACCTCACAAACATCATCCAATTTGGTGATAGACAATTTGGCTGAGGTACAAACATCACCACAGTATTTATTTATTTCTTGCATCTGCTATAGCGCCCCTTCAAGCAGCCACTCAGAGGCACTCCAAATTACAGCACGGACACTGCGCACGAGCAATGCGAGTGAATGACTTGCTCTAGGTCCCTACACAGCGGCTTGAGGTGGATTCGAACCCGGAACCCACAGACTCCAAGGCTCCAACTCACCACTGCACAGTAACATCACCGCACCACAGCAATAGGACGCCTTTTAAAAATGACACCTGTTTTGCATTATGAAATACCATAATATCAGCAGATCTTAAAAGCTATTGACAGGGATTGATAGGTCGTGAGACTGAAGAATTTCATTCCTTATAATTATAACAAAGTGGATGAGTGATCAACCTGTAATGCAGAGATCATGGTTTCAAATCTCCCTAATCCCATCTAATTTGGGAATCTGTGTAGTGCAAAGTAAACAGCTTCAGAAGGCATTGATTCAATTCTTGCCACAGAACAAAGCGGACACTTCTGTTTTAGAAAGCGAGGTCAAGAAGTACAATGTCAAATGGCAGCACATTAATTCCAGCCGGAAGGACAAGAAGTAGTGCAGGTAGTGAAATGAATGCATTAATCAACGGATGCCTCTAATTAAAACCATGTCCTGATAGCACAATCCCTGAACATAGATGTCGGCACGTCCACATGGAATGAGCTCCTGCTTGTGTTACGATTACTACCTCGGAATAATTTGTCCTGCTTTCTACCAGTTGCTCAAGTCCTATCTTTTTTTAGCCATGGCTGGGCTGGGAGTGCCTCTGAGTAGGAAATTTTCGAAATGAATGAATGAAGATAAGATTGAAGTTGTTCTAAGACCTAAAGATAGACGTTTTAACCCAAACCCAAATGACATTATAAAAAACAGCGAGTGCACAAAAACTGTCTGCAAGCGTTATGGCCAACAAAGTCTGGAAACTCAGTACTTTTCTGAAGCCAACATTCATTAATATAAAATATTTATTATTACCAACATTTTTAATGTACTCAAACAGAAATGCAAATATGAGGCACAGTTAGTCAGACGTGATGTGATGCGTAGTTACATTCTAGATGTTTGAAAGCCAATAAGAAACTGTGAATTTTGAGACTTTCCTAAAAAAGAAGAGACAGAATTCAAGCATAGAACAGACGTATACGAGTATTTTTAAATCTGTTACCAGTTAGCCATAGTTACAATTATGCTATCCAGGAAGCTGTCATCAAGATCTGAAGTGTACGATATGCTTAAAGTTTCCAGGTCTGAGCATCGTGAGAGACATCTCAAGTCAGACATTCCTTGACCATCCAAATACAGATGTCGCAGATGCTGGAAATGCATCTCAACTAAGCTTTCGATAGATCTGAAGTAACAAAAAAATGAACCATAATATCTAAAATCAAAATCAACTGCACAACACTTATAGATACGTGAATAACATGATGTCAACTGCACTGTGAATATATTCTTTGGGCTCTGCATGGGTTGTACAGGAACCAACAGATTCATCGCTTACTAATCTACACCGTGAGGCATAAAAAACAAAGCCACTGGAAAAATTGTTATAATTTTAACAATATTCAAACAATATCAATGAAATTCAGGATATCTATAGCCAAATAGCAGGCAATGTAAATACATTTACAGTTTTTACTCTAACTGTCCGCCTTTAGCTTCTACGCATGCGCGAAGTCGCTTGCGCCATTCTCGCACCGCCAAGTCAATTTGCTGGTCAAGATCGTTCTAAGTTTGCATTATTCGCTTACGAAGATCTTCAATATCACGGACCTTTGTTTTGTACACCATTTCCTGAATGCATCCCCATATTTTATAATCAACTGGATTCAGATCTGGGCTGTTAAGACCATGTTGCTGGATAGAGAAATATTTCAGCCGACCGCCTTTTACGCACACGTCCAACGTTTAGCAAATCTCTGACGTCGGTGTTTGTTCCCTGAGGCGCACTTCAATTCTCTTTGTTGAACCGGGGGTAAAAATCAATGGCCAATACTACAGAGATGTTTTACTGATGAAATGCCTTCTACATGAAATTCGAGAACTCTGAATTTTACATTTTCCTGCAAAGTGGTACTCTAGCGCACGGAGCTCGAGAAATGGTGCATGCACTTTTGACGAATGAAACCTCTGACTTCATAATTCCTACGCTATGGCCCCCTAACAGTCCAGATCTGAATCTCATCAATCATAAAATAAGAGGATGCATGCAGGAAATGGTGTACAAAACAAAGGTCCGTAATGTTGAAGATCTTCGTAAGCGATTAATGCAAGCTTGGAATTATCTTGACCAGCGAATTATAGACTTGGCGGTGCGTGAATGGCGCAAGCGACTTCGCGCATGCGTAGAAGCTAAAGGCGGACAGTTAGAGTAAAAACTGTAAATGTATTTACATTGCCTGCTATTTGGCTATAGATATCCTGAATTTCATTGATATTGTTTGAATATTGTAAAAATTACAGTAATTTTTCCAGTGGCTTTGTTTTTTATGCCTCACCGTGTAGTCATACGAGTTCTGCTTAATGATCAAATCATGCAACTTCTTAACATCTGAACACCAAAAACTCCTCACACCACACAAAATCAACGAAAATATGACTTTTGTAAGAGTACCTACAGATGTTTATCATTTTATTTATAACTATCTCTGGGCTGAAGCAACCAATCAGAATATCATTTCTTAGCATTATTTCCTTCTGCTATCGCTTACTAATTCTTAGGTGACCCTGTCTAGCGGGACGATTGGTCCTTCTGGATCTTTTTTTGCTGCTAATGACGGAAAACACTTAAACTACTATTGTGTTATCTTGATACAAAGTCTCAAATCAAATGCAAGAAATGGCTTAACCAAGTTCTATTAAGCACATTGAATGTGTCTGCTGAAGTTAGGAACTTTAGGTATTCAAGACACAAAGGAGAAGTATTGTACAGTAGTGCTATTGATGTTCTTAGATTACTATCAACACGATAAAATATATATCAAAACTTATGCCTACATAAAATGCAAAAATGTTCATTCAACTTTGGTCACATACTTTTCACTGATCATACGATATGGAATGGCATCAATGTTCAACAAATTGAGGCACTTAATCTCTTTGGCTAACTGTATCAGACCAGCATCAGTTACTTCTCGACAGTTGCAGATATTGAGAGCCTTCAGCTTGTCCAGGCGACAAATCTCTTCAATGCAACTGTCATTAACCATACCACATCCTTCAATGTTAAGATGCTGCAAGCCAGGAGCTTTCCGAAGCACAAACTTGACACGGTCCGCATCAAGCAACTTAAAAAATGTCAGATGAAGCTCCCTCAAGAACGGCATCTCATTCTCAAAGATGCTAAGGACATCGATCGAAAATCGGATGGCACGAATAGCAATGAGTTCAAGATGTCTAAGCATGCATGTTCTGTCGAACAGTTCTCTCAAGATGTCTGGTTCCACCGTCTGCCTGAAGTTCAGTACCAGTTTCTGCCAGTGAACTGGATCATAGGCAAGGTCACGCCATCTCCTGCACACGAGAGCAATGCTTCTGCAAAGCTGATAGTGTGAGAAATACGAGAAAATCTTCTGCAGCAGCTCGGGAGGAAGGTAGTCAAAGAACCACAAGACATGATGTTCACTGACATTGCAAGTTTCTTTGCATACGCCAACCGATTCAGAATCAGAGCTATCACCTTGAGAATTAAGCTCTATCGTAGACATAGTTTTCTGAACCGTCTTTTGTGTTCAGTATGAATCATATTTCGCGTGAATGACATTCACATAACTGAAAACAGATAAAACGATTCAAATTTTAGTATAATATTATAATAAAACAAAGGACAAGGAGAAGAAGTGATGGCTAGAAGGAAAGCATTGGAACCAATAAACATCTAAGATTCTAAGCTATGAACAGATTTTCTGCAAAATAAAAAACTTCAATGCATGACTCAATCAGGTGGAACAGAAATTTTCTGAACTCCCATAAAGTGCTCACCCAGTTTGCTCACTGTTATCTTCCAACTATTTCGTCACTCTCGACTTGTTACATATTGTTACATATATTAAACCCATATAATCACCATCAAGAAATGTTGCATCTTGTAACAGTGCTCATTGTTGCTGAAAAATTAGTACACCTAAACTAAACCATCACATCAGTTTATTGACAAGAGCGTGGGCATCATCAAAAAACTAATTGTTAGATTTCGTGCAACTTCCGTCACTCAAACACTTCATAATCTATGCCAAAGCAGCTCTTTGCTATGAACTGCTGAAAAAATTCTGCAAATTCGCCGCTCATTCAGGATGTCCAACATAGCACTATTCTACTGTTTTCTCTCCAGCACCATTCCACTCCAGACTCATCAGTGAAGCAAAACTTATCAAGCCATCTGGCATCTAATAAGACTGTCCCGATTGCGCACTCCTTATCTATAGTCCAGTAATCGGATTGGAGACCTAGAAAAAAGTAACTAGACCTAAAGATGGTTTAATAGCGCGGTTGATTCATAATGAGGTCCTGAATACAGAGAACATATCCATCAAGAACTTTCTATTAATTGAATGCCTTAATTTTGTACACAATATATTTAAAAAAAATTCGGAACCCCAATTATCGTTCAACCAACCACGATTCATTCTGCATCAGTTCTGCATATACAAAATTTCTCTACTACGGTAGCCAAGGTTTGGACTCTGGAGGGATCATTCTTTTTCTGGGTGGTCCTTTCTCCTGGATCGATCTTCTCCTTACTCACTTGCGAGTTAACATTAACTTCTTATCTTGTCTTGTTTGACCATTTATAAAGCGCTTCTCGCACCAAGAGCCTTTCAGAAGCGCTCCCAGTGCGTTCAACACCAGAAAAGGCAAGTTTTTAGACGAAAGAAAGACGAGGATACACCACCAGAAAGGATGGCAGAGCGAACTGATGGGGGAAGCCGATTCCATAGGGAGGGACCAATGCAGGCAAATGATCTGCACTGAGCCATGGCGATCATGACTCGAGGGACAAAGAAGTCCGATCGCACCCAAATGATCATCTCTGGCGACTCTATAGGACGCAGTGTGTCCCTGTTGTTTTGGGTGTTCCTCAGGGTTCTATCCTAGGCCCAAGGGCGGATCCAGGGGGCAATCCGGCCATGTCTCCTTATTTAGAACTGTCCATGTATCGTGCCCTCCCCATTTGGTTTTTTACACCCAAGGCCAACAATTTGTGGCCCCCCATCCAAAGTTTTTGTATCCGCCCTTGCCTAGGCCCACTCCTATTCATCCTTTACACGGCTGGTATTATTATTTTATATATATATCGTATACATCTCAATGTTATTACCTCCCTTTTTTTCTCATTGTGCACTGTTAGTTTTTTTCTCTTGTCCTTCAGGTGGCTGAATTGTTCTTTTTCTTCTAAGGCCTGTCCTGCTGTTATAGTTGACTGTAAGACATTTTGATCGTACATTCATACGATGAATTGTAATCGTACTCCGTTAATATCAGTTTGAAATCTAAAAAAATTATTAGAACATACAGCTACTCTACAGCAACAACCATGCTCAAGCTCAATTGCACCTAATGCTGGTTTTTAAACATTTCAGACATTGCAAAATGCACATCCTTCACTGCAACGCGACTCTTTGCATATACTATTAATTTTGGAAATTTAAAAAGCACCACTCACTGTATAAGCTAATCGGAGGCGCTCCCAGTGCGAAGATCCCCTTGGATATGCCATTAATTGTTACAGTGGCACAATAAAAGTAATTAATCAGACAAGAATACAATATAAATTGAATCAGCTCGACGAGATGTTGTTTTACTTGTGGTGCCAACTTCCAAGGACTGGGCAAAAAAGGTGTATACGGTAGCACAGATTAAATATTTTTACCACTGTGCCAAAAAAATCACATACAAGTCACGTACACATTGTCTTCTTCCAAAATATGATCTCTGTCTATTGGTCCACGGTAGTTTTTAAGTAAGTAAGTAAGAATATTCTTTAACAGACCACCAGCATATGCAACAGTAGTTACAGCATGTTCTTCGCTTCAATCCAGACGAGGACTACGATCTTCATCTCAAGGTGACTTCGTAGTCACACGTTCAGTCCGGAAATTTGGAAACCGTGCATTTGCACTGGCTGGCCCAACTGAATGGAACAAACTTCCAGATTTTATTCGTAAATCATCTACTTTATCGTTCTTCAAGAAAAACTTGAAGACTTATTTGTTTAAGAGTTATTATTATGAGTAGACATTCCTGTTACGCACTTTCGTGCAAGATTCTTTTTGTCTAGGCGCGTTATAAATGACAGTTTAATAATAATAATAATAATAGTTTACAGAGGAAATTATAAATAAAAAACATTTATGCAAAATTATACAACATTCGCATAATAAAACCTTTTTTGGCAAAAGAATCAACTCTAGGAAATACAAATGCAAATAATGTAAAAAAAAGCCAGATTGTATCAGCTGTGCAATGTACACAATCCTTCCATTTTTCTGTCCTCAGACACGTTTCAAACGTCTGATGACGCCACTACTCTCAATGCTCGCATCGTCTGTATACATAATATACATAATTAATGGCATGATATCAAATTCAATTTCAAGTGGAATGCTGATCACTTCTCCCTGCCAGAGTCGGCTGTAGGCCTATGTTGGTACGATTCACCATAATAGTCCCGTGCAATAAGATCCGCCTTTCTGCTAACCACCTCTGACAACACACTGTCTTCTATCTGAAAGACAAAATGAAAAAATGATTTTAGAATTTCCACTTTTACAAACACAAAAATATATACATCGTCGTCGTCATCATCATCAACATCCTCATCATCATAGTCGTCGTCGTCATCATCGTTATCATCATCATCATCATCGTCGTCGTCATCATCATCATCAGTTCCTGATTACCACAACTTGCATTTATTTTTGCCGTCACTTAGCACCTTTTCCCATTGTTAAAAGATAAATTGCCACATATAATTATGCAAACATACTTAACTCAGAAATCTATATTGTTAATTGCTCTTGGTTTGTGCCCTGGTCCTTGGAGATGAAGGTAAATATAATAATAACTCGTTAAAATTAAATGTCATTTTTATAAGTAAACCTTTACATCTGCTAACCACATCTACATAGCACATTTTCAACAAAATGCATCTTGGTTGCATTTGATCTGAAAATACAAGATCACGATTAAACAGAATGGTCTTCAATCGATTGAACAAAATGGTCTTCAGTAGATTGAACAGAATGGTCTTCAATCGATTGAACAAAATGGTCTTCAGTAGATTGAACAGAATGGTCTTCAATCGATTGAAAAGAATGGTCTTCAGTAGATTGAACAGAATGGTCTTCAATCGATTGAATAGAATGGTCTTCAATCGATTGAACAGAATGGTCTTTAATCGATTGAATAGAATGGTCTTCAGTAGATTGAACAGAATGGTTTTCAATCGATTGAACAGAATGGTCTTCAATCGATTGAACAGAATCGTCTTCACTCGCTTGAACAGGATGGTTTTCAATCGCTTGAGAAGTAGAGATATCCTCACCTCGTTGCATTTCGTAAGATCAAGAAACGTGAGGCATGGCATGAGATCTGGAACGTTCTGTAAACAGCTTCCGCTAATTCGATGCAGTCCAATCAAATCCAAATGACGAAGAACTCTGCAATGAACAATGCCAAGTCGCACAAATTCATTAGATATAAAAACATTGAGGTAAAATATGTGAGCAATCAAGATCAATTGATCACGTGCAATGGCGGCTTCTGTTTAAAAAGGCATAACAGCATATCTTACATTTGCAATGGACCATCCATAAAAAGCCCAACTAATCATGCAACAAGCTCATTTTGACTTTTAAAAGGAACCAATGAACTATATTAATTTTCAGTTCCAAACATACTAACCCTAACCCAATTCTGAATTACATTAACATCCCTTAGACTAGCACATAGTGCCTTGCATCAGTTTCTTTCATATTCTCATTTTCCAATAACAATAACGATGAACTAAAACAAAAGGAGAGAGGCAAAATACCTGCAGTTGCTGACTAGTGCTTCAAGTCCAACATCTGTCACCTCCCAGCACCAACATAAAACCAACTTATTTAGAAATCGTCCGTAACTAATGACAAATTAAAACAGATCAACGAATTGCAACCTAAATAGGCAGCAGATAAGCCAATTTGCAAATTCCAACGTTTTAGCACACACATAAACTTGCCAACTTATACACTTCCACACTCCACAGGGTATAGCATTAAAGCTGTCCCGTACTCAGGAACAGGCTGCCTAATAACCATCACAACTAAAAACAATTTCTTCTGATCACAGATTCACTAGCAGAGGACATGACAGCTACCGCAGCCTCGTGTGCTGAATGGTCGGCAGCTGATGTTGTGAACCAATCTCTCGTGGTCGTGCCATCTGTCTGGCCCCCTGGCCATGATCTGCCACGTGGGCATTGGGAAACGCTAAATCGTTTTAGAACTGGGCAAGGACGCAGTGCTGCTAACACGGTTTGATGGAGGCAGGCTTCCAACCCACAGAAAATCCAGACAATGTCACACATCATAAATGACTGTAAAACAACTTGCTTCCCAAGTGGTTTAACTGCCTTGCATGTGGCTGAAGAGGCTGCTGTTCAGTGGCGGAACATGTTCTGCAAAAGCTAAATAAATAAACAGATCTGTGCAGCAAGGCCAGGCACACCTTAGAAGTCTTAGTCAAAGGCTATGTATAATTGTATATATTTATATGTATTTATATTTATATACATACATACTAACTAGCGTAAATATGCATACTAATAAAATTTGCATTTCAGTGATACATGCAAAACACGGTCGGGTGTTTTAACCAACCGTGAACAGATTGTAGTTAAGACGTTGTCATCTAACATCACGCATTCAGACAAATCTAGGCTCGTCAGTTTCTTCATTGTTGTCTTCTCGAAAAACCTTCTAAGAGCAGAACTCGTGAATGTGTCGCCCTTCCGAAGTCTGAGCACTTCAAGGTTTGAAAACTTCTACAAAGCGTCAAACTAATCCATTTATATACGAGCCCTGAAGAAACACCTCAGAAGTAACAATCTTCTACCACAACACCTCACAACGGGTTGAATGACATATTCTCTTAGGTGCAGATATGACCACAGTAATCCAGCAGCAGGACACCTTTTATAATGATACCTTTTACAATGACACGAGCCGTGTATTATAAAATACTATATCAGCAGATTATAAAAACAGCAGTGTGCAAAAAAACTGGCTGCACGCTTCTAGCCAGTGGCCAACAATGCCTTGAAACTCAGTGCCTTTCTGAAGCCAACATACATCACTATAAAATATTTATTATTACCAACATTCTTAATGTACACAAAGAGAAATGCAAATCTGAGGCACAGTTAGTCAGTCGCCACGTTGAATTTCAGGTATTTGAATGCCAATAAGAAACTGTGAATTTTGAGGCTTTGCTTAAAAGAGGAGTTAGAGCTCAACCATAGAACAGACATGTACCAGTAATTTGAAATTTGTTACCAGTTAGCCATAGTTACAATTATGCTATCGAGGAAGCTGTCATCGAGATTTGTGGTGTACGAAATGCTTAAAGTTTCCAGATCTGAGCAACGTGAGAGACATTGCAGGTCAGACATTCCTTCACCATCCAGATACAGATGTCGGAGATGCTGGAAATGCATCTCAACTAAGCTTTCGATAGATCTGAAATGACAAAATGGACCCAAAAAATATAAAATCAAATCAACTGCAAAAACTTAATTACTTGATTACTGTGGGGCAAGGAGGGTGTAGTGGGTATGTTGATTGCCTTGGAGCCGGAGGGTTGCAAATTCGAATCCACCTCAAGCCGCCTCATAAGGACCTTGAGCAAGTCCTTCACTCGCAATTGCTCAAAGGATTATGCCACTATTGTGTTATGCTGATAAAAAAAAGAAAACAAAACAAGAAATAGCTAAACCCAGTTTTATTAAGCACATAGAATGTGTCTGTTGAACTTAGGAAAGAGGATTCAAGACAGAGATCAAATGTATAACAGTATACAGTAGTGCTACCGATGTTCTAAGATTACCATTCACCATGATACAATAATTATATATAAACAAATGCCTACACAATTTGCAGAATATTTGTTCAACCCTGGTTACATACCTTTCACTGATATGAGTAATGCCATCAATGTTCAATGAATTCAGGCACTTAATCTCTTTGGCTAACTGTATCAGACCAGCATCAGTTATTCGTCGACAGTGCGAGATATTGAGAGCCTTCAGCTTGTCCAGACGACAAATCTCTTCAATGCAAGTGTCATTAACCGTACTACATCCTTCAATGTTAAGATGCTGCAAGCCAGGAGCTTTCCGAAGTACATACTTCACGCAGTCCGTGTTAAGCAACTCAAAAAATGTTAGGTGAAGCTCCCTCAAGCATGGCATCTCGTTCTCAAAGATGCTGAGGTCGTCGATAGAAAATTGGACGCCACGATTGGCACTGAGTACAAGATGCTTAAGCATGCATGTTCTGTCGAATAGTTCTCTCAAAATGTCTGGTTCAACCGTCTGCCGGAAGTTCAGTACCAGTTTCTGCCAGTGAACTGGATCGTAGGCAAAGTCACGCCATCTCCTGCAAACGGGAGCAATGTTTCTGCAAAGCTGATAGTGTGAGAGATACGAGAAAATCTTCTGCAGCAGCTCGGGAGGAAGGTAGTCAAAGAACCACAAGGCGTGATCTTCACTGACATTGCACGTTTCTTTGCATGCACCAACCGATTCAGAATCAGTGGTATCACCTTGAGAATTAAGTTCTACCGTAGACATAGTTTCTGAACCGTCTTTTGTGTTCAGTATGAATCATATTTCGCGTGAATGACATTCACATAGCTGAAAACAGATAAAACGATTCAAATTTTAGTATAATATTACAATAAAACAAAGGGTAAGAAGGAGAAGTGATGGCTATAAGGAAAGCATTGGAACCGATAATCATTTAAGCTATGAACAGATCTTCTGCAAAATTTAAACAAACTCAATGCATGACTCAAGCAGGTGGAATAGAAATTCTCTGAACTCCCAGTTTTCTCACCGTTATCTTCCAACTATTTCGTCACTCTCGACTAAAGATTTGTTACATATATTAAACCCATATAATGACATCAATAAATGTTGCATCTTGTAACAGTGCTCATTGTTGATTCAAAATTAGTACACCTAAACTAAACCATCACATCAGTTTATTGACAAGAGCGTGGGCATCATAAAAAAACTAATTTTTTGATTTCGTGCAATTTCCCTCACTCAAACACTTCATAATCTATGCCTGAACTGCTTAAAAGATTCTGCAAATTCGCCGCTCATTCAGGATGTCCAACACAGCACTATTCTACTGTTTTTTTCTCCAGCACCGTTCCACTCCAGACTCATTATTAATGTGGGTGTTCCTCAGGGTTCTACATCAGTGAAGCAAAACTATTCAAGTCATCTAATAAGACTGTCCCGATTGCGCTTCAAAGTAAGTAAGTTAGTAGGGCAAACCTATAGTATCCGGGACCGAATGACGCATAACCTCATCCAAACCGACTCTCACGACGCCTAACCTGTCCCTCACGACGCCTAACCTGACCCTAACCGACCCTCAAGACCCCTACAAATGGACCTAACCGACACGTCGGTCCCGGATACTATAATTATGTCATTAGTCCTTATCTATAGTCCAGTAATCGGACTGGAGACCTAGAAAAAAGTAACTAGACCTAAAGATGGTTTAATAGCGCGGTTGATTCATAATGAGGTCCTGAATACAGAGAACATACCCATCAAGGGCTTTCTAATAATTGAATGCCTTAATTTTGTAAACAAGATATAAAAAATTTCGGAACCCCAATTATCGTTCAAGTTACCACGATTCGTTCTGCATACAAAATTTCTCTACTACGGTTGCCAAGGTTTGGCGGGATCATTCTATTTCTGGGTGACCCTTTCTCCTGGATCGATCTTCTCCTTACTCACTTGCGAGTTAACATTAACTTCTTATCTTTATCTTATTTGACCATTTATAAAGCGCTTCTCGCAGCAAGAGCCTTTCATAAGCGCTCCCAGTGCGTTCAACCCAAGAAAAAGGCAAATTTTTAGACGAGAGAAAGACGAGGATACATCACCAGAAAGGATGGCAGAGCGAACTGATGGGGTAAGCCGATCCCATAGCCTAGGGGGGGGGGCCAAATGCAGACAAATGATCTGGATTGAGCCATCATCCATGGCGGTCCTGACTCGAAAGGCAAAGAAGTCCGATCACACCCAAATGATCATCTCTGGCGACTCTAGGACTCAGCAGGTCCCTGTTGTCTTGGGTGTTCCTCAGGCCTGGTTCTATCCTAGCCTCCTAGGCCCAATTAAGGGCGGATCCAGGGGGCAATCCGGCCATGCTCCCATTTAGAACTGCCCATGTATCGTGGCCCCCCCCATTTGGTTTTTACACCTAAGGCCAAGAATTTGTGCCCTCCCCCCATCCAAAGTTTCTGTATCCGCCCTTGCCTAGCCCCACTCTTATTCATCCTTTACATGACTGGTATTACCTCTCTTATTCTCATTGTGCACTGTTAGGTTTTTTCTCTAGTCCTGCAAGCAAAGATATTAGAGTCGTAGTCTACGACTCTAATATCTTTGCTGCAAGTGGCTGACTTGTTCTTTTTCTTCTAAGGCCTGCCCTGCTGTTATAGTTGACTGTAAGACCTTTTGATCGTACATACATACGATGAATTCTAATCGTACTCCGTGAATATCAGTTTGAAACTTTAAAAAAATATAATAACATACAGCTACTCTACAGCAACAACCATGCTCAAGCTAAATTGCACCTAATGCTGGTTTTTAAACATTTCACACATTGCACAATGCACATCCTTCACTGCAACACGGCTACTTGCATATACTACACTATTAATTTTTGGGATTTATAAAGCATCACTCACAGTACAAGCTAATCAGAGGTGCTCCCAGTGCGAAGATCCCCTTGGATATGCCATTAATTATTACAGTGCATGATAATCATAATGATGATGATGATGATGATACAATAAAAGTAATTAATCAGACAAGAATACAATATAAATTGAATCAGCTCGACGAGATGTTGTTTTACTTGTGGTGCCAAGGACTGGACAAAAAAAGGTGTATACGGTAGCACAGATTAAATATTTTTACCACTGTGCCAAAAAATCACATACAAGTCACCTACACATTGTCTTCTTCAAAAATATGATCTCTGTCTATTGGTCCACGGTAGTTTTTAAGTAAGTAAGAATATTTTTTAACAGACAACCAGAAAATGCAACAGTAGTTTAAAGAGGAAATTAAAAATAGAAAACATTTATTCAAAATTATACAACATTCGCATAGTAAAACTTTGTTTGGCAAAAGAATCAACTCTAGGAAATACAAATGCAAACAATGTAAAAGAAGGCCAGATTGTATCAGCTGTGCAATGTACACAATCCTTCCATTTTTCTGCCCTCAGACATGTTTCAAACGTCTGATGTCAGACGCCACTACTCTCAATGCTCGCATTGTCTGTATACATATAATTAATGGCATGATATCAAATTCTATTTCAAGTGGAGTGCTCTTCACTTCTCCCCGCCAGTGTCAGCTGTATGTTGGTAGGTTGGTTTGTTTGCCTGTGCACTTGTTATAGCGCCCCCGCATTCTATACGAATCACCACGACAGTCCCGTGCAAGAAGATCTGTTTTTCTGCTAACCACATCCAATAAGACACTGTCTTCTATCTAAAAGACAAAATGAAACCATGAATTTCTACTTTTACAAACACAAAAATATATACATCGTCGTCGTCGTCGTCATCATCATCATCATCATCAGTTCCTGATTACCATAACCTGCATCTGTTTTGTCATGCCTTAGCATCTCTTCCCATTTGTTAAAAGATAAATAGCCAAATATTAACTGGGAAAGACGTGTATACACATCATAGCGTAACTTTCAGCCGCCGGAGAAGACGTGTATACACGTCAAGCATACATAGTTATATATGCATGTAAGTATATGTATGTATGTATGATGTACGTGTATATTTATGTATGCATGCATGCATGTATGTATGTATGTATGTATGTATGTATACATACGTGTATGCATGCATGCATATATTTAGCCCGTGTGTGGCTCGGGATTAACCGTTTTTGCATCTTATTCCCGACCCGAGTTGGACTCGGGATTAACGCTAAGGAGGTTAATAAAATCATGTTTTGTTACTTTTTGTTGCATCACTTTTTTGAATCGTCAAAAAACGGTGGGTGGCCTCACTAAAAACGGTATAACTTTTGTTCTGTTTCATATTATTGCAATGAATTTTGGCTTTTGTACGTAGATATGAATTCTCTTTAAGTCCGCATCACTTGATTTGAAAAATTCTTAATATTGGCCAAGATATTGCCAAAAATCCTTAGGGGATTACTTTTTTGGCTCACCCTGTATATTGTTAATTGCTCAAGGTTTGTGCCCTGGCCCTTGGAGATTACATTAAAAGGTAAATATAATAACTCGTAAAAATTAAATGTCATTTTTATAAGCAAACCTTTACATCTGCTAACCACATATACATAGCACCTATTCAACAAAATTCATCTTGGGTGCATCTGATCTGAAACTACAAGACCATGATTGAATAGAATGGTTTTCAACCGCTTGAGAAGTAGATGTCCTCACCTTATAGCATTCTGTAAGATCAAGAAACGTGAGACACGGCATGAGATCTGGAATGTTCTGTAAACAGCTTCCATTAATTTGATGCAGTCCAGTCAAATCCAAATGACGAAGAACTCTGCAATGAACAACACGGAGGTTTAAAAGTCACAATTAGAATCAACCAGTTGACAGCAGCTGTCCAGAACCACAACAAAATGTCTCTCATCAAAGTGCACTGCAAGAGATGCTATATAACTTCATAGATACAACACAATTATGGGGAGGCGGTTAGCGCAATGGATAACACACTGGCCAAGAGTGTGAGAGGTAGTGAGTTCGAGCCCCCGTTCGGCGGATATGCTTTGAAGGCTGCTATTAGCGCTATATAATTGCAAAGCTGTTGGGTTCAGTTAGTAGTTAAGTTTAATTAAGATCACTGCATAACTTGTAAATGTAAAGCGCAGTGCATTTGCAGGTGTTAACAGTGGTGTAGTGGAGGGGGAACGCGGGGGAACGCCGTCCCCCCACTTTTTTCCGCGGGGGAACGCCGTTCCCCCACTTTTTTCCAGGGAGGAAACAAAAAATTCAAGATTCACAGTTTCAGCTGCTTACTTACTGGAGCCTTTCGCAGTTTCGCAGATATATTTATATATGTGTTCAATGGCTTGTAAATAAAAGCTAATGACAAATGAAAATAGTACAGTAGTACAGTAGTAGGCCTTCTGTAACAACAATAAATTAATAATTGAGAAAAAATTTGTAAGCCTAATATGAAGCGTTCCCCCACTTCATTTTTTGCGTTCCCCCACTTCATTTTTTAGGAATACACCACTGGGTGTTAAATTAAAGAAAAAGATTATTATTTTTTATTATTTATATACAATAATAATATTTTTTCCATAACGAAACGCTTGCATACGCACAGGGCTGTACAATGTACATGAACAAGTTAAGCAGTAATCTTAACTAACATCAAACTTAACTACTAACAGAACAGACAGCCTGCAATACACGGCACTAATATCAGCCTACAACAAAGCATGGCCACCTAGAGGGGCACGATCTCAGGACCTATCGCTATCCATGCCAGCATGTTATCCAATGCGCTACCACCACCCCCACCCCCATCAAAGCATTATTCAACAGTGCAGATAAGTTGTGCATTAAGCACTTACCCCGCGCTTGGCTTTCGAGTGGCGTCTTAGAAATGAGGAGATTACGATTACGAAGGTCACTAGAATATTACTCACATTAATTGTCTCAAACCTGCACATTCCACTTTACAAGTTGAGATTAAAACCATAGAATAAAAAACGAAAACCGTAATTTTTTAAACGGAAAAACGAGACAAACTAAAAAAGAATGCTACATTTGTATTTCACTTCTCAAACTATATGGAAAAGCCTTTATCTGCATCTTCATCTCACTCAATACATTCTGCAGATCGTCTTGATATTTTTGTTCCCAGGATTAGGACGCTCTTGCCCAAATCAGACATTTGTTGGTTACTCCATTTGGAATGGCCTTCCTTCTGCACTACGGGCCAAACAAACCTCGTTTTTTCTTTACCAGTCTCTTGTTCTTTAAAAACATTTCTATTTCCCAGAGTTTTCATGCTGAATTGTCATTCGGCGAGAGATGCCATAAAGGTATAAATATAACACAAAACAATTACAATAAACCAGGTAAACCACAATTAAACTAAAACAAAAGGAGAGAGGCAAAATACCTGCAGTTGCTGACTAGTGCTTCAAGCCCAGCATCTGTCACCTCCCCGCACCAATACAAGATCAACTTATTTAAAAATCGTCCGTAACTAAAGACAAATAACAAAAATCAATGAATTGCAACTTAAATAACCAATCTATGAAATCCAAAGTTTTAGCACACATATAAATAATGACTTGGTTGAAGCTCACTTAATACCACACTCCACAGGGCAGCAGTAAAGCTGTCCTGCCATCGGGAACAGGCTGCCTCATAACAGCACAACACAACTGTAAAATTTTGGATATTGCCTTCTTCCTAATGTTCAGAATTGACCACACATATTTACGCACAAATTAATAAGGTTTACAGACCAATTTTAGGTTTTATTCACCAAATTACACACAAATACATGAGGTTTTACACAATAAAATTCACCAGAGTGTATCTACAATTTACATCTATTTAAATAAAATGTAACTGCGTTTGTGTCGGAATCAAGGATCTCGGAAATTGCTCGACCGATTGTTTTCAAACTTTCACCAAAACGTTCCGTTCCACCTCCCCTTCCCCTCACTATCCCCTTTCCCCCTCCCCTTCCCTTCCCCTCTCTTCGCCTTCCCTTCCCACCCCTCTCTTCCCAACCCTACTCCTCTCCTCCCTTCTCTCCCCCCTCGACCTCCTCCCGTCCCACCACCACCTCCATTCCCCCTCCCCCTACCCTCCTCCACTTCCCAGTCCCATCCCCCTCCCCTTCCTCCCTCTGTCCCTTCCTCTGCCTCCCTCCCTCCTCCATCCCATCCCTCCGCTCTTTCCCCTCCCTTTTCGTCCCTCTCCCTCCCCCTACTTTGCTCCCTCACACCGTCCCTTTCTGACAGCGACGCGGATAGCGCCCAAAAAACGCATACGCAACACGGCCGCTGTGGAATGTACTGAATATGCGCTATATGAAGACGTGCGGAACGACCATTTGAAACGCGACCGAATTGAAAGGCATATCGGCGGGCGGATCTGTTGAATTTGAACTCGAAATTGGTCGAATCGAATGCAAAGTTGCTGTTTTTTCTAAAATATTGCGCTTTTTCTAAAAAAAGCATTATGCAAACCCACTTGTATTCTAACGGAACGTTTTGCGGAAATTTTCAAAACAATCGGTTAAGCCTTTCCGAGATCCTTCATTTGGACAAAACTCAGTTACATTTTTATTTATATAGATTATAGATATATAAAAACTAGTGCAAATATGCACATTAATAGAAATTTGCATTTAAGTCATAATTATGAGCAAAACAAGATCAGGTGCTTTAACCAACCGTGAGCAGATTGTAGTTAAGATGCCATCATCTAAATGCAGGCATGAATACAAATCCAGGTTCTTCAGTTTCTTCATCGTCGTCTTCTCGAAAAACCTTCGAAGAGCAGAACTCGTGAATGAAAAGCTTTCCCGAAGTATAAGCACTTCAAGGTTTGAAAACTTCTACAAAATGTCAAACAAATCCATTTATATACGTGGCTGAAAGAAATTTCTCAGAAGAATAACCATGTGCAGAGTAAACATGCCTTTTACAATCCCCTATAGCGACACCTCACAAACATCATCCGATTTGGTGACAGACAATTTGGCTGAGGTGCAACATGACCACAGTATTTATTTATTTCCTGTATCTGCTATAGCGCCCCTTCAAGCAGCCACTCAGAGGCACTCCCAAATACAGCACGGACACTGCGCACGAGCAATGCGAGTGAACGGCTTGCTCAAGGTCCCTACACAGCGGCTTGAGGTGGATTCGAACCCTGAACCCTCAGGCTCCAAACTCACCACTGCACAGTAACATCACCGCACCACAGCAATAGGATGCCTTTTAAAATGACACCTGTTTTGCATTATAAAATACCATAATATCAGCAGATCTTAAGCTATTGACAGGGATTGTTAGGTCGTGAGACTGAAGAATTTCATTCCTTATAATTATAACAAAGTGGATGAGTCAACAACCTGTAATGCAGAGATCATGGTTTCAAATCTCCCTGATTCCATCTAATTTGGGAACTTGTGTAGTGCAGGTAATGAAATGAATGCATTAATCAACAGATGCCTCTAAATAAAACCATTTCCTGCTAGCACAATCCCTGAACATAGATGTCGGCTTGTCCACATGGAATGAGCTCCCGGTTGTGTTACGCTTACTACCTCGGAATAATTTGCCCTGCTTTCTAACAGTTGCTCAAGTCCTATCTTTTTTAGCCATGGCTGGGCTGGGAGTGCCTCTGAGTAGGAAATTTTCAAAATGAATGAATGAAGATAGTTAAGATTGAAGTTGTTCTAAGACCTAAAGATAGACGTTTTAACCCAAACGACATTATAAAAAACAGCGAGTGCACAAAAACTGTCTGCAAGCGTTATGGCCAACAAAGTCTGGAAACTCAGTACTTTTCTGAAGCCAACATTCATTAATATAAAATATTTATTATTACCAACATTTTTAATGTACTCAAACAGAAATGCAAATATGAGGCACAGTTAGTCAGACGTGATGTGATGCGTAGTTACATTTTAAATGTTTGAAAGCCAATAAGAAACTGTGAATTTTGAGACTTTCCGAAAAAGACGAGACAGAATTCAAGCATAGAACAGACGTACACAAGTATTTTTAAATCTGTTACCAGTTAGCCATAGTTACAATTATGCTATCCAGGAAGCTGTCATCAAGCTTATAGGTGTACGATATGCTTAAAGTTTCCAGGTCTGAGCATCGTGAGAGACATCTCAAGTCAGACATTCCTTCACCATTCAAATACAGATGTCGCAGATGCTGGAAATGCATCTCAACTAAGCCTTCGATAGATCTGAAGTAACAAAAATAATGAACCATAATATCGAAAATCAAAATCAACTGCACAACACTTATGGATACGTGAATAATATGTCAACTGCACTGTGAATAAAAATTATATTCTTTGGGCTCTGCATGGGTTGTACAGGAACCAACAGATTCATTGTTTACTAATCTAGTCATACGGGTTCTGCTTAATGATCAAATCATGCAACTTCTTAACATCTGAACACCAAAAACTTCTCACACCACACAAAATCAACGAAAAATATGACTTTTGTGAGAGCACCTACAGATGTTTATCATTTTATTTATAACTATCTCTGGGCTGGAGCAACCAATCAGAATATCATGTTTTAGCATTATTTCCTTCTGCTATCGCTTACTATGCTAATAATTCTTAGGTGACCCTATCTGGTGGGACCATTGTTGCTTCTGGATCTCTTTTGCTGCTAATGACGGAAAACACTTAAACTACTATCGTGTTATCTTGATACAAAGTCTCAAATCAAACACAAGAAATAGCTTAACCAAGTTCTATTAAGCACATTGAATGTGTCTGCTGAAGTTAGGAACTTTAGGTATTCAAGACACAAAAGAGAAGTATTGCACAGTAGTGCTATTGATGTTCTTAGATCACAATCAACACGATAAAATATATCAAAACTTATGCATACACAAAATGCAAAAATGTTCATTTAACTTTAGTCACATACTTTTCACTGATGCTATGATATGAAATGTCATCAATGTTCAACAAATTGAGGCACTTAATCTCTTTGGCTAACTGTATCAGACCAGCATCAGTTATATCTTGACAGTTGCAGATATTGAGAGCCTTCAGCTTGTCCAGGCGACAAATATCTTCAATGCAACTGTCATTAACCATACGACATCCTTCAATGTTAAGATGCCGCAAGCCAGGAACTTTCCGAAGCACGTACTTCACACAGTCTGCATCAAGCAACTCAAAAAATGTCAGGTGAAGCTCCCTCAAGCACGGCATCTCATTCTCAAAGATGCTACGGACATCGATCGAAAATCGGAGGCCACGATTGGGACTCAGTACAAGATGCTTAAGCATGCGTGTTCTACCGAGCAGTTGTCTTAAAAGGTCTGGTTTCACCGTCTTCCTGAATTTCAGTACCAGTTTCTGCCAGTGAACTGGATCGTACGCAAAGTCACGCCATCTCCTGCAAACGGGAGCAATGTTTCTGCAAAGCTGATAGTGTGAGAAATATGAGAAAATCTTCTGCAGCAGCTCGGGAGGAAGGTAGTCAAAGAACCACAAGGCATGATCTTCACTGACATTGCAAGTTTCTTTGCATGCACCAACCGATTCAGAATCAGAGCTATCACCTTGAGAATGAAGTTCTATCATAGACATAGTTTCTGAGCCGTCTTTTGTGTTCGGTATGAATCATATTTTGCGTGAATGACATTCACGCAACTGAAAACAGATAACAACGATTCAAATTTTAATAAATTATTATAATAAAACAAAGGGCAAGGTTGAGAAGTGGTGGAGAAGGAAAGTATTGGAACAGATAACCAACCATCTGAGCTAAAATAAAAAAATTCAATGCATGACTAAAGCAGATGGGAATTTTTTCAGAACTCCCATAAAGTCCTCACCCAGTTTTCTCACTATTATCTTCCAACTATTCATTGGTTTCGATTAAAGATTTCTCACATAACTCGTATAACTCCATCAATAACTACATAAAAAATGTTGTATCTTTTAACATCCACACTGATGCTACGAACACACCTACCGGTAAATGAACCAGCAAGTTAGTCTCATTGACACAGAGTGGGCATCGTGAAAAAACTAATTCTGTTAGACTTCGTGCAACTTCCTTCACTCAAACACTTCTTAATCTATGCCAAACTTTGCCATGGACTGGTGAAAAAATTCTGCAAATCCACCGCTAATTCTGGACGTCAATCATAGCATTAATCTTCGGATTAGTTATAGTAAGCGGGTCAGCTTAGGCATCTTGAGGGTCAGTTAGGGTCAGGTTCTGTTCTCAGCCATCCTCGATCCGAGGGTTGGCCGCATCATGTACAATGTTCCTCCAACGCTTCCTGTCCTCCGTCAATCTTATCATTTCTCCCAGTGTCAATCCAGTCCATTCCTTTGTTGCCCAGCCAGTTTGTTCTTGGTCTTCCTTTTTTCCGGTCTCCTGGCATTGTGCCCTGCATTATGTCTTTCTCAATGCATGTTCCCTCTCTTCTCATGATGTGTCCAAAATAAATCATTTTTCTTTCTTCTACTGTCTTCAGCAGATTCCTCTCCACTCCTGCCGCCTCCAACACCCATTCATTTGTCCGTTTTTCCGTCCATGATATTTTCATTATCAATCTCAGACACTTCATCTCGAACGCTTCTATTCTTCTCTCTTCCTCCTTCCTCAGTGTCCAACTCTCACAACCGTATAGGGCCATTGGCCATACCAGTGTCCTACATAGCTTTATCTTCGTTGCATTTGTTAGGTCTGCAGCCCAGTTACTGGACTATATAAATAAGGATTACTTATTTAAATGTTGTTGTAAAAGTTGGCTTTTTCTCGCGTTAAGACTATTTATTCACTCACTTTGGAGCGCAATTAGATGACTTGAACAGTTTAGCTTAGCTAAACTGTTACTCATCAGTGAAGCTAAACTGTTGAGTGAAATGGTGCAGGCATAGTTATAGTAAGCGGGTCCCTATCGTATCGTAATCTCAAAATATCTAAAGCGCCACTAGAAAGCCAAGCGCGGGGCACCAGCTTATTCACGAGCGCTGCGTTGAGTCAGAAGGGTTGTCCTAGAGAGTAGTCCGTGGTGGTCCGGGTCGAGTTACCATAGGATCAGAGGGGCGGAACAGCTATTAAGGCGGGTGTCGTCTGGGCTGGTTATGTTAATGAATGACTACCCTAACCCTAACCGACCCTCACGATGCCTAACCTGACCATGAACGACCCTCACGATGCCTAACCTGACCCTAACCAACACATAGGGACCCGCTTACTATAACTAAGCCTAGACATTTCGGCAAAACTCCGAACGGCGGTCCCAAATTAAAATATATAGCCTATATCGTCAAATGTTGTAATTGTCACACAACAACTTGATATACTTTCCGAAAACATCCGACTTGTGGCTAAAGCGCCACTGGAAAGCAGACAAGTAACTTGAGAAAAGACCAGGACTTGTTCCACTTCGGTAACGCAACTTGCGCTTGGCATGCATAAAAATCCCTCAATAGTCTGTGTGCGGATGTCCGGGTCAATTTAATAAATCCCGAATCCATTTCTTCAGCATTTTTTCGTCAATCCAGCTTCTATTTCTTATATACAAAGTGGTCATTGTGACTGACGTCTCGGTAAATCGTAAACAGTATGGCCGCCGTAGATGCGTGCATAACAGAGCGGCCCGACATACGGCCCAATATTTCCGCGAAACTTAAAGCACGCTTCAATTTCATCAGAATGACTGCACTAACCCTAAAACTAACCCTAACCGACCCTCACGACGCCTAACCTGAGCCCTAACCGACCCTCACGCTTTGCGTGTTGGGATGCATGTTGCGATATCGTCCATAGGCGGCAGTCTAATTTTATTGCATTCGTTGGCGGCCATACTGTTTACGATTTACCGAGACGTCAGTTTCATCCAGCTTCAACTTCAGTGGTGTGCGCAGTATGGAAATAGCATGGAAAAACAGCAATTTTAATTTGGGACCGCCGTTCGGAGTTTTGCCGACATTTCCATCGAGGACTTTCTATTAACTAAATGCCTGAATTTTTTAAACTAGGTAAGAAATTTTCCGCTACCCTGATTATCGCTCAAAGTACCATCATTGTGCATAAAACATTTATGTACTGCGGTTGCCTAGGTGTAGCCAAAGATTTTAACATCTTTGGGTGTAGCGGGATCATTCAATTTCTGGGTAACCCTTTCTCATGGATCTCCTCCTTACTTACTTGCCAGGAAACAATAGCTTCTTATTTTTATATACTATACTATACTATACTATACTATACTATTTTTGGACTTATAAAGCGCCTCTCAAAGTAGGTCTACAGTGCGGGGAAAAAGTTTTAAGGAAATTGCGCAGAAACAGTAGATTAGGTCTAAGTTTATAGGATACCTTGAACAATCCTTACCACCGTTACTATAAATGGGTCACTTGGTGGAATTAACGATCCAAAGCGTAATAATAATAATATAAAAATAATAAGGTCGATCTAGGTTGCGTTTGGCGCGCATGCGTATTCAATGGCAGGAAGTGGCGGTCGCTTGTTGTGTTGATGTTTTGAAAAGGTTTTATTTCGCCGATTTACGAATTCATCAAAACGATGTCAAAATACAAGTCTAAAGGTAAATAAAGTTTCATGAACAGTTTTAAATCAAACGCCAGCTCCATAATCTTGGCTAATTGATGAAAACAGCTTATTCTGAAACACGATGCCTTTTAGAGAATTTTCTAACGCATATGGGCGTAATTGCAGTATCGAGGACCGAAGCATTATGCAGTATCTTTGGACAGTATCTAATTAAACACTAACCGTTACCAACACGATAATCCCGAAGACTGCATGCCCGTGCTCCAAACAATATGGTTGGCAACGATTGCAATAAAAATAGAGCGCAGCCACCTATCGACTACATCCCAACATGCAAAGCGATCAGTCAGTAAGCAACGGGCTCCTTGTTGAGCGAGTCTTTGATGTGGTCATTGATTTTATTTGTTTTGCCTTTGTTGATTTTTTCTTTATTGATTTTACCTTAGGGGATGATGCGCCTGAAGTCTTCTCTGCACGAAGCAAATTAGATGGTGTGCTTCAGACGCTGGTTGACCAGAAGGATGAAGGGTTGGCCGACTTAAAGCAACTTATCAACTCAGATAAAGAATTATACATGATTTCTGACAATTTACGCCTTTTCAAAACCGTTCTTGTGTTGCGCATCCGCTTAATGCAGACTGCAATCTTAGATAGGATATACATTATTTCAGTTCTAATTTAAAAAAAACTCAATTACATTGTAATGTAGACTTGTTATAATGTGGGCTATTATTGTATGGCTGAGGATTTGTTTATGGCAGCACAATTATTAATAAGGTTCAGGTTTTGTTGCTGGGGCAATGAACTGCCTCTGAACAGCTGATACTTAATAGATGTACATGCACGCTACTCGTAGCACCTGGACTTTCCAAATTTGGGACAGTTTAACACATGTGTTCTTGGCAGCCAGATTGTTAAGAGGTGATATTAATAGGTTCTGTTACAATAATAAATGATTGATTTCATATATTTTATTACAAATAATTTTTCGTTTTTAGACTGTTGGGTCCAGACAAAGATCTCTTTGGTAAACAGGATACTGACCAGGAGTTTATTGAGTGAGGATAATATATATTGTCTATATATTCTCGTAAAAATGCTTTATTTGAAGCGATTTGATTCTGTAAACGTTTGACAAAAATATATGATGACAGGACCATATAACAAATGCTATGATGAACATTCAAGTACTACTGTTGGTGATGGTTTATGTCCCATTGTCCATGATGAATTATATTCTTTCTATCACAAAATCTCTGTTGTTTGTTTTCTTCAGAAGCTCTTTTTGCAATTCATTTGAATGCTATCTGGAGCATTTTAGATTTATCGTCATTTTGAGTGATTTTTCAAAAAAGTATAGTCTTCCGCTAAACATTTAGAATTTAGACTTCAGTTAAAGCTCATGGAGCATTCTCATCTCTTTCATTTACATCTGTTATGTTGCCACGTGTCATCTTCCTTTGGCTGAAGAAATTATATTTATTCTTCAGAAATAAGGGGAAAAATTCTGATTTAACGCAATTAATTATTTCAGTAATTCACCTCAGAGCTCACCGTCCAAAAAATCACCTCGAATCGGAAAGGTTCATCGCAAACGAAAAATTGACCGAGATGATAAGAGCCAATCAGAGACTGGTCAAATTCAACGTAAGTCGTTCATTATCGTTATTTATGGAACTACTACAATACTTAGTGCCAAATGACTGTTAAGCACATAGCCATAGGTAGAGATGATTGCGACTGTTGAGTGACTAACCTAATCTATTTAATCTGAAATTTTTACCTATACAATTGATGTCATGATAACATTACTGTTGTAAACATTGGTGATGATGATGATGATGGTGAGGGTGACGATGATGACGACAACAATGATGATGACAGTGACCAAGCAGCAATGACGTGGAGATGATGTTGATTATTTCATCTGAGCAATGTGTTCCCGTTGTTTTAATTTACGTTTTTCTTTTCTAGACATGTACATCATGAAACTGTTTGATCGCAGCATCAATCTGGCGCAGTTCAGCGAAGACACTCCGCTCTATCCAATCTGCAGGGCTTGGATTAGAAACCAGCCAAATAATCTCGGTCTGAATTCACAGAATAGCAGCCAGGCACCTGAGCCAGAAGCAGAGGTGCGCACAATATGTATTCGTAACACGTGTTGTGTATCTGTATTAGGTTATACCTGTGTGTTGAACTGTTGATACTTGCATTGCGTGTAGAACCTTTTCTAGGATATCAACTTATTGAACCTATTGTGGACAGAAGATGTATTTGTATGCATATATAATAATGTACTTTAATGGTGCTCTGAAAAGTACAAATATGTTCAGTTAATTGTGTTTTAAAGGGTTCATGTAACGAAATTGGGACCTTGTGAAACATGGTATTAAAATATGTCTCGATTTGGATAGCCATGAATAATGTTGGGCTGCTTTTGCTTTTTTGTAGACTCTTTAAAGTTCTAGGCTTTACATTGTGTTTTTTTGCATTTTTCCTAATAAATTTGTTTGCATTTCGGTTTAGAGAGAGGCAGGACATGTCTACGAGTTGCCAAGGCCAACCGACGTTGTTGTGAAAACAGAAAGCGGCCAGATCTTAGATCTACGAATTCCGTCTCCTCTGCCACAACCAAACGAAAAGCTCGACTCGTTTACAGTAAGTATCTCTGAGCCACCCACGACGACCTCAATAACTGGATTGTGAAAGCTATGCGCATCATCAGAACTTTAGAAAGGCTAGATGAGTTTAACCCTTTAATGCCAAGATGGTAGTAAATTGTATGGGAAATCCTATACCCTCTGGCATTAAAGGGTTAATGACGAGAGCGTACTAAAAGTGACTGAGGAGCTGATGACGCTTGTCGTTAAAGTATTAAATTCAGAATGCCATTTGGGTGTCTTGACTCAGCTGTTAGCTCGGATCAGGTTTTTTCTAGTCGTGTGTTATACTTTGTGACATACCTAAAAGACAGTATACATTTCCTGTTGATGTATATTTGATGGCAGTACTGCAGTAGTGATAAAAATGGTGGTTCATGCGTAATGCTTTCAAGACTTCTAGAAGGCTGTGACTGTAAGGTTAGATGGTTGGCAGTTGAAAATCAGTTTTTTTTGTTTAGTGTCTTTGAGCGAGCTTCCTATTAATTGCCTGTGAAGACGAACAGAACGGTCTTTTCAGTTGCCGGTCAGATGATCTGGGGGGGGGTTGCCTTGGTCGTGTGCTTGCTTCCCATGGTCCAATATGGCGCATTCTATTTATGGAAACTCAAAACTGTACTTTTTAGTCATGCTGGGGTCTGGAGCACCTCTGAGTAATAGCCTTTAATGTTATAAATCAGTGGTTCCCAAACTTTAGTAGGCCGCGGACCGGCAATAATTTTTGGTGAAGCTCACGGACCGCTAACTTAGGCCTTAATGGCGATGATCAACATTAATAAGCTCGGAACTCACTGCAGTCATCTAAGTAGTAAATTTAGAATAAATTTCAATTGTTTGAATTCGCTATCTGGCAAGTTATAATAAGGCGTGTCTATTTCTTTCAATTTTTTAAACATTAAGATAGAAATTTGAACAACTTTTGGACAACAATTCGAATAATTTCACAATTTCAAACAAAAATAAATAAAATTACAGTTTATTATTTTTATTTTTAGCTCTTCTCCGCGGACCGGCGATCATACCTCCGCGGACCGGTGCCGCTCCGCGGACCACCACTTTGGGAACCACTGTTATAAATAACCAATGAGTTTGAATTCAAAAGCACTGCACAAAAATGTCTTCCTTTAGATTTTACGACCTTGCTTCTGATTACATTGTCGCAATGTATTAAATGTATTCTAAGTAAGAATAATTCTATTGCTCTTTTCGTATTCGTTGCGGTTACTATTGCAGAAGTGGGTACATTCCAAATTTATGCCAATGTGATTCTCTGATCACAATATGTAAAAACTTCTGCAGTGGACATTAGTTGTCATACAATCCCATGATTGTTGGTAACATTGTTTCAACGCTAGATGCTAATTAGCTTAGAACTGGCAAGTTATGATTACATATCTCTATGTTGTGATGGTGGCGTATTATGTGTTTGTTTACAGGATCAGACGAGCAGTCCAGCTCCAGAGACGCTCCTCTTGAATCATATGGTTCGATGGAAGCAAGTTCGCCAGAAGTAGGCATAACTACTCATTATTGTGCTGTACTGTTCTTAAGTCCTGGGCACGACGTTAAACTGCATCCATCCTCTGCCACAGGGAACCAACAACGTCCTTGTGCCGGTCCTAAGCCCGGACAAAAGGAGGAAGGTTTGCCAGATGGGTGGCGATACGCTGGCAGTGAAAAAACAAGACGATTGTAATCCGCCAAAACCACGACACAAGTGACATAGCTACCCAGATGCTTCAAGGTGTCATGATGTGAAGCAGACATGCACAGGTCGGTCAGGACAGACCGATGGAGAGAGTCGGGGGAGAGAGCGTGGGACACAACGGGCATTGACCCATGTTGTCCTTCATGCCTCTTTTCACGATTCTCTTCAATCAGACAAGGTGGTCTAGATGCTCCAAGATGTTAATGGTATGGAGCAGACCTGCTGACCGGACCGGTTGAAGCTGGGCAACATGTCGCGAGACAGACTCAGACAGAGAGTGGCATCGGACTCTTACGGGCATTGAGCCCTATGATATTGATGATGATGATGACTGTTCTAATATATTGTGCTGATCTAATCTATTGTGCTGTACTGATCTAATTTATTGTGGTGTACTGATCTAATCTATTGTGGTGTGCTGATCTAATCTATTGTGCTGTACTGATCTAATCTATTGTGGTGTGCTGATCTAATCTATTGTACTGTGCTGATCTAATCAAGTGCTGTTACTATAACACAGTCGGTCAATCACTAGTTTCTCCTAGCGAAACTGTAGTCCGCAGTCATCTGTTAGAGAAGCATGTTTAGAATTCAATATGTTGTGCACACCGGATGGGATTTTTTGGATCTTGCTTACCTCTGTCTTGCCTGGTTTCACCTTCTATTAATTATCTTTGCTTGAAATATATTTAGATCAAAGCTTGTTTAAGTTAAAGTTTGTAACTGAGGTATTACAAACATTAAAAACAGTTGTATTTGGAATTCTGTTTAAGTGAAGCATATTAATTAAGGTTAGTGCGTGGGCTTTTTAAAAGCATTATATTTATTACTAAGTATACTCAAAATTGATCTATGCTAAGAAGAAATTTATTTTTAACCACGCTTTTGCATCTAATAATGTATATGCAACTTCTTATTCTTGACAATTTTATTTTAGCTGTATAAATATCGTTTTCCTGTAGAAAGTTGTATTTTGAAATGTTACAGGTGGAAGATGGCCGCTAGGTCCAACGAGGTGCGTTACAGCTCGAGCCTCAACATTCTTCGAGAAATGTACGAGAAACAGTGTCGTGATCAGTAGATGTGCAAAGGCTATTTAAAAACTGTCATGCTTATTTCCCTTGGATTGTACAATGAATCTATGTAGAAGTTTGTGCTGCAAAAAGTCGAAATCTGGAGAAATGTCTGCTTAGAATTTGTCGTGGTATTTGAACAGTACTTTCATTGTTGGAATTTAGATCCTATTGTAGGACATGTATTGCAAGGTGGGAGTGGTAGCTGACTGGAAATCGTTGCTTTGCGATGCCACACGATTATGATGATGGTTACTGTATTGCATTACGGTTGATCCATGTTTGTTGGCAGTGAGAATAAAGTATTTAAGTGCACAATAAAACAGATAATGATTATTTGTTGGACGTTATCCTGCGTTGGTTTGTTGCACTTTGTGTGAATGTATGTCTAGTGAGTAGTTGGCATGTGAAGGTGCATATAATGTAGACCGGTGGGATGTGCTTGCAATAGCTTGGGGAGACCCTATTAGTATGGCCAGGCTAGTAGGCTATCACATGACCAGGTGGCCCAAAAGGTTGATTACAACAATCACATAACTCTCAATGGCGACAACTAAGACGAATCTGTGAGCATGCTTTGGATCAACATTTATACTGGCTTCATGCCACAGTAGATAAGACCGGTAAGGTTGCTTTGCACGTTCTTATAGGTCAGCTTGGTCTGTTACATATGATTACCTGATAATTTTATTACCTGACTTTTTTTCTGTAGTGCCAATTGTCAAATTTTAGCAGCCATGGTGGATAAATGTGTACGATACTACAGAAGTTGATGTAGATTGTGTAATTACATAAATTTATAAAAATTAATAAAATGAATGGAAACATAATATACAATTTTATTATGCACCATAATATAAAATGCAGTATAAAATGTGTACAGCTGTATAAATCTCTTTTAATTTTCACTTGATTAATAAACGTTCACAGTATGTTGCACACAACAGTCAGAACAGATTCATGTTCTCAATAAGTTAAAAGTTTCTTGTAGTCTAGTTAATATCACATATTTTTATACGTTTAGTTATCATTTTCAAACACTTCATAGTACTGTATGTGGTGTAGAGGTCCCATCAGTTTTGACAGCATGAATTGTGTCTTGACCTTAAGATTTGTTGCATAAACGACCGATTAAGATAGATCAGGTAAGACAGAAGTTAGACTATGTAAATTATGTATACAATGTATATACCGTACCTATAATCCTATATATATTTTTATAAACGTATACTGTATACATGTCAATGTATGTATGTGTATGTTTAATAATTATGTACACCTGCATGTGTGTGGGTATCTGGATTTTCATAGAGCATCTTTGCAGGGCAAGTGAAAGTCATTGATTAGTCATTAAGCTGGCAGAGAAGTGCCACTCCTCGATTAATCCAGTGACTGCAGGGTTTATTCGTTGGCAGGTGAATGTCGAGGACATAGTTGGTCGAGTGTCCAGTGGTCGATAGTACTCCACGTCTTGCGCCAGTCTTGTACACTAGATAAATAAAAAATTAAAGGTATACATACAACTAAACAATAATTGGTCATTGTAGATGCTGGTAATTATTATGGGAGTCACTTTTATTCGATAATTTTTGGTGGGTAAGCCAAGAAGAACATTTAACAATTATTGCATGCACACCGGTTTAAATGTTATTGGTGATGGGTTGCTTGGCATTATTGATGAATGCCTAGCATGCTAGCACAATAACATGTCATAATAATAAGCCCCAAACCGCTTGCTATTATTATTATTATTAATTATTGTTATTAAAAAGACTTTTTATACAGCGCCCAATCAAGGTAATCTACTCAGAAGAACTGACGGTCCAATCGTGGCTAAGTAAGACAGTTTTCAAGTTTGTAAGGTACATAGTGGTGTGACCTTTAGGTTCGAGGCAGAATCAGAGCTCTGCGCCGGCCGCGCCGCCGCCGCCGACAATTCGTGGGCGCCGCCGCCGCCGAATTTTTTGGGTCGGCGTCGCCGCCGCCGAAAATTTATCGGCGCGCCGCCGATGCCGCGTTGATTCGTCTATTTCTTTTTGTAGAATTTTTCAACTGCTGCATGATTTGGCTAAAAACATTGTTGCGTCAGTGCGAAGTAGATTCTTTTTCTTGTGTACTTCAATTTTTCCTGGCGATTTTGCGTCAATGCTAGGAAACCTATGATGCTACCTCCTCGTTTTGACTTTGGAACAATGCACTTAATGTTTAAGCTTTGGTTCATCTTGTGATTTGATTTGACTTACGACAGCAACAATGGTAAAGAGAACTCTATGTATGTATGTATGTATGTATGTATGTATGTATGTGTGTGTACGTACGTACGTACGTACGTACGTATGTATGTATGTATGTATGCTTCTTCTCCCCCACGAGTCGATTCGCTCCTTCCTGCACTTAATTATCTTCTGTTCTCTTTCCAGTGCTTATATAATTGATTCTATTTATGTTTTCTCATCTTCTTGCATCTGCTAATGTAAAAGTGCTTATGATCAGTAACTGTATGTGTGTATACTAGGGTGACCATACGTCCCGGTTTTCCGGGACATGTCCCGGTTTTTTGTGGTGCGTCCCGGTGTCCCGACAACTTAGGCAAAAGGGCAAAATTGTCCCGGTTTTTGACAAGAAGGAAAATAAATTGTAAACTTGGATATTGGAAACGTCAGTTCTTTGTAAATGACAGAACAAAATATAGTCTGTTACCCAAAACGAAGTAAAAGCGAAAGAGAAGTTGTCGATTCATATGGAATAACTATTAGGCCCTAGGTAGTTAGTAGTGAGTTTAGTTAACAGTTTACAAGAATTATCAAAGTTTAACGAGAAAGCTTTCAGAAAAACCTGCAATATTTCAGTGGCGTCGCCAGACATCGATTTCAATAGGTAGGCGTAATGATTAATGAGAGTTATTCAGCGGGTTGACGGAATTAATTGTCGACCTAAAAATTTACGAATAACTCCAGGTTATAAGGAAGATCAAGGGTAAAATGAGCAGGGCAAATGACCTGCCACTAGGCCTACCCATGGCCGCCGAACAATATTTGTGAATGAGTAAAGTGCGGGAAAATTCCGGAGAGCAGACCAGCAGAAACGTCATAGAAAATTAAGGGTTGTAGCCTACTGTATTGTATGCCTAACAACTGTGTATATTATATTTACTATTTATTTTCATATTTACAAAATGGGTCCCTTTTTTATCCGGATACAGTGTAGATTGTTAGTTTTCCGAAAAAGTGTCCCGGTTTTTGATGGCCAGAAAATGGTCACCCTAGTGTATACTGAATCGATTCAATAAATTTTGATTTGATTTGATTTGATTATGCATGAGTGTATATATGTATGCGTACTTGTGTGCATCGATCAATCAATCTGCGTGTGTACAGCCATACAAATTCAGCACATCGCGTCAAGAAAATAGGCTTCATTCGGCAGATCAACAAAATCAAGTGTAAAGAAGACATTAAAAATCCAAAAGTATTTTTGGAGGATCATAAGGCAGGCCAAGAGTAGAGTAGGCAGGTAGCACCGCCACTGCGCAAACAGTTCTTTAACTTTTATTAGTCGGTCATGTAAGCTGGAGGCCTGAATTTGAAAACGTTGTCAAGTTGTTTTTAATCCAGTCTTTGCATAATTTTCTATATGAACGTCTGTTCTGAGAATAATTGTTTCTCACGGACATTGATTAAAGACCACATAACTGCCCAAATAATGGCTGAATACGCAAAACAATTTGTATTATAGGTTGCTTGTGTAACAACTTTTGAAATAAGTATGCGAAACTTGAACAATAATCCCACGACGCCGCGCCGCCGACGCCTAAATTTTGAGGGCGCCGCCGCCGATTTTTTTGGGTCGGCGCGCCACCGCCGCCGACCAAAAATGACCGGCGCGCCGCCGCCGACACTCTCAAGTCGGCGCATGGCTCTAGGCAGAATGCAAGGAAGACCATTCCAGGTCCTAGCAAGTCTAATGAACTAGCATTAAGACATTCTGCAGCAGACCACAGTATAATATCCTACAATCAAGAGCATATCGACCATGAAGTAATTTGTGTAGAAAGTTCC
Source organism: Lumbricus rubellus (assembly GCA_945859605.1). Classification (NCBI taxonomy): domain Eukaryota; kingdom Metazoa; phylum Annelida; class Clitellata; order Crassiclitellata; family Lumbricidae; genus Lumbricus; species Lumbricus rubellus. The sequence continues at coordinate 19,759,798 of OX243818.1, forward strand.
ACAATCCACAGTAATAAGTTGAGATGCATATATATTATACCATACCTGGACAAAAATAAGCTTTGCTTTCACTTGTTTTTGATCGTTCTGTTGGCTTCAACCAAATCTGATAACTCTGAGTCAAGGATGCATTTAATCAAAGAAGAATTTAAGATTTGTCAAGTGTCAGTTTTGTCTTTTATATGCTACTGCTGCTAGCAGCATAAAGTATTGCCCTAAAAAATTATGCTATCATATTTGAATGGAGCTACTGAAGTCTTCATATTAAATTCTTTCACTCACTATTAAAGTAAAAGAGTTGAATACACAAGTTTTCAATACCACTGCCACACAATTGTTTTCTCTTGAACCCCCTTGTGCATAATTTTATTATATTTTAATGTGCTAGCTAGCCTAGCTTTATCTTGAACCGTGAAAATTACAGTACAATACAACTGGCAAACAAAGATCCATTGTAACGGCATGGCTGTGTTACGGCGCCATAGAAATCTTCATTATTATTATAACCTTCTAGACGGAAATCTCTGGAATGGCCTTCTGTGTACTCGTCATTTATTTGTGTGTACACATATTGTGCTGGGAAATTGAGCTGCAAATTTGATTCATAACTTCTCCATTTATCGCGGTGTATGAAAGGCGTATGTTTGTTTATAACATGGTTTAGATAGTGGCTTTGACCTAAAATAATTTTATTATCGCTTACCTAATGCTGTGCAGTTTTGATCCTGCGCAGTGAGATTGATTGCAATTGCAAAGCAACGCCGACTCTCGCTTGCAACAATCGTACGGCGTAGCCTACAACCGTACACTGTTGATGACCAAAGGCATTCGTGGCTAATCCTCGAAATGACATAATTATTTTAAAATTTAGGGTGACACTAATCGTGCGAGTTTTTTTTTGCGTCACTCCATTATTACTATTATTACAATGCAATCCTGCAGCGCTGTCAATGTGCTATTGCACGGTGCACCGCTGTTCGTGTAACGGTACGCATGGTTGGTTGGTTTGCTAACCCCGAAGGATTCAATTAGGCGCTACGACAGACCAACTTCTGTTGCAAGGCATCCTCTGGTAAACTACTATATTTAATGTTTAAATGTGGACGAAGATAGAGTGGCAAAAGACAGGTTTGCATACCCACACATAATTATAAGCTATGCAATTTGTAAATTGGGGGTTTTGATTATAATCGCATATGTGCAAAACAGATGGTGATGATGACCGAAACAGAAAAATACATGCATTATTGGTTGTTCGAATTTTGCAGGCACCTGCAAAAGAATACAGATGTCGGCCCACAGGAATTCGATCAAGTCTAAAATTACATTATGCCAAGAATGGTTAGACACGCTAGACAGAGACGAGTTTTTACGGTTGTTCGTAAATCTGAAGCCACGAGGGGCCCACGGCAACTTTAAGTCACAAGTCTGGAACTATTTCGGAGCGCTGTGTCAACGCAATGTTGCTAAAAAGAACGAATCTGCGTCAGACTTTGTTGTTCTGGATGATAATTTTAATTACTGCCGTCTCTGCCTTGCAAAACAGCAGCACATACTGAGGCTAGAGGAGCAAGACTGGAAACGCACGCAAAGCCTACCTGTAATAAAAGGCCTCGCAAACAACATTAAATGCTATCGAACAAATACAGCCACAGGGGCATTATCAGATCATCTACTCCATGATCATGGATTGGAGGTACAAATATCTAACATGAAATGTACACACTGAAACTCTTTGTATGCCATTTCCAGTGCTGCATTATTATGTTAGAAATTGTATGAACTGTTATAAAGCTAATTAAATGCAGAATTATGTGTATAATTATTATTATATTCATATATGGTACATCAGAATTTGAGGTCATAGATACTGTTATAATTGGTTACATATATATCCTCGAACAATATATATATATATATATATGTCATATTTAATTTGAAATTTTCTATAACTTATCAAAGCCCTCACGACAGCTGTGAATGGGTGCAACATCATTCTGGTCTTTGTGCAGGTGACCAACCATCCAAAATAAGTATATTAAAAATTGTTACTATTTTACAACAATCCAATCAATATCAGTTTTAAATGTTCAAATTGAAATAATATACAGGAAACTTACGTGTACGAGTTTTGTCTGGAATTTGTTAATTACTTTTTCAGTATTCGAAGAAGCATGGTAGTGAGATGCTAGTAGCAAACGCAACCCCGAGTGAAAACAGTCATAAACATTTAAAGTCGGGCAACGTCCCAATAAACCAAGATATTCTGCTGTTACAAGAAGTCTTGGCACATAAGCCTTTTTCGTCAAATCCAGTAGACATCAACAAAGTATGGGAGAAAATTGCCAGGTCAGTGAGTGCAACGGATGAGGATTTCACGTTAGATGGCGCCAGATGTCAAAAGCGAATAGGCCAGCTCTTGGATTGGTTCAAGCAAGATGACAGCAACTTGCGTAGGTTAGTTTAAAAAAATTTCTTCCTCTGCAGTTCCACACATTTTCCGCTTGTAATGACATGTTTACAAACTAGATCTGTAGAACCTTAGATATAGGATTTAGTCTAGTGGTTTGCTAAACTGTCAACCACGAGATAGGGTGTTTATATCACATCCAAGTAAAAAAAAGATTAAAGACATGCTCTGACATTTTAAGCCAGTGGAGTGATTCAAGAACAACAGAGGTGTGATAATTTAAGCAATAACTCTGCTCCAAGCTCTAGCTTGAAGGCAGCTTGTTTGGGAGGTGTCTAAGGAAGAATGAATTGCAATAGTCCAGTTTAGCATGAATCCACTATCGCCTGTAATGAACATAGCTACAAACCGGGTGCACCAACACTGTTGATGGGAAGGTGACAGATAGGACTGATTACATGCCCCCCAAGTGTAAAGTCTAAGTGAAAGTAATATTTCTGGCTGTCTGTCATGGTTAGTTTAAGGGACCGTACTTATTTGTGTAGGATTACACACAAAACTATGTGTAGTCACTGGTTAGTACTCATTGGAAGTTATAATTATTTAAAAGCAGGGCTTAAAGTGTGGCAGGACAGTCATCAGTCATGAACAGTGTCCAGGCACTTATTTTCAAATCTCTATGCCGTCCTGCCACCTATTTGGCCAGTCCACTTGAACAGATGAGGGGCGTCCAGGCACTTTTTTTTAAAACTTTAAGCACTGTTTAAAAGCTGTACATGTGCTCCAATTGCAATTTGCTTTCAACTGCATTGTGGAAGTTGTGTGTTGTTCAGTGTGTCTGCTACAGAACCGCAGCACACGGAGAGAGAGCAGCTTCTGCAGATGCTGGTTGACGTGGAGAATGACGGAACGACGATGCCACCTGCGACGAAGCGGATCAAACTGGAAAACGACGAAGGAAATGGAGTGGATGGTTGGGACATGTCGGTTGACACATCTCTGAATAATTCCTTGGAAGATATGCATGCTACTGGTATGTCATCATTTCATCATTGCGGTCAATGGGCGGATGTGGCTGCCTGCATTAGAGTGCGTCGTGTTCGTTTTTCTTGTTTGTACAGGCGCCCTTGTAATGGCATGCGCTGTGTTATGGCGCCATAGAAATTATTATTATTATTAATGGCCTCAGTGCCCGTTGGTGTCGATTGCATGGTTCACCATCCATTTCCACTTGTCTCTCTCTCCTGCGCCATTCTGCTCAATTTGTGGATCTCCATTTCGCACCAGTCTGTGATGTCATCTAGCCGTTCCCTACACGGCCTTCCCCTAATTCCTGCTCCATCCATCATCCCCAAAATAGCTTGCTTGATGAGTCTGTCGTTTCCTATTCTGCACACATGCCCAAAAAAGTTCAGTTTTCTTTCCATTACATTTGTTTGACGTTTTTCTTGCTACTGGTATGCATGTCTGGCAAACTTGCATTGCAATTTTTATGGTTTGTCAATGACGATTCACTATGTAACTTGGTAGGACTAGTTTTGTTAAGATTGCTGAGCACCCATACCCACCTTCAATGAATGAACGATTACCCGACTATTTTGCCTTCTCATATTAACTTCAGAACTTTTTCTCTTTTTAGCGGCCTCAGCCGAAAGCTCCGATGATACGATCATCACGTCAAGGTTAAAGCCAAAGCAACCAGAGCGACTTTATCGTTCGAAAAAGACTGACTTCGTTTCATATTCGTTAGCAAAAGAAGAACTGAAAATTCGCGAGCAGGATCTGGCTCTTAAACGTGAACAGCTGGAACTTCAGAAACAGCAACTCCAGTTCGACCGAGACCGTTTTGCGGTTGAGCAACAGGACAGGGCCGTGCGTTATCAGACGGAAAGGGAAGAACGAGAAGCCAGACTGAAGCTGGAGTCTGAGGAAAGGCGGACTTTGATGGAGATTCTAAAACATGCCCTTATAAAGTAATAAAGAACTGAAAATCAAAATACAGACTTTTTATAAAAAAGACCAACCCACTTTCAGTGTTAATATATAGAGTTCAGACCTTAGCCAATGTTTTGTAAATGTGTTCAACTTTCAAGCAATGCTTTATTTAGGGCAGTGGTGTCAAAAGTGGGTCCATGTTCTTAGTTGGCCTGCCGACAATATTTTGGCCTATGTTCGTGACTGCTGACAACAAAGAAAGGTTTAATTTGACCGTCTGATTGCTTAGAAGGCGCAATTTAAGATTTGGTTTGCAAAAAAATTTCTGGACAGGGCTCACCTTGTGGGGCGCGGTGGTCTAGTGGTGGCGTCGTTGCCTTGGAGCCGGAAGGTCCGAGGTTCGAATCCACCTCCCCGCGTAAGGACCTTGGGCAAGTCCTTCACTTACAATTGCTCAGCGCTTCGGCGTGAAACTCCGATGCAGTGTCCGCTCTGCATCGGGAGCGCCTCTGAGTAGAGAGAGCTTGAAGGGGCGCTATAACAAGTGCGCATACAAACAAACAAACAAACACCTGAACCCTGTTTTGCTCAGGCACTTTTGGTATACTGGCCCACCTTTGAAAAAGGTTTGACACAGATCCTGCTTTAGGGAATATATAAAAACGGCTGAATCTCTACATTTATTTTTGGAAACTGTGCAAAACTAGAACTATCCTGTAGCAAGACAGCATTGTGACCATAATATTTGGAATCTATTCCATGTAATAGCAGGGTGGAATTCACATCACAGTGAATTCCATCTTATTGTAAAACTTAGAGGGAACCGTTTTAGAAGAATGTTGTGATGTAACTATTGCAAAATGGTCCTGGAGAAAGTTATACAGTGTAAAATACATTGCATTTAGTGAAGTCATCCAAACTAGTTCAACCCACCCTGGTGGCTCTAAGCATGGGTACATGATGCCATGCCAGAGAGCAAACACACGGATTATATGAACCCATAAAAGAAAATGAAGTAACAATAATAGTCAGAATAGACAAAGGATACAATAGGCATTGGGTCGTAGAGGATTTTCGCATGAGACTCCGCTATTGCTGCTGTTCGTCTACACCAGCGAGCGCCTTCCATGAACAGTCCACGGATGTAAGCGCCATTGTCCTGTGGTAACAATAATAATTACACAAACTTATTTTTCATAATTACATAACTCCTCTCCACTTAACTCTTAGTTTGCTTGGCCAGTGCATTGTATAATTTTATTTCAACTGTAGATATTGCACTAGTGACTTCATCGGCTGTTCAAACAGTCTTAGGTTTGGACAAACTAGTTATGAATAAACTTGACAAACACTTCAACACCATCCAGATTTAGGGGGGACCTGAAGCAGGTTGTTAAAAGTTACTACAACAGAAATGTTAACTAAAATAAATGTAATATAACTGTGAATCTATGGCAAGTTCACTCTGGGTCGTATACAGAAGGTTTGCAGGGCTTAAAGTGTGGCAGGACGGTCATGGACGGCGTCCTGGAACTTATTTTCAAATCTCTATGCCGTCCTGCCACTTATTTGGCCAGCACACCTGAAAATGTAAGGGGCGTCCTGGCACTTCTTTTGAAAAGGTAAGGGGGTGTCCAGGCACTTCTGTTTTTACACTTTTAGCACTGAAGGCTTCTGCGACCAGTCACACTTGGAAAGAGAGCAAAGTTCAGCAATTAGGCATTATGAGTGCACATTACTAATGTACAGCCAATCCAATTGGGTTTAGGACTTTAACCCTCGGCCCATTACCCCCTGCCATTACCCCTAGAGACAATTACCCCCCGCCAGCCCCTGTGAATACGCTGGTTGCAACTTGACTTTTTAAGCACTGTAGAAATCACTGAATAAGCATTTTACAAGCATGCTGTGTTGCTCACTGGTGTTTCTTCTGTGTAGTGTTCTGTGCTGGTGATGTCAAAGTCAAACTGTAGTTGATCGATTGGTATCTTGTATCGTCGTGCGTAGTTCTGCATCACACCAGTAAGGAACGACTGAGTGAAGTAGAACCCAGAGATCCAGAAAACTTTCGGAGAGCCCACCAGTATCCATTCCTGAGAAGAAAATTTTCAACTGAATATTTTCAATAATACCAGTGCGTGCAATTGCATACCATATCATAAGTCAGTGGTATCCAACCCGTGGCCCGCAAAGTGGCCTGCCAGGCCTCAAAATATGTCCCTCGTCCCTCAAAGAATTCATAAAAATATATGACAAAATTGACAATTTGGACAGGATATAGCACATAATTATTTTCCATTACAAATTATTTTATTTTGACGTCTATAAATAACATCAAAAATTCTATTTTGATTCATTGTAACAATTTTTTATGCTTCTTAGTTAATTAAATTTCAGCCTTGTGGCCCCCTAATGTCCTTCAACTGCGAAAAAGTGGCCCTCATGTCCTCCAACTTCACAAAAGTGGCCATACAGTCAAAAAAGGTTGGGAACCACTGTCATAAGTGAATGCACCCTTCCTTTATCCCTATGTAGGCCTATACTTCCCAAAAGCACTGTCTATGCTAGCCTAAAACAATGGTGTTCAAGAGTTCATTAAAATATTTGTAAGGGTGTGGTATCAAAGTTCTGAATGAAATAATGAATAAATAATGCACAGTTGCACACCCATCATGCACTTCAACTTTATCAGGAAACAGACAATTTAAACAATGTAATAACTCAAAAGTCACCATTTATACAAGATATAATTATAAGAACATTCCTGCGTGTAGAATCGTGAAGAAATTCAACTAATACAGATGAAAACAAATGAATTACCTTGAAGAACGTCAGTCTGTTGATGAGGTCAGCTACATAGCCTCCAAGTGGCTTCAGGGAAGCGTAAGATTTAGCTGCCCACATCCCAGGAACCTGTGACCAGATAAATAAGCAGCAACAAATCTTACACAGATGTTCCTGTTCATCACATTTATATCTTAAAAATCCAAATTTACAGATTTTTGCGGTTCAATAGCTTCATGCCAAAAATTATATTTATGTCACTTGGTAGAACCGTAAAACAGGAGTTGTACAGCTTAAGGAAGTGCAGATAACATTAATCCCAAACCCAGACAACATTTGTGGGGCGTAGTGGGTATGTTCATTGCCTTGCAGCCGGAGGGTTGCAGGTTCGAATCCACCTCAAGTCGCCTCGTAGAAACTTTGAGCAAGTCCTTCACTCGCAATTGCTCATGCGCTTAGACATGAAACTCCGATTCAGTGTCAACGCTGTAATCGAGAGTGCCTCTGAGTAGTAATCTTGAAGGGATGCTATAACAAGTGCGTACAGACATACATACATTTGTTGTAGCCAGTCAGTCCTATGTACTCACCTTTCCGACGAGCATGTTGCTGAAAACGTCTTCGAGTTCCATGGACATCACGACAAGACCCTTGATGGCCTTCTGCAGATCCTGCAGACTGGTACGAACCACGTGGATCAACCAGTTGAACCGGATCAGTTCCTGGATCAGCACGGTGTTCATTGAATCCTCGTAACGCACTTGGAATTTCGTCTGCACTTCGTCCAAGTTGAACTCTCCTGGTAATTTCGACAGAATATCCTGTGCAAGCTCGTCAATGATGCTCTGAGCAGATTTTCCGCCACTGCTCGTCTGAAATAAATTAACAAGTAGTAGGCACTTTGACAAGTCCTGAATGCATCTTGTTTTTTGTCATGCCAAAACTCGTTTCGGCACACCAAGGCTTGTTTTGGCAAGCCAACACTTGTTTTGTCACAAAAAAACTTGTTTTGGCATGCCAAAGCTTCTTTTGACACGCCAAAACTCGTTTTGACACGCCAAAACTCGTTTTGTCACGCCAAAACTCGTTTTGTCACGCCAAAACTCGTTTTGTCACGCCAAAACGTGTTTTGGTACGCCAAAACTGGTTTTGGCATGCCAAATGCATCTCTTCTATGATGCTCCACTGCTTGTCTGAAATAAATCAACAGGTAGTAGGTACTTTGGCAAGTCCTGAATGCATCAGTATGCATTGATGGATACAGCATGAGTATGCAGCACCAGTATGCAAAGACATATATAGCATGAGTATGCAGCACCAGTATGCAGTGACAAATATAGCATGAGTATGCAGCACCAGTATGCAGTGACAAATAGAGGATGAGTATGCTGCACTCGTATGCAGTGACAAATATACCAGGAGTAATTGTAATTGTACATTTATATAGCACCCTTTAAGAGAACTCCTCAGCAGGGCCGGATTAACCAGTATGCCATGTCTGCCATGGCGGCGGGCCCCCCGTCGTCAGGGGCCCCCCGTCCGTGACCAACAAGAATTTTTTCAGTCCACATTCCCATTTATTCAACTTCACTCCAAGAACAGTGATGTGTGAATTCATGTCAATTATAATATTATTGCTGATTGGTTTTTATGAAGGCAGTCATTGGCCTCTATATAGGCTATCTGCCATCTAGCCTATAATCATGATTTTGTCGCTAATCCATACTTTTAAATAGATCTTCGAAGCACTGATGAGGGGAAATAAAATTGCATAAAGTTGCATTTGAAGTGTGGGGTCAATTTCGCGCTAAAACCTGTTGGCAATTGTCAATCAGTTAGTGCTTTCACTAAGATGGGCCTATAGGAATGCTGCATGCAAAGAAGTTCAGAATGTGCTCTGAGTTTTAATGAACTTCGATGTGACCTCTAATTGTTACTCGCATCGGAAAAGACATAATTATTTTGGTGGTTTAGAAGCTGCAGTAGCCTATTTATTCTCTATTGAAATGTTTCAGTTCGTTATGCTGTGCAAACAGTGGCGACGCCAGCTATAGGCCTACAATTTAGCAGATCGCACCAAGGTCATGGCTATGGTAGTTATTCATCACGTCGAAGAAATTAATGTAGGCCTACGGAAGATATCAAAAATTCAAAGAATATTTGACAGGTCATAAGGCAGGTCGAGAGCAAAATAGGCAGGTCAAGTCATGTGACCTATATGGTATAGTGCCGCCAAAACGCAGAGACTAAATAGGCCTATACTATATGCCCTAAATCACCAGCTTCTCTTGCCATGGTGCAGAACATTGAAGCTCTTCAATCTACATTTCCAACTTCCAAGGTGTCCAACACTGTCCATTGCTCTCCGTGTGTATGCTACAACTTACAAGACTAGTAGGCCTACAAGTGCAGCCTACATATCCAACTGCAACGGTGAAAGATATTAGATCCTTCATCAAACTGGCATTATTCAAGAATAATCTGCGGAGAACAATGACACGAAAACGCCTTACTGCAGTGGAACTTCTCAGTGTTGATAGTGATCCATTATAGCTTATACATCGTTTCTTTCAGTGACATTTTATTAACCAGCTTGCACACTGCCAAGAGTCGAAAAAATGTTGACCATATTTCGTAGAATTTAAACCGTTAGACTGCATCGACGTCTATAATGGTGTCGCTTAGCCTGGTTTTCATTAAGCTACACATTATTAAGTCTGAATTAGGCCTATAAAAAATTATGGTCAATTACAGGCATGGACGGAGTTTGGTTTCCGTACGGGGGGGGGGGGGGGGGGGGCTAAAGTTGGGGCAGAGACTTAGTCCAGATCAAGCGGCGCCGAAAAAATTTTCTCAGCCCAAAAAGTTTATGACCTTTTTAGTCATTCGAATAAGTCTTCTTGAGGAGGGGAGGCAAAATCCGAGGAAAAGCTACCATTTTTCATGGTGAAAAAACTGACTCTGGGCCTTCTTGGGAGGGGGCTCAGCCCCCAAGACCCTCATAAACTCCGCCCATGATTATAGACATGCATGAACATGTGAGAGGAACATGGTGACAGAAGGTCAAGGTGGATTAAGGGCCCCCCGGAAAATATGGCGGCGGGCCCCCCGAGAGCTTAATCCGGCCCTGCTCCTCAGAGGCGCTCCCGACCTGACACCAAACCTCAATCGAAGAGAATGGTTTTCAAACGCTTGCTGAAAAGGGGCAAAGAAAAAGAAGTTCATTACGGAGACTAATGGTAATTTATTCCAAGAGTATGCAGCACCAGTATGCAGTGACAACAAATTTAATATAGCAGGAGTATGCAGCACTAGTATGCAGTGACAAATATAGCAGGAGTATGCAGTTTTGCAATCTACTCAGCATCACATTATTGAACATCATGCACAAGACATAAACGTTATTTTATCTCTGTAGATTTATCCTTCCAGTTGCAATTACCTGTCGAGGTAGAGTGAGAAGAATTCCATCAAACATCTGCAGAGTTTCCTGCTGATCTTTTGCGATGTCAGCATTCTCGTGAAGTCCATAGACCTATAATGGAGGAGCAAAACATACATGGCTAATCAAGCTACAATAAAATTCATAAAAACCATCGGGCAGAAAGTCTGCTATTATATAACCTAATGGTCTGGGGGCATGTGGCTATTAATCCTTTTCCACATCTGACATTGCTGTGAGACAATGTTTTTGGAGTTCAGCAATATGATACAATACAACTTTACTTTGGAATAGTAATCTTAAAGAGGTGCTATACAAATTCCTGAGATAGATAGCTAGTCAGGCAAAACTGTCCTTCTGGAAAATCAACTGCTAATCCCCCCATTACCTCATAATTATTATTAGCAAGATAGCACCAGTGTTATGTCACCTTCTAAACGGATGATAAACTATGCATGTATGAGCACTTGTTATAGCATCCCTTCAAGATGGCTAGAGGTGCTCCCTGCTACAGCACGGTCACTGAATCAGAGTTTCACACTGAAGCGCACGAGCAATTACAAGTGAAGGGCTTGATCAGGGTCCCCTATGTGGTGACTTGAGGTGGATTCGGACTCGCAACCTTCCGGCTCCAAGGCACCAAACATACTCTTACACCACCATGCCCCATGGTGACCATATTATACATCTAAGTCTATTATAATGCAGATTCTGTAGCACCTCTGGATGTGGTAACATAGGCAGACGTCGGATGTACTCAATGTAGCTTTCGTACGATCCAAACGGTGGTGCAAAGTACTCTCCGCTCGGTGAGAACATGTAGTCATCGTTATCAACCACGGACTGGCAGTAGAAGATGCTCAGCAGGCTGTTGATGAGGCGACGGTCACGTTCATCTGTAACCCTGCCTCCGTAGTTGCATTCTCCTGTTAGGTATGTCAACGCATCCCATGGTGGTTGCTTGTAATTGTCTATGAAGATCTGTAATCACAGCCAGTAAATAAGATCACGTGTTGTTTTTAAACATGCACTGTTACATAAGATATAGGATTACATATGTTAGGATATAATAGTCAATTCTCGTACAATGAAGTTCCCTTATAACCTGGGAATTGTTACACGCACATGCTTCTGTCACCAGGCATATATAATTTGGTACTGGTGTAAGCTTGGGCGGACAAAAATGGTACGTATTGAGATGGCCCATTGTCCATGCTTCAATGTTGAAAGTCTCAGTGGCCATATTCCACTTTATTATACTGGATACCATAGCCAGCCCTGGCCAGGTTCATTGTGGTCCCAATGGTGGATATTAGTGACCACCTGTGGGCTCAACAAATGTGACTGTCTAGGACTTAACATCAACTGCAAGTCATACAGTCATATGCAAGAGACAGTAAAAAAATTCTGTCATAATTTTCAACAGAATGGTTGGTATACCGTATACAATACATGCCTGGAGCTGTCTGGCGCTGATTCGAAGGTCCGACTCGTTGAATTCATATGGAAGATTCCATCCGAGAGGACCAAACTTGCGTCGCTCTTGCACCAGAGCATGGAAGAAACAGAGGGAAAAGAGAAGCTTCTGGAATACCTGGAATGAATAGATGACATTCTAGTTCATGGTTCTGCAATTATTTTAATCAATGGCCATATTGGACTGTATGTAGAAATGTGAAGGAATACGGATATGTACTGCATGCTAATGTTTCTGAACCTCCAAGGTACTATTACTACTACCTTCTCTAATAAAAAAAATTACATATTAATAAAGCAATAAACTAATAATAATAATAATATACAATAACAATAATATTACAGCATCTTAGCGTAATTTCCTTCGATAGTACATTCAGAAAACAAAATACATGGATCAGCAAAGCCATTCCAGACCAATCTCCTCTTTTAGCACAAATATTTAATTGGCTATAAGGGGCAAAAAGTAGCCATATATTAAATGAATATTGTGATAAACTTTATTTTATTTTAATTTTTATTCAACATTATATGTGCAGATGACGAAATAGTATTTTTTTATTTACTAACTTGTGGTTTGTTTGACCCTGTGAAGAATGCAGGGTCCTTAATTGGATCGTTGAGATAGGATCGAAGAAGATTCGCCCGTAATCCTTTCGGTGGTTCATTCGTCATTTTGATTCCGCTTTGCAGGACTGAAACTGGAAAGACTGGTGACGGATAACTGGTCAACCAGAGACGAAATGATGGATTCGTCTTAGTCTGGTCCGTTATAACCTTCAAACAAATCACCAGACATATGTAATTCAAATGAAAAGACTTATAATTCAAACGAAAGACTTATAATTCAAATGACATGACTTATAATTCAAATAACAAGACTTATAATTCAAATGACAAGATCTATAATTCAAATGAAATGACTTATAATTAAAATAACAAGACTTACATATAACGATTCCACAGTTTTTCCATGATCTGCATTACTATGAAAATAACTAACATAAACCTAAACTTTTACTAGAAAAGTTTTGAGCACATAATAGTACAAAATAGACTAAAATGTACAAGTATAATTATCATTGCAGCATGGTGGGATTGGCGTCAACTCCCACTGAACTAGGAATCATCTTTTATTATCACTGGATGTTATATAATCTTACAAACTACTTTTGAGCTTGAATCAATAAACAGATATCATTTTTATTAGTGCAAGAGATGGTTCCATAAATTTCGGGCATTTGGAAATACTGAGCCATCAAATTGAAGCATGATGAATGTTGTACATACCGTTTCACAAAGCATTTCGAGATGAGGAAGCCATGAGGCAGCAAGGTGACAGTTTTGCAACAAAATCCACGTTCCTTTTTCCACTGCCTATCACAAAGGAAAATGTTTTGCAACAACATTTTAGCCTTTCTACTTCTACTTCATTTCTTTCTCTTCTCAAGACTGTCTTATTCGACCGGGGTTGGACTGGGAGCGCTCCTGAGTAGTAACCTTGAAGGAGCGCTTTATCAAGTTCTCAGTAAATAAAAATTCATGTTCCTTTATCCATAGCCTATCACAAAGAAAACTGTATAGTAATAAAATCTACATTCTTTTCCCACAAACCATCAGAAATAAAGACTTCTTGTAGCAAAATCCATGTTTTTCCCCACGTCCTATCACAAAGAAATACGTTGGTGCAACAAAATCCATGCTCCCAGACTGATGTAAAGTAAGAATGATGGTAAATTCATTCTGTTGTAATCTGATAATGTCTATTTGTCAAAAGCAAAATTGGAGAAGCAGATGAATTTAGGTTTTATTGTAAGTCCAAATGTAAAGGCCTGGCAGCATACACCTTAATCATGTGGTGGATCTTGCTTAAACTTGGAATGGCACAGAGGTATAAAGCACAGAAGGCCAGAGATATAATATATAAGTTGACCTTAAGAAAAGGAGCTATATGAATCATTAGATACAATGCTCAGATAAACAACAATCACACTGCAATAACGATGAAGACAACCAGTAAGAGTCGTAGTTGTACGTACTTCCATGATCAAACGCTCAGCAATTGGTCCTTGACCTTGACCTAACGATATCGTTTGAAGTCGATTTCCACCCATGTCTGCGACAAAAGTAACGATAATTATTTAGGTGAAACATATCAACAGATGATTAAAAACAAGAAAAGGAAGCAACTTTATTAGTAAACACTAAGTAAAACGGACCTGAATTAATGAGATTCTTGCACTAGGGATTTCAGACGAAAATAAAATTAAGAAAAATAATCAGACAGTAAATAAATAAATATGGTCACATAAATAATTTTTTCTAAACAGAAAAATTAGACGAAAAGTAAAAAAAGAATTTTTTTTATAAGAATAAAAACCAAAACCCCCCATTTTTACAACTATGCAGTGAACTGATTTTTGTAGTCGAGTTCACAGGGCTCAAATGTGCAGTTAGCATCTTCCTACTCTAAATGTGGGGATTTGAAGTTTTGAGCACACCAACCTCCATCAAACTAGCCATTAGACAAACATGTAGGCTACTCTATTAAACAACAGATTAACTTGCAATTATATACGATTTCTGTGAATATTCAAGTGCTTGAATTCAGAATACCTTTTTCTTCGGCAAACTTGAACAGAACGGCCAACGGATCAGCGCCAGAAGACAGGACAAATATCAGTGGTGTAAAGTAAGTTGATTCTTTGTAACTAAGTGGCAGGTCAAAGGTCGGAGGCTCAATGTACTGATGACCCATGTACGCAGTTATGAACTGCTGGATGGCAGGTATCATCTGCACAGAAACAGCATAATGTAGTTCAACATATCAATAATAATCTCATTAAAAATCGTGAATAAAAATATTCACTAAACGAATACCAGAAAATAATAAATAATTTGTTGCACTCGTTATAGCGTCCCTTCAAGCTATCTACTCCCAGTGCGTTCAACCACAAGAGAAAAGGCAGATTTTTTAGAGAGAAAGATGAGGAAAGACTACCAGAGAGGATGACAGAGCAAACTGATGGGAGAAGTCCATTCCATAGGGAGGGACCAATGCAGGCAAATGATCTGGATTGAGCCATAGCGGTTCTTACTCGGGGGTCAAAGAGGATGAGCAGATCAGAGGACCTGATCGCCATTCCTCTTGACGTTGGGCCTCTTCCTTGATCCTCATTTCCGGTATCCCTTATCCACTTGTCATCATTCAGTTCAGCATCATCTTACAAGCTGCATATAAATTATTAACACTAGATCTTACTTTGTCTGGTCTGAGGCATCGAAGAACAATGAGCTGCTGAAGTCGAGTTACTCGATCTTTCCATGGATCAGGAAACGCCACATCGTATGGCGCACTGGAATCGTAGACCTTCTTCCACGCAGACAGCTAAAAATAGCAAATTAATAAAAGTTTGGACCTTTGAAGGGCAAGAATGGCTCTATATAAATCTTCAGCCGTGTATGTGTTTGCATTCACAATTTCAACTATAAGTCACTGTAATTGTAATCTCCAAATTTCTAAAGCGCCACTCGAAAGTCAAGTGCAGGGCACCAGCTTATGCACAAGCACTGTCATGACTTGCTGCAACATCTACTTCAAATGTTCTCCCTCTACATCTTTTGGCCGCGGATGCTACATGTA
Source organism: Lumbricus rubellus (assembly GCA_945859605.1). NCBI lineage: Eukaryota > Metazoa > Annelida > Clitellata > Crassiclitellata > Lumbricidae > Lumbricus > Lumbricus rubellus. The sequence goes on from OX243818.1 coordinate 19,775,488, forward strand.
CTGGTAGTCATCAACTTCAAAAACCCTTTTCACAAGGATGGGGAGTGCATATGGGCGGATATTTTTTATGGGAGCTACATAAATACTCTGAATGGGTTAACAAGTTCATCGGATGGGTGGGATAAGTAAAAGTAAAGATCTAGCAGTGCCAAATATGTCAATTATTGGCTTTGTACAGTAGTTCTAAATTTTTAAAGCAAATCTGCCTTTGAGTGGTTCCACATAGCTGAAGCCACCCCGTGTACTGTATTATAAGTAGGCTCTGTACTAGGAAGCCTATTGTAAATGCAGTTACAAAAAGCATTAAGTGGTCTGGAATGGCCTTCCTTTTGAGCTACGCCTACACCCTGGGACTCTACAAGGATCCTTCCTTACTAAACTTAAAACTATTCTTTTGGGCATGCTGCTGTCGAAAGCGCCTCTGAGTAGTTTTTTCTTGAAGAGGCGCTATATAAATTTCCGAATGATAGAATGAATGAAAGAATGAATAAGCAGAATTCATAACTACATTCGTCTTGAAGTGATCCATGAAGCCTCGGAGAGCTGGCAGTTCAGAGCAGCGTACGATTTCTGACCACGACTTTTCCGAAAGCCAACCTTTAGCAGGGTTTTGAAAAGGATTGTCCAAGGTCACACCACCAGTCAAGAGGAATCTCCATTCTTGGTCATCAACATCACCCCTAAGAGTCAAAATTAAGTGCAACACTTCAAGATCAGGATGCAACCAATAAAAACTAAACCAATATTACACTGAAACACAATTTGATTATAACTTCAAACCACAAGAACGGATAAAACATGCACTATGGAAATATATCTAATAGCTAAAATTGTATACTTTTGTATGCTGTACAGATTACTGTTACCTAAAATGTATGTATTTAAGTATATAGATATTTTATAGACAGAATGAAAATTTCTATGCCTCAGATCCAGATTTGCTGATCTTGCCTTCTTGCATCGTATTTGTAAAGTTCAAACTTCTAAAGCGCCAAGAACAGGGCACCAGCTTATTTATAAGCGCTGTGTCGAGTCAGAGAATAGCAGTCTGAAGCAGGTCCAGGTTTTAGAAGATGCTGTATGTGAAAAAATCAGCAAGAAGTCCAGTAGCCACAGGCTTCAGCTTCAAATGGATAGTTGAGGAGTAATGGAGAGAGAAGTCTAAAGAAGATGATAATGGTTGATTGGTGATTATGAAAGAGGAACCGAAAAGTGTGAAATTAATTACCCAGGCATGGCACGTGCATGGCAAGTGTGCTAAATGCAGAAATAAACGACTGCACACATTAAGAATTTGAAAAATCGAAACAAAATCAAACGGCTTTACGTTTACTCACTGACTATTCAGAAATCCAATGCACAAAAGAAATGAGAAGAGTAGTTTGTCTTTTTCAAACAGAGATCGACAGACGTTCTGGTAGATACTGTACGTGAAATGATCGTTGAGGTTTTTTATTCGAACATTCAGGTCAGATGAAACTTCACTCTGCTCAATCGACTGGAAAGAAAATGTTGTATCGCATCGGATAATTATAAGAATTTATAGCTCTTACAATACTAGCTATTCAAAGGCGCTTTCAGTGTGACAGCTTTTATTTATGTCCAGTACACTGTATTGTGGGGTGCGCCAGTGTCGTGGGTATGCTAGTAGCCTTGCACCCGGAGGGTTGCAGGTTTGAATCCACCTCAAGTCACCATGTAGAGACCTTGGGCAAGTCCTTCACTCGCAATTGCTTAGCATTTTGACGTGAAACTCCGATGCAGTGCCCGTGCTGTAGTCGGGAGCGCCTCTGAGTAGTGAGCTGGAAGGGGCGCTATAACAAGTGCACATACAAACAAACAAACAAACAAACAAACAAACAAATGAGAAGGTCATCTAACAGCGAAGGGATGAGGATGACACCCCACAATAAGATCTTACTGTGACTAGAGGGAGGAAAGTATTTGCATTTAATATACATCCAGTACACTGTATTGCATTAAAAGATTTAGAAAGTGCCTCTTACAGTGCACACCAATCAGAGATGTTACGCTAGATATATAAATATTTATAATCTAACAATTGCCAGTTTGCGCTTGCTGATCAGACTCTGTGTTATAATACTGGATAAGTAAATGCACACATGTCTTGAGATTTATTCTGATGTACCGACTTAATACAAACTAAGATCTCCCTCCCTGTCTCTCTGTACCTGCAGTTTACAATTTTGTACAGTGCAAGGCATTTATAAACCGAGACATAGAAAACAAAAACTCACACTGATGTAGAGGTTGATGAACCAGGCAAGTGAATACTGATACATTGGATCAATGTTGGCCAAATCAGAGATTGTAAAGAACAGTATACTGCTGTGCTTCGCCACCTAACAAACAATAAAGCACCAAAAACCATGCTAGTTTCGTGTTGATTCTTGCTGTCTATGACCTAATCCATATAGAAATTTTGTTCTCTAAAACAGAAACCATGCATGCATGTAATCAGGGCCGGATTAACCAGTATGCCATGTCTGCCATGGCGGCGGGCCCCCCGCCGTCAGGGGCCCCCCGTGCGTGCACAACAAGAATTTTTAATGTTCATTTTTTTAAAATTTATGTCAATTGCTTATTGGTTTTTATGAGCAAACAATGCACCACGGGCCCCTATAACTCTTAGAGAATAGCGGAATAAGATCCCTGACATAATTATAATTGCTTTGAAGAAAGTAAACGATGCCAGAGAACAAACTATTTCAACTTTCCGGTGCTCAAAAAAGGCTAAAATGGCCGTGGATTGAAAAGATCCCGCTGGTAGGAAAGCAAATAGCGTGAATTCCTCTGTTCCCAAACTGGATATTTTTCAAATCCATGGCGACAGTCACGTCAGATGGGTCAAAGAAAGGGCAAGATCGGTATATGTTTATTCGTAGTTAAGCGCCATGTATGAAAAGGATGCACTGAAGGTATAGGCAGATCTTAAAGTGTGGTTGGACGGCCATGCACGGCGTCCAGGCACCTATTTTCAAACCTCAACACCGTCCTGCCACTCATTTGGAGAGCCTACAGAGAAATGACGGACATCCAGGCACTTCTTTTTGGAACTAGGTTTACACTTAGAGCACTGAAGGTAGACGTAGGCTATACATATTAGATCGAGTCTGAACTTTGTGAGTCTGCTGTCTTAATTACAATACACATTAATTTTATGCTATGATCTCTTAGTCTTAGATACTGTTTCTTTCAGTGACATTCTTGACCAGTTAAATCCCACCTCAGAGTATAGAATATTGTGAACAATAACATGGGCGCCCGCATAAGAGGAGACTTGGCCTTGGCTTTTTGGGGGGGGGGGGTTAGCGAAAGAGCAACCGGAGGACGATCGCCAAGGCGCGAAGCGCCAAGCAGTGGAAAGGTTTGGGAGGACACATTCACTCCTCATTTTTGATTTTTTTTCAATTTCCACCCTGCAAAAGTAGCTACGTAGCATTTCAGGCTGTCATTTTAAGAACATTTATCATAATTTCAGTGCTTATAGTCAAGGTTTCAGACTTGAAAAGCGTCTCCTCCCATTGTTATGATTTTTATGTGTGGTCTCAGGTAAGGGTCGATTATAGGTTTTTTTAGGGGCCCCCTGAGAATATGGCGGCAGGCCCCCCGAATGCTTAATCCGGGCCTGCATGTAATTATGCATATATCTAATTATCTATGTAAGGATTGTAAGCATGTATTTTTGAATAGAATTGTCTCACCTTAAATTCTTTTGAGATAATGCTTCAATCATGTCCCAGGCAGTTTTCAAGTTTTCAACCCACCCCAAGATCCTAAATAGTAGGTTAGTAGTAGTAGTAGTAGTAGTAGTAGTAGTAGTAGTAGTAGTAGTAGCAGTAGCAGTAGCAGTAGCAGTAGCAGTAGCAGTAGCAGTAGCAGTAGCAGCAGCAGCAGCAGCAGCAGCAGCAGCAGCAGCAGCAGCAGCAGCAGCAGCAGCAGCAGCAGCAGCAGCAGCAGCAGCAGCAGCAGCAGCAGCAGCAGCAGCAGCAGCAGCAGCAGCAGCAGCAGCAGTAGCAGTAGCAGTAGCAGTAGCAGTAGCAGTAGTAGTAGTAGTAGTAGTAGTAATAATAATAATAGTAATAAGATATGTTTAATCCGACAGTGAGAATATTGAATCTAATTTAATCTTATATAATCCAATCTATTTATTTATAATTCAGAAGTACCGACGAATAATTAAAAACAATTTATACTCACAGGTCGGTAACCATTTCGCACTTCATCAATCTCTGCCTCCGTTATTGACGCCACTTCTTGTTTCTCTTGGATTTCTTCTGATAGTAACTTACTTGACGACAGAATCTCGATAGCTGTCTCATCTTCAAGGATGTTTCCCTGTTGTAAAGAAAACCTGCAGTTGTAGTCTAACCAATCAAAGCTCATTGGCAAAAAATACTGGTAAGCATTTCCTTGATGCAGAAACTATATCATGTATAATGTAGTTCTAAGAAGTAAACAGACCTTGTACAAACTTGAACATTTTATAATGATTCTTTGACAGCTAATTCAATGCTGCAGTGTCAAGACTTCATTATAGTAAGGTGAATTGAATTTGGTCTTTAATGCAACGATGATGAATTCAAGTCTAGTACGCAAATTCCAAGTGATGACCTGGCAAAAGTCATATTCAAAGTCATAGTCCTGCTATGTAATGCAATGCACTAATGTTCTAAGCTTAGAGATTCGTACAATGCCAACTCAAGAGTCTAAGTATACAAAATACATCACTCCCTACCTTCGACTACGATACATGGAAACTTAATTTGACATCAATTGTGTCACTTCCAAATCTATGCATTATGTGAAATTCTGCCATATTCACTAACACGATTGGCTGGCACTGATTTGAAGGTCCAATACATTGAGCTTCCATGAAAGATTTAATTCACAATGCCTTTTGTTAACCTATGGTATTCTTTACCTGTGAGGTGGACAGCACTTCAAGTATTTTATCTTCGATCTCCTTCAGATGGCGCTTATTACTAGCCCCTTCCAGAATCAGTTGGTTCTTCTTCTCTTCAAGAGCTGGCTTCTCTTTAGCGGCCACGGTGCCAAGCAACTGATCTTCTAGACCTCTCAATGTAATCATAAAGTTGACCAGCGTCACCTGCACATCAAAATTTGTCATATCAAATTTTAAAAACTAAATCGAAATTTAATTATATAAGATGACAATTAAAAAAACTAGAAAAGATCCTGCTTACAAAAGTCAATATAAATATTTAATTGCAAAGCTCGTTAAATTAAGAGCTTCACCAATCCACTCAAGAACTTTGAAATTAACTTTCAAAGTGATCATTTAGCAAAAGACAAATCTTAATGAATACAAAAAAGCCTTATGTATGTGTCAAGTCTATAGCTGTTCAATTTAACTCCTATCAAAGATGATACATGTGCTCCTGGTTAGACACAGCTCAACAATACAACCTATGGCTCATAATTATCACAGGTGAGTTATGTAACAATTGAGTACCTGGATAAATGAGCTTCTAATTTACTCAGTCAACATAAACAAACAGGTGCTGTAAAGGTGCAATGACTCTAACCTTGACAGACACTTCAGGGAGGTAGTGAGGATTGCGTAGACGTGTAGTGATGTAGAACTTGAATTCTCTGCTGTACTCGATCAGATGGTCACCGACGCGAATGAAGTCCATGTTGCCCTGGCGGAAGACCTGTCGCAGCAGAATCGGCTCAAGGATCGGATCGAGCTCTTCACCCACGTTCTCCATCAGACACGGATTTCCAAACTACACAGAAAATATGAAGGAAAAATATCACAGCAATTGTACATGAACTTGAGTATGTATGTCAAGTCCGTAGACATGGTCATTTCAAAGGTTGGCCACTCCACAAAATGTCCATCCCAATAGTTTATGTCTTTGTGTTATGTAAAAAATGCATAGTAAGACTGTGCCATAGCTCTTGTGTTATAATCTATGCCTTTCATGCGCTGGTAACCTGGATGCTGTAGCACTTTCTGATGCATGGTTACACCTAACACTTTAATGACGAGAGCATACCAATATCAACTAGAAGCTTAAATTGCTAAAGCGTTGAAGATCAAAGCAACAGTAAAATATAATCAGGCGACCTTTCGGTTCCACTTGCACGCCCAGCCATCAGACAGAATAGGGCTTTCTCTATTGTGGGCCCCTCTGTTTGGAATAGCCTCCACTGTGGAATGTGTTCCCTTTCGCAGGACTTGTCTAACTCTTTTTATAAACTATATAAAAATGAAAAAATTGGCTGAAAATGCAAGATGAGCTGATGAATCTTTTTTATATTATAACATAACATGCTGCAATACCTGGATGCAGTTTTCAAGTGTGCGCAAGTAGTTGTGATCCGTCTGTTTGACGACTTCGAGCTTGTTGGACTTTTCCATGTTCTTGATCCACTTGTTAGCCTGACCTTGAGGATCGATCATGAGAGGCCAGCGATTGGAACAGATCGTGATCAGGGCATTGTGCACAGAAAAACTACAATGGATCAATCACAAACAATCAGATACAATATACTGTAAAACATTGTTCAGTCAGACCACAATTTTTCATTAATCAGCTACGGTAAGAGTGTACGTTGTTCAGGTCTATGACAAAATGGTAATTGCATCTATTATGTCTACAAACAACAAAAATTACAGAAGACAGGGCAATTAAGTGGGAGGAAATCAACGTCTATCGCAGCAATGAGCATTGCGTGATAAAAAGCCAGAATATTTGCTGAATTTTTATCTATACCCATATACATAAATATATAACCTTTTAAGTTCCTCTCAAAATATTGATTTTAATGTACTGCAGCGTGGATAAAATATTCAAATACTGTGCATCAAAGTCCAGTAGCAATGAAACGAATTTCTACATACTCGTCAACAGGAAGTCCTGCGATCTGCCAATCACGGATCTGAACGGGATTTCCGAGAGTATTCGACAGCAGGAACTTCTCAGAGACTGGAATGTTGCACTGCTGACACCTCTGATGCCACTCCCCAAGGCATTCCTATAATCCATCAAAAATCTATTTTATGTCGGAAACTTCGCATCAGAGAAACTTATGAAAATGTATGTTTCTGGTGCAGAATTTAATCTAAAAGTATGTCTAAATGATCTTTTCTTTTATTTCTAATGAAACCGAAGTCCCAGGCTCATTGCTTTGGGCCCTTGAATAGCTCCTTCTTGGCCCCTAAAGAACAAAAATTTGCATCTTCTATTCACACTTACGGTACTTAATCATACTTTGCCCGAGCAGCCTACTAGTTATTTCAAGTAAATAAATAGTGCACAAATTAATTTTAAAAAACTGAACCTGTCTGAATTGAAGAATGAATGGTCCAAGGTAAGCAACGTAACCAGCAGACAAGAAAACATCACCAACAATGTTGTCGTACGTATCCGTCAACTTCTCTACATTCTACAATCAAACATGTTTTATTTAAATGCGGGTCTATAGTTTATACAGCACCAGTCAAAAAGGTTGCATTTGACTGTGTACATAGTCAAATATGGTATATCTTTTGTATAATTTATATATAAATAATGCATCTAAAATTTAGTGCTTTAAATTGTGCCTTTCGAACTAAGCATGTTGAAAGCATATCATTTAAAGCTAGGCAGCAGGACTTCTGAGAACACGTAGGTACTTTGTAGAAATCTTGAAAGCGCACCACTCTGGCACTTAGATAATGAAATACACATATGATGCTAACTAATAAATTTGCCTAGCTGTAGAGGCTGTAATTTGTATTATTATTGTATCATACTGCATTGTATCTAAATATTTATAATGTGCGTCTCACAATGCACACCAATCAGAGGCGCTCCCAGTGCGAAAGACCTCGAGACAAGAAATCAGTCATGTTTATGCTTATATAATTTCTACATCCATAAAAGTGTCAAGATTCAAAAGGCATTTCCTTGAATTGGGGATAAATGAACATGTATTTTAGACAGGTTCGTTACATACATTATTTAATATCCAAGGTGTGAAAGTAGTTTTCTTAAAGTGGCATTTTATAAAATGTGCATTATACATAGAACAGGTAATGTAAACATCGAACAAATATGTAGCCTACCTGTGTCCATCTTTCCCTCTCCCCACCCAAACCAGAGATGAGCTTTTCAGCCCGAATTATCTTAATTTTTGTCATCTTGATGTTCTCCTCCAAATTCTATGAATTGAATAAAATGCAAAATCTTTTCAACCTAAATTAGTGCATGACAAAAGAAATTACAACTATCAAGAACAATTGTAAAGCTGGATTAAAAAATTAGGAGAATCTCTATGACCTTTAAATAACAAATCTTGTATTATGTCATGATATTTAAGTCCTTTTTATTTTCTTCTATTTAGTCTTTTTAACAAGATGAAAGATCATGTAATACAAACTCTAGGCAAAGAAAAGTGATATGAAATTAGTCAAAATCCATGGGTGACCACACTGACCAGCCGACCATGTCCTTAGCAAGAAGTGTGATCGCAGCAAAACCGATAGATACGAATGCGTACCAAAAAGTTCCTCATGACTTTGTGATATTTCTGTTCATTTTTATTAATTATTGTTACTAAATTATGGACTGTTTACCCGTTTCTGCTCTTGTTTAAAGCTGAGTTCATCGTTGAGGTTTTGTAGTTTGGTTGTGACTGCTTGGAGTTCTGCCTGCTTCACTCGTAGTTTCGCCATGCTCTCTTCGTAGATGACCTCAGCCTCAAGAAGACCCTGGCGCTTAGGACCCACCACCTGTTCAACATCATTATAATAATTATCATCTCAATCATAAGCATCTCATCATAATTATAGGTTACAGGCCCAGATTTAGGATTCCGTCCCACATATGATATTTTCTACGCAGTCCTTGTGTCATTTCAACCTCAACTTGAGACTTAACAGTTTTCAATTGGTCTATCGCCTATACACTACAGACTGTATCTCTGACTCAGGCTTCACTTTGAAGAGACACCAGTAAATGCCTCATGTATTAGAAACAGTGCAATTTTAAGGAGTTGCTAATTATTATCACCCCAGTAGAATCCTGATATCAGGAAGGAAGTGATCATGTTGAACGTTACACAATGTTACAGAACAGCTTCCACTCTATTCGGTATCTTTTCCAGTTGATCCTACTGCAGCCACTCAATCAAAGACCTCAACAGAACTTTCTCTAATCTAAGGACGTTTTGGTACAGAGGTGAAGGGGCTATGTCCCCGATCCAAGCAGATTTAAATTTAATAAAATCATGGCAAAGCAATCCTATATAATATTCATTCATTAATTATGATTTATATAGCACCCCTTCAAGGTTACTACTCAGGAGCACTCCTAACCCAACTTCGGCTAAATAGGACAGTTTTAAGATTGCATTAGAATGTGTCAGAGGTATGTATACCACCTACGATAAGAGTGCGCTCCAAACCATTTAATCCTAGAACTCAAAAGAGTATGTAATGCATTGTTACCTTGGCAACGTGGTCATAGACCTCTATCGCCCTGACCCACTTGCAAAGACCTTCACAAGCCGATGAAACATTGCGTATAATCTCTGGGTTGAACTCCGGATTACTAATGTATTTGTCTTGGATCTTCTTCATGATAGGCACCGGAACATTGTCTTTATCGAAGACCTTAAGATTGTCCAGAAAATGCATGTCGCTCAGCATCTGCACAAAAAACGAAAAAAACATCTTAGCATTTTCTCTTCAAACAGATTTATCTGTACACGCAATGTTTAAATAATAAATTCTTAAAAGACACTGTAAAGGTTTATATTGTTAATTCTTTGAAGAGAATCACCTCGAGTCTATTTGCTGACACAAATTTGCAGATTTTGTTTATATATAGTAAGCATGAGTCCCCACAAAAAGGTGTAAAAAGCAGAAGAATGTAGTTAGGCGTAAAAAAAAAAGTGTTGTGTTTCCGGTAACGCGACCGACCCATTTTTACGGCCGCGACCCAAATATTTTTGTAAAAAAATTTTATTAAAAATTTTTTTTTTTTTTTTTCAAAAAATCTTTTTTTAACATTTGTATTGACATAACATAAGAGACGTCAACAAAATGAAATTAATAGGACTGTTTCTAGAGCTGTTTTAGGTGCAGACAGTCGGGAAATAGGCAGTTTATACTTGCTTAGAACACGTACTTTGTTTCAGCGTGCAAAAAAGACTAGTGGGGTATACTTTTTCGGATAGTCACTGCAGAAAAATATTTTACAAAATAAAAATATTTTCCGACCTACCTACCCAATTTTTTTTAGCTCTGTTACCGGAAACACAGCATTTTTTTTTTAGGCCTTATGAAAATAACTAACAGATCTATACAGCATACCCCTGTAATTGTATGCACTCATGCATCCTCTGTTTCCCTCATTACGCTTCATATGTATTTAAAAATGGTGCTCTATTTGATAGTGCATTAGGTTGGAATCTAAAGATTGTGGGTTTGAGCTTGCAGCACAGACTCTGTGCAATGACACTGAACAAGTTGTTAAGGCAGACTTGTCTTGCTCCTCAGAATTGCAGATCTTGCACACCTAATTATATGCACAACTTTCCACGTTTATTCATACCTTCTTGGCAGTTGGCCAGTAATCATCAAAGCCTTTTCCATTGGCATCAAACTTTCGCTCTGGAGTCTTGCCCTAGTCAACAAGAACAACAGTATTCAATCACACATTGAAAATTCAAATATGTAGTGGAAGTATTAAATGATAGTAGCAATCCAGTAAAAGAATAACAGAATATTAAGCAAAAAAACATTAAACTAGTGAAAACGTTCTCAATAGTTCATGCTACGAACACAAGTATGAGTAAGAAACTTGATAGAAAATGGAGAACAACAGAACAGTGAAAGCAATCACAAATTTATTATTCACACAAAGGAAATTCTATTGAGCACCATATCACATCAGTGCATTTAGTTTTTTTCTTCGGATTTATGAAGAAAGTGTCAAATTATGTGAAAACCAGAAGGGATGTCCAATATGTTCCTCGATTAGGGTTCCCACTTACCAATATCACTTACCAGATACTTGACAGACATTTCAATTCCAGTTCTGCTGGTAAAACTCAGCTTCTGGTTCCTCACCTGCGGACTGTTATGCGACCGCGCCGTTCATTCTCGGTCGCTGGTCGTACTACCCGGAATGACCTCTCTCTTATAGTGCCAAGGCCACTCCATTCTGTTCCTGAAGAATCTCAAAACTGTCATATTTAGCTGCAGATGTAACCTACCTTAAACAGGCGCTATATAAAGTAAAAAAAGTAAAGTCCTATCCCGTTCCACGAGGAACATAGGGAGGCGCTCATCTCCTTTTCCATAGCCCTGAGCCAGCAACGGACGAATCCCAAGGTCCTGGACACGAGGCCAGTGTATCGCAGCACTTGCTGTTTACTTCCCAGCTTACGCCGGTACCAAATTATACTGCTTGGTGACAGAAGCACGTGTGCGTAAACAACTTGCCCAAGGTCGTTACCCGGAGTCGAACCCGCAACCTCCTGCTTTGTGAGCGGACGCGTTACCGGTCTGCCACCAGGTCGCTATATAAAACTTCCTAAATAATAATAATAATTTCTCACGTTGATTATGCAGACGGCTTCCATAACAAGTTTGACTCCAGTTGGTGGATTATTCATCGCTCTGACGATCGTAATATCGTTTTGCTTTAACGTATCCAGAGCAGTAATAGCAGCATTCATTGCAGGCATCGCCACCGCCAGCTTCTCCTCACATTCGTCCTAGAAGGTAAAAGAGAAGCAATTGTGGAAGGAGATGGTACACAATTGGCTGCCTCAAGAGGTGCATACCTCCCTTAGGCCCTCCCTTCACCATTCTATCAGCTCTAGAAGAATGTTTTACCATAACTGTCCTGGATTGGGAGCAACTCTGAGTAGAGATCTTGATGGCGCACTATCTCCATTTCAACGCCTTGATTGATTGATTGATTGATTGGAACTTATCACAGCATGTATGCTTTCATAAATTATTCATTAAGCAAATTTAATAAGTGCATCGAGTGTATCAAACAATTCATTAAATCACGAATCCACACAATTTACACTGCGCATGAAGCATATATAACCCTAGACATCCAACCAATCGTTCTTTAAATAATTAATGAGTGAGTACATCATTCTTAATTCAGAAAAATTTTCAGTAAAACAAGCAAATACTTTAATTCAATGATTGCTCAAGTCAAGTGAAAAATGAATGATCAATAAAATCAAACAGTCAGTTAAATAAATCAATCAACCTTGTATAATGACATTCCCCAGACAATCCCAACTGGACTTTAGTGTCTCTTTCCATCGTACCCATACCTCATGCCTGCCTGACTCTCCGAATCTTGAATCCCCTCTGCATATATCGTCCTTGTTTTCAATGAGTGCCTGTTAATAAGCGTGGGCACTGTAGAAGTTGTGAGTTTACGATTACGATTACCTTGATTGACTTAGCCTCACGAGCTGCATTGTTAGTAACAGCTTCATCGACTTCAACGAGTTTCTTCGCCACTTCGACCTCTGCTGTCTCCTTCTCTATCACCTTTATCAACTGCTCCGTCTCTATGCTTGTCTGAACCAACTTCGGTTGCAGATCCTGCAAGTCTATCTGCATGATGGATATCTGGAAGACAAGCACCACATTTGTAATCAACATGATCGTACACTTTAAATAAAGCTATGCACAGGGCACCGGCTTCTTTACAGCAACTCAGTCAATTACATGGGTTGAGAAACATGACAACTGAGTCAATCAAAGGCCGTTATGTTCATTCAGTTATTCATTCGTTCATTCATCCATCCATCCATTCATTAATTAATCCATCCATCCATCAATCCATCGTCCATCCATCCATTCATTCATTCATTCACCATTCATTCATTTATTCACCATTCATTCATTCACTCAGTCTATGAACTTATATAGCATCCCTTAAAGAAAACTACTCAGGAGCGCTCACAACCCAGCAATGACAAAAAAGACTTAAGAGATTTTCTAAACAAAGTTTTATTGATTTGTGTAGGGCAACTGATCAATGCATCAAGTTGCAAAGTCAAGGAGTAACACAGGAAGTAAAAGGTCACATGTCACGCTTCGATAGAGGAAGGCTGGAAGGGTGACTGAGGATCTGTCGGTGCAGCTCAGAGTCTGAAACAGGAAATGGAAAAGCCTACGTCTGGCCATATGAACCCAATCACCGCTTAATGCACACCTTACATCTCATGTGGGGCGTGGTGGTGTAGTGGTGGCGTTGTTGCCTTGGAGCTGGAGCGCGTAAGGACCTTGGGCAAGTCCTTCACTCACAATTGCTCAGCGCTTCGGCGTGAAACTCCGATGCAGTGTCCGCTCTGCATTCGGGAGCGTCTCTGAGTAGAGAGAGCTTGAAGGGGCGCTACAATAAGTGCACATACAAACAAACATCTCAAGTTATCTCAGCATCATTTTAATTCTTTTTAGAAGATTCTCAAGTACAACAAAACCTGTGATTCAGAAAACTCCAACTTTTCCAGCCCAACCACGTATCTGTCTTTAAGCGTCAACAGTTCCAGGCGTTTCTTTCCCAGGAGAATCTTGAACGTCTTTATCAATTCCAGGTAGGATGTCGGTGTAACATAATTGTGCCATCGCATTATCTGGAAATACCTGCAAAGTAACCATAATTATCGAGGTCAAATTTTTCATAGACATATAAATATATCATATGTAGTTAAGACAGGAATGAATTCCATAGGTACATATACATACATGTGTATTTATATACCGAATAATGACGGGTATGTACATAATTATATAAATTGACATGTTTAAGTATGCATTATTGTTTTAATTAAATTTGCAACTTTCAATAGCACCACTTCAAGAAAAATTATTAAGAGATGCTTGCCATATAAAAACAAAACAGAATGGCTTCAACCACTCATGCAAGAGAAGAATAGATGTCTAGATGCATTTGTATGTACCTAAAATTACATTTACACTCACACATACACACACATATATGGACAATTGGACATATTTATTTGATGCATATATTTATATATGTAGGCCTATGTATTATAAATATACAGCATATGCATAAAAATGCTGCAGATGTCTTGCAGAGCATTTTCGGCATCCTCTTGAGCTCGTTATTCCAACAACATGCACATTGAAATCTGACCTGTCTGAGAGAGCTCTGACGCTCTGGTGGAAATGTTGGCACATGATGACCGTCTGCTCTCGAACTTCCTGCGACATCTCGACATCATCGAGAAACTTGTGAGCGACAAGTTCAAGCGCATCCTCTGGCCAAGCCTTCACGTCAACAAAGACACAAAATCAGAATCCTCAGGCCAAGCCTTCACGTCAACAAAGACACAAAATCAGAATCCTCAGGCCAAGCCTTCACGTCAACAAAGACACAAAATCAGAATCCTCAGGCCAAGCCTTCACGTCAACAAAGACGCAAATCAGAATTTAAGTCTTTGACATGAAACTTTTATTTTATAAGGTACAAGACATAATTTCTTAACTGCAGTTCTAGAAGATTTACACTACATTTACGTTACATTTGGACAACATTTGCACTACATTTAAACTGCATTTAAACATTTACGTTACACTTACGCTGCATTCACATTAGCTTACTCTGCATTTGCATTACATTTATATTACAATTACATTACGTAATCCAAACCAATAACAAAGTCTGTCAGTATGCTAGTCGAAACTAGCGCACCTTTGCTTAAACATTAATCTAGTATTTAACATGACAGACTCAGTTTTGCATAAATGTCTGTGAGCATGCATGTACCATTGTACCATGTCTTTACACATGCATTTACAACAATGCAGCATAAAGTGCAGCATTAGACTGGTCCACGATACAATGGCAAAAAATTAAGTTTTTAGAATTCTTTCTCCACAAGGCTTATATTTGTCCACTTGGCTTAGATAGTCTCCCTGTAAAATTTCAGCATGATTGTGCAACGTTTAGAGGTCAACCCATTATGAACATTTTACTTGAGTGCTGATAATGTCTTTTCGTCATGTTAACCATCAATTGTAGACTAATATGGCTTTGTCTAATTTGAGAGCCGACCCAGAGCACTGGCTATTGAGAAAACCAGTCTCTCGGTTATCTACTGCAAGATTACCACACAGCCTGGAAGCCCTGGATGCAGAGTAACTGCATCAATTTCATCATGTCACTAAAGGGAGGCCCCATCCGGAAAGTTAAAAAATGGCCTGTGATGCAGTTGTTTGTATTTGGGTGCTTGCCAGAATACCAACACAGCTGGTTGTCCGGTGTGTCAGGAAACTGTCAAAGCTTTATCAGAACTACCTAACTCTGAAGACTCACAGACCATTATAAAGAGCAAGTGACAAGATAAAGAATGCATGTTAAAGAGTGACCTTCAAAAATTGTTTGATATTGCCTCAAAGGATATGATGACAGAAATCCAGCAAGAAGGAGAATTCCTTCGAATGCAAAAAGACGTATTTTTCAATAGCATGAGTGGAGTAGACCTAAAGACAGCAGCAAAAGAGAGCAGAAAAAGGCAACAACAAGAGAATGGTGAAAATTGATATGAAGAACGCACGACAAAAGGCAGTAATGAAGCAGTAGGTGAACTTTCTGCTTTGTCTTCTAGTCAGGATTCAGAAGAAGAATAAGCTTAGCCTACTGTTCGATTTAATGCAATGATGAGTATTAGACAACCTAGTCATCGTTCGAGTACATAATTATTGTCTACACTCTACAATGGCTGTATAAACAGCTGCTACTAAAATCTGCCTCATTATCAAAAAAGATCCAAGAACATCTTCTTTAGTTTAGTTGTTGGTGCTTTGTATCGTGTTGGCCTTCCAGAACGTTATGCTGTGTTTGTAGATGGAGCTGCCACACTGGCAATTGGTTATAACATTAATTTCAGAAATCACATATTCTAGAAGTTCATAAAAGAAAGGCAAGAAGCAGCTGCAATGAAAGAACAAGAGTGCACACTGGCAGACCTGCTATTACCTCTCTGAGAAATCAAAATGTTGCCCATGCAGCATCGACGGATAAAAGGCAAACATGAACCGCATAGCTATTATTATATTTCTCTCTGGAAATTGCCAGGAAAAACTGTTTGGCAATCCCAAAAATGGTGAGTGACATACAAGGTGACTCTCAGGCCAACACCAGTGTTGAAGTAGTTGAGAAATGGAATCTCCCCAGACTCAATGTCGCTCAGGTCGTACATTAACCATTGCGGAACAATGTATCTACTTCTGTCCCAATAACATAAAAAGTGTCAAAATGGGTTGACCTCTAAATTTCATTTGTTTTCATTGAAATTTTGTGTGATTATTATAATCATGATAAGGACAAAAACAAGCCTTGTGGAGAACTGAAATCTGCAAGATTATTTTTTTGGACCACTCTAGTGCAGCATATTTAGTTAGTACTGCGTTTACATCTATCTTCTATAGTGACCAGCAACACACCACCACATTTTCTATTTGCTTATTTGACTGTCACCTATTTATGCAAATTTATAATTTGGGAGGTTCCAAAATGTGCCACATAAATGCTCAGAAACACTCATGCAAACATTAAAAGCAGTAAAACAATCATTATGTCTGAATGCTTTCACAATTTCGCGAGGGAATGGTCCCCTATCTGGGGAGAATCGGTCATATATAGATTACCTTAACTTGCCTTACCGTACCAATTTATCAGAGGTCTACCTGGAACCAGCATATCAACAGTCTGCTATCTAGAACCAGTCTTTCACTACCTGGAACCAGTCTATCGTGCAGCAGTTGATGAGCGATGGAAACATTCGAAGTCGGTTTCGAAACGCGTCTCCAATTGGACTGAACGCCAGGACAAGGTGAAGGTTACTGCGGACTCTTTCGATGAACTTGTTGTACATGTTCAGTGGCGTCAGCTCCGCCTGTGGATTTTCCTTCAGCTGCAGGACCTGCATCTGTTAAGAAAAACCAGTACAATATGACATCATTGTTCCTTGCACCCACAATGATTTCATAGCAATAACATTAACACTACAGAAACAAAGAATGCTAAACAAAACCTGTGTGGCAATGTAAAGGGCGGCCGAAAATAATAACTTTAATGAAACAAGAAGGGTCCTTAATATATTATAATAATTCAAAGCTGTATCAACAGAGGATCTATTGCACCCTTTGAAATAAGAAACCAGTAAATATGACTTCTACACTTAATTTATAACAATCAATCTAACAGAAATTAATTATCAGCTTGTAGGCTTCAGCTGCTGGAAAGTACATAAATTTATATAGCTCCTTAACAAGAACTGCAATCCAGATATCAAATTTCAGCAAAACAGTGCCTAGAGAGAAAATAAAAGCACAAGCAGTATGAATTCATTCATTCATTCCGAGAATTTATATAGCGCCTCTTTAAGAGACCTACTCAGAGGAGCTTCAAATTAAATCCAGATTTTTAAGTAGATCCGCATAGATGATGATACACCAGAATTATTGAATTATCAATGAAGATACTGACAAAAGGATGAACTTAGAAATATGGAATGCAATCCCTACACTCTCGATGATCTGAAGTCTTTCCTCGTTTTCATACAGATTCGGAATGTCAGATGTATTCAAGATCATGTTGACATCTTCAAGAAACGATTCTTCCTAGAGTAACAAAGAAAAGACTTTAATACCCAAATTGCTTTAAACTGACACTACAATCTTTATCCTTTCTTATTTATTGCAATCTGGGCGGTACTGATGTTTACCCTATTTGAACATATTCATTCATTCATTCATTCATTCATTCATTCGGACATTTATATAGTGCTCCTTCAAGTAAAAAACTACTCAGAGGCGCTCCCGACCCCAGCGCACCCAAAAAGAACAGTTTTAAGTTCAGTAAGGAACAGTCCTGGTAGAGTCCCAGAATTTATATAGCGCCTCTTTAAGAGACTTACTCACAGGTGTTGTTATATTACTTACTCATATGACCTACACAATATACCCTTGTTTGCAACCATGCTTATGAAAGCCATGGATTAAATCCAAAGAATCATGCCAGTCACAGCTTAACAACCCTGTGTGATAAGAAAGATCATTAGCATCACCCCTCTCCTTTATCCAGGCTTGGGACTGGCACTGCACTTCACATTACCATGGTGACCACTCACTTTGATCTGGTGGTCACCAAAGAGAAAGACCATAGACGTTCCATCGACTCCGGCTTGTTTGATTAGTTTCCGCAAATCCTCTCGCCAGTCGGATATCACGTAATTCTTTGTTATCTCGATCTGGAACAATCCGTATCCGGCCATGAACGATGCCAACTTGGCTGTACTCTGACGACCGCTACCACCAATGCCTGCAAAATACATAGGCAACAACACCGTAGTGCTATGCAAACTGTAATTCATTCATTCAAGTATTTACATAGAACCCCTTCAAGGAAACTACTCAGAGGTGATCCCGACTCCAGCATGACCAAAAAGAACAGTTTTTAAAGTGTTTACAGAGAATGTGTCAGAGTGAACTAAGTCTTAGGGAACCGGTGCAGCTCTAGATGGAAGCCATTCCATACCGCTAGGCCAAATACATACATTGCCTTTACTACGGTAGTCCCAGAAATTGAACTTATGTATCGTCTTCATTAATTACATATAGCCACCAGTGATGTAGTCGAGTCCACCTGGGCCGAGTCCGAGTCCGAGTCCGAGTCCTGCTAAGCCGAGTCCGAGTCGAGTCCGAGTCCAAAGGAGTTCGAGTCCGAGTCCGAGTCCGAGTCACTAAGGATCGAGTCCGAGTCCGAGTCCGAGTCCAGTGACATCAAGATCCACTGAAACACTCAACTTAATGACATAAAAAAATATCAACACTAATTATGCTAATGGAATTTTAGTGTAATTTATCAGAATTGAACTTTAAAAATACTGAATTAGATAACGTTTTTTGATAATCTGGCGCAATGAAATGGATACAAATATCCTTACACTGACAAAACACAATTAAGTTCAACAGCGCATCTTGTGAAATCTCTTATGTTGAGATTTGGGGCCAAAAACTGCCACCCATCAGCAATGCCTCTAAGCCTAGATTTTCTACTCTAGTAAATGTTCGGAATCTGTGGTTTTGGGAAATGGCGTCTATTCACTGTGATAATATCAGCTACTCCAATACCCCAACACAGGCCAACTAATTGCTACGACCTTGCCTGCACGTTGCAATACTCCAATTATGTAAAAGCCTATCTGATCTATTAATGGAGATGTAGGCCTAAACCTCTGTGCCCGATTCCAAGAAGAGAGAAGTTCTAATAGCCACCAGCCACAAGTAGCCAATAGACACGTCCAACCTCCTATCCTCATTTGTCTTACCATAAACGTTTCGATAGACTAGAAGTCTATGTTCGATCAGATCAGCATAATAAATGCCAAGTCAATTGAGGTGTCAAAATATCAAACTCGATATAGACCCTTTGCATGCCATGGATGCCTGGTTTTGTTTGTGCAAGCCTATTATATAGGTAAGCTTATTATAGGCTCATGTTCAAATATTTCAACTAGCCCCTGCCGTAACCCAACACCGACTATACATCAAATAAACCTGTAATTACCTTCCCTCGCCTATATTCAGCGGTGCTCAGCCATCCGTGACATAATTTCAATGTCAGGTTGTTTCATTACGAACTTAAACCCGCGGGCTACAAGGGTTCCTTTGTTTGAGTTGAGTCACTTGATTGATCAAGAAAGCAGACGAAATGTCTTATTTGGTTGTGGCAATACAAAATGGCCTGCTCCACGGAGAATTCGTGACTCGGAAACCGAGTCACCGAGTCAAATTTCGAGTCCAGGGCTTCGAGTCCGAGTCCGAGTCCGAGTCCTGACAGCCCGAGTCCGAGTCCGAGTCCGAGTCCGCAGAAAATCGGTCTCGAGTCGGACTCGAGTCTTTTGCCGGACTCGAGTCCTACATCACTGATAGCCACTGCTCCAATGCTGGCCATGATGATCGCTAGAGTTCAACGAACTGACAGTACAAGGTGACCAATGCTACACATCTACTTGTAAATTATGTGAAGATTTAATTCTGCGGACTATAATAGTCTCAAGTTTAGCCAATTGTTTACAAGCTGTTTGTATGCTAACTAATAATTATGCACAAGAACACATGGTGGGCAAATTAGCATGACAATGGATGATAATATACTATTCCACTTAGTGGTGTTATCTCCTCAAATCAAATCAAATCAAATCAAATCAAATACCATTTATTAAGGCAACAACCGTTGCACATTGATCAAGACAAAACAAAACAGAATAATAGCATTAACATTAATGATTAACATAACAGAAAGAATAAACAGCATATCATAAGAATAAACAGTACAATATAAAGCAAAGGATCGCATACGGTTGAGCACTTAAAGGGGAACCCCAAAGGGACAAGTCCCGCTATCAGAGGAACCCCAGTATCAATCGTTGGTGGAATGGCAGGTCAGACATTGTAAACAGATTCAATACATATAGCTTAACTAATTATCTCAGTGCAAACATATGGGTACTGCTAGTCAGTTAAGAAATAAAAAGAAAAACAAGCTTGAGATTTCCAAACTGAAGTGATCATATTAGCAAACAAAGGTCAGAACAGCTGTGGCAAAAGGGAAACACTGTATGATACTCTGCAGGTCAGATCATGCACCAGAATACTTTAAAAGAAAGATCTCAGGTTAATACAGTTCAATGATCATTCTTCAGGTAGATATAACTTAAGAGCTCTCTTAAACCTGCTCAAAGTTGGAAGGGAGGTTATATCTAGTGGTAAGGAGTTCCATGTGATTGGGCCCTATCAACTTAACCCACCAAGTTAGTTAACATGAAGAACAAGGAGTGCAGTGCAGTACATTGTGACAGACTCTACAGTCTACAATGGTGCCTCACCAACAAGAAGACAATGCCCATTAGGCTGCTTGAGAACACGACTGATACGTGAGACGTGCTCGATTGCAAAGCGAAACATGACGAGATCCATCGGAGCCTTGCTGGCGCTGTTGTAGTCATCGAGGTAGTACTCCATCCTCTGTAAAGTAAAAATGAACTCGAATCACCAATATCCCAATTCCCAATGCAGCTTTATATGACACTTTCACACTGAATTCAATTGATATACTGCAGGTTACGTGATGTAAGATAAACCGAAAATCTATCTTGAGATCCATCAGGCACTTATGATCATCAGCATATGATTGTTTGAGCAACTACCTTGAGTACCTTCAGTTTTATACGATGTAATTTGGAGTAAAACAGTAATGCAAACTAAAGAGAATGAATTAATAAGCCAGTAGTAAGTAATCGACCTTTTTCAGTTCATCCTGGTCTTGTATTTCATTGTAGTTTCGCATTCCGCCATCGTTGCCCATGTAGTCACCAAACATGAGACTTCGAACGTCATCATCCGTCACCTGCTTCCCAGGAACGGCCAGGTGCCCAAGTATCGTGTTGTACTTCTCCTTAAAATGCTGCTCAGCGGCTGACTGCACTTACAAGAAAACCACTCCTCTTTTAACCCTTAACTGACCAATGTGTAGGAAATGGTATGGAATCCTGTACCTTTGGTCGGTGAAGGGTTAATAGCAGAAAATGCTGAGATAAAATAAAATACGGTCAGATTGAAACTGTAATGTAGCCACATACTTTTAAAAGCACCTTTCAACGATTTACAGGAGACCAGCATAGGCAAAACTTCAAGACTGAGTAATAGCCATGCACATGCGGAGAACAAAAGAAAGCCTCTGATGGCCGAGTGGAGAATGTATCGACCAGAGAGTGAAGAGACCATGGTGCAGAAGGTCTTGAGGTGTAATGGAGATACTTCAATCAACAGTTGCACATATATAAGTTAAAATTTTGAACTAAATGTGCTGGGGCATAGGAAGCCAATGGAGAGTCTACCGAATGAAGGCAGATAATTATGTGAAAAAACTCAGAAAACCAACAGCATAGCAAAGTAATGCAAAGCAATGAAAACCAGAAGTTTTACGATGAAAACACAACACAAAGAAAAGAGAACAAAGGATAAATATCCATTCATCTACACAAAACCAGCTGCATCAACCCCCCCCCCTTCATCATCCACCAATCGACCCACTAATCCACAAATACATTCACCTATCCACCCGGTCACCCAGCCATCCGACAATTTTTGCAACAGACACAAATCTAAGCTTGAAGCAATGGACAAGGCATTGATGAACTGTCAAATAATGTGTCCTACAAATACAAAACCATCCTTCAAGCAATCATCAATCAACCAATCAATCAATCAATTTTCGTTTAATCAGAACTTCAGGCTGGCAGAACGCAGCATGTTACACACAACTAATTTTACAAAGGTTTTATATATAAGTTCAGTTTATATATGCAACATAAATAAATATTTTGCTTGAATTAATATTAATTGATCTATGTTTGTTAGGTTATAATTAAGTAGGTAAGTAAGTAATGAACTCAGCATTGATTTAAATAACATGAATCAATCGAGCTGACCTTGACCATTGCAAAGAACAGATTCATGTCTTTGTCGTCTACAAGACGATCGTAAAAGACGCGATAGACCTCATGGATCCACAGGCGAACGATCTTCTGAGCGCCTTCTGATCCCTCAGGAGTGACGACAGGTTTCAGCAGAAGAATGCCCTAACAACACAGCAATTATTATTATTGCACCATTAGATCCTTTTAATTAGTTTTTTTATTTGTCACATTTAACATAGCACCTCTTCAAGCTCCCTTTCCAGAAGCGCCCCCAATTACAGCGCGAACACTGCATCGAAGTTTCACGCTGAAGCGCAAGAGCAATTGCAAGTGATGGACTTGCTCAAGATCCCTACGCGGCAGTCTGAGGTCGATTTGAACCTGGAGTGTCCACATTTAAGGCACCAAACCCACCCCTACACCACTGCTTCCCAGTAATAATAACAATGTTGTATCATTAGTTCCCTTGACCCGAATGGATTAGTTGCTAAGCTATTAATTGAACAGGAACTCTCAGGTTCTGAAGATACGAGTCTCAAGATAAGCCTCCTTCCATTTACAGTCATTTTCTAACCAAAATTACACTATGTTTGAGTACATGAAAAAAAATATGAAGCAGGCAGAATTTTATTGAGGCCTACAATCACAAGACTTTCTTACTTACTTACTTACTTACTTACTTACTTACTTACTTACTTACTTACCTACTTACTTGTGACAGTAACAGATCAGACTGACTTGTACGACTCGTGAGAAGTCTCGCAGATTGAACAGATAGTGAGACTTTGCCGGAGTTGGCAGAAATCTGTTAACGGCTTGCTTGTAGATGTCTGTCGTTGCTGAGATGAGAATCTGGAAGAGACAGAAAAACATAGAATAGTCACAATGGACTCATGTTGGACCATAGCTAGTCAACATTTGAGCATTGTGGGCTTGCAATTTTTCATTTTGTAATAACAGTTATCTAGACTGTTGGTACATCACCTTTTATTAACCTCACAACGCACTGTCTATGCTTAAATGATGAATGAACACAGCAATTAATCATCGATTAGGGTAGCATATGCTATAGTAAAAGTAAAGTCCTATCCCGTTCCATGAGGAACACAGGGAGGCGCTCATCTCCTTTTCCATGGCCCTGAGCCAGCAATGGACGAATCCCAAGGTCCTGGACACGAGGCCAGTGTATCGCAGGACTTGCTGGTATGCTATAGAGTAATATAAAATAAATACAGCAGTATGCAAACACTGCTCAAGTGTTTAGAAGAGTCACCACAGGTTAGGTTCCGAGCCCCAGCACACATGAATGAGACAATCAATCTTTAGTTATGCATTTATAGGAAAACAATCTCACCCTGGCATATCTTCGTAGGCTGTTGTCAAATCCTTTGTCAAAGTGCCACTCAACAATCGGTTGGAAAATGCTGCGCATCGTCTCCTCGTCAAAAGACTCGATTCCGACGATGTTAAAGTGACGTAGGAAGCGATGCGTGACGTGGTTCCTTCCACCACCTGGAGGACCCATTGCTGCCAACATCACGATGTCTTCCAGGTAGAGAACGCTCGTGTCTTTCCTACAAATTGATCAATAAAAAGTAAACATCTCTCAAGTATTACACTGAAGCCATCAAAGAGTAATTGCAGTCACTGCAAGAATTTTATTATGGTACCTTCCAGTAAAATTGATCACTAAACATTCTGTATACACACAGATGAAGCCCTATTAAATGAGGGCAATTAATTTTAGATCCAAGGCACCCTTCTAAGAGCATGTGTTGTGTTACAGGCTTACAGCATCATAGAAATTGTCATCAGTATTATCATTATTTTTATTAATAGCCATGCTCAGAGAACTATGGCCAAACAGATATGTATCGTAATTTTAAAAATCAATCAACTTATTATTACCTCAAGATCAAAGACATATTATCATTAGTTCAAACCAAAAATACTTTAACCCCAGGTTGATACGGTATGTAGTAAGTGTCTGATTACCCTGTGTGTCTCATCCAGCCCTATTTTACCTAATGCCTAAAGCAATATCATCAATGCTTATAATTTAGAGAAGAAATTTAGACTGACCTGTCGAACCAGTATCCCTGGTCAATCCATTGTCTGAGAGTCTCGATTGGAGGCTGTGCTCCATACTTTTCCTTCGCTGGCATGTTCAAGTCATCAACAAATACGCACAGTTTCTTGCCTGGAGCAGGTCCAAAAACTCCCTTCTTTCTTCTGCATCATTCAAGACATCAGAACATTACTTCTATGATAACAGAGATGATAATATTAAAATGATAAAAAATAATAATGACAATAAACATAATATTATAATATTTCAGCGTATATCCATTACAATACAAAGGTTTAACGCTATGGCTTTCACTAGCTAGGTCTTTCATTAAGCCCTTAATTGACATGGATAGGGTAGTCGTTCCAGATGCATCACTTTTATATTCCTGAGACTCTTGGGGAGTGAAGTACCTTAAAAAATAATACATCTCAGAGGGATAATAATTATAATAATAAACACAAATATTATTATCATTGTTACTCCTATCATTATTATTAAGACCGAGTCAACCTAATGGGGCTCGCAGGCATAAAACCAGCACCATACAGATCTTCCTGCCAGCACGTTTCCATTCTGTCTTAATGGAATGATATTCTGGATATTGACCTGATTACGGCTTAGTTTTGATGCACGACTGATGTCTGGTGGAGTAGACACCAAAGCAACAGAAGTTACTGATTGCAACTACACTACATATTCTACGAACCTGTCAAGTTTCGAGAAGATGATGTCCTGTGTCTGGTTAGATGATGTTTGAGCGGAGAAGTTGATGTTTGTGATTATGTATTTGTCCCTTGGCAGTTGGAGCAGGAAGTCGTTCGTGATGGCACTCTTTCCAGTTCCAGTCGGCCCAACGAACAGCAGAGGACGGTCTTGTAGGACAAAGAGTTGCAGGAAGTAACGCTGACGCTCTGTGTTGACCGTGTTGATGATCACGTCATTCAGCTGAAAGAAGAAGAAGGCAAGCATCAAATTACATTTGTTTTATATTACCATTACTTTTCATTTATATTACTACACTTTATTATTATTTACTTCTATGTGTTATATAGATGGATGGATGAAATACACGAAAAGTCTGGTATGAGCTTGGAGGCGCTAAGAGAGGCGACAAGAGAGAGGAAACACTGGAGAGGATACATCGTGACTATCGCCAGAGCTCCAAGAGCTGACCAGGTGATGTGTTATATTGCATTATTTCTAGATGTCCCATTGTGCGTTCGTAAATGGAATATTAAAGGATATAGTTATTTACATTTATCATCATAACTAGACATTTATGCAGTGCATGGATGGCAAACCTCTCAAAGATGCATATCATTTTTCCACAAGTCTTTTCTACTATGGTTCGTGACGTTGGCATCCAGTTGAACCACTTTTGATCCACATTTCCATTGTGCTCTGGGTTGCTAGCTGAGTCAGCTGAGAAACTGTTGTCCATTCAATAACTTATGCTCCCACCATTACCTTTGTGTATTCCTACATTACGACTTGCCTCGTTTATTGCTTGCTGTTCTACTCTGACCTTCCATCTAGGAAGATAGCATGCTTGGACTGAGTTTTGCCTTGTACTGCACGCCTCATTGGGCAAATTCTCAAGAGTGGTCATGTCTCTAGCTGGAGGTCCGTCACTGGCTCCCTATCTGGGAGCATCTCTGAGTAGTTTTCCTTAAAGGGCGCTAAAAAAAATCCGAATACATGAATGAAGGAGTGAATGAATAAAAGTGTCGTTAAATCATTTTTAAAGTAGCCTTTTTTATTAAATAGGCAAGCAAGACTTAAATCATAACATATGCAGACGCCAGGATGATGCCAATGACTGATGCTCCAAATCTACCACAGCTCAATGATAAACCCTTATCAATACCGCATATTTAAATTAATAACCAATATAACTTTTAAAATTGTTTTAAAAAAATGTGTGGTGATGTGCATGCACACTACACAGCATACCTTCTGAAAAAAGCAATAGAAGAATTGGTTTAAAATTCTCTATCAGCAAGTGGAAAATGAGAAATAAGGAAGAACTATATTACAGCAGAGAATAAACAAACGGCATGCTAAGATAATCCTACAGATTAAAAAGCGTAATAAATGCAACCTGGCGATGTCAACTTGCTAATTATTTACATAAGTGCATAGGACTAAAAATGCAAACCAGAAACAAAGCTTCAAAAATTATAAATTACATTTGACTAACTCATTATCTAAAACTTGTAAAACTTTAGTAAGTTTTGTATCAAGCACTTTAAAATGCAAAATATCAGTGTTAGTTTGTGAAAAGCATTAATAGCAAGCTGAACATTACCTAGAAGCTACAAGATTACAGAATACAAAGGTGCACAATGCACATGCATTAAAAAAGAAAATATTTATTGAAGAGAAAATTAGGTAATTTGGCAATGGAGAACCAAGCTGGATGAAGAATCTACCGTGATTTCCAAGCCAAGTCTACAAATGCTTTTGAAAGATTATTTAAAAGCCGAAGTGCATTAAGTTGACTGAAATGTGCATACATAGAGTACATATAAGCTCATTGAACACCACATAAGATAATCAGTTTCCCATGTACCCAGGTCTAT
Source organism: Lumbricus rubellus (assembly GCA_945859605.1). Lineage (NCBI taxonomy): Eukaryota > Metazoa > Annelida > Clitellata > Crassiclitellata > Lumbricidae > Lumbricus > Lumbricus rubellus. The sequence continues at coordinate 19,802,677 of OX243818.1, forward strand.
GTATAATAGGAAATAAATGTATAATACACATGTATGTATACAGGCATGTATGCATGCATTAATTTCATGCATTAATAATCTGGTAGCTACCGTGTAAGAAGCTTTGAAGATGGATTTTTACACCAGAATAAAAAAAAGCAACCAGTGATCCAATGACACAGAAGAACTTAACACGATTAACCAGATTAACTAAAACAGTAACAAAAATCAGTTTCTTTCTGAGCATCATGCAACTATCGTAAACGAGATTAGGTAAAGAGACAAAAGAAAGCTCAAACCTTTGTCTTGTCATCGATCGTAACCGTGGTGACGAGCGACATCCACGTCTGCCACGATCCATACTTAACATACTTATAGAAATGATTAAAGACCGTTCCTCGTGCGGGTATAAGCGAATGCCGCTTGATCTTCAGATCTCTCGGTCTGGCAGAGAGAGAGAAAAACAGTTCAGAATGTTTTCTCGCACATCTCACGATAAAGACAAAGTATTGATAATGATCAATCAATCGATCTGTTGATCGAAATTTATATAGCGTCTCTTCAAGGTCGTTACTCAGAGGCGCTCCCAGTGAAGGTCTCGAAAAAAGCAGTCTTCAACAGTTGATGAAACTGAGGACAATTTGGAAGATGTGCATAGTCAAGGGAAGTCCATTCCAGGTTGTTGGGACAAACCATACATAGAGAAGCAGAATATAAACAAATGAGCAATGCATATAAGATATCAAATAAAGGAAGTAAAAATTGAGTACCCGGTAAGAATGATGCTACAAACATCAGGCCACGACAGACAGTTGAAAATCTAACAAGTCTCCAACATTTACCAGTGTCTGCCGTTCCAGACATGGTAGTAAGGAGAAGAGTAATGTTTGATACAACTACCATCAGTTATTCTAGTCTAATCAGAACCTTTCTGTGGCACTGTTACTGCAATTCACAAGGCATCTATCCATGATCACAATCCATTAGACATTAACATACAGTCAAGTAGAAAGGACTTAGCCTGTAAGACAGACCACAAGTGATGACTATAAACATGTGACTAAAATCCTGGCATTAAGGACATCACAGAACGAGTATGGTACACTGATGTCAACAAATTCCAGAGCTTTGTACAAGGTAACTGAGGAATCAAGAAAAACACATTGATAAACATATTCAACTGAAACCAGCTAACTAAAAATTCAGGTCAATTTTCATGTCTATTGTGAAAAGCAAAACATCAGCAAGACTCACTATAAACAGAAAAAAATGCGGTTCAACTTGAACTACAGTAGAAGTTCTACTCTCCACCGAGTTGTCAGTAACAAGAGCTACATTACATTACATTAAAAAAACGATAGACACACACACAGCGGCTGAAAACGTATTGACAAAGAGTAATTTTATAAAACAACATTGACAGTAATTTCGGTGAAATTAAGATCTTAGTGCAAAATATGCTAAGTGAACAGCAAAAGCAGAAATGCAGATCTTACAGATGTAATACCTTAAATAATTAATTCTTGCATTTTAGTCAAACGACTGTGTCAAAAGCTGCAGTGCTCCAATCTCAATCAATAAATCAGAATTTATATAGCACCTCTTCAGGATCTCTACTCCGAGGCACCTCTGACCCAGGCCAGGTGGAAGAGAATGGTCACATAGGTTACAACCAATATATCTCAATTCTACTTATTCTGGCATCAACTGAAATAATATTTTCTGAGAAATCAGCTATAATGTTGAGTCAGACAAAACTAAGGTTTTACAATAATTGTTATAACCATTTGAATCAACACAGTAGTTCTTTTTGGCAAAAACTCAATGTCAACTTTGACCAACTTCAAGGGAGATTACATATTTAATTAGTGCTCACCAAAGTCGTATTGCAACTAATTATTTGCATAATAATGATCTTTCATGTTGCTGAACAAAGAAAATTGAACAAGGATTACACAAACGATTAGTTCGTAAATAATTTATAAAAAATGTAAAGTAGTGATAAGCAAAACAGAAAAAAGAAAACACTGCACAAAAACGGAATGAGAGGTTCGAGAAAATTGACCGAGCAAAACACAACAAAACTTGGAAGAGAAACTGGAAAATATGCTCACAGCACGCAGAACACAGTGCAGCTAATCACTTCATAGCGTGTCTCAGCTAAACAAGCAAAGAACCACACACACACACTGAATAGTTGCACACCTTCTTTTTGCTTCTCAAATCCTGGAAGGTCAAGGAATCAACCCACGAAATCCAACAGCCAAATGGCATGCATTGGTACCTGTGGTCAAAGATGCTACCCCTCCTGGGTATCAGCAAAGATCGGGGGAATTTCAGGGCTTTCGGCCTTGCAAATAAATGAAATCAAATCTGAAAGAGACTAGAATATGTAATGCAATGTAAATCCGCCGCCGTTCATATACAATAAATATAAGTGGGCGAAACGGGATATAAATGTTAGGTCTTGTAATCCAGAGTTTGGCAAGCAACCGACTACAATTTTTATCAGTTGACCAACTGCTCAGGCCAAAGTCTGATCTTCTAGAGCTCTCAATTGGGACTTGGGAGTTCTAATATGGAATAATATGGCCATTGGTCAGCACCAAGGTCAAATACACAGAGACAATTACAACTAAATACAATGCATTTATAATGTGTTCATTCTTCAGTCAATCTATATCTATATTAAAACTGTTTGTGATAATAATAATAGTATTGTACACTTGTATAGTATTGTACACATCATATACGTAAATACATACAAACATAAATGTTATACACATATGTCTAGCTGCACAGTCTCAAGGTTCACATGCCATCAGCACATTAAAGGGCTATATACAGCCCTATAATAAATGTTTAGAAAATTTATAGGATACATACAAGATTCTGCATATACCAACATACCAGTACATTAATTCTCATAAACATGGTATCTACAGCCAACTCATCGACATGTCAGTCAAATGTCAGATCTCTGGTCAAGCAACAAACAATCAAACATGATGAATGTTTTCTAAAGGCTGAACGCACTGGGAGCGCTTTTGAAAGGCTCTTGCTGCGAGAAGCGCTTCATAAATGGTCAGAAACAAAACAATACAATACAATACAATACAATACCTCGGATGTTTTGAGCTTGCCGATTCCATGTCGCACAGCGCACGGAAGAACTCATCGAACTTTACTCTTGATTGCTCGTCAAGCGTTCCACCGACAGACCAGACGAGCGAGAAGAGGAAATAGGCGACAGTCATGCTCGTCATCTCCTCGGTCAGCTTCTGCTCAAAGGATGCGGCGCTTGGTCTACCAAGACCGGATACGGAGGATGCTGCTGTGGAAGCTGCCTCCTCAGCCACATCGTTCTCTTCGCCCATCACGATGTCGTCCAACGCCTTACCCAGATTCCTAATCAATCGAACAACATCAGAAGTTTGTAATTACAACTCGAACAATTATTGTACACACAACACAAATAGCTGCAATTCAAAACAGCCGGAATTCAGATTCGGTGGAAAATATCTGCCAGGCTATTCCCTATTTAAACAGCCAATCAGATTACCCAGTAGTCACTTAAAGCAGCCAATCAGCATGTCTTTGAAACTAATTCACAGTGCTGGCTTCCTAAGTGCACACTGCAGACATCAATTAATGTTATGTAATGTAACTATACATTTACATAACACCTTCTAGGTCTATATATGTCTTAAAGGTGCTCCATATTTCTGATAAACCAGTGCTGGAGATTGTCAGAATCACTGACAGATGATGCTGCTACCAGTCAATCAGCAATCACACACTGCAACATGTAAATTGCAAAAGCAGTGCAACTTGGTGATTTTTAATGTATTATGCACGACGTTGCACGTACTTCAATGTTTACATAGTGCAATTGGAGAACCAGTAACAACATTTACGTAGCATAATTTGGGAAACAGAAACAATATTTACATGGTGTATTTTTGGAACCAGAAACAATCTAACAGTTGTCAAAATTGCAACTTATGATAAGGTGAGAACATTTCTTGAGCTGCAAATGTGTCAAGTTAAAACATTTCAATGGAAGATTTTCAAGAAGGAAAATTGAGTTTGCTCAATTTATCTATATTCTCCACATAAGCCCCTCATAAGAACTCCTTGTTTGTCGACAAGCTGTCTCAAAAGAGGAATACAACATTTATTAAATTCGTATTAAATGAATTTGTATAGCTCCCCTTCAAGAGGACTACTCAGAGGCGCTCCCAACCCCAGCATGGCCAAGTAGAACTGTCTTACGACGAGAAAGGAATGCCTGAAAGGGAGTTAAAAAATTACAAATAGAGTCAGCACTAGGCTGGTGTTAACACACCAAAGACTATCCAAAAACATGACATGAGTAAGATGGGGCAAGAATTTAAAACAAAACAGTCTGTGAATTGCAACAGTTTATAATTACATACTTGATGTCTTCAAGAAGACAGCTGTAGAGCTTAAGCATCGACGCAGTCAGATGCATCAAAGAGCAGCGGATGAATTGACGACAATGCTTCAGCACAAAGTTTATGCACGGTTCCAGCAACCAGTCAAACAAAAGCTTCAAAATAAACATCAAAATAAATAAATTTTAAAACAAAAGCTTCAAAGTAAACAACAAAATCAATTTTCAAACAAAAGCTTCAAAATAAACATCAAAATCAATTTTCAAACAAAAGCTTCAAAGTAAACATCAAAATCAATCTAACTCATTCGAATATCAGAAAACCAATAGATAAGAGCACGACAATGCCAACCAATAGATACCAGTGTAACTTTATTTTGGGTTCCATATAAAATCACTCAAATAATGCAAAATAAATAACTCCTCAGAGCACCAAACAGTGTTGATCTCTCGACCAATAAAGCAGATTCATGGTTACGCAACGGGATCATAATAAAACTTCTGTGATTTCAGAATAGTTATTCTCAGAACTGACTAGTGATGGAATGCCTAGTGCAAAACAACAACGGCCTGATTTCTCAGATTTCGAATCATCCTGTTTTCGGCACTATTTGCCTCAACAATAACTACTCAAATAGAGCAGCAGTTCGGATTCTGTGGAAAATATCTACATGGCTATTCCCTACTTAAACAGCCACTCAGATAATTAGTCACTTACAACAGACAATCAGTACATCCTTGAAACTTATTCACAGCCCTAAAACGAAACATGTCTATACCTTGATGTTTTGCCTTTGTTCAGAATTCAGTTGCTCTGGCATTTGAGTGGCCAACCAAGACTGAACAAGAGGCTGCCAGCCAAGCTGATGAGCTTCCATGTAGATCATTCCACACCTAGTCGCATCCATATATAATTATACAAACATGTATTCATATACACAAATTACACATACATACATACATACATACATACATACATACATACATACATACATACATACATGAATATACAGATATATTCATACATACATATGAACGTACCGTATGTACATAATACATGTACATACATGTATATACATACATACATAAACGCATGCATATTACCACATCGTATCAACAAATACCTCATTATAACTCTAAACACTTGTTTGGTTAATTAACCTACTAAAATATGCAATATTATGCATCTAGAATATTCTAGATAACTAACTAACTTCAACATCAGTTAGATTGGTGTAGGCAGAACTCTTCTGAGACTACTAAAAAGTCAATATAGCAAGTGTCTACACACATACATACCTGTACAGTGTACATATAGTAGTACATACATACCACATACTTAGTATTACATACTTACAACTACGGATTCAGATGACCAATTTTGTTTCTAGTCACTAGTTCATTTGGTGTACTGCTAGTCATTCTTGAACAAATCGAATTCTTTACAAGATGCTGGTAAACTGTTCAATCTCTCACCTGCTGACTGTTGCAGGTGAAGCCTGTTCAAGGTCCTGGGGTTCAAAGATCATGTTCATCTTGGCGTGCATCTGTATGATCTCTCCACTCATCAGACACAGCTGCGGAATACAAAGAAAACATCAACGTAAATAAAAACTAACGCATCAACGTAAATAAAAACTAACGTCACAGTTCTCTTACAATGGTTTTTCTTACGACAATTCATTTAGGAAAATCTCACATCAACATTGATTGGAACTGACAATTTAGTAATTTATTGACCTTTAAAACTAATGCAGTCCCTACAATTCCTGCAAATTCATCATCTAATCGAATCTAATGTTGTTAAGAAGAAAAGTTTCTTTGTCAGCACATCATGTGCATACGACTGAAAATGTCACCAGTGGCAGGCAGAATATATATATATATATATATATATATATATGGGTGTGTGCATGTATGTGTTTGAAAATCTTTGTGCGCATATATTTCTGTAAATGTGTAAAAAAATGTTTGTGTGCATTCTCTGTACACTTTTCTATATTGACTTTTTAGTATCTCAGAAGAATCCTGCCTACGCCAATCTAACTGATGTTGAAGTTAGTTAGTTATCTAGATGCATAATATTGCATATTTTAGTATGTTAATTAACCAAACAAGGGATTAGAGTTAAGTGAGGTAATTGTTGAAACAATGTGGCAATATGCATGCATTTATGTATGTATGTATGTGTATATGAATGTGTATATGAATGTGCATATGTTTCTGTACAAGTGCACGCATGATATATGTATGTTACCTTTTTGTTGTCATCAAGAACGGTGTTCATGTTCTCAATCCAGACAGCATCTACGGGACCGTCAAATATGATCCATTCGCGTTCATCACTCGTGCTTATCGCATATTCACGAAACGTGTTTGCTAGGATACCTGTTGCGTGTAACGTAACACATGTAACATGTAATGCATGTAACTTGTAATGGAACACATGTATGTAACACGCAATGTAACACACGTACCATGTAATGTTACGTTCGATTATGATCATTACAAAGATCAATGCACTACGGCAACACTAATGCATGCATGTCTGTATAAATGTATCATCATAATACAACACATTCTGTTTGACTGTACTTATGCTGTTGAACAGTTCCCAGAAGTAACTCATAAAAAAATAGTGACTAATAATTCAAATGTGCATATTTTCAGTTTTAAGGTAACCACTAATTCAATACATCTGGATCATTTGTTTGTTTGTATGTGCACTTGTTATAGCGCCCTTCAAGCTCTCTCTACTCAGAGGCACTCCCGAATGCAGAGCGGACACTGCATCGGAGTTTCATGCCGAAGCACCGAGCAATTGTGAATGAAGGACTTGCTAAAGGTCCTTACGCGGTGAGGTGGATTCGAACCTCGAACCTTCCAGCTCCAAGGCAACGACGCCACCACTACACCACTGCGCCCCACGATCATGTCCTTCGAATCCCTGATCTGATGAGATAACTATTGGGAGTCGCTCTGAATAGTTTCCTGAATGTCACTATAAAAATGCTGCAATAATTAACACTTCAATGATGGCATGTACTAAACGTAATTGGAAAACAAAGCATCTTGTCATTATAGTTTTAAAACATTGATGAGTTAGCAATTGAAACGGGATTCTTACCATCAGACCATTCATGTGAGACGGGATCAAATCGTCCGTAAAGCTGAGCCATCGTCACGGCTTTTGGGTTTATAACACAATACTGAACCTATAGTAGAGAAGAAATCCATGTCTAACATCACAATTACGAAAATTATTTAATATTCAGCTTTAAAATGTAGCCCTTCTATACAAGATGCACAACCACAGTTTAACAGGTATTACATTTATGTATCTAAGTGTTACACTTAATACACTGCACAGGTTCAATTTAAAATCTGATGGTTGAAAAAAGCTCGCATAAAAAAATGTCAGTACATCTGTGTCCGATGCACTTATCGCAGACTGCGGTGCAATTTCTCGAATTTCAAAGACATAGTCTTTCAATCACACTGATAGCAGTGAGCACGGCGCTATATAAGTGTTCTGTTACATTACACTACGAAACAAATATACTTGAATAACTGATACAGGCTTATTTACACAGTGACAGCTTAAGAGGCTCGGACCCAAAATTGTAGAATGGATTGCACAACAAGAGAGTATCACCAAACAGACCTCTGATGACAAAGACAGATCTTAGGATGGCTTACTGTGCTACAAAAAGATAATTCAATTACAACTAAACAGCATTTCAGAATCGAAATATTTTTCAAGACGACTACTCACAGGATATTCTTCCATAAGACGGTTGTCATGGAGATTGTTGAGAGCTTTGGCAAGGCAGCGGATGGCAGAGGATTTGCCGCCAATTGGATCACCAACGACCATCAGACCATGCCGTACGAGAATCATGTCGTAGATCTGTTCCATAAAACAAAATTTCATAACACCGTAACTAGTTAGCATGTTGTAAATTTAATTAATAATAATAATTTGCATACAATTCAAAGCGTCCATAGAGAATAATGCCGTGTGAGAAGATAAAAAGGTGTTGGAATGCGGAATCAGTTGCAACAGAAGTCTAACGAAGAGAAATATCGGAGGAAATTTTTTTATTGCTCCCAAATCAATCGTACACAGACAATTTTTTAACAGTTGAATAGACAGCAAATGGTATAACATAAAATGTTCAATGTAGCCTAAATGGCAGTGCATGGAAAACATTGGGAAAATGTCATGCTAGATGAAAAACCAAATTATAAATAACAGAGTTAGTCTAACCAGTGTGTCGGCAGATAAGTTGTGTACAGTAATTACATAAAAAGAAAATTAACAGTATACTTGTGGATTACCAACAGACATCAACTCATTGAATCAACTCACTTGTATGATTTTATCTATGAACCACGGTACAGCTTGCAGGTTCTGCTGCTCTATAACACCAAGCAAAGACTTCTCCAGCTCTCCGTAATCCTGCTTTGGCAATGTCACGTCTGGAAAAAGATCGGAGATGATGCCTTGAAAGAGTGGAATGTCATGCGATAGAAACTTTGGTAGATTGACGTCGCTGATTGACCGCAGGAGCAGAATGTCTTCCAGCTGAGTTGGATACCTTAGCTTTAGGTTCCCAGCAGCAGTTAGGACGGACTTAACAGCCCGCATCCCGTAGTCATAGTGATGCTGAGATGAGAGCTGATTAAAAAAAATAAAAACATATATAATTATATTGCTATCTTGAGTAAAACAGAAATGAAAAACTGTCCATATTGACTTACTGCAGTTCAACTGAGCATTGATGGCGATGAGCACTGCATTTGTGCGAGTTGTGTGCTAAGAACTTGGTCAGGGTCGCATACAAGAATCGCCTCATGGGCGGCTTAGAAAGATTGACACAAAGTTCAGTTGTTTTTCAGTCAGGAATAGGGTATTTAGTTTGTGCTAATAAAAGACTAACTGCTTGCCTGACACTCAATTCCAAAGCATTTTGCACAAATGTTGATATATATTTTTTATTCGTTCATTCTAGGGACTAACCTGTTCAGAACAAAGTCGATAAGTTGCTACAATCTTCTGCGCCAGGTTGCGTGCTTTTACAAATCCCATAGAGTACAATGAGATTTCTCCAATCATTGCATAATCTGGCACCATCATTGCAACTGTCCGAAATAAGACCTAGAAATGAAGAAAGTTGATTCCAATCTAAGTTATTCATAATTAATCAATTCCTCTTGTATTATAACCTAGTCAAGGTTGTGTCAGACGAAGGGTAAGACTGAGAAAGACCTTTACCAAACGCCCTTACTCCATATGGTATATATCCTCCACCAATCACTAAGCAAACTTGTGTAAGGGATGTGAACACACATAATGACACTTTTTAATTATCTCTTACGCATGTCACCATTCTAGACTTTCTCATAGGCATCTCTTCACCAGATACCAAATAAAAATAAGAAGTTAATGTGCATAGCCCTGGTTAAAACTACCTGAAGTTATTAGGCAATATGCAAAACAGCTTCATATACTCATAGCTCATTTCCCGAGCATGAACTGCTCTTAGAGAGCACCAAGCTGCTTTCCCTTTTTTTGGCCCGCCCAGTGGTATGGAATGGGCTCCCATTGTCTATTTATTTGCCTTATACCTAGGATTTGCCCAGATGTGTTTATCGCAACCTTACAACGGTCCTTTTCAGCTGGGGTTGGGTTGGGGCACTCCTGAGTAGTAACGCTTAAGGGGCACTATATAAAATCTCCATAGTGAGTTAATGAAAAGTTGGTCACCTGCAGCTGACACCAAGAGGACCTGCCATGGATGCAACGAGTACTAATGTCTTACAGGCACATCCTTTGTCCTCGCTAAATAAGTCAAGCATGAATATACATGTACCTTGAGGTTGTCTGGTAGTTCTGCTCTGCCAGCATATCCAGGATTCATGGTGATGAAGATGGTGCAGGATGGATCGAGAGAGATCTGTGTTCCCTCGAATGTGAATTCCTTGACGTGTTCAGCTATCGCTCTCTGTATCGTCTGCACTTGCTGAGCAATGACGGAAAGAACCTGCAGCAGAAGATCAGTCTTAATCATCACAATCCATCCATCACTTTATCCTTTATGACAATTCAATTGGAAGACATATTATTTGAGCAGTGCCTCCAAGATGTGACATTGATAAAACACAGAAAAATCACTTTTACTTCATTAAATTTATTCGCACGTTAACTCCAACCTATCATGCCTTCCTCTGTATGGATAATTATGCTCTGGGTAATTTCACCATCACATTTGACATTAGTTCAGCATACATTTTTCAGTCACCCTAAAATGCAAGTTTTTAAAAGGTGCATTGTGAAGTGCTCTGTGAGGTGCTTAAAATGCTATCTAGCAAGAAGCGTCATAATGTATCACCATCGTCGTCGTCGTCATCATCATCAATCAATCAGTCAATCAATCAATCAATAAAAGTTTGGTATCGAATATAATATCCATTGTCCTCAGTCATTTACCAAGTCCCTTGTTTCCTCTCGGTTCCATAAGTACATACACTGCACAGCAGTCATGGCAAGAGTCCAAATGCAACGTTAACGTTACCTCTAACTCAATCCTATTGAATTCGTCAAAGCACGCCCAAGCCCCCGACTGCGCAAGGCCCTTGAAGAACTTTCCCATTGCTTTGTAGTCCAACCCATCCGAACAGTTGAAGACGACACACTACAGCATATTATCTTAATCATAGTATCTTAATATATTATCTTAATCATAGTATCTTGATAATAGTATTTAAATATAGTATCTTAATATAGTATTTTAAAAGACAACACACTACAACATAGTATCTTAATATAGTATCTTAATAATAGTATCTAAATATAGTATCTTTATAATAGTATCTGATAATAGTATCTAAATATCGTATTCTAATAGTATATCTTATTAGACTCTGCGAAAAATGCTCAAAACTTGATCATGTAGGATGGAAAAATTTCTTCCTTTCAACCATACAAATATTTCTATAGCATCACTTCAAAGCACAATATAGCTGCATAAAGTAAGAGGGTTTGTCCAGAGAAACTGTGTGAAGAGCAGATATAAAGTACCAGGTATATGATATAGTTTGCAGAATAGAGAGTAAGGATAACAGAGTTGTTGCTGCATGTTTGTACAATGTACATATGCAGTAACTTTTGTTCAGCGGTAAAGCTCTGTAAGAGTGTTCTGGGGCCTCTTTCAGCCATTAAAAAATAATTTAGCAAATTGAGATTTTTAATTTAAAATTATTCAGTTACGTGCATCTTAGAAAGCTCTCAGAAGTGCTGAAGTCATGGTTTTCTTGCATTGGTTTGTATTTACACTGAGAAAATGGAAGGTGATAATAGATTGGATCAGATCAGATTACAGTTTTCAAACACCTCAGAATAAACACCTGAACAATCAATATACCTGTTTGGCCACTGCCTTCGCCAGGTCTTTGCATGTCTCTGTCTTACCCGTACCAGCTGGGCCTTCAGGGGCTCCCCCGAGGTTCAACTGTAAGGCACCCATAAGCGTCCTGACACAAACCACAGATTCCCATTTAACCATTGTTAACAGTTCGGTAGAGCACAATAAAGTAATCTTATTGAACTTATTAATACTTGAAATTATTACTTGTTCAATTTATAAATGCACAGTCATCATTTCAAAGATTTTTCAAGACCAAATGATTTTCTGTTACCTTTGTATCACTCTGTCTGTCTGAGTCTGTCAAACATTCCTTTGCACCTCATATTCATATGCTGAAAGTGCAGTGCATATAGCAGGTGCTTTACATATAATCTTATTAAAGTGATGTCATTCAAGACAGACCTCAGACTTGTCTACAGGTCTGAACTTGATTACCCATTGTGGTCCCTGACTTCCGGTTTCCCTCACGTATCAGCATTCAACCATCTTCTCACTACTGTTCTTTTTTCTGGAATGCTTTACGCAGCACTTTAGAAGTTCCTAGATAATCTGAAAACTTTTACACACCATCACTAAAGTGTTGATGTGCATCATTGGTTGACACCTTTGCCCAGATGGTAAAAATTTAAACATATAACAAACCTCAAGACTAACTTAATAGTTCACTTAACATTTTAGACATCTGTAATTGAGCATTTATTTATTGATGAGCTTGGAAGCACTAAGAGAGGCGACAAGAGTGAGGGAACACTGGAGCGGATACATCGCGACTGTTGCCAGAGCTCAACGAGCTGACAACAAAGGTGACCAGGTGAATTGAGCATTTATATATTGGACCTTTACAGAATCTGCAATCAAGAGTTCTAGAGACGAGATCTTTACCTGTAGCACCTGTCCGTAAGCGGTGTTATGACGAGTCTGCTGGTGTTGCCGAGGTATTCGTATCCATAGGGACAGCAGGTGGTTATCATGCGCACAACGACAGATCTATCTTCCCAGTAATATCGCAACTGACTTATCCACTGGAAATCCTCGGCCGAGTGAACCTTCCGCTCTTTCAACATCGTTACAACGTCTCGAGCTACATGTACATTGTACAACACGTGACAAAAATTTCAAAATAAGAAATACATTAACAGGCTGATATTATTACTACTACCATACAGCAATCTATCAATCAGCCACGCAGTCAGTCATATATCTATCCAGCTAGTAAATTAGTCATTCATTCATTCATTCATTCAAGTATTTATATAGCGCCTCTTCAAGGAAACTACTCAGAGGCGTTCCCGACTCCAGCACGGGCAAACAGAACAGTTTTTAAGTGCTTAAAAAATGTGTCAGAGAGTGATCTATAGAACAGGCGCAGCTCAAGTGGGAGTGCATTCCATACGACCGGGCCGACCACAGAAAAACACGACTCTGCATGATAGAGGTACGAGCAAACGGGACCAAGAGCACTCCCCGATCAGCCGAGCGCAGGGACCAACCAGTCAATCACTGATGTTCCCGTAAATGTCATAAGATCACTTCAACAGATGATAATATTTGTTCATGGTCCTGCCTACCATGGACGTCGATCACAATCAAGGCACCCAGTGTAGTTCGCGCCATCTTTGTCAATGTGCCCCGAACCAATTCGACAATCTTATCAATCTGCTTGTTGCTCTTTTCCAGGTATGAATCCAGAGTGTTGTCATTGAATGCCTGCAACAGAAACAACAACAACAGCATCAGGAAAGGCACTCAGTAGACCCAATATAGAGTACTAAGAAACTTCAAAATGCAACAACTCTAGATGCTACTCAATTTCACAACTTCACTCTGAGGCTTGCAATGCTAAATCACAATAAAGTTGTATTCGGTCTAAAACTTAGTAGTCGTCCAATGACTCTAATTAACTAATAACAACTAATGAAACTTATCAAACCTTAGCTAGCCCCAACTTACTAATGTTCAAAGATTGGCAAAGATTCCTCTAATAGAAATCAAATGATTAGGAAAGAACAAAAGCAAAAAGAATGCAATTCTGACTGTCAGTCTATTTCTCTGGCACAAAACACAAGTAAACAAAACAAGTATAAAACAATAGAATAAAAGAAATAGAAAGACACAACACCTGTGTAACTTCCGCTGCCCAGTGAACAGTGCTCGATGCCAGGACCACCTGACCCGGCCAACTCAGAACCCATTCATGACGTGATTGGGTAGAATATGAATCAACGGCCTTGGCCATCACTTCACGCAAACTCAGTTTCATAACTTCCTCCACCTATCACAAATTGTATGCTTTGCAAATAATTTTCTTATGTATCATGCAAGAAGACAGACTAATAATAATAATACATATAATTATAACCAAAAAAATCTACTTATCTTTGTATAATATGCATGTGGATAAAATTTTAATATTGTTTAAATTTAATGGGATTAATGGCATAATCCACTATATGCAACATAATATATATTATACAATCTGTCATTGTCTCAAAAAATAGGACGGTACTGATTAAAAATTTAAGCAATCAATCTAAAAATCTAACTTTGATTTATTGATTAATCTCAAATAATTTGGTATCTGTTACATAAAGCATGAAAAACTATTAGGAATATAGTCAACAAGCAAGTTATTAATTTCTTTCTATAAAAATTAAGGTGATAATCAGCGTTATGTTTAAACTATGGAAATCAAATTGCATGATGCAATGAAGACAGTTAATCCTGTTGCCATCTTGCACTTTCCATTATCCTTAAATTATTCCTTTTTTTCACTCAAGAATTTCAAGCTGTCATCGTTCGCCATACAGTTTTTACTCTGGAAATGTGTCGTTCAACACAATAAAAAGAGTAAAAAAATCAAAGAAAACTCAAAATTATCGTATCTTGATTAAAATTTTAACAAGTTTCACTAATTAATTATAAAATCCATAGCTCTACTCAAAACACACACAAAATTATTATGTTCAGGCAATTATACAGTGCCTTTTAAGAATTATTAGCTGCATACAAAATATAAGTGTATATAAAATTATATCTTAAGAGCTTCACACAGCCGCTAAAACATGGCCATTAACACACCAGATGTGCCTTTAGCATAGCCATATGATGGTTTTCACCCACAAAGGTTCCTAGCCATTATGGCTTCTAACCATACCTACTCCTAGTCACAATAGCTCCTAACCATAATGGCTCATAGCCATTATGTCTTCTAACCTGCTGCAACCAAATCTCCACCAATCCATGAGCATCAGCCGGTACAATTCTTCTGGAGAATTCAACGGTTTCTCTTTCGGCTGATTCCATGGCACTGATGACCTTGTCCGAGGTGAAGGTCAGCTGTGAAATTCCTTCGAAGCACTTCTTAAGATGCGGTTGAACTCGCAGCGGGTCCTTCGTTTCCGACAGAATCTCCAAAAGCTCGTCGTTTGACAAGAAAAAGAATCTGAAATTTAATAATAATAATAATAATAATAATAATAATATACTCCAGGATATAGTAATAATAATAACAATAACAATAACAATAATAATAATATACTCCAGGACATAATAATAATAATAATAATAATAATAATAATAATAATAATAATAATTACGACGATTTATATGGCACAGTAACACAGCCATACCGTTACAAGGGCACCTAATCCACTCAATTCCCATCTTACGTGCAAACATATCAAAAGCTAAAAACATATTATACAATAACTGAAAACATTTCTAAACCACCAGTGTTAATCAAATCTAATCACATAACCCAAAGCAGTGCAGTGAAAGCAACTTAGGAGTCTGATTAACTGGCCTGCCCCACTCTCCAGATCTTGACCCCTTGCCCAATGCCCATTGACTTTGTTTTGATTGAGGGTCTGTGAATAAGTTGGCTCCTGCAATAAAGCCTAAGAAGAGTGGAACACTAACAATGTATCCCTTCCAAAATTCTTAGCAACATGCATTGATATTCATTTCCTCATCTCTAGTGTATATATTGGCACAAGATGGAATAGCAATCTACAAATGATCAGCCATATAGCAGAAAATAACATTTAACTAGCTATTTGTAGGCCATTTCATTTTAAGGCGAAATCAGAAGCAACAAACCTGGGAAAAAATAATCTCTTCTGTTCTAAATATTCATTCAGTCCTTTTTGGATACTTTCCAACAGCGCCTGAAATATGAAGATGAACAATTCATGAACATCCCCAACATGCACAATGATAAAGTTTTTGATTATAATTTTTTTAATATTTTTTTTGAAGTCAAACTAGAATATAAAACCTTGCACAGGACCATACAAAATCCAACCATGAGCTCAAAGCAATATTTTAAAGGAATATTTTAAGCATGGAAATGTACCATTCTTTATTCAATTTTGAACGCAAACTGATTTTGATTTGATTTTGATTTTGATTTGATTTTGATTTGATAACAATTTTGTATGAATGAAATCTGAAATAGGTACTCACAAAAGAATCAAACTGTAACAAATTCTCAATGCAGTACATTAGCAAGACAAAACAGAAGACAAATAATCTGCAGACAGCATAATACCCACCTCCGACTGGTGCAGTTTCTGAAGCATTTGATCCTGTGACGTCACGACTAAAGCCTTTGTGTTCTCTGCTGCAGTCTTCATAATTGTTTGCCTTATGTAATTCATAACAATTTGAACGAATTAACATGAATGAGTGAAATTATTGAATGCATAATAATACATACATTTAAGTATACACACATGAATTGTACATACAGGCATGGCATTGCATACCACATGCAAGCATGCGTACACACATACACAATAAAAAAGAAATAAATGGACACTTAAATCATTAACTGCACAGAAAATGTTTTTACAAACATTGCCATAAAATCGGAGACAGTCACTGCAAAGGGATGCCCAAATGGAACCGAAATTTTCACTAATGTGTCACTAATGCATGTTTATAGGGACTAATAATTGCGTAAACAATGATGAAGGGTTCAAATGGTTCAAATGCATTTCTTCATTCACATCTAAAAATGCTAAATGCCAAAAGCATGATTATCATTAATATATTATTATTGTTATATTATTGCTATAACTATTACTTTTACTATAACAATGACTATTACTATAGTCGTCGTCGTCGTCGCCGCCGCCGCCGCCACCGCCGCCGCCACCACCACCACCACCACCACCACCACCATCATCATCATCATCATCATCATCATCATCATTAATCATCTTACCAAATCATATCCACTTGTTCAAATTCTTGGCCCTCCTTGGGAATCTGGTTGCGAATATCCTGCGAACTAAAGATGGGTTCGAGGTAGAGCCAGGATGATTGAACCTTCAACCACGACTCCAAGATGTCTTTTATTTGATGCTGAAACAAATAGCAGAACAAAATTTATGTAGAAACAACAAATCTCATCTGATGTTTCGCATCACTTGAATTCACCCGAGAGAGAAAGAGAGAAATAGAAAAGCCATTCTCTACAGTTACATTAACGTGATCCAAGCTTACATAACATTCTGCTTAATGCGAAGTGAGTTATGTCCTCCAGAGCTACTAACTCAACAATATATTTATTAAAGCACCTATAAATGTATGTATGTATGTATGTATGTATGTATGTGTGTATGTATGCGCACTTGTTATAGTGCCCCTTCAAGCTCTCTCTACTCAGAGGCGCTCCCGACTGCAAAGCGGACACTGCATCGGAGTTTCACGCCGAAGCGCTGAGCAATCGCAAGTGAAGGACTTGCCCAAGGTCCTTACGCAGCGACTTGAAGTGGATTCGAACTTGCAAAGCTTCGGCTGCAAAGCGACGAACATACCCACTACACCACCGCATCCCACGGATAAATGATCTGGTGCAAGCAGCAACATTTTAAATTCCGAAACAAACACTCATGAATATTCATCAACATTCAGAAGGTGAGGATAAAAATAGAATACCAGACGAAAGTCCCATTCATTGACTTCTTTCTCGAATGGTTTTATGAACGGAGAATTCTTCATCGTCGTTGTCTTGACGATGTGATCATCAAGCAGGACTTCGATGTCGTCGATCGCACACATGATTCCAATTCCAGTGTCTTTGTACGGAATGAAATTCAGACTGACGTTCTCCCAGTCATTCTTCATCTTCACCAAAGCCTGGAAACAACATTTATGTATTAATGCAATGTAACAAAACACTTGTACAGCACAACTTAAGGGTCAATCCAGTCTCAGTGCGTTTATTTTACCCTTTTGGATTGATTGATTGATTCCGAAAATTTATATGGCGCTTCTTCAAGAAACCTACTCAGAAGCACTCTCTGCACTGGCCCATTTGATGTTAAGTGTCATTAAGAACAAATATATTACACCAGTTAGTAAACAATGCACAGTAAGGATTGATCATTTGACTTGTGCATCAATCACTTGAAAGTTATTGAGTTTGTACTGATTGTTGTTATTTTGTCTTGTTGATGCTGTCTACTAATAATGTTAAGAGTTTCTAAAAGGTGCTTGCAGAATCAGAAAGACAAAGGTGTCTCCAAACAGCCCCTCTTTCAAATAATTTATGGTAAGGTAGTTGCTCATAATAGAGGTGATGCAAATGATTCTAATGTGGTACTTCCAGATGGCCATTTATAGCTTTATTATAATCCAACTTCTGAATAAGGACCAATGTTTTTTTGCCCTTTTACAACATGAGATCATTATATCAAGGAATTTTTTCTAAATTAATTAATATTAAGAATGTGTAACAGACCTTCTCCAGTGCGTACTCTTTGCTGGCCTGTAGGCTGACCAGTCCCAGTTCTGGTAAATGTTTCTCGAGACCTTTCTGAAGGACATCGATCAAAGGTGTTTCTTTTGTTGGAGTGATGTCATGACCCACCTACAAAAATCAGTGACTAAAATCTAGACAGACATAACCAAACAGAAAGCAGAGCACACTACATGTACATTTTCATTAAAACAATGACCCTCCAAGGGCCTACATGCTGATGCACAACTGAGTTAAACTTCCCATATCCACAGGGCCGGATTAAGGCATGTTCAACATGTTCGGCCGAACAGGGGCCCCCACACTTTAGGGGGCCCCTACACACGAGAAAAGAATTTTTTTGGAATCAATTGGTATATTTTGACAAACATATATTCGACCAAACAACTAAAAAAGGTCGTCAGCTGTTTCGGACAGGAAAAATCGGTATATTGTAAAGAAATTTCGACCAAACAACTAAAAAAATTCGTCAGATTTTTCGATCAAAACCCAAAAAATTTCCGAACAGGGCCCCCACATTTCTTAATCCGGCCATGCATATCCAGATCATAATTTCAGGGATGCACTCATTACATGTATTACTTTAGAAAAACTGAGGGCCAGTGCATTGCAGGACCAAATAACTACAAAACTAACAAATTAAATAAGCAGAAAACTGCAGATATATGTGACACTCATATTAACATATTCTCATTACAATAACCTAGATGTGCTAATTCATTTAATCCGATAATTTATGTAGAAATTTTTCGATGAGTTCACTCAGAGGCGCTCCCAGCTCAGTCATAATTAAACAGAGAAGACTTTAAAAGCAATTGGCAAAAAGCAAAATGTATATTATATATATATAAATAAAATATATGGATATAAAATACATATATAATATATAATTATGTACTTATTGTACTACATAATTATATATAATTATATACAATAAACATACAAATATGATATGCAATACATAGTTTTGATCCAAATAGACTGAATAGAGGACACAGTGTATGAACCAGAAACCCAGGAAGTGTTACACAGAATATGCTCAACAGACTTGAAAAGATTAAATTTATTAATTAAGGAATCAAATACAATTTAATGACCTCCAACAGCAGTTTTAGGTGACATTATGAAAAGATTTGGGAATAGACCTAAAAGCGTTAACTCTAGACAAAGTTGTGATGCGCGGTGGTGTAGTGGGTATTTTGTCGCCTTGCAGCCGAAGGGTTGCAGGTTCGAATCCACCTCAAGTCGCCGCGTACGGACTCTGGGCAAGTTCTTCACTCGCAATTACTCAGCGCTTCAGTGTCTGCTCTGAGGTCGGGAGCGCCTCTGAGTAGGGAGCTTGAAGGGGCGCTATAACAAGTGCACATACAAACAAATTTGTTTTGAATTAATTACAATTTCACTCATCCGCTGCCAGTGTCTGTCCTTGAGACCCGGTATGCAGATGACCTTGATGAGTTCAAGGTCAATCTTCACTTTCTCCAGCCTGCCCTTGATTGTCGTTGCTGCTCTCATGGGACCTCGGAAGTCCGGATGAGCGAAGAACCTGATAAGTCTGTAAGCCGTCTTCCACAGAGTTATCATCTAGCCACAAAGTACAATCAGAGATGTATATAATAATAAAAATATTCGTTTATTAACATTCAATCTGACAAACCGCAGAACGATTACAAGTACAGGTTATACGAAATACGGCCCACTATAGCACGACACGCAGGTCGGCTTTACAGCAGTGGACTCGGCTTAACACTAATGGCCTAAGTGCTGGATCACTCCTAGTTCGGCCAAGCTAGAAGTGGGAGGGGCTATCTTGTTTTCTACATGTAGGTATTAATATTTCTCTAGACTTTTCTGAAAGATTTCCATCAAAGGTGTTTCCAGGGCTGGAGTGATGGCCTGTGGCCTGAACCCCCCCCCTGCAAAAATCAGTGTCATGTCTGAAGCTGTGGCCTCACCAGTAGCCTAATGGCCACGAAAATGCAGTTTCATTTACTAAGTCTGTCAACATGTTAAGCAAACCAAACAGATTAGATTCGAATGGTAGCCATCTACTCTTGCACCAATTCTGCTTTGAATCTTGAAGTAAAATTAGATTAGCTCAGATTATTAGTCACAGGTGTACAGTTGTACACCTATTCTCTACACTCTGCATAGACCACAAGGCACAAGCCAATTAAAAAGATAAGATTAGATAATTAATTAGATCCATCAGTGCTTACCTCTTCTTCCACCTCCTCTGCATTGACCTCCAGCAGCGGTCCATTCATCCATTTCTCATGGCAGCCGTGGAACTTGACGGCCGCAGACCACAGCTTGTCGTATGGCTCTTTCACCTGTGCAATATCCTGCATAAGCGGGTACTGCGTCTGCTCTCCCGTGTTCAGCATCTCCTCCTCAGAATTTATTCTCTGCTTCTGCAGAGTAAAAAAATCGGTTAATTCTTCCATCAACGCAACTTCTTCAGAATACCTTTTTTGCCCCACCACTGATCAATGCATCTCTGGACATACGCAGCTCAACTTCAAAGAATTTCATTCGCATTGATTTTATAAAGTTCATTACTACAGAATGCTGAGTACTTAAAGCAGTGTGTCACTTAACTGAATCTTCACGCAGCCCTATAAATTTATCCTTGAGATTTAGAGCAAAGTATTCAATATGCAAGTGTCAGTATAATAATTTGTGCATAAATGATGTCATTAAGTGCGATGATCCATTATACAGACAAAGCTTGATAGTGCTGAGCAATTGTGAGCAAATGACTCAAGGTCTATACATGAAGATTTATATTACATTACATTGTAACCGTCTCTGACAGGGAGGTTTGAACTTGCACTCTCTGCATTACGTTACAAGCCTCAATACTCTAATGAGTCTAATCAGCCACAGAGCCCAATACATGTTTTCATGCACATAGATATCTATTTATGCATGTATTTAGACATACTAAGGTAGCACCTTTCAAATAATTATAAGAAGGGGTCGCTTAAGCTAGCCTTAAAGGTACTAACATATTAAGCTAAGAACAAACGCTTTCGTTGAGATTATAACTAGAAAAGCGGTTTCTACAACATGCCTGTGTACATGCAGACAGAACCCGACCATGGCATTCCTTACCTCCACAGTGAATTCCTCCATCATCACGGAAAGGTCCTCTAACTGTTTGAGGTAAACATCGGCCTCAGACATTCTTTCCTTCAGTTTGAACTCAGATACTTGTTTGTGCACCTCGGCGATACGCTCAGCAAATGTTCGCTTCCTACTCATCAGGCGGTTAACTGCTAGGTCATGTTCCCTTGACAACTGGAGCTCCCTAGCAGAATCAATTAGACATTCAATAACAATATTAAATAATAATATTTAAAAATAATAATTACGGCAATTTACATGGCGTTGTAATACAGCCATGCAATTAGAAGGGTGCCTTTCAATGCAGCTAACAGAGGGAATAAGCCCTATGGAGCAAGTGCGTTTTTAGCATAGATTCAAGATGACCCTTATTTGCCAGAGGCATTACTGATATTATTCAATGACCTTATCAACACCCCTGGAGGAAACACAATTATGTGAGAATTTTTCAGTCAATTCTCCGAATATGCACAGCATGCTCTGTAGTTTGATAAAATAGTCCAGAACTTTATATGACTAGTGCAAGCAGATATTTTTTAGATAAGTTTGAGGTAGTTCGTTTGAATAGCAGGTTGTTTTAAAACAGGTAACAGTCTTATGAAAGTTCTGAGCCACTTGAAATACTAAGCTAACGTGTGTAACTATATGTTAATTCCTACTTCAATGCAAGGCTGCTGATTAAAATTAAATTGCCTAAACAAGGTCTTTAATTTTAAACTGTAGTACAAGTTGTAACAAAGTTCAATTTTTTTTCTTCCGTTTTCCCTCGTTTCTTTTCGTTTTAATTTTCTTTAAAATAAAACAACGTTTTACTCCACTTTTCCCGAATAAGATAAAGTTTCCTACTGGACATTTTTTTAAAAATTTTCTTCATTTTAAACAACTTTGGTATAAAGTGTAAAGTAACTTCACTTTCTCAGTCTCAGCTTACGAAGGAAGTGGCCAGCTCCCTCTCTTACAATGCGTGAACTTCCCGTTGACAGTCTACTCAGACAGTAGACATATGTAGTTCATACCCGAGTTCTCTATAAAATGCAAGTGGAAAATAATTTTCAAATCAATTAAATCTTTAAATCCTTGCTTGCTTGGATTTCCCCAAGTCAACAGTCCAGTGGAGTCCACCATACTAACCACTTTGCCATCAAAAAGATAGAATATACAATACAAAGTGTGTAGAAGATGTCACCATCACTTACGTATTTCTGATGAGGGGCATAATCTGGCCAGGCCAAGAGAAAGTCTTGCTGTTGAGTGCTATGTCTTCTCTTGAAAGTGACGCATAGTCCATTAGAAACAACAGATTTTCAGCTGCCACAGAAAGTTTTCCCTACAATTAAAACACATACAACCAAACTTGAAAAACCTGTTATGTGAAACACTTCCATTTTTTCTACTTATGAAATCAGACAATGTAAAAATGTAACGTCACTAAATGAATTGCAATGATTAATCTATTTACTTACCTATCTAAAAATTTAATTAATCGTCCCATTGTTAGAACTGTATTATACAGTTCAACTACCCTGCACGTTCAATTTCAAATTACCACGTAGTGCACATTGGAGGTGTCATGTTAACATGTCCTAAATTTAAAGAGCAGATTCTCATGATTGTGAGAATTGTGCATTTGTTTATTCTAAAGTCTGTAAATATTGTTTGAAAATGCATGTATGCGCACGGGCGTGTGTGTGAGCATGCATGCGTTTAACAGTTTTTAAGGACTCTTAAATACTCTCTGAAAGTCCACTTATGAAATCAATGGTTGCATACAAAAGAACGGCAGTCAACAAAGCATAAATTTCATATGTACCTAAGCTGCAACTCTTTAGATCAGCTACAGTCCTTCGAGAGGTAGTATATTACTGTTAAGTGCTCTGGATAATATTTGCGTTCATACATACACACCAACATACCAGTTGGTAAATATTATCCATAGTACACAGGTACATGTACATACCTAGGCAAAGGGGCTTAGGGTAATGGTAAACACTCTGGCACGAAGAGCACAATGATGCAAGATAGATTCCCGAGAACCTCCCAAAGGTCCACTCAACCTTCCATTCAGCAGATGGTGTTGTTAAACTGAGACATATGGCATGGTGGCGCTTTGCCGACAGTTAAATTCAACTCTCATAATAACTTGTTATCGTTCTTTGTTCATACTATGGATTTCAATCATACTGCATTGCGTCAATATGAAATTAAATGGCAATTATGATTTTTTTTTTTTTCTTTACCCGAGGTATTTATGATCCCTCAGGTGTTCAAAATAATATCCGGTGATGGGTATGATGTTACTCTGGAACATTATTATTATTATTATTATTATTATTATTATTATTATTATTATCATTATTAATAATATTATTATTATTACACACATACCTTAAGCTGGAAAAGTTCTCCAGTGTCAAGTCTTTCGACGTACTCTTGTTGCTGGACAAGTTCCGCCGTGTTCTCCGCAGTTGTGGTGATCTTCTGCAGAATGATCTCATATTGAGAGCAGATCCCACGGTTGAACCTACGACTCATCTGAACGATGTTGTCGGTTAGAATCTTTGCCTGCGTCTGCGCTCGATCTATCAGGAACTGAGATTAGCATATATACACATTGTACATAAAAGCGTATAGCAAAACAACAGGTATGGTAATTAATTTGAGGTCAATTAAACACTTGTTAGTAAGTTTAGTAACATAAGTAGGTAGGTCAAGTCAGGTCAGATATGGTCAAGCAATAAACTGGATAGTGTAAGGTAGAATATAACAAGTTTGTACAGTTCATTAGGGTAAGGCAAGGAAAGGGAAGGTAAGGTATGGTACGGTAGGTAGGGTAGGATGATAGGTATGGTAGGGTAGGTTGGTAGGGTAGTGGACGATAGGAATGGTAGGGTTGGCAAACGTTTAAGACCAAAAGCTCTACTCATTCCTAAGTAGTTCTTAACCCTTTAATGATCAGTGTGAACTAAAAATGCATTGAAAGCAAATGTAGCTTGTAGCTGCTCATTAAAGGGTTAAAAAGGCACAAATGATGAAAATCAGTTGACAAACACATACCTGATTCAACTGATGACAGTCGAGTACAAATAAGTGCATGGGAACAAGAACCGGAAGCAGAGTGACTTGTGACGCCATCTTGTTAAAATTCTCAATTTCTCTGCGGTATTCGTTCAGTGAATGTTCTCGGCTGATGAACTTCTCCACAAACTGGTCGGCACTCTTCGACAAAAGATACTTGTATGGCACATAAGCCGACAGGTAGCTGTAAGAACGGAATACAACATACATCAACTTTTTCAACAGACAGAGACAGTTCAAATATTAGCCCTAGGAGTCAATATTTTGTAGCATAATTATATAGGTACATAGTTTGCATTGCACCATTATAGATCTGCTAGATACCTGTATTTTTCATATTTTAGAGATTCATACAAGGCCAAATTGCTGCTATGTCAGTTAAGTCTTATGTATATCAATATTACCTGCAGCATCATGCATGCATGTATGAATCTGAACTTTTGCAAAGTTCCTATATGGAATACAAACACACGTACAGGCATACATTTTCAAACAACAGTTACAAACTTCAGAATAAACAAATGCACTATTATCACGATCATAATGATCTGCACTATAATATTCATGTAATGTGATGTGAAAATAATAATCTTACAGGCATGCAATTTCTTGGAGATTTTATACTGCATGTAAGTACAATAGTACATAATCCAAAACTCAAACCTATTGGGGCCATCTGTATTTGCGTCGATGACCGTTCTTATCCGCTGCTTCACATCCAGTAAAATGTCCTCATCGACGTTCGAAGAATCTGAGATGACCCCTGATAAATAGGTCAACTTCATTTCATCCACTTCCTCAAAAAGCAGGTGCTGCACCTGCGGAAGGCGCTCTGCACTCTGGATCATACCGTCGACAGTTGCACACAGTGCATCGGACAACTCAGCAAAGCCTGGATGGAAAGTGCACCATTCGTTTTCAACGTCCTCAACCTGGAAACCAGTAAACAAACGATGTACTAAAATGATACCAGCAGAGATAATGATTCAACTTTAACATCAGGCACATAGACTGATGACTACTATAAGCACAAACTACACAGCAAATAGCATAAGAGAAAGTTCTGTTACTTTTATTATGGGAACCAAGTGATTTAATGCCACTACCTATTAACCAAACACCAATCAATGGCACTGAGCATTTGTAAGTGAAGGACCTGATCATGTCCCTACTCATAAAATAATGGTCTAAAGGGGACGGTTTAACCATCTCCCCATGTTACAATGTGCACTGTAAGCAATCAGATACTGTGTACAAAGATAGCTGGTTGGATTAAACCAAACCTACTCCAGTTGTTCGCACTGGGAGCACCTCTGATTAGGTTGTACTGTGAGAGGCGCTTAATAAATCCGAAAATAGACAATAGAATAATCCAATGATGAATTCTACCATTAGCATAGTAAGTGCATATTTCACAGACCACAAAGACTGTGATGGGATGCTGTTGGGTATCAATTCCAAGTCCCTGCAGCATATCGTAGGTTCCCTCATAAGCATTTCCACGTGAATATTCCTCAACAAAAGCTGCAAAATCTTCCAAAGACTTTTCGATGCAACTGTGCAGCAACTGAGACATCAACGCGTTGACAGACTGAAAGAAGTGATGCAAGTTCTCGACTCGTTCATCCTGCAAAAAGAAAACAGAACAATTGTTATGCAAGACAAATGTCAGCCTAAAAATTCTTAAAAGACAAAAACAATTCTCAGCATATTTAATAATGCTTGCAAGTCCCACAGTACCGTTTTATTCTTATTCATATCTGTTGTTTAATCGACATGTGTAATGTGTGTGTGTGTATATATATATATATATATATATGTACGTATATATAATATTATATAGTTCTTGAATGAATGAATGAATATAAATATTAACTACAAGTCACCCAGGGCATAAGCAATAGGAAGGGAAAATCCTGAACCAAGTCTGTTTCTATTGCATTAAATTAGTGAAAATGTCGGTAACACATCTGCTTTCATCACAGCATCATCAATGTTCAAATAAATAAATTCAAAGTTCCACGTATCTGATTAGGTTGAAAGCATAATTAACTGACCATATCGTCTGTTCTGACCCATTCTTCAATATCGTCCTGTTCTTCCCTGACAACCATGCAACATTCTGGAATCCAATTCGTCTCGAGATGTTTAACCGTTGTCTCATTCGCTAACTTCACGTGCGAAACAAAGTCTTTAAGAGTTAGTGGAATTGCGTCTCGTAAACCATCGATATCCAACAAGCGAACGGCCAAATACCTGGAATTTTTTAAGACAAATATGTAAAATGCCTCACAGAAGAGAAGTATTGTATTGTATCTGGCCATTTATAAAGCGCTTCCCGCAGCAAGAGCCTTTCAGAAGCGCTCCCAGCGCGTTCAACACCAAGAATAAAGGCAAGTTTTTAGACGAGAGGAAGACGAGGATACACTAGCAGAGAGGATGGCAGAGCGAACTGATGGAGGGAAGCCGATTCCATAGAGAGGGACCAATGCAGGCAAATGATCAGGATTGATAAGTCCTCAAGTTAACATTGAGAGACAGTCAGTCATGCGCAAAAAAAATGTTAGCAACTAGCATGCAAGCATGGGAAACCAATCTTCTTCCTCCTCATCTGATCTAAGTGTGGTGGTCAATGTAACCTGAAACTGCACTTTTTAGTCTTTCTGGGTTGGAAGCACCTCTTAAGTAGTAACTCCCTTTAAGTATCACTGAATGAACTTATGAATGAATGAATGAATAAATGAATGAACAAATGAATGAATGAATGAGCGAGTCAATGAACAAACGGACAAATGAATGAATGAAGGAATAACTAACTTGTCATGAAAACTCTGGAAGATGTTCATCATGCTTGGATGAAGGATGTAGAGTTTTGTCTTCATAAATTGTCGTCCAGCATTCACGGAATTCTGCCATGGAAAATATTCTCTTCCAGCCGGTCTGTTCCACTAAATTCACAAAAGACATGACACTAAAAACTAAAAAAAGTAACAAAACTGTGTAGAACTATTTGTATAAACTCCTAATAATCATATAGATAAAATAAACAGACTTGGAGCAGCATTGAAGTGCAAACATGACCATGATAGTCCAATAAACACAGCAAATTTACAAAGTTCTTCTCTCGTTGAAGTTTCAACAGCACGCCGTACTACAATATTCACTTTCTTATCAGTGCTGATCAGAGGCATGAAAGCATCTGGTTATGGTGGTAATCAGGTCTAGTCTGGAAACTTTTACACAGCATATTTATACACAGATCATCAATCAATTGTCACTTCGATGTGAAACCAATTCCAAATCACATTCTTATGACGAGAATCAGTACAGGTAAAGGACTAAAGGGGTGTGGTGGTGTAGTGGTGGTGTCATTGCCTTGGAGCTGGAAGGTTCAAGGTTCGAATCCACCTTGCCACGTAAGGACCTTGGGCAAGTCTTTAACTCACAATTGCTCAGCGCTTCGGCATGAAACTCTGATGCAGTGTCCGCTCTGCATTCTGGAGCGCCTCTGAGTAGAGACAGCGCAAAGGGACGCTATAACAAGTGCACAAACAAACAAAGGAAAGAAAAGACAAAGATGCAGATCCGAGAAAGAAATGAAACAAGAAAAGACGGTAACCTTAGCAACAACCGGCATTTCAAGTCGTTCCTGCTCTTCTTCGTCCAGCAGAACGTAGTTCAGAACGCTTCTTTTCAAAGCCTTACGATAATCTGCATCCAGTTCCTACGAAATTCAAGATCAGAAAATGCAAGAACACCAAGCACGCACATATTTGAATATTTATTACAATACCTGTCAAAAGCACATCTAAAACATAGGCCTATAACTAGTGGATGAACAAGAGCAAGTTGTGAGAAAAAATTTCCATGTCTATATATAGCCATGTTAAAGAGAACTTAAATTTACTGAAGGTGGTCAGATGATGCAAGAGACTACATGATGAATTTAATCATCAATCCATACATTGGTAGTTCACAACTTGTCATGCCTGACAAGGATTTTCCTACCTGAATTCATTGAACTGGGAACATTGTCAAGGCACTGGCTCTTTTTCATCCATCTGTGCATCCTTGTCCCCAACTCCTCCTACACACACTGGCTTTCTAAACTTGTATGGGCAGAGATATTCCCACTTAGGAATGCCTACAGAGCAGCCTAATCTAATCCATGAAGCAGCACAATGCAGATTAATCTAATCCAATCTACATGTATACTGAATATAATTATATGCATGACATCTCTAGCAACAAAACATTGAAATGAACCTTGAGGAAAACTGTTTTGACTTCTCTCGACTTCAGAAGGTCATCTGGGACTCGCTTGCAGATATTCTGGACCCACTCCGCATCAACTGGTCCAACCATTTCATCGGAAATAGACGAATCCACAAGATTCCAGTACCTACAAAACCAGTAACACATTTCAGTGAGTGATGTCATTGCAGGAAATAACAATGCTTTATTGAGAATTTACCTGATTAATTACTGGATAACCAGTGCAATGATTCAGAGATTTGGATTAACAGCCAATTCAGTGTTCTGGAGCACTGAATATGGGATAAAGTGGTTTGAAATCAACCACATTAACTGTGCTGAGAAAAATACCAGCAGTGATACTACGTTTTGGAATAACATTTGAACAGTCAAATGCAAACACAGATGTCATTGAAGAAAGCAATATATTAACCACACATCTTACCAATAATATTTTCTCCTAGAATGATCACACTATTTAGTAATGCTGAAATATGGTTCAACACACAAAACATCATTCAAAACTCAAACCTAATTATAACAGGTTTAAAAAGTATAAAAGGTGGCCAAGAAACTGTGTGTAAAATATGGAAAGCATTTTCTGTATATTTAAACAAACTAAAGTATATCTCTAAAGTTTAAAAACTACGAAGAAAAGTTAAGTATTTTCAACTCTAGATTAATATGCATTGAGAAAACAAAGTACTTATTCTCAGCAAATCTAGCAAAACTACAGAAAGTCGTTTCATCAGATTATATTTAAAAAATACTTTTAAACTGCCTAATTTAGCCGTTGTTGGACAGGGAGCGCTTCTGAGTAGTTACCTTGAAGGTGTGCTATATAAAAAGTAAATAATAATAATAATAATTTAACAGTGCTCATGAAGTAAGAACCTTTCAACATCTCTTTCTCCCGGGGAAGTCGGTCGTGTCAAGCCATACGTAGAAACGAGATGACAGGGAAACTGGACAGCAAGGCAATTCCTCGACTCCGCATCATGTTCTCGGACTTGCTGTCTGTGCTCTAAAAATTCACAAAAATCATCGGCAAAATAAAAATCACTCAGTGTGCAGCAGGAATTTTTTAAATGAAGAACTAAAGACTAATCTGCATTTTGTCCTAAACTCCGGAGACGACTTTATTTCTGTCAGTGAGTGTTTGTTATTTATACTGTGGTATTAGTACACCAAACGTAGCAGCACTTTCAAAGTAGCCTATCTAACAAGAGCGCTTCCTCTAGGTTTGCCTATTATTATGCTGTTAAATGCCATTTGCAACTAAAAGTTCTACTGCATCGGGTAGCAAAAAATGCACAGTAAACTATAGAAGTCATGGACGGCGTTAAAGCACTTATTTTCAAATCTGAATGCCGCCCTCCCAGTCTTAATATTATGCCAGCACAGCCTGGAAGGGGCGTCAGGGTACTTAATTATTTGTTTACACTTTAAGCACGAAGATCAGCACGGACCTGATGCTGTCGCGTAGGTGAAGGCGAGTTGTTAAAAAATGCCCTCTAAACGCAGAAATCGTTGAAAAAACCATGAGTAAGTCCGCCACACAAACCATGCACCGGAAAATCCAGCATTTTCAAATTTTTTGAGCAAATTCTGCTTTAATCCGATTATTCCGATACAAACTCGTCGAAATGACGGAAAAGTCGACCAGCAAGTACCAACCCACGTGACATGCGCTGCAGCGCACCTTGCGTGACGTTTCTGTGACGGTCGCTGGTTGCGCTTTATAAATCTCGATTATTATGAGCTATTCTAGGATCGACATGAGGAGTTAGGCCCCCGCCCTAGCCTATATCGATCATACGATTTTTAAGCAAGAACTTTAAATTTTAGAACACAACTCGGTAAGCTATTTAAAATTTAGGCCTATAGCTAGCTTAATTAAACCATAATTATAATTATAACTAACCTATAGATTTAGCCTAGGCCTACTTACAGTGTAGCATATAATTATAGACCTATAGGGCCTAGGCCTACAGCCTATTAGGCTAGGTCTAGCCTGCAGCTAGCGCCATAAACCATCGCAGACCTTATAACGTAGGCCTGGGCTAATAAGGCTATATATGATTATATCTTCTTCTGATTCTCTGCCCATAGGCAGGTCCGAATGTCCAATGTCGACACTCCTCCCTCCGCTGGGCCTTCTCCCTTAGATCTAGTTAGGTTTCCATAACAGTTTTTAAAAAATTATGTAGGCCTAGGGCCCATAGGCTTCTACGCTATTAATTTAGGTCTGCTAGCCTATACATATCGTAACGCCTATAGGCCTAGGCCTATGTTATAACATAGGCCTGTATTAAAAAATAAACATTTTTCAAACTCACTGGGCTTTTTAAGAGGTATTGCGCTGAAACGAGGCCTCGGCGAATCAACTTCCTCAGAAACAGCACCAGGAAAATCAGTTGCTGTTAGGCCTACAACTGGAGAACAGACCTCTTCAATTTCCGGTTGAACGTCTCCCGGCTCCCATGATTTCAACGCAACGTCATCTTGAGCAGATGCTGCACTGGTCTCCAGCGCATCACAAAGCTCGTTAGGATTCGAATTGGATTTCTCGATTACTTCGCAATCAATTGGACCTGCAGCAGGCGATTGAGCAACGACACAATCGTTACTGCTGACCAATAATTTAGGTCTACTGGACGGAGTGGCCGTCCTTTGTCTTTGGCGGTCATCCTCTTCTTCTTCATCAGTCTGCAGTTTTGCTCTTGATTGTGTCGCCGACAACGATTTGTTGTTGTTGTTATCCCTGATGACGGTGCTTCTTGGTCTTGGTATAAATGGTTTTATAATGTCTCTGATGTCCGGGACCCTGCGGTCTATGGGCGCGGTCTGACTGAGGCGTCGATAAATCCTGTCCTGCTCGTTGAGAGTTCTCGGTGGACCGTTGTTGCATCGGGCAAATAATCGGTCGAAGTGGTCTGCATTTTCAAGTGAAAACTCCTGTAACGGTGGTACGGCAGTTTCTACTGGCTGGGGAAGCGCGTCCCCATCCCCGCTTAGAAAGAACAACTGGTGTCTTGCGGTCTCTGCAAAATTAGAGTGATTAAATTAGTTTGACTCAATCTGAGTGTCACGCCGAAGCGCTGAGCAATTGCGATGGAAGGACTTGCCCAAGGTTCCTATAGGCCTAGGGCCTATACGTAAACTTATGATAATGATCGACCTGACAAAGGCTTCGATGATCTGAGCAAGCAGCCATATTTTATATTTTCACATGCTTGACCAGAGGGCCTAATTAAACGCTCAGAAAGCAGTCTTAGTTAAGACGTTCTTCTCTGCTCCTTATTTTCACAATTTAATAGCCAGGTCTAACGTCATGTTACTGTTGTTACAATAGGCTATAATCCGATTGACCAGCTGCAGGTGATTGATTATGCCATGGCTAATTCAGACCAAATCTTGCTCGAGTGTCCTGCTCGGTGATAAACTAACAGTTCAGAGTTGGCAAGTGTCCACAGAGCACGACTTCACGTCTGATAGCAGAAGAGGATATAGGCCTATAGGCCTACAGATAATGAGTTGAGTTCATGGAGTTTAAGGCTCGAACATACATGTAGAATAGACCAACAAGTCCAAACAGAAACGAACATTTTTGATGGGGCAAATAACATTCACCATCCGACAAGTTGATATCCTTCAAAATGAATAAGACGCATAAATAGGGGCCTACCAATTATTATCTATGCTTACACATAATAATGTCGCAGGACACCATGCTAGAAATCCAGATAGGCTATGGATAGAAATTTTGAAATCTGCAAGACGTACTTTTGTCGCCGTATTTTGCATCAGTGTAGTCGGTTATGGCAGAGGGATGCAGTGCCACATATCCTGATCTAGGCCTACGTCCAGCAGCAGCAGCAGCAGCCGAAGCATCAACGTTCTTCAGATCAAAAACTATGTGATCATCACTCCTCCTCCTCTCGCTGGTTGATGACTTGGATGATTTGCTCCGGTTTCTTTTAACAACACTACAAATATGCATGTATATGTAGGCTATACGTGCAAACCAGTGGTGTAGTCCTAAAAAATGAAGTGGGGGAACGCTCAAAATGAAGTGGGGGAACGCTCTTTATAATAATATTAGTAGTGGTAGTATTAGTATTAATATTCCATTATCCCTGGAAAAAAGTGGGGGAACGGCGTTACCCCGCGTTCCCCCCCACTACACCACTGGTGCAAACATATAAGCTAATATTATGTATAATATCATTATATGCATTTATATTTACGTATATATATATATACAGGGTGGGCCAAAAAAGACACCCTACGTTTTTTGCCAATATCCTGGCAAGAAATAAGAATTTCAGAATGACAATTCACGTCAACACATGATGGCCAGGTATCATCAAAATATTTCAAACAGAACCTTCTTTCCTTTCGATCGACTTACTTCCTGCTGTTGAATTCTGAGTCTTGTTGCTTTTCGTTCGTATGTTCGCTATCTGGTTGTAATATGTTGCTAACATCTTGGACAACGTCGATAGCGTTCTCTAGACGAAAAGGAAGACAACAAGAGATGCTTTACAGATAGGGGAATGGATGGACGAGTGGATTGGTGGATAGATGGGTGGGTGTGTGAGTGGATGGATGGATGGACGTACGAATTGGTGGGTGGGATAGGTGGGTAGATACTGGATGAAATACATTAATGAATGATGACAATGATGATGACGATAACGATAAAGATAGCTATGACAATGACGATGACGACGACGACGACGACGACGCGGTGACGATGATGATGACGGCTATGACGACAACGGCGATGATAATGATGATGATGATGATGATGATGATGATGATGATGATGATGATGATGATGATGATGAGGATGATGACGACGACGACGACGGCGATGATAATGATGACGATGCTGATTACAATTATGATGATTGCGATAATGTTAGCAGCTAACGTGATTTTCTGCGCAGGAGACCGTTATGGACTGATTTCGTAGTGAGGTTGTGCGCCTGTGGACTGTAGTTGTTTGCGATGGAGTCGCTGGCTTTGCGGTGGAACCTTCGCTCCTTGAACGGCGTGGCTCTCGTTCGAGTTCCAGGTTCCAAGATCAGCTGCGGTCGTTCCGTCACAAAGGCACTCCGCTGCAGGAACAGAATTAAACAAGCATTCATTGTGGGTCAAGGTTCTTGGGCACAATGACCTCTAATCTCTCCCCTTTTCTTTTATTTGTAGTATCCTATCCTTAGTCCTCATGCAATATCAATATCAAAATATTGATCACTATAATTATTTTATTAATTATAATAATAATAATAATAACAATGACAATTTCTATGGCGCCGTAACACAGCCATGCCGTTACAAGGGCGCCTCACATACTAAACTAAACAGCAGGTTAGGCCTTGAGGAATAAATGAGTCTTAAGTCCAGATTTGAAGGAGTCAACCGAGCCAGCCGCTCGCACGGCGGGAGGAAGACTGTTCCAGCATCTGGGGCCAACCACTGAAAAAGTGCAGTCACCGAAACGGGTTTTCATCCGCCGTACTTACTTACAAGCCAGCCAGCACTTTGGACATTCATGCACAGAGCCAAAGTAACATGAGGTTCCGTACTCGCATATATAATTTAAGCTCTGTATGTATGCAAATCTGTAGGCTACAGCTTGTATCATCTTTGGAGTACCGGTACCTGTCAAAAGCACACATTGCTATCTTACTGATAATAATTAGCAAAGTAATAATGCTGGGCCTAATACTTAAAACGTGCAGCTGACGCTCGTCTGTTTTTACGATCATAATCTAATTATCGCCCGTATAATACCGAGTGCTGACTCTTTGTTGTGTTAAATCCTCTTAAATCCGGCGACTTTTAATCGAGTTTTAAATGTTGTATACACACCTGAGTGCCACTTAAGATTGGCAGGTGATCCATGCTATCGTTACGGAGCGCATGCAGTTGTCTGGAGGGTTGACTCTGTACGATGACCAAGTTCAACAGATCACTGCACGAAAGACATTAATTATTGTCATTAGGATTCGGGATTGGTTTATGTCCTTACTGCTACAATTAAACATTATGAAGAGGTAAACAGAGGGCTAGAGGCTATAATTATAGCCTACATTTGTCGCTATGGTTACGGTAGGCACCGTAGGTAGGTCCAAGTTAGTCCAAAAGTAAGGAATCGTTTGAGCCTAATTATTACTGAACTCCTTGGCGCTTACGATGACGATAGCCGACATCAAAAGGTAAAAACAGCAAAATGGATTGAAGCCCTGATTCTTACGGAACCAGGTGCTGGCGATCACAAGTCAACTAAATTGACGAACCGTAGGCCATGTGCATCAAGTCACTGGCTCTGAATAACTATAGTTCCTCTGTTCACTGCTTGCTTGGCTATTAATGCTGACGAAAGTTGATCAAAATACTTTTCTAATATACGAATATTTATGCATAGATGTAGGCCTACATATGTATATGTAGCCTGCAGTAGACCTACTCATGCAACGTGCATAGCACAATGTATATTATTTGCATTTGTATTGGACCAACGTCTTATATACTTGAGAACAGCCGCATTAGTTTAATATTATTGTCATAATTATATTTCTGTTGAATTTGCGTCGCATACTTTTAACCATACTGTCAGATCTTTGTTATACTGTAAGCATAAGTGCGTGTTTACAGCCTTTCTGGCTATATATTTATGTGTGTGTAAGTGTGTATGTGCATGTGTGTATGTATTCATGTATATGATATATAGGCCTATAGCGTCTATATAAAATGCACACGTTTGCCTGTACATGCAGTATGTGTTGTGTGCAGACCTAGTAAATCTGTTGTATGTGTTATAACTTATAAGTATACAACTATACATGTATACGATATCGCCGTATACAGGCTGTTGTCCTACAACTACACTTCAGACAGCAGGATGCAAAGGCCTATATAATATATATTCGAAGGGTTGTAAACAATGAATGTCTAAACCTCTAAGGCTTCATGCTGATATCACTTAATTCTAGATTTCCGATCACAGAGTTGCTTGCTCCATAGAGGCTATACATGTGTGTTTGTCATTGTTTGGTTCGATGGGCCTGCACTGTGCACTATAGGCTACTGTCTTTGCGCACTTGGTCTTCGGTCCCGATGTTCCCGGGGCCAACGCGACGCGACAAATGATTTCAGACTCATAAAAACTATTGTTAGTTACCAACAGAGTAGGCTACTCTTTAACACCTTCTGGCGTTCCTATATCGTCACTATCATGCCCTATTCGTACGTGCTAGCGTTCCACCTCAGGTCTTCTCGGTCGACCATCGCGGCCAGTGAAGACGCCTGCTTTTAGCGCCAACGACTTCCTCGACGTGTTTGCAGTCAAGACCGACCGTATTCGTGCATCTACTGCCAACGCTCCTTCTCCTACGTTCTCATCAATGACATCTGTCTTCGATGGCTTCCGATCTATTTTGGACTCTGATCTTTGCTTAGTTTTCTCGTGTGTTAATTTCATGTTAAAATCATGTGAATTAAACCCTATGCCTTCTCGGTAAAAGACTCGGTTTGATTATTGGTGACCCTCTTGGTGACATTCATGATTCATCTTTCTGCATCTTTTAATTTAACAGCTCACTTGCATGCATTCCCGCCTCGCAAAAAGGATCGTAGTCCTTCCTGCATTCAAGAAGCCCAATCTCAACCCTAGCCTCAGTCAAAACTATCGACCTATTTCAAACCTATATTTTCAGTCCAAGACTCTTGAAAGACTTGTTTCAATGCAATTCTCCCCTATATTATTGACTTAATCTAGTCGCCTCTTGGGGAGAGGAGAGTTCTCTTTCTGGAATTAAAAATTTCTCCCCATCCCAGGAACAAATCGAGAGGTGTTATACACTTATTTATATCTACTTAGTCGTTCCTGTCCATCTCTTCATATCTGTTCCCATATCTTTGACTCCTTCCCTGTATCTGTCCCAGGCTCCCAGCCTATAGGCGTACATGTATCTGTTTTTACGCCGTCTTTCCCTCCGTCCATTCGTGCCGCATTGCCATGTAAAGTAAACATCGGGTTTGAGCGGCATACAGATCGTTATAGGGATGCTTGAAAGGTGTTCAATTACGACGTCAATTGATTTGTTGAAGAAAAGTTGAGCCTACAAAAACATTTACTTAAACCACGCAATCGATTCGACATAAGGTACCTCTGGGTAATAAGGCCCGGGTGGAAATAAGGCCCACCAGATAAAACAAAGAATATCTCCGAATGTATTCGTCAGGTGTCGCTATAATTTTATTTTGTTGACCGAGTTTCATCTGTGAACTACTCTAGTTACCGATGAGTTTTCTTTTTGGTGAAATGTTTGATTTATGCAGATGATAATATTTGCGCGATCAATTATTTCGCAATTATCCATTTTTTATTTTATTACTTTATTAATTAATCCTCAATCCGGGTAGTTCATGCATGTTGCTATAATAATATTCGCTAAGAGAGGATATTAGAAAGACGATATAGGCTGAAAAATAGAGTCTGCACTTAGGAATTACCCAGATTTTGGTCTTGGAATCCATGGTGTGAGGTTGAGGGTAACAAGGCCCACCTTTTTGTGGGTAATAAGGCCCTATCTTCAGGCCAATGGGCCTTATTACCCACAACTCCGGTACTGTGGTACATATTTAATTGTTCATGATTTAGTATTGGATAGGAGTTCTTGAAGCTGTTTTAACACATTTTTGGCTATATTTGCTTGTGAATAGATGCGAGGGGTGGGGTAGGTGGGATTTGGTGGGGTGGAGTGAAATGGGGTGGGGGGTCGGGTTGGTTGTACGTTTTCATCACACTTCTTTATTTCAGGCAATTATAATTAATTGATATCTATCCATCCATTTAATATGTTTGGTTAGTTTAAATACGAGCTCAAATATGATGTTTGAATTGTAAAGCAGACGTTTAGACAACAAAATAAAATAGTTTGTTAGATGGGCCTTATTACCCGACGTGTTGGGTAATAAGGCCCACATCATGACCTTTCATAAAAAATTTTTTCTCTTATACGACAATTTATTTTATCAAAATAATTAATTCATTATGTAACTGCATCCACACACTCTTCATATAGCTGTTTTGCAAAGCTACAGATGCATACCAGTAATAGTTATTAAGCAAAATTCCTTAGGTGGGCCTTATTCCCCACAGTTATTAATACCGCTTGATGAAAAGTCACGCGACTCACGCCGACGATCAAACGTGTCGTGTCTACGTGCCATTAAATACACCATGATTTTTTTAAACCTGAAATTTTGGCATATGAAGTTGATTTATATCTTTTTATCCGTTAAAATTTATCTAATGAAATTTTGGAATCGTATCCGTGGTCCAATTCTCTAAATATTTGGAAATTTTAGCGTGATAAGCTTATGTTATCAGGCATTAGAGATATAATTATGAAAATCAATTTGGCTTACTTTTTTGAATCACGGTGTAGTTTCCATCACTCACCTGTTCCTGCATCACTCGTCACTGCTTCCTCTTAACTTCCACTTCCTGTCCAATGGATCGTATATTCCCAGCTGGTACGTTACTATTTAGCTCCGTTGGTACGTTACTATTTAGCTCCGTTGGTACGTTACTATTTAGCTCCGTTGGTACGTTACTATATAGCTCCGTTGGTACGTTACTATTTAGCTCCGTTGGTACGTTACTATTTAGCTCCGTTGGTACGTTACTATTTATCTCCGTTCAATATCGAATAAGGTCCAAAATGTTACTCCTTTCGCATGTTATGTTTGCCGCCATGCAACGTAAGCGCACGCTTGACATCATCGAATAGCCCAAAACACACTCGCAGTATTATTATTACTATTAGGCTTATAAATCTAGTGTGTGTGCTACGTGTTCTAGTATGGGATTAATACGATGTGTTCGTACACGTGTTGCTGGGGTCGTCAACTATATATTGCTGTTGAAGGCCTCAAACTTGCTAAAAGCTTGTTGTCTAGTAACGACTTGATAAGCCTTCCAGGGCAATTGAACATGCTAGCTGCCGTGCTTAGCCTATTATTATGCACGCATATAGCGCGCGTGCCTGCGTACTGCACTAAGCCTGTATAGGCCTATATAGGCCTATCTATCTGAGAAGTCGATTTAGGCCTTTGCTTTGGGCCTCTGCTTTAGTCCTTATAATTATTATGCGCCTCTATTATATTCAAACTGATCGAAAATAAGTGCAAGACCGTCACTCAGAAGTGAACTGGCACAGTTCATTGTGGGTATAGTATAGTTTACATAGGTATACTTCGCTCTTTGGGCGAGGGAAAGGCGGGGGGAGGGCAACGGCTGGTTATAATACTTCTCCTACGTCTGAACTTCAACTAGGCCTATAGTTTGGCTTGCATGGTTGCTATGGAGGTGCCACTCAACTAAGTATATATAGCTGGGTCCCATGGGCGGTGCTTATCAGGGGCTAGGGGGCTAAGCTCAACCAAGAAGGCCCAGACTAGGATTCTTCGCCGTGAAAATACATGTAGTATGTTTTCACGACATTTCAATGGGTCCCCCCCCAAGAAGCCCCAAACTCAACTTTTTTGCTGGGAAAATGATTCTTTTCACGAGTTTTCAACCGAGAACTAAAAAGTCATCAACATTTTGGGGCCGAGAAAATAGTATATTTTCAAGTCGTTCTGGATCAAGTTTCCGCCACAAACCGTAGTTCTTTTAGGCCCCCTCCCCCAGAAAAGAAACCAAACTCCGCCCATGCTGGATGACCTAAACCAAGGCCTATTATAGGCGGAACGATGCTGCAAACAGGTAGGCATGAAAATTACACAAACACGTCAATTTCCTCTCGTCTCGTCTTAGCCTACATGTCTTCTAGTCTGTCTGTCTGTCTGTCTGTCTGTCTGTCTGTCTGTCTGTAGGCCTATGTATGTATGTATGTATGTATGTATGTATGTATGTATGTATGTATGTATGTATGTATGTATGTATGTATGTATGTATGTATGTATGTATGTATGTATGTATGTATGTATGTATGTATGTATGTATGTATGTATGTATGTATGTATGTATGTATGTATGTATGTATGTATGTATGTATGTATGTATGTATGTATGTATGTATGTATGTATGTATGTATGTATGTATGTATGTATGTATGTATGTATGTATGTATGTATGTATGTATGTATGTAGGTCCTATGTATGTAATGTATGTTTTTCTGTCTGTCTGTCTGTATGCATGTATGTATGTATGTATGTATGTATGTATGTATGTATGTATGTATGTATGTATGTATGTATGTATGTATGTATGTATGTATGTATGTATGTATGTATGTATGTATGTATGTATGTATGTATGTATGTATGTATGTATGTATGTATGTAGGTAGGTCCTATGTATGTAATGTATGTTTGTATGTATGTATGTATGTATGTATGCATGTATGTATGTACGTACGTATGTATGTACGTGCGTGCGTACGTACGTATGTACGTATGTATGTAGGCCTATATATGCAATTATGCATGTATGTCTTCTGTATGTGTGTGCGTGAGCGCGCGCGCGCGTGTGTGCGTGTGAGTGTGTGTGTGTGCGTGTGTGTGTGTGTGTGTGTGTGTGTGTGTGCGTGTGTAAGTGTAAAGGTCGACCAGCAATAGAGAAAAAAATTGAAATTCATCAAACTCTTCGTATAAAAGTAATCACTTTATTCGTTTTCAAGTTCCATACATTGAGACGATTCCGTAACAGTTGATAAGTTCAAGTTAAAAACGAAAGCAACAGTAATTTCCTCCAATTAACGAACGTATAATTAATTAACGCATAATATGATTGGAAAGTTAAAAAGCGTAATATAGGAACAAACTCAAGTAAAAAGGAAAAAATCAACACCACATACGATATCAATCGTAAGGCATAAGAAAGATACAACTGCGTATATAATAATATATTTATATATCTTCACATGATAATCATATATTATGATATGTAGAATATTATAGCCTATGTTGCTTAGTTATTTTATTTATCTCTCGCATTTGCTATAACTCCCCTTCCCGCCGCTACTCAGAGGCGCTCCCGACTACAGTGCGGACACTGAATCAGAGTTTAACGCCGAAGCGCATGAGCAATAATATTGCAAGTGAAGGATTTGCTCAAGGTCCCAACGCGGCGGCTTGAAGTGGATTCGAACCTTGAACCCTCCGGCTCCAAGGTTCCGAACCCACCATTACACCACCATGCACCGCAAATTATTATTAATATTACTAGCTGTACCCAGCCACGCGTTGCTGTGGCAGAAAAGACCTCCCCTTCCCCTCCCCCTCCCCTCCCCTCTCCCTCCCCCTCCCCCTCCCCTCCCCCTCCCCTCCCCCTCCCCCTCCCTCACACCGTCCTTTACTGACAGCGGATATAGCCCAAGAATTTTAGGCCGCTTTCGTAATATTCGACTCGCTTATGACGTCACGGGACGCAACCTCATTGATGTATCGTCACTGTGTTTTACGGTTGAAGACAATTCTGAAATTTTGCAAGCGCGTGGTTTGGTTGAAGTTGCAAATGGCGGACGAACGGATTTCAAAGTTCACTTTTTGTGGAAAAGGTAGCGTTTTTCGGGAAAAAAGCATAATTGATCACTGTTCTATTGGAATGGAAGGTGTTGTAAAAGTTTCAAAACAATCGATGCGTCACTTTCGGCGTGATCATGTTCCCAACTATTGGAAACTTTCATTTTTATTTATATAGATAACACAAACATGTGGTCTACTAATAGATTTTGAAGCATTCAAGATAATTATGTCCCAGCGTCCGAATGCGGTGGGGCAAAGAGATAACATACTCTGTGCATGAATTGTAACTAGGTCATTTTATTTATAAAACTGGGTTGAATTTGGACTAATAATGAGATCATGAAGTTTGTGGCGCACTTTAATATTATCACGTAGGTTTTGGCAATGTGTATAAGCCTGTAGTTATGCAGATCTCCATAATTATAGGCATATAATAAATATATTTTTTTATAATGTATAAGTTTTTTATGCATGCCTAAAAATATACACGGTATCCAGAGAAAAAGAAAGCTAAAACAATTACAATGATCACGGCATATATTTAAAAAAGTTGATGAATTGAAAACATCTAAAATGAAGGGAGGAAGAGTCAACAGTATAAATTGCATTTATAGTTTTATGCTTGAACCCCCTCCCCCACTTTGTCCAGTGGCACATGGTTTCAAGTTTCTGACATTCCGCAGGTTAGGCTACTCAAATTAATTAATTAATTACCAATGCATGGAACTGCATGCGAGGTAGGCCTAACTGCTAGTCTATAGACTATAGGCCTACAGAGCGGGCTACAAAATCAAGAATGCGACAAAATTAAAATAGTAAAGATTGAACATTAACAATTATTATTGAACATTGTCGTTAGCTTTATCCTGCGAGCGAAACGCGACCCTTGAATATAATTATCTACGACTATTATGACAATAAACAATGACAGCATAATTATTATTCCAACATTCTAAACCAGTGTTGTTCTTGTAAAGTCGTCTTCGGCCTTCCAAACGAATTCAAAACTTAATGTTTTTAAAACAAAATATGAAAACGTAAAAGCTTTGGAAAGAAAAGACTTAACCTCACAAACTGCATCTGCCTATAACATAGGGACGGTAGATTTTCATTAGGCTATTGAGTAAGCCTATGTCGCTGACTGAAATGGACCACCATGATGCATAGGCGGAAACCTGGGCGGAGACTTGGGACGAACGAGTGGCCGAAGGAAAGACGCGAGGGATTTTTTGACGGACGAAAATTTTTAAAAATTCCGAAAGTCAAGAACAATTTCTATTTTCGCTTCGAAAAAACTTGACCTTTTTTTTTTAGTCATCCGGCCAAAAACTTTTTAAAAAACCTATAAAAAAATTTTTTCGTCCACCGTGAGAGTCTTCACGCTCAACTTTGGGGAAGACCAATGCATGGGCCGTCCCCCCAACACCTTCTTTGGGGGGGGGGACCGTCCCCCTGTTCCCCCTAGGTTTCCGCCCATGCCATGATGCGAGGGTGTCTACATTGTCTTCACGCCTTGTGAGGCTTGGAAACGACTGAACGGCGCTCCTTCCTCTCGGAGATTATGCAAAAGCGTATAAATTATAGCCTACGTTTATATAAATTATGGCTGAAGACAGGGCGGATCCATGGGGGGGGAATCCGGCCATGGCCCCCATTTAGAAATACCCATGTATCGTGGCCCCCCCCCCCAATTGGTTTCAACAAGCTTATATCTGGTATATTTCCAAGAAATTGGACTTAATGACTAAACATTTTTTAAAAAGGTCATCAACTTCTTTTTTGGCGGATGAAATGGCACATTTTACCCGGAAATTGGAAATTTCGCCACATGATTAAAAAAGGTCATCAACTTTTTGGCAGATCCAAAAGAAAATTTTTCCAGATTCAAGGCCCACAATTTTTGCCCCCCCCCCGTCCAAAGTTTCTGTATCAACCCTTGGCTGAATATAGCCACTCTCGGTTATACAGTCACCTCGTCATTACCTATAGTATACGATGATACCATAATATTACAAGAGTACGAAAATAAAATATTGGTTCAAACGAATTTAAGTTAAATCTTAGGTTAAGTTAAGGTACAGGCTATATGTGTACCTATGCTTGAGTCCGAACCTGTGCGTTCGTGTATGTTGTTGTATATGCTCGCGCTTGCGCGCTCGTGTAGCCTATGTGCAAGCGCGTGAGTTCTCGAAATGCACGCATGTGTGGGTGTGTTGCAGATATGTGTGCGTGTGTTTGTTTGTTTGGGTCCTTATGAGTGGGTTTGCGTTTGTCTGTTGGTGCGAGCATAAACCCAGCGTGATAAAAGTTCTAAATTTTTAGATCTTGCTTGTGTGTGTGCGCGTGTGTGGGTGTGTGTGCACACTGTGTTTGTGTGCGATGTGTGTGTGTGCACTGTGTGTTTGTGCACTGTGTGTTTGTGCACTGTGTGTTTGTGCTGTGTGTTTGTGCACTATGTGTGTGCACTGTGTGTGTGTGCACTGTGTGTGCACTGTGTGCGTGTGTTCAATCGGGCGTCGATCGCAGATTAATTTTCATCTTCTTATTTTGTCGGCCATTTTACTTTCTCGGGATCCTTTCGGTAGAAATTGTGTTTTTTTCGTGAAATTCTAATTGGTCTGCATATATTCCAGGAAATTAACTGTTCGAACGTATTTCCATTTCCATTCAGTTCAGCAGATAACTTCCTCCCTCGTCTTTCCTTCCTCTTCCTCGTCCTGTCTCCCTCCTCGAATTTCCCATCCTCATCCTTTCCTCTTCCTCTTCCTCCTGATCGTGTTCCTTATCTTCCTTGTTTCCTCTCCCTTCTTCTACTCTTCTCGAATGCTCCTCCATCAATCTTCGTGGGGGTCGATTCTTTCCTGCTGCAGCGTGGGCCATGACCATAGAGTCGAAAGCAGAGAACGAACTTCCTGTGTTGGGCGATAACTGCTCATGGGTCATTTATTTTGTTCAGCCTACCATTCGATACCCCTCTCCCCCACAGAAACAGACAGGAACGGAGACTGCAGAGGGAAAGCAGAGATAGAAAGAGACGGACAGATAGAGTCAGAGATA
Organism: Lumbricus rubellus; assembly: GCA_945859605.1. Lineage (NCBI taxonomy): Eukaryota > Metazoa > Annelida > Clitellata > Crassiclitellata > Lumbricidae > Lumbricus > Lumbricus rubellus. Next base: position 19,847,338 of record OX243818.1, read on the forward strand.
GAGACAGACATACAGAGACCGAGACAGAGACAGTGACAAAGAAAGACAGATAAAGTCAGAGATTGAGACAGGCAAGACAGGCAGACAGGCAGACAGAGGTAGCGACAAAGACAGACAGAAAGAGACAGACGGCAGAGAGAGAGAGAGAGACAGACACACAGACAGAGAGACAGGGAGACACAGACAGACAGACAGACAGACAGACAGACAGAAGAACGAGGACGAAGAGGACGAAGAGGATTGCCTGCAATCAGTCCTTCAGTAGGCCTTTGTCGATTCCGCTGGCCCACTATTTTTTCTATTCTGCATCTCCTCTCTCTAATGGCTTTTCTTTCTTCATTCTTTTCTTTCTTCGTTCTTTTCTTTCTTCATTCTTTTCCTTCTTCATTCTTTACTTTCTTCATTCTTTTCTTTCTTCATTCTTTTCTTGCTTCATTCTTTTCTTTCTTCATTCTTTTCCTTCTTCATTCTTTTATTTCTTCATTCTTTTTTTGCTTTATTCTTTTCTTTCTTCATTCTTTTCTTGCTTCATTCTTTTCCTTCTTCATTCTTTTCCTTCTTCATTCTTTTCTTGCTTCATCGTCGTCGTTGGACGATTACGAAGATACATCTTCTTTCTATGTATCTCCAGTTCTTTTTTCTTCGCCACTTCCCACGCTGACCCAATTTGGCCACCTTCCGGCCGCAAATGTAAACCGTTTCTTATCCGGTAGTTAATCTGTCGAAGGCCAGATGGCGCCCAGAGCTTACGCGCTAATCCCCGGATGTTCGTCGCATTTTCTCCGATCCCAGGTGACTTTACCAAAAAAGGCGGAGCCATGTAAAACTTCGCCTCCTAATTTGCTGTATATGGGTCAATGTAAAAATAGACTGACCACGCCTCTCTTCCGTCTTTAAGGGATTGTTGATTTCGTTCGGCACACACGTTACCGCCTACTTTTGAAGTAATTTAGGCAATAAAATCTCAGTTTATCGTAAATATGTCATGGAAGCAGCACACGAACGTCTAAAATACGGAAGGTAATGTACCTTGGTTATCTATCGTCCAATTGGTCTAAAATCTCTAAATTATTCGGCAAAACTGTAATATCGAGACCGAATGTCGCTTACGATCAGGTGTGGCGTCGTTTAGGGTCAGGTTTGGCGTGGTCAGGGTCGGTTAGGTTAGGTCAGGTTAAGCGTGGTCATGGTCGGTTAGGTCAGGTTACCCTTCGTGAGAGTCGGTTAGGGTCAGGTTAGGCGTCGTGAGGGTCGGTTAGGGTTAGGTTTAGGGTTTCGGTTAGTGTTAAATGTTTAGGGTTAGAGTCGTCATTCAGTCGCCGATACTATAGTTTGCCAATAATAATAATCATAATTATTATTCATTGCATGACATTCAGCGGCCTTATTTTCAAACACATGCTTTCAAAAGTCGCTGTTTATCAATTTCAACTTCAATATATTTCCTTTAATTCATCGTATTTTTCGTCAACGCGACGTTGACTCTTTCATCTACTGCCCTTTTCAGTGGTAATCATTGCTGTGTTGACTCCTAGATATATTGTCCTTTTGCGTCGCTAATGAGCTCGCTCCGGATTTGGACCAATCACACAAGCGATATCAGTCCATATTGCCAAAGTCACCTGGGATCGGCGAAAATGCATGTTCGTCTGCCGCCTATTTTCCCGCTCGTCATCGAGTTCTCACTTGGTCGCCAGGTGACGCTCTTTTCTTCTTCCACGCACTGACCACCGCACCTAAAGCGTCATTGGTAAGGTCTTGTGACGACCTACTTCCGGTGATTATGACGATTACTACGACGGCAGCTTTGATGATTATGACGATGATTAATACAAAACGTCGTCGTCGTTGTTGTTGTTGTAGCGTATACTGTCCACTGTCTCTTGATCTCAAATCGGTATTTTTTACTCACAGCCAGGAAATCTTTCGCTATACCTCCGTGTAGCTTACCTACGGTCATGGGACTGTTTTCCCGTTGTTTACAACAAGAGCAAGGCCGAACGATCACGCAGGAGGATGTTGAGACTCTGTGACGTCGTGAGCCCTGACGTCATCACAGCTGCGCTCGATTGCCATCTGTCGATTACTTGCGTCGTTAGAATAATTATTTCAGTCATCGTCGCCACCTGACGAGTAATAAGGCAACTACGGTGGGATAGGAGGTGGCCGTCGTGAGCGTCGGCGCCCGGCTGAAGTACTGGTCGTAGGGGGGTGACAGGATACAGTGCGTCCGGACAGTGGCCCCCGTTTCTTCGATGAGGGGACTGATGTAGAGCTGTTGGTATTTGTCCGGACTGTCTTCTGGGCACTTGGTTCGAATCTGCTTCTTAATTTCGTGAAAGCACTTCATTGCAGTACTGACGACCCTACCAACAGAAATAACACAGACAGTGTACGAATTGTGGAAAAATAACTGGGGGGGGGTTGATAGAGGAGTTTATAAATGTTTTAATAGAATACAATATGAATGCATAATTGTATATATATATATATATATATATCAGGACACTTTATATAGCGCAGCTTAGAGTATCTCACATAGCTCCTTCTTCAAGCTATGACCTATAATAATATGGTGTTTGTCAGTCGCTGTGGCTGGCTACTGTCCATCTGTCCGTCTGTCCGTCGGATGTGAATAGAAGGGGAACTCTCTCTCTCATAGCGGCACTTCCCCTATACTACTACTGATGATGATGATGGGTTGGCTCCTCAAAGTATACGATGGGTCCTCAACAGACGACGACGGCGGCGTTGTCTGCTGCCATAAAGAATAGCTCCACTATTTTTAGATATTATTGACCGAAAGAAAGTCGGTTCCAGGGTGGCGCATCCTGACCGTCTGCTACTGCTGCTGCTGCTGATGCATATTATCAGTAGCAGACATATATATATACTCAATATATATAGACTATATATATAGACTCTATATATATAGACTCTATATATATAGATTATCTATATATATATATATATGTATATGTATATATATAGACTCTCTCTCTATATATATAGACTATATATATAGCCTATATACTCTATAGGCAGATGCTGCGCAGCTGGTTGAGACGGCGACAACGTCGCTGAAATGCTGATGAAGCAGCTGCTCGCGAGGTAAGGCATTTGTCAAGATGGGACGCATTTAGAAATATATATTTATATATTTATATGAATATATTCATATATGGGACGCATTTAGAAATATATATACACTGTGTCCGGAAAAATTCCAAGGCTCTAATATAAGAATGAAAAAACTATAGTAGATAATAATCAATTAGAAAATTTTAAAACCTTTTTAATCCGTACATAATTACCAACAAACAGTCCGGACTTAAATCCTCTAGATTATAAAATTTGGGGAGTAATGCAGGAGAAAGTATACAAGACAAAGGTCAGAAACATCGAAGAACACCGCGAGCGAATTGTTAATGCTTGGGATGAACTTGATCAACTGGTCGTCGATGCTGCTGTTAGTCAGTGGCGTGTACGTCTCGAAGCATGCGTGGAAGCCAATGGCGGACATTTCGAACACAAATTATAGTTCCATAATATTTCAGGATTAAACTTTCTGGAATTTTAAAAATCTATTAATGTTTACTAATTATTTTTATATTTACCGCAAAGCCTTGGAATTTTTCCGGACACAGTGTATATGTATATGTGTATATATTCATATAATATAATTTATACGCTGTGTTCCGATGAAAAGTGGACCCCAACAAAAGTGTCACCTTGAACTTGTAGACATGCATGCACAGTAACAGTGATTCTCATTGACTTGGCGTCGGTCCACATTACATTGTCTCCTCTGATGCAGTTATGAAGGGTTTATATTAACGGTTTAACCTCTTGTCCCAAGTTATCAGACGAGCAACCTATTTCAAGATTCCAACCACTCCATATAGTAGTATCTACTGTTTCCAGCCATTATACTTGGATCAACTCGAATACGCAATATCGTACTGTCAATTCATATAGCGTCTTTTTCAGGTGATACGCTCCAGTTACTCCGTAAGATTACAACTTGCCTAGATCGTTGTAAATCGCTTCTGCCGACCGAAGCCAAAGAGGCGCCGCTGTTTCTGGGTCGTTTGCCCCCAACCCCCCTGCCACGACCGCCGCCGATGCGCGAGTCGTTTGATTGGATCACCGAAATTTGAAGCCATGGACTTCCGCCCCTGTGCACGTTCCTATTTGTTTGGTTGGATTCGGTTTTGGTGCGGGTGAGGAACTGGGGTGGGGTGCGTGGGGTGAAGGGTGAGGTGGGGTGGGGGTGGGGTTGGGGTGAGGCGTTCGTTCTGATCGGAAATGGCGCTGATCAATATTCGGGGGGTGAAGGCTCGAGTCTGAGCGCATCGTCATTCGTCCGGACAATTAAATCAGTGAACGCATTAAGTGCCCCAAGTCTCACCAGCAGCCAGGCAAAAAGCCAATCTCGACTTATATAGAAGAGCGTATACGAGAGGAGAGAAGAAGAGAAAGGAGAGATGGGAGAGGGGAGAAGGGAGAGGAGAGGGGAGATGGGGGAGAGGAAGAGACGAGACAGAAGGAGAAAAGAGGGTATATGACAGAACAAAACACCAATCTGTCAACTCCTACACGAAAGCGGAGGTGGAGTAGCGAAGAGGAGAAGATAGGAGAAGATAGAATGGGAGATGAGCGAAGAGGATAGGATTGAATGGGATAGGATAGGAGAGAATTGGAGAGGAGAGGATAGGAGAGGATTGGAGAGGAGAAGATAGGAGAGGATTGGAGAGGAGAGGATAGGAGAGGAGAGGATTGGAGAGTAGAGGAGAGGAGGGAGTAGGAGATGACAGGAGATACGGGCAATCGACACAAAGTGCAGAAGAAGACAATATATTATGAACACGGATAGGGCACCATGACATACACCAAGGCAGGAAGACAGACAGACACAGACAGACATACAGATAGACAGACAGACAGACAGACAGACAGACATACAGACATGCAGACATACAGACACAGACAGACATACAGATAGACAGACAGACAGACAGACATACAGACATGCAGACATACAGACAGACACAGACAGACATACAGACAGACAGACATACAGACACAGACAGACATACAGACACAGACAGACATACAGACAGACAGACATACAGACATGCAGACATACAGACACAGACAGACATACAGATAGACAGACAGACAGACAGACATACAGACATGCAGACATACAGACAGACACAGACAGACATACAGACAGACAGACATACAGACACAGACAGACATACAGACACAGACAGACATACAGACACAGACAGACATACAGACACAGACAGACAGACAGACATACAGACAGACAGACAGACATACAGACAGACAGACATACAGACACAGACAGACATACAGACAGACAGACATACAGACATGCAGACATACAGACACAGACAGACATACAGACACAGACAGACAGACAGACATACAGACAGACAGACATACAGACAGACAGACATACAGACAGACAGACAGCAGCGAATCATCGAAACAAGCACCAAGCATATAGTCGGAAATGGGAACTTGAAGACACGAAAGCAGACAAGCAACGAGATAGAACAGACACATGCAGACATAAACAGACAGACAACTGCATACAGACAGACAGACAAACAGACAGACACACAGACAGACAAACAGACAGACACACAGACAGACAGACAGACAGACAGACATACATACAGACAACCGCATACAGACAAACAGACAAAGATGATCGAAAGTCGTCGAGTGCTGTAGTCCTCCTACTATACTACATCCTCTGACCCGATCAATCGGTATCAATAAATCGATAATTTTATTCCTTATTTATTCCATATTTATTAAGCAATCTGGAAATCTGCTTTCAAGCGCTGCATCGAACGCATCAGACCATGATGAGTGTGTATAGTGTATACGTAGTAGTAGTAGTAGTAGTAGTAGTAGTAGATCTCTGACCGCAATATCAGCAGTCGAATAGATCGATAGATAGATAGATCGATCGATGGCCGAGGCAGAATTCGATTTGTCGAAAGGTTTCGATTTTCCACAGACCAGAAATCGCTTCCACTCACTCGTGGAATCGTTCCATTATC
>OX243818.1:19860941-19870941 GCA_945859605.1 Lumbricus rubellus
GTGGATATTGTACAAGCAGGGTCGACCGTCAGCCATGACCGCTGCTGACGGGAGAGAGTGACCAATGAAACTTACACCACAGATAATTTTCAAGTATATTAGGTTACAATGTACAAATGTATCTGTGTAGGGCAGAATGGAAAACAGGTGGCGTAGAAAGCTGCATGGGGCTCAGACCTTGATCATGCGTTTGTCTCACTTCATGAATAGGTCACCCATTCACTGCGATTAGAAGAGAAGCAATAGTAGATTCTTCTGTATTCTATCTGTAAAGTGTAAACTTAGTGTAGGCTAAATCACAAATTGTCAGCTGTTGATTTTGATGTCTTGAAAGAGAAAGTGAACATTGGAAGAGGAGAAAAAGACCTTCAAATTATGAGAAATGGGAAACTGATTTTTCGTAGTGGAGACAGCTATAGTAAGCAATCGATTAAATGACGTATCTGCAGTGAGGTAGGCCTAATAAAAAATCCTAAAAGCGGACACCGCAAACAGTATATTTTCGCCGAAAATTATTATTGTAGGCCTCAGTAGCCTATATTTATTGAAGTCTTGCACCACAGTGAATCTTATCAGCACTAAAAATTTACAGGAATTTTGTTTAGATGACGGCTTAAAATGCCACCATTACAATGTAGAAATTACAAAAGTCAAACCCCCTCTTGGTGTAATGCACAACGGAGATTGTCTGCCGGACGCTCCTTGGTCCCTACTCAGAAACGTCGATTCCCTGCCCCCAACCCCAACCCCCCCCAGAAGGGGACTATATAGATTAAACACATGGCGGCCGTGGTAAGAATGTAAGCTTTTGATGCGGCCGACGCTGGTGAAAAGGTTGCGCACCCCTGGCCTACATAGATGAGCAGGAGTAGTATAAAATTATGCGACTAAGTCGAGCAGAGGTACGCTTGAAAGAATCGCTGAATCAATTTGATTTGTAAGAATTGATGACATTCGATGATCAACGAATCAACTGAACACTGAAGATATTATTATTATCTTGACACAAGATGGCAGTAGCAGCAGCACCGACAAACCAACTATCTACGTCACAACGATCTGTCTGTCTGTCTCTGTCTGTCTGTTTGTCTATATATGTCTCTGTCTGTCTATGTCTCTCTCTGTGTCTGTCTCGCTCTGTCTCTGTATGTCTCTGTCTCTCTGTCTCTGTCTCTCTGTCTCTCTTTATCTCTGTCTCTCGGTCTCTGTCTCTCTTTATCTGTGTCTCTCTCTGTCTCTCTGTATCTCTGTCTCTGTCTGTCTGTATGTATCGCTGTCTCTATGTCTCTCTCACACACACCACTGCTTATCTGTGCTTATCTCTCTCTGTCCATGTCTGTCCTTGTCATATCGATTCTCTCATTCCTCATCTACGGATCATCGATTCTATCACCTATCAACCAATAACCAATAATCAATCAATCGATCTCCGTGTTCGTTCATCTCTTTATCAATCTATCTGTCTATCTTTAGTCATCCATCCATCCATCCATCCGGCTTTCCGTTTCCTCTATCCATCCGTCCATCCATCAGTCAATCTGTACCAAAATAATGCCTGTCCTTCCATCCTTCCATCCATTCATTCTGTTCGTCAACGCATTGCTTCATGAGTTGAAGATTTGATCGTGCATGTGCTGAAGCGAGAAAGAGTAGGATGAACAGACTTCCAAGGAGAAGAAGAGGGAGAGGGAGAGGGAGAGGGAGAGGGAGAGGGAGAGGGAGAGGGAGAGGGAGAGGGAGAGGGAGAGGGAGAGGGAGAGGGAGAGGGAGAGGGAGAGGGAGAGGGAGAGGGAGAGGGAGAGGGAGAGGGAGAGGGAGAGGGAGAGGGAGAGGGGGAGGGAGAGGGAGAGGGAGAGGGAGAGGGAGAGGGAGAGGGAGACGGAGACGGAGAGGGAGAGGGAGACGGAGAGGGAGACGGAGACGGAGACGGAGAAAGAGAGGGAGAGGGGGAAGAAGAAGGAGAAAGAGAAGGAGAAGAAGGAGAAGAGAAAGTGGAAAAAGGTGGAGCAGGATATATTCGCTCGGAGAAGAGGTTTAGCGATTGACAAATGAACAGAATGCTATCTCTGGTCGACGCGTAATAGGTGACCGCTCACACTATAGGTGCTCCTACTCCTACTTATCTTCCTCCTCTCCTCTTCTGCTTTCTCCTCCTCACTCTCCTTCTCCTCTTTCTCCTCATCCTCATTTTATTCCTCCCCTCTTCTTCTCCTCCTTCTTCTCCTACTTCTCTTCCTTTTCCCTCTCATCCCCTTTCTCATAGACCCTCTTTCTGCTTTACCCTATATACCCCTCCTTCTTCTCTTACTTCTCTCCATCCTCATCCTCCTCCACCCGTCCTCTCCTCGCCCTTCTTCTCTTTCCCTCTTTATTCTTTTCCTCTTCCTTCACATGCTTCTGTTCCCATCATTTCTTCTTATAATTATAATAGAATTCCTCTTGCATGCATGGTCAATTATTCATCATCGTATACTGTACAGTGTACACAACCTACTGTTCTGCATCCTATTCGCCTAACTTTCCTCTTCCGTCTTCTCCTTCAGTTTATCCTTCCTTGTTATCCATCCGGTTGCAATTCGCTCTTTCCAGTTTCTTCCGCTCTTTTTATAATAATTAACTTCCTTATTTTGACCTCTATTCAACCGTTCATCTTCTGTGTATACCTTTTCTCGCAGTTTATACCCTTGTAACTTGCCACTTCCATCCTATCCTCCTCTGTCTCTTCTGCTTATCCTCCTTCGTCTTCTTTTTCCTCCTCGTATTCCTGCTCTTCTTCTTTCTCCTCCTTCTCCTCCTCCTCCTCCTCCTCCTCCTCCTCTTCTTCTTCTTCTTCTTCTTCTTCTTCTTCTTCTTCTTGTGCCTCTTCCTCTCCACCTCTTCCTCGTCCTCCTCCTCCTACTTCTCTTCTTAATTCTTCTTTTTCCTTCTCCACCACTGCCTCCACTTCCTCGTCTTCCTCCTCCACCTCCGCATCCTCCTCGTCTTCCTCCTACTCTTCCACCTCGTCCTCCTCTTTCTTCGACTCCACCTCCTCCTCCTCCTCCTCTTTCTGCTCCTCCTCCTTCTCCTAGCGTCATCTAGCGGAGGAATCGTAGCGTGGCGCGAACGATGCCGAAAATATCTTTTGCAGCAGAGGCGATGATGGCAGCCATCGATCGATCAGAAGAAAGTTTCATCTACAATTCGTGGATTAAATGCAACCAACGCATCTATCATTGTCCACGTCTCCTCTGCAGTCCTCTCTTTGTCTCTATACGTGTCCGTCTGTCTCATTGTCTGTCTGTGTGTCTGTGTGTCTGTCTGTGTGTCTGTCTGTCTGTTTGTCTGTCTATGCCCGTTTGCCTATCATATTTGCAGCGCCCTCGTGTCTGTTTTGCTGGTCACAAAATATACAAACATATAATATTGTATATATATATATATATATTTTTTATATATGCACATACAAAATAATATTTATTAATAATATAATATACCGATAATAGATGCAAGTGCATATTAGACCATATATAATTTTAAATTGAGTATAAAGTGTCTATTGTTTATGGACCCATTATTATTATTATATTGTTATCGGTAATATTATATCCATTATTATTATTATATTGTTATCGGTAATATGACCCATTATTATTATTATTATATTGTTATCGGTAATATGACCCATTATTATTATTATTATATTGTTATCGGTAATATGACCCATTATTATTATTATATTGTTATCGGTAATATAATTATATCCATTATATATGGATTTTTAAAATAAATTTGCAGACATTGTGTATAGGTTTGTACTCCGCAGCTAATTTAATCAGTGCACGCCGATTGTCGTACAGCGACGTAAGTAGGCCAGGTGCAAATTGCCGCGCGGCGTCTGCACAGGTGATTGTCTGGACAGCACGTGACGTCTAGACGAGCGTACGTTAATTGTACAAGAAGGGAGTGGAAGTGAAGAAGGAGTGTTGTGTGTTGAGAGCCGATGAGATAGGCTGTAATAGTTGTTGTTGAGTTGCGATAGAGTAGACTGATGAAGGTAGTAGTCGTGTAGTTGTTATGATAACGCAAGTGTAGTCATTGTTGTGTTGTTGCTGATCGTTTTACTTTACATCGGATTTTGGAGTATAATAAGAAGACTTAAACACGTCGTCGTTGTTGGTTACAAAACAGTGAAAGTCTGTAGATTCTTTACCTAGCCATTTAGCTAATGAAACAGTTATCTAGGGATAGGCCTACGCTACCACGAACTTATACGAAGAAGCTTCCGAAGAGACTGAAGGTCACACGTAGAGAAGAAGAGGGAAAAGACTTGTGACATTTGGTGTCGTTGCGGTGAGATAACGATCCAAGTTGCAGGATAACGATCCAAGTTGCAGGAGAACGATCCTAGTTGTGGAGGAACGGACGCTGTGAATTTATCGAGGAGCCGAGCACACGGGAGAAGCAACGATACATCGAGCATCCGTACGACAGTGAGAAACGACAACACAACGACTACAAGGTAGAAAAACTTGCTTGTCTATTGAAGTGTGCATAAAGAATTGAAGTCAGTCAATTGCAAACATTTGAAGAGTAGTCTACTAATTTATCGAGCATCTGTAAAGTAAAGAAGTAAGATGGAGAAACTTACGGAGAAAAAGCAAGCAAATATTAAGAAAATGTCTACTGATAGACTGATAAAACTGCTAATTGAAGCAGATCTAGACGCAGAAGAAGTCGAACAGATGTCTAGGGAAGAATTGATGAGAAATTTAGCCGAGGTTTGGGCTAAGAAAGAAGAAGAAGAAGAAGGTGCTGTCGGAGGCGTTGCGGAGAAGCCAGTGGAGAAGCCTGAGGCACCGATGTCTATAGAGGCGTTGCTACAATTCATGATGATGAGTAGACAAGAAGAGAAGCAGAAAGAAGAGCAGCGCAGACAAGAGGAGAAAGAGCGTAAACAAGAAGAAAAAGAGAAAGAAGAGCAGCGCAGACAGAAAGAGAAAGAACGTCGCCAAGAAGAGAAGGAGAAAGAAGAGCGACGGTGCCAAGAAGAGAAAGAACGTAAGCAAGAAGAGAAAGAACTGCGACAACAAGAGATAGAAAAAGCAGAAAGGATGAGACAGCAAGAGATAGATATGCAGAAGCAGCAGTTCCAGCTTCAGTTAGAACAAATGAAATTAGATCGTGACGAAGCAGAACGACGAAGGATGGAGTTAATGATAGAATACGAAAAAGCAAGAAAAAGCGATGAAGAAATACGAAAACAGCAGATCGAAGACAAAAAGGCTCGTGAGGAAGAAAAGGAAAAGATGCGTTTACAAGAACTGGAGAGAGCAGAAGAAATTCGTCAGGAAGAATTTCAAGCTGGAAAAGACAATTTGGAAAAAGCAGAAAGAGAAAGAGAAGAGCAGATGCAGTTAGAACAAAAGAAACTTGCTATCAAGGAGGCTCAACTTAAAGAAATGGCCATTGAAAAAGAAGAACGCAGAAAGCAGTTAGAACTGTTGCAGCAGAAGATAGAACAAGAAGAACTGCGGAGAATCGAAGATCAAGATCGACTGAAGAAGAGAGACGAAGATGATCGTAAGAGCCGAGAAGTGTCAGAACAGATTAGGCTCAGAGAAAGTGAGACAATGGTGTCCAAGATCAAGAAGATTGGTGATGCCATGAAGCATGTATTGCCTAAGATGCCGTATGATATGATGGAAGTGCCATTATATTTTGAGACCGTGGAGAATGCATTCAATAGCTTCGCTGTGGAAAAGCAGTACTGGGTGAAATTGTTGTTGCCATTGATGACCCCGAGAGCACGAACGGTATTGAATCGATTATCATTTGAGAATTTAGATAAATACGATGCAGTGAAAGAGCACTTGTTGAAGGAATTCAAGTTAACAGCTCGTGAGTACAGGTCAAGGTTTGCAGATGCCAAGAAGACAGCCGAAGAAACGTATACGATGTTCACGGCTAGGCTGAAGAACCTGTTGAATTATTATGTCCGAAGTAGACGAGTGGACAAAGACTACGAGAAGCTGTTTGATTTGTTAGTGGCGGATAAGCTGAAAGAATGTTTACCACCAGGTCCACTGCAGTTTGTCTTAGCAAAAGAGGGCACAGAATGCTTGGAAGCTAGTAATGTTGCAGATCTCGCAGATATACATGTAAACAATCGGATTGGTGTGATGTTCCAAGACAAACCGAAATTTGAAGCATGGGACAATAGTCCAAAGCAACCCAAGTGGAACAAGGATAGCAAAGACACCGGAAGCCAAGCCAAGAGTAATGATGCAAAGAAAGATGATTATTCTGGAAAGCAGTGGTCGCAAGATAAACAACAGTCAACGTGGGACAGACAAGCCTACAATCGAACTCCGCCGCTGGGACGCCCAACAGAAAGTAATGCATCTTACACGCCGTACAACAAGTGGGAGAACAAGGAGCAAAGAAGTTTTATCAAGAAGCGTTGCCACAATTGCAATTCTGATAAACACCTAATAAAACATTGCCAAGCACCAGGAGCGGCAAATCTGAGGAAGAACTTTAGCAGAAGTGCAGAAAATCTTCGAGTAAACCAGATACAAGTGATAAATGCACCTCCTGGTTGGGAAGAACAATGCAACCAAGAAACAGAAGTAAAGTCAGTGATGAAGTGTACGCCGCAGTTCACCATACTGAAAGAAGCGATAAAGACTACTTCCATTGCAGAAAATTGTCGAGAAACAAAAAGTAAAGAGGAGTGTCAACGCATAAAGAAAATATCGTTGCAGCATGTAAATGTGGAGATACGTGGGACTGATGGGCAGCCTGTGCAAGTCGAGGCGTTGATTGACTCGGGGACCGAGATACCAGTAATCAACGAGGAACTACTGAAAGGAACGACAGTAGAAGAAATCGGCAGAGTTCATTTGCAATGTGTAGCTGGAGAGCCGATTCCAGCTAAGTTGGTGAAAATCGAAGTGCGGATGAGCGGTCGTAACGAAGGAGCAGCTACAGAGGACAGGACAATAAATATCGCGCCATATTTAACTTTAGTGTGTGCCAGCATTCCAGCGGATCTGTGCAAAGAAAATAAGGAAAAGTTCTTGCTACACCCGGAGATAATTGCAGAATTGAAAGAGATTCCACCAGTGAGTGTATTGCAAGGGGAACTACAAGCGAATGTGACTACAAGAGCACAAAGTCGGAGAGCAGAAGTCGAAGACGGAGAAGATGAAACGATAAACGAAAGTTCGCAAGAAGATGACACGGAAAGCGAAGATGAACTCAGCATCCAAGATGACGAAAGAACAACATCTGAGAACAATGAAACTGAAGAAGAGATGGCTGCATGTGAACGAAATGATAGTGAAGATTCCGGAAGCGACGCTGAACTGGAGACAAGTATGAGGGACTTGTTCACAGAGAATTCGAACGATGAAAGACAGCTGGAAGATGCGAAGAAATTCGAGGAGCAGCAGAGAAATGACGAGTCACTGAAGTCGTGGTGGAGGATCGCTGAAGACAAAGGATCAGAGTTTAGCGTGGTGTATGGAAAAATGCCAAGAGGACCATTAAAGGAAAGCTGGACCAAAGAAATAAATCTACCGCCAAACATTGGAGTACAACCAGCAAAGTACCTGAAGAACTTAAGAGCAGACATGGAGAAAGCTTTGATATTTGCTGACAATTGTGCAGAGGAAAAAGCAAAAACAATACGCCAGTCAATACAACAAGAGGGCCAAAGATAAAGAATTCGAACCAGGAGAAAACGTCATCGTCCTGTATCCAACGTCAACCAATAAATTGATCTCACGATGGCATGGTCCATGTACAGTGCTACAAAGAAGATCCAAGTATTCGTATCTGGTGGACATGAATGAAAACGGCCGACGAATCGTCCATGCCAACAAAATGAGGAAGTTCATCGCAAGAACATTATCGTGTGGTCTCATCGTGGAAGAGGACGACGAATTCGGATCAGTGGTAGAGCTACCATTGAAAGAAGACCATGCAGAGACGACACAGAAATCGCTGCAATTGGACTATGAACAGATCGGACATCTTACGAGCGAGCAACAGAAACAGCTACTGGATGTACTGAACTGTTATGCAGACAGATTTTCGGACAAACCTGGATTATGTACATTGGTAGAACACGAAGTGGTGCTGAGACCAGACTTTCGAGAGAAGGAGTTCACGGCTTATCGAATACCGTTGATATACCGCGCAGAAGTGGACAAACAAATACGAGAGATGCTGAAAGCAAACATCATTCAGCCGTCGTCGAGCAGAATGGCAAGTCCGCTGGTCATCGTCAAGAAGAAGGACGGATCCTTGAGACTCGCGTGCGACTACAGGTACGTGAATTCATATACTGAAAATTGTCGATACCCCATGCCGATCGTCAACGATGTGCTGAGCAAAGTCGGGAAATCCAAGTTTATTTCCGTCTTGGACTGTCGCATTGCTTACTGGACTTGTCCGGTGAAGAAATCCGACCAATGGAAAACCGCATTCGTTACCCATAGTGGACTGTACGAATTTACACGTGTCCCTTTTGGAATGATTAACTCTGGACGGACTTTTGTAAAAGCCATAAACATGATTTTGCAACCGATTAATGCATTTACTGAACCCTATGTTGATGACATTGCAGTCCATTCTGATGATTGGAACATTCATTTGAAACATTTAGAATTGTTTTTGAAACAAATAAGACTGCATAATGTAACTTTGAACTTGAAGAAATGTGTGTTTGGTAAGAGTGAGGTGAAATTCATCGGTCACCTCATTGGTTCAGGGAAGAAGATGATGAATCCAGATAGGATTGACAGTTTGATTAATTTAAAAAACCCCGAAACGAAGAAGCAAGTGAAGAAAATGTTAGGATTCTTTGGTTTCTACAGACAATTTATTTGTAATTTTGCTGAGATTGCTAAACCATTGACAGATTTAACTAGCAAGCAGACACCTGAGAACATTATTTGGACTGAGGACCACCAGAAATCTTTTGATTCTCTTAAAGAAATTGTTTTATCGAATGTTATTCTGTACATGTTCGAGGTTGGCAAACCATTTAATTTGTACTGTGATAGCAGTGATTTTGCTGTGGGGGCTGTGCTGTCACAAGTGGACGATGAGGGGATAGAACGTCCCGTTTCATTTATCAGCCAGAAGCTGACAGATACCCAGAGGAGATGGGCGACGATTGAGAAGGAAGCCTATGCAATCATATGGGCTTTAAACAAATTGAAAGAAATCATTATTGGTTCCAAGATTAATGTGTTCACTGATCATAATCCTTTAGTTTATTTGACTGAGTCAATGTCGAAGTCTGCTAAGTTAGTCAGATGGTCTTTATCATTGCAAAATTTTGACATTCTGTTGAACTATAAGAAAGGAAAGTTGAATGTAGTAGCAGACTGCTTATCGAGATTGTAGTATAAGGTATTTTGTGATTGCATTTAGTATAAGAATTGTTTGTATTTAGTTTAAGCATTATACGTTCGCTAATTTTTAAGATTAATTAGCTCTCTTCAAAAGAAAGGAAGGAGGTAATGTCAGCTAATTTAATCAGTGCACGCCGATTGTCGTACAGCGACGTAAGTAGGCCAGGTGCAAATTGCCGCGCGGCGTCTGCACAGGTGATTGTCTGGACAGCACGTGACGTCTAGACGAGCGTACGTTAATTGTACAAGAAGGGAGTGGAAGTGAAGAAGGAGTGTTGTGTGTTGAGAGCCGATGAGATAGGCTGTAATAGTTGTTGTTGAGTTGCGATAGAGTAGACTGATGAAGGTAGTAGTCGTGTAGTTGTTATGATAACGCAAGTGTAGTCATTGTTGTGTTGTTGCTGATCGTTTTACTTTACATCGGATTTTGGAGTATAATAAGAAGACTTAAACACGTCGTCGTTGTTGGTTACAAAACAGTGAAAGTCTGTAGATTCTTTACCTAGCCATTTAGCTAATGAAACAGTTATCTAGGGATAGGCCTACGCTACCACGAACTTATACGAAGAAGCTTCCGAAGAGACTGAAGGTCA
>OX243818.1:19878441-19880941 GCA_945859605.1 Lumbricus rubellus
GGTTGAAACTTTGCACAACCTCATCGAATCTTTACCCAGACGAATGAAAGCTGTTATAGCCAGCAAAGGCAACACTATTGCCTATGAAATGGTACAGAAATTATTGATTTTTGTTGTGTATTTATTTTTTAACAAACTAGCAAAATCGTTCACGAATTTATTGGACACCCTGTAGTCAGTGCTTCAGTACCGTACATGTAACCGCGGCCTCTTGTGGTCTCCAACAAATGGCTGTTTTATCAATCTCGTTCCATTTAATAATCGCTCCCTAATCCGACTTGAAAAAGACCAGAAGTTCGAGTCTCTCGCCGCCGCTGCAGTCCTTTCAAACGACATCAAAGGGGAATTCAAATGGAGGCTGCAGCTTAGATGAGTGCGACATGTAGTACGACAGTGTCCTGTAAAGCCGTTTAGCTCACAGTTTGTGCCACATTCCCTTAGGACACAGCAGCATGGCCTATGAATATAAACAGCACGTATACAGTTGAGGTCACGTGCTACAGTTCACACTGGAGTCCAGTATCAGTAAACACCATGCAAAGGCGGATTCAAAGAAGCTGGCTGGTCTAAGTCCAGAAAGGCTAATTTGCAAGGCATAATAATCAGGAACCACTAAGACACGAAGGCAATATATTATCAGCAAATCTACAATGCAGTACTATTAGGTACGATGCAATACACTACATTACAAGTTATTCTAAAATACCATATGACATTTAAGAATGAAATACAACGCCTGCTCACTGTATACATAAGAGAATGAGGGAAAGCTTTCCTTTGCAGTATACCCCACCAAGCAACAGCCTGTCCAGTCATTTCCATTACACCTTATTATTTGCACGTCATGCCAACTGTTCATGCTATACGTGTTAAGGAGACACGCATCCGATCTAAGGTCACAATGTCTCGAGTTATATAGCGCACGATTCAGCAATGCAACGATCATGCGCTGATTAATTTTGACCCTCGACCTATCCTATCCACACTCAAACCCTGATCTCTCTCTGTCTCTCTGTCTCTGTCTCTCTGTCTCTCTGTCTCTGTCTCTGTGTCTCTGTCTGTGTCTGTGGCTCTGTCTCTCTCACTCTCTGTCTGTCTGTCTGTCTGTCTGTCTGTCTGTCTGTCTGTCTGTCTGTCTGTCTGTCTGTCTGTCTGTCTGTCTGTCTGTCTGTCTGTCTGTCTGTCTGTCTATCTCTCTTAGACAGCAAAGGCCAAAGGCCGACCAATTCAATCCAATCCGCTCAGTGAACCTGCCACCAATTGACGAAAATATTATGCTGGACTTTCAGTCACATGCCAAGGGCGCGCGACCATTTTCTCTGGACATTGGAATGAGGGGTTGGGGGAGTCGGAAAAGGACTGAGGGAAGGCGCATCTTCTTTTAATTTTTCATCTTCATCTGTTCGTTCGACTGCCTCCCAAATGATGCCCCACGGCTATTGGCGTTATTCAATCTAAGATGTTCCTTCCTTCACTTCCTCCTCTTCATCGTCTTCCTGTTTCATCGTAGGTCTAGTTTTCTCGTCTTCCTGCTCTTCTTCCCTTTACTCCTCTTCCACCACCTCCTCCTTCTCCTCTTCCTCTTCCTCTTCCTCCTCCTCCTCCTTCTCCTCCTCATTCATCGACCTATTTCTTCTCTATCTATACTTTCTGATCATCCACCTCCTCTTCTGTCATTCTCCTCCTCCTCCTCCTCCTCCTCCTCCTCCTCTTCTGTCATCCTCTTCTGTCATCCTCTATTTCATACTTTTGCTCCTCCTCCTCTGCTTCATCTACTTCCGCCATATTATTATTATCTCCTCAATGAATGAATGCCTCGTTCCTTCTTCCCATCACATCGACCCAACCGACCGACAGCTGCTGCTGCTGCTGCAGGAGTTTTGACGATCGACGACGATGCTGTGGAGTCACTTGCTAAGCTCCGACCTACGTCATTCCGGAGACGTTGTGAGTTTCAATGATATGATGATGATATGAATGCTGCTGCTGATGATGATGACGACGACGATGATGATGAGGATGACGACGACGATGATGATGATGATGATAATGATGACGACGATGATGATGATGATGATGATGACGACGACGACGACGATGGTGACGACGACAACGACGACGACGACGACGACAATGATGATGATGATGATGATGATGATGATAATGATGATGATTATGGTGGTGGTGGTGGTGGTGGTTGTGGTTGTGGTGATGATGATGACGATGATGATGACGATGATGATGGTGGTGGTGGTGGTGATGATGATGATGACAACGATGATGATGATGATGATGATGATGATGATGATGATGATGACGACGATGATGTTGGGGGTGATTATGACGATGACGATGATGATGATGATGATGATGATGACGATGACGATGATGATGATGATGGTGGTGATAATGACGACGACGACGATGATGATGATGATGATGATATGGTGGTGATGATGATGACGACGACGACAATGATGATGATGATGATGATGATGAT
>OX243818.1:19885941-19898441 GCA_945859605.1 Lumbricus rubellus
TCTGTATCTAAAGCAATTTCGTCCAAATGATTATAAAAGGTCATACGATTTTTCAGCCGGAGTCCCAGAAAAAAATTTCTAACAGGGCCCCCACATTTCTTAATCCGGCCCTGGAGGTTCCGTTTCCAACTGCGCAGAATCGCCAGAGGCTGCAGAGTGCATCACATGATTCATTAGAAGCATAACGAACGCTAAGTTGATTGATTTTTAATTCGAAGTTAATATTCGTCTAAATGCGCCCTGCACACGACGTACGTCGTCCAAACCTTTCACTGCCTACGTTTAATTGTCATTTATAGGCTACACTAAAAATTAAAACTGATGTCGGTCATAATAATTATTTATAGCCTGCCATGCAGACAATGTTTCATAATTTCATCTAGGGGTCTGCCATTGTTTGCTAATTGCGCTTGTTACGCGATACAGACTCTTTTTTATTTTGTTTGCATTCAATGTGCAAACGGTTTCTGCCTCAATAAGATTAGAGTTGACTTGATTTTGATTTGAATCTCAATCCGTAACACAAGCAGAGAAAACAGAAACGACTAAACAGACTGAGTATTGCGAATGGCGCCGAACTTGATTTGATATAGCCATAGGCGTATAGACGGGGAGACAAGAAGGGTCACCCAGGAAAAACTGGCGACAAGCAAATCTCTACATGAACTTAATTCATACACTTTGTAGTAAGTCCTGGTGAAGATACACACAGATCGGACGACAATTAATATACAGGGTGGACCAAAAAAGACGCCTCAGAGGTTTTGCCAATATAGACCAGGCTTGGATTCTGAAAATGACATTGATAGAAGCAAATCATGTAAAAAAATTTGCTAGCAGGCGTTTCTATACTAATTTGACACTGCTGAAAACGAAAATCGCGGTTAGCAAGCTGGAATTTTTGTGGTTGCATGTGAAAACAAGATGGCGGACAAATTGGTGATCAGTTGCTTCACATGGCTATAAGTTAAGTATTGTATGTGATAGGAACACGATTTTAGACTCTAAATTATGATTATAGTCTTCAAGGAATGCAATGGAACCAAAAACACTCAAGCAGCACTGCAAAGAAAATCAAAATGGCGGACAAAATGGCGGCCAGAAGCTTAAACGGCTATAAGTGAAGTTATGTAAGCATTGGAAACATGATTTCAGAGCCTAAATCAACATTTTAGAGGTCAAGCAAAGCAATGGAAACAATGTCACATTTGAGGCACTGCAGAAAACCAAAATGGCGGACAAAATGGCGGCCAGAATCTTAAAATGGCTAAAAGTGAAGTCATATATCTAATGGAAACATGATTTCAGAGTCTAATTCAACATTTTCAAGGTCAAGGAATACGATGGAATCAATATCACATAGGAGTCAGTGCCAATAAACCGAAATTGCGGACGAAATGGCAGCCAGAATCTCAAAATGGCTACAAGTGAAGTCATGTATGCAATAGGAACTTGATTTAAGTGAATGAGAAGCTCAGTTTGGTCCGCCAACTGAACAGTTTATCGACGCTGGACATCCGGGGTGTTGGGGAAACAGAGTTCTTGCAGATACAATGGGGCTAATCCCTCAAAGCACCGCCTAACCAACACACAGACCCTGTAGGCCAGTGTTTCTTAACCAGTGTTCGGCCGAACCCAGGGGTTCGGTGAGCCAGTGCCAGGGGTTCGGCAGAGGTCCTCTGAAATATATACATTTGAGGGTCAGTGAGTGTGAGTGAAAAATCATTTGTTTTTTTATTTTTATTTTTCGACTTTTATTTAATACATTTTGTTTGAACCAGGTCCTACCTTATGAAATTTAAAGCTGTTCATCCTATTAACCTTAGTTAATAGATATGTCCTAAGCTGCCCTTGAAATCCTCACACCGTTTGTCACATCATATCTCTGTGAACAAATATTCTCAAACTTGGTGGAGATTAAATCCAAGAAAAGAAGCAGGCCTGATTGCGAAAATGGCATGAGAGTGAGTCTTCCCGAAATAGAGTCACGCATTTCTCACATTGTTTCCAAACGGCAACAACAAAGAACACATTAAGATGCAATTGACAGTAGCGTAACTAGGATTTTTTGTTTGGGAGGTGGGGGGGGGGGCTTAAGCATTGAGCATGACGAGTGCGGTAGCATATTTAGCCGAAGGCATACAACGGCTTGATGTATTGAAGAGCAGGCTTCAGCTTCGTTGGGGTGGGGGGGGGGGCTTAAGACCCCAAGCCCAACGCTAGTTACGTCCCTGGCAATTGATAGTGTTGGTACGTTTAGTTAACTGTTAGTGGTTCATGTATTGAATGTAGGCTATTAATATTGTTTCACATTTTGATACAATTTTTTTCTTTTTGTTCCCATTAGTTAAAAAAATTATTGTTCAAACTTCAGGGGTTCGGTGAGTGGTCATGGATTTCTCTTGGGGTTCGGCTCCCTTGAAAAGGTTAAGAACCACTGCTGTAGGCAATCCGCTGCGGGAAAGCATAATTTTATAATATGAGACATGACCAAATTTTGCGATATGCTCATAAGTCGGGACGCATTTCATGTGACTCATTCCAGACAAATTATTGATGGACACATTGGACAAGCAATGGTACAAGCAATAGGAAACCTTCAAAAGAGAAGACATTTTGGTGGCCTGGCAGATACAGTGGTCACCTGTGTAAATGTGGGCCTACTTCTGTCTTCTGGTTTCGATCTTACTTATTTGAACTCTCTCAGATGATCATAATTATCTGGAAACTTCAGGCCCGTTTATTACCAACTTTACTCGCTCCTCCTATTGGTGAACCAGCATGGTAGAATCTAGGATATCTTCTCCAGTAGCCCGGCGTGCCACACCGGGTCATAGGCCGCTGTCAGGTCCAGGAACACCACCTCTGTCTTTAGTCTTTCCTGGTACCCGTTCTCGATGAACGTGGTGAGTGCGAGAACCTGATCCCCCGTGCATCGACCTTGTCTGAAGCCTGCTTGTTCCACCACTATTTCCTCGTCCAGGATCGGCCTGATTCTATTCAGCATAAGCCTCTCCAGAGTCTTGAAACATACCGACAACAGGGAGATGGGGCGATAACGCGCCGCCTCTTCTGGGTTCTTCCCCAGCTCTTGGATGGCGATTATCTTCGCCTGTCTCCACTCCCTCATGACAACGCCGCTGTACCCAGGTGTTTTAGAAATTCCGGGAGTATGTTGTCGTACCCGGCGACTTTATCCGATTTGATGGTCCCCAAGATTTCCCGAAGTTCAGTCTATGTAAACAATGCATGTCCTAACACCTAAGCATTAGGGGAACAAATGCATGGACGGCCCCCACTATAAACATTGAGGGGACCGTTCCCTCTGTCCCCCATAAGTCTCCGCCCATGCATGCATGCATTCACAACTCAGTAGTCTGAATATTGTCCGAAGACAGACTGCGTACAGCCATTAATATGCCTAATGATCCTACCCGGCCCCGGTATTTACTCCCTACTGTTTATTAACGGACATAACCATCGAGCTTGACCACAAGTCTCTCATGCAGAAGATGGTTACCGAGTTGAGCAATGCACTTTCCGACCCATACCATCAAGCACGTGCGTTTCAAGGCAGTCGCAGCGCCTCACGCAAATAATTCAATTGAACCACCATAACCTCAAAAATAATTACCGAAATAGGCTTAGTATTGATTTTCGGCTAATAACTAATAACATTGCCATAATTATTTGAATTGTTACGACTCTTGAAACACATAAATAGAATAATAATTATAGTAAGATCGACGTTTATTTACAACCCAGAGACAGCATGGTTGCTACTGAATATTCATAAAGTGGTGTTTAATTAATGACGAAATTATGACGTTGGCTATTGAATATTCAAATATCGGCGATTTACTAACGGTGAAATGGTACGCTTTCTACTGAATATTTATAAAGCTGTGATTGATTAGTGCGCTACCGCTAGAAACATAGTTCTCTACTAATTTGCTTCCTAAAAAGATGCAAATTCATCCTGAACTGTGTATCTATTTTTGCAACATATACGCACAAATATGTACAAGAAAAAGTCAAATGTAGCTTGTCGCCAGTTTTTCGGAGGTCTTACAGTGAGAATATTTTTAACGCCCGGTCTAGTAGGGGACATTTCAGCAGTCGGGTGGAAGGGGCAAAAATGAGACTTTTGACCGAAATTGATTTTCATCCGGCCAAAATCTTAAGAAAAATTCCTGTTACGTTTGCCCGAAAATTCTGACGACCTTTGTTTTAGTCATCCGGCACTTGCCCGAAATTGGGGGGGGGGGGCATTTGCCCCCTCCCGGAGCCCCTGTCTCCTACGCCTATGCGCCGGTACTCGAGCTGATCTTCCTGGTCCAACAATCATGGATTCTGAGAATTTCTCGATTTATATTTTAGTACATAATTATAAAGGGAAAATGAGCGTGTGCACAAACTACTGTTCAACACAGAGTCATTCAGAAAGATGGAACCAAAATCGTTAAATTACTACGGTAAAGAAAAATTTCAAATGCAGTCTTTAATTTGTGTTGCGCATTTTTCGTAAGAAGCCCCACAAAGCGCCCCAAGTATAGGCAACGCTTGGCTTCTCAAAGACGAGTCTAGACAGGATTCTGGCTGACTCTATATTCTATCATGGCATCTCTGTTTAATTAACTCTCTTTAGATCTTTAATTATACGGCACACAACCACGCTCTCGCCGACAATATTACGAAATCGTAAAACAGTGTTGTTATGACTCTCCTCCTAACAGAGTCGAACTGGGATTATTTTTGAGAGGCTTTCCATTTCAATCAGACAAGGGCTTCCATGCAGGACCAACATGGTCCATAAAATGCAACACGAAGTCTAATTAGTTTAATTTAGGAGTATCCTGTACAGTGTACAGTGTAGACAGTGTAAAGTGTACACAGCGTCTAGTGTACACAATATAAAAATCGGGTTAATCGACAACTACAAAAGAGTATAATTTGAGTGTATAGAGAATCGAGTAGAAACATTGTGGCGACAGAATTATTGTCAATGGTATTTTAACGATCGTTTAGCAGTCAGCTTACTACAGAATATTTGTCTACTGTATCGACGACAAATAAATTCCTTCGGTCCCAGTGATCTATAGCGGAGTGAAACAAGAGGGGTCCATGCTCCAAGAGGGGTCCATGCTCCAAGAAGGGTCCATATTTCAAGAGGGTCCATATTCCAAGAAGGGTCCATATTCCAAGAGGGTCCATATTCCAAAAAGGGTCCATATTCTAAGAGGGTCCATATTCCAAGAGGGTCCATATTCCAAGAGGGGTCCAGATTCCAAGAGGGTCCATGTTCAAAAAGAGGCCCATGTTGAGAGAGACAGACAGAGCGAGAGTGAGGGAAAGGGAAAGACAGCTGATGTAATGGCTAGTATGGCACCAGAATGGTTGCACCAGTAGTAGCACCAGTAGTAGCACCAGTAGTAGCACCACTAGTAGCACCAGTAGTATAGCACCAGTAGTAGCACCAGTAGTCGTACAAGTCATGAGTAGCACCAGCAGTAACCCCAGTAGTAGCACCAGTAGCAGCACCAGTAGGCTAATATACCAGATGTAGGACCATTAGTAGGAGGATTAGAAGTCCAGAAATGCGATCAATTGTCTGTTAGGAAGGCGTAGGAAGAGCGAAGAAAGAGGAGCGAAGAAAGAGGAGCGAGGAGGAAGAGGAGCGAGGAGGAGGAGAAGGAGGAGGAGGAGGAGGAGGAGGAGGAACAAAGAAAGAGGAGCGAGGAGAAAGAGGAGCGAGGAGGAAGAGGAGCGAAGAGGAGGAGGAAGAGGAAGAGGAGGAGGAAGAGGAGCGAGGAAGAGGAGGAGGTTGAGGAGCGTGGAGCAGTCTAAGTAGGCTACTCGTCCAGCGCTCTGCAGCAATCGATTCAGGCAAAAGACTCTTCAGTGTTGTTGTTGTATGTGTTGTCTAATATCCGAACAACACGAGCGAGACAACCATTGCTTCTGATACGATCAATATGTTTCCACAATGACAACTGACACCACACGTTCCTCCATCCACACGCTCCTCCACCCACACGCTCCTCCATCCACACGCTCCTCCACCCACACGCTCCTCCACCCACACGCTCCTCCATCCACACGCTCCTCCATCCACACGCTCCTCCATCTCCATCCCTCTCCATTTGTCTGCGTGTATTTACATCTCTCTGTCTCTATCCCTCCCTGTCTGTCCCTCTGCAGTGTCTCTGTCCTTCTCTTTCTGCCTCTGCTGCCAGTCGTTCGAATTGCTAATTAACCATTACTCCATGTTACGCATAGACTGCCTCGGGCTGTGAAAATTAATACAGTATAACAAAAGATAGCGCTAGAAAATGCCTCATAACATGGTTAAAAACTGGGCAGATCATAGCATAGCTGTGCATTGCATAGCAGTGATAGCACTACATTAGATAGCATCATACTTACATTAGATAATATCATCCTTACATTACATAACATCAGCCTTACATTAGATAACATCATCCATACACTAGATAACATTAGATAACATCATACTTACATTAGATAGCATCAGCCTTATATTAGATAACATCATCCTTACATTAGATAACATCATACTTACATTAGATAGCATCAGCCTTATATTAGATAACATCATCCTTATACATTAGATAACATCATACTTACATTAGATAACATCAGCCTTACATTAGATAACATCATACTTACATTAGATAGCATCAGCCTTATATTAGATAACATCAGCCTTACATTAGATAGCATCATCCCCACATTACATAACATCATCCTTACATTAGATAACATCATACATACACTAGATAACATTAGATAACATCATCCTTACATTAGATAGCACCAGCCTTATATTAGATAACATCATCCTTACATTAGATAACATCATCCTTACTTTAGATAACATCATCCTTACATTAGATAGCATCAGCCTTACATTAGATAACATCATCCTTACATTAGATAACATCATCCTTACATTAGATAGCATCAGCCTTACATTAGATAACATCATACTTACATTAGATAACATCAGCCTTATATTAGATGATTAGATAGCATCATCTTTGCCAGTGGCGGCACCAGGGTGGGGCTAGGAGGGGTTTAGCCCCTCTCCAATATGTGGCTCACCACCCTCGCAACGAAAAAGAGGGAATTCTCTATCACTGTTTAATTCGTATTAAAGGAACTATAGATAGCATGGTGTGTCGCCAAATTTGTTTGCTTGCTTAAGTTATCGATCGTCAAAAAAAGGTAAGAACCTCTGCTTTAGGGGGTTTCTATTCCCATATTATTGTATTGGCAAATTTATAGTCTTGTTACATTCTTGTTGAAAACTTTTAAATTTTAAGGTTATGGTTCTGACGAAGCCTATTTCTTTTCACATAAAACTTTGACTTTGTTGTCCTGTTAGTCTGTGACTCTTGCAAAACAACTTCTTATTGAAGTTTTCATAACTTTATCGATAATAAACAAATGACAAACAAGAGCCTGAAATGTGCTCCAGTTAAAAATGCGTTAGTGTCTATAGGGAGCCGCCGCTCCCCCAGGTCCTCTAGTCGATATGGACTTCGTACTTTACCTTCGGCACTCGCAGCATGAGCACTCCCCAGACAAATGTTCTAGTTGCACCTCGGAAGGAAGGAAGGGCTTAGGACTTTAACCCCAACCAAATATGAAATCCTGGCGAGAGAGAGAGACAGAGACAGAGATAGAGACAGAGACAGAGACAAAGACAGAGACAGACAGAGCAACAGAGAGACATATAGATACACAGCTAGAGAAAGAGAGAGAGAGACAGACAGACAGACAGACAGCCTGACAGGCAGAGAGGCAGACTTAGAAGTTAATTGAAGGCGTTCATCGAAACTGATTGAAAATTCCAACTACGCAGTCAGGTAGACAGACGCAGTAGCATCCACACGCACAACGAATGGGCCACAGACACGGACACAGCGACGGACAGACGGAGGATGTACATACATGTACCTATACTGTAGGTGGAGCGATGAAGAGCTAAGAGGTTAATTGAAGTAATAATTGGATTGTTGATCAGCAGCAACGACGATATAGAGCTACGGATAAGACGGAAGGCATTTGGCGAAAGGGTCTTCAAGAAATTGATAGCATGATGACGACGACGTCGACGTCACGTGATTAGATATATTTATTTAGCGCATCTTTAATTCTCTAGCTATTCTGCCGATGACAGTTTTTGATATTGATCTATGTCGCCGCTGCTTCGGTGTATACCTCATTCCACCCGCCCCTTAATCTTCTCCTTCCTACCATTTCCATCAGCCTCTCAATCATTCAAACAATAAATCCATCATGCTGCAATCCGCCCATCTGTCGATCCAGCGATCCACCTACCAGCACATTCAATCATCCACCCATCTGTCCCTCAAACTATCCACCCACCTATCCATCAACCCATACACTCTTCAACACATCCATCCACCCATTCATACATCAACCCATACACTCTTTCATCCATCCATCCATCCATCCATCCATCCATCCATCCATCCATCCATCCATCTATCAACTCATACTCTTCCACCCTTCCACCCATACATCCATCCATCCACCCACCCATACCCTTCCACCCATCCATCCACCCATCCACCCACCTATCCATCAACCCATACACCCTTCAACACATCCATCCACCCATCCATACATCAACCCATACACTCTTTCACCCATCCATCCACCCATCCAACCATCCATTCCTCAAACCATCCACCCATCCATCCATCAACCCCGTCATCGTACGTGACAGTGCTGAAGTGTACGATGACGTACTGTGGACAGTGGCGCCGCTGAGCGGAAGGCGTGGTAGTCACACGTGCGAATCTGCGAAACTAAATAGAACGATGGTGGAGCAGATGCACAAGGATTAAGAAGAGGACAAAAGGAGAGAGAGGAAGAGAGGAAGAGGAATTCGAGGAAGAGAAGAAAGCATGACTGGATAAGTAGAGCTGCTATACGAGAACGTTGTTCTTTTCATTCCTTTTTTTCTTAGAATTCCACGAAAAAGGAAACTACATTTTTAAAAATCAATTGAAAACTGCATTAAGTCAGGTAATATAATCGACTACTTCGGAAGCGTCTCAGTTGATCTTTCGTACCACGTCTTACTCTATCACGTGCAGTTGAGCCTTTCTCGTGACGAGAGGCGTCAAGGATAGAGATAGAAAGTAGTAGAAGTGGAATGAAGGACGGAAGAAAAAGTAAGTCCTGACAAACTAAAGATGGAAGCATATGGACAGAAGTCATCTTTCTCTTCTCTAAAATCCTGCCTTTTTTCTCTCGGAGTTGCACGCACTGGGAGCGCTTCTGAAAGGTTCTTGCTGCAAGAAGCCCTATACAAATGGTCAGGTACAATACAATACAATACCAAAGTAAGGACAGTTCGATGGATAGAAGGAAGGATAGCATAAAAATAGCGGACGGAGAGAAGGAATTCACGAAGTAAGGACGAAAGAAAATCGAAAAACAGACATAGGACGGAAGAAAGGAATGAAGAAGGACAGATTCACATAAGGAAGAAAATGGATGGAAAAGGACGGGAAAAGAGAGGTAGGCCTAAAGAAGATGGAAAAGGCAGAGGGGAAAGGAAGGAAGGAAGGAAGCGGGCGAGACGAATGGCTGGCAAACAAATTTCCAAGAGCCACAGCGTGACGTCCATTAATTCTGTGCATCGTCCAACTTGGCAATGACAGTCGACCAACTGGAGATCCGTTACCATAGCAACGGAGACAATGACGTCAATCAGATGATGACGTATGACGACGCAATGACGTCGAAGAGCTGATGACGACAGCGACGGTAAGACAATGACGGTCTCAGTCGTAATTATCGCAGTGACCTTGATGACGTAATAATGGATGCAGCTTTGATGACTCATTAACGATCATAACTTCAACGGTAATGACGCCATAATGACATTGACTATAATTTTATTGGTGGCAATGACTTTGTAATGATGACGTGTTTATGACAAATCCGCTTGCAATGACGCTTAAATTAATTTGGACAGATGTTTATTTTATTTGAGCTCATTTTAACATTACATATCGAACAAGCAACCATCCTCAATTAAAGGAAGACCCAGTAGATGGTGGTTCACCGTCCGGGACGAAGAATGCTATAGAGTCCGCTCCAGCAGACGTTCCGGGTCTTATTCGGGTCCAAAGTATGACGATTTTAGGAGTTGTCATGACTGAAAACCTAGGCTTTGAAGCCCATATCAAGCGAATTTGCATCCAGGCAAGACAATCACTTTACGCCCTGCGGATTATGACTGCGCACGGCCTCAAGGGACCGAGCCTGAATGACGTTGTTAGGATGACCACAGGGGCCCGAATGTCATACGCGGCCCCGGCATGGTGGGGGTTTGCAGGGCAGCAGGAACGCGGCAGACTGTAGGCTATTTTGGACCGTTTGATCAGAATGCACTACCTTCCTAAGGACAATCCTACCTTCGAGGAGCTATGTAGAACGGTGGATGGGAGGCTCTTTGCAGCCCTCCTCCTTAATCAAGGTCATGTGTTACACCCACTCCTCCCACCATTGAGGCCCCAGCCTTACTCCATGAGGCCAAGACTACGTGACCGAATCATCCCTAGGTACTAATAGAAAATGAATAAGTACCAATAGAAAAACAAGAATGATGACTAAAAACATTGACTGGCTGAAAACAATGAAGTATCGATGGCTTCTGTGAACTATAATTTGGTTGTATTAATTAATTACCAATGGATCCCTTCTCTTTAACTGAATGTGACCTTCATACAGACACAACTATCAGACACAGCTGCGTGCGTTGATTGTGAAATCTATCAGGCAAGGCGCCCATTTGCGGCAGAATAGCATCTGCATGCAGCCTCTGTTTCAATACACATTTCGATTAGTTCATCAGTTTGGTCTGAAATCGAGTCTCTATAGACTATAGTCATCAA
Source organism: Lumbricus rubellus (assembly GCA_945859605.1). Classification (NCBI taxonomy): domain Eukaryota; kingdom Metazoa; phylum Annelida; class Clitellata; order Crassiclitellata; family Lumbricidae; genus Lumbricus; species Lumbricus rubellus. Next base: position 19,896,903 of record OX243818.1, read on the forward strand.
GGCGTTTGGTCTGTAAACGGACGATCGCCGTCTCGTGCACATAGTCCTATGGCAAGCACAATTTATTCACTCATTAATTTCAGACATTTGTATAGCGCCTCTTCAAGAGAATCTACTCAGAAGCGCTCGAATTAAAATTATACACTGGCCAGAGCTGGGGCATAATGCGGCATAATTGTAGTATGATACTACTAGTATCGGGGACCGTGAGTGTCGGATACTATCCACAGATAGGCTACTGCATATGCATCGGTCACCGATACTGAAATTACGCCTTCGATATACATGTATAGAGCGTTCGCCTTTCTCTCTCTCTCTCTCTCTCTCTCTCTCTCTCTCTCTCTCTCTCTCTCTCTCTCTCTCTCTCTCTCTCTCTCTCTCTCTCTCTCTCTCTCTCTCTCTCTCTCTCTCTGTCCCTGCCACGCTGATGAGTTATTTCGTACGTTAAAATTACATGTAAATGGAAACTCCTGCGATGGCTTTTCATCGCTTCCCTGCAGAGCTTAGGATAAGTCGCCCTGAGGCCTGAGGAAGAAAAGGAGCGTATTACCTTAGTTCCACCGTAAGATATCACACGAGGACTACTACTATACTAGTGGCGTAGTGGCGTACAATCGTCTCACTTGCAATAGGAACCCGGAATATTTTTATGGCTCATTTTTTTCAGCTCTGGCCAATGTACATAGGCTACTTTTTCTCGTATTTCTGGTATTATCCGAAATAGACAAAAAAAAACCCGTTCATGTCCAAAACGTTACCACCCCAGCTTCTGGCAACCCGCCACCCAATTAATAGGCACTATGCACATGGGCGCTACTTCTACGATACTGTTTCTTGAAGCGTATTTCTCTTTCAGTCTGTCTTTTTACGGCTCTTTTGAGGGGAGGGGCAATTTCCGCAGTTCCGTGTCAGCTGAAACAAAGTAACTTCGTTGTTTCGGACCAAACTAATGAACCTATCTGAGAATATAATTATTGAAAGAGAAACAATTCTACCGGAAATGTGTGCCTTGCCTGACAACATTCAGAGGCAGCGCATGCATGCAGCTCTCTAGTCTCTACCCGATGGCTGCTCGGGAAGGAAGTCTATCTCAATTAGACAGAAGCAATCCCTTGGTGATTATATATATCTCTACAAGTAATCAATAGTAAATTAGCAATTTTTGTAGCGCGATAGCGTGCTTGCATGCTTAATTTACGTGCTACAGTTAAAACAAAGCAAACGAGGTTAAGAGGGGCAAGGAATTCGATTTTTTTCGCTGCAGCTTCTTCACGAATCTGAAATCTGGTCTTAGAAAGCTGACCTTGGAAAGTTGGTCTTTCAAAGTTGGTCTCTTGAAAGTTGATCTTTCAAAGTTGGTCTTTCAAAGTTGGTCTTTCAAAGTTGGTCTTAGAAAGCTGACCTTGGAGAGTTGGTCTTTCAAAGTTGGTCTCTTGAAAGTTGATCTTTCAAAGTTGGTCTTTCAAAGTTGGTCTTTCAAAGTTGGTCTTAGAAAGCTGACCTTGGAGAGTTGGTCTTTCAAAGTTGGTCTCGTGAAAG
>OX243818.1:19900941-19913441 GCA_945859605.1 Lumbricus rubellus
CCTTCGAGGTTCGAATCCACCTCGCCACGTAAGGACCTTGGGCAAGTCCTTCACTTACAATTGCTCAGCGCTTCGGCGTGAAACTCCGATGCAGTGTCCGCTCTGCATCGGGAGCGCCTCTGAGTAGAAAGAGAGCTTGAAGGGGCGCTATAACAAGTGCACATTCAAACAAAAAATAGACACTGGTAGGGGTATTATATTGTTTACTGCACGTGCACGGTGCAAATGTTAGTTGCTAAAAACGTACAAGGCCAGTGACAGTTGCATAGATGGAGATGGAGAAGAGGATTTGTTCGCTGCTTACTTGCAGGTTCCGTTGACCCTGAAGTCGGACGCCCAATCCTCGTCCGGCGTGAACTTCTCGAGGGCGGAGACGAGAGGAAGAGCGCATCGCTTGGACGGTTCGTCCCAGTAGTCCTCAGGGCAGTTCCCACTCGAAGAGGAGGACGAGGAGGAGGACGAGGAGGCGGTCGCCCCTGTGTTGCTTGCTGACAGTATCACCCAGAAGAAAAAGAAAACACGAGCAGGATATCAGAATGATTACACATTTGAACGCAAACGCATGAAAACATATATAAGCGCACCATAATATTGAAACATGCTGCATAATTATGCGAGAGAAAGAGAGCAGAATTTATGTAGACCCTTTTTGTTTACAGCGCCAGGACTGTCGATAGTGGAGCACGTAATCTGGAACGGGCTTCCCCAGGTAATCGTAGGCCTAATCGTAATCTCCAAACTTCTAAAGCGCTACTCGAAAGCTAAGCGCGGGGCACCAGCTTCTTCACGAGCACAGGTGTTGTTGCGCTTAATTGTTGCCTCGGAACAGTAATTATTACTTCAACACTCGTGGGCCGCGGTGGTGTAGGGAATATTCGTTGCATTGGAGCCGAAAGTTTGCAGGTTCAAATCCACCTCAGGCCGCCGCGTAAGGACCTTGTGCAAGTCCTTCACTCGTAATTGCTCGTGAGCTTCGGTGTGAATCTTCGATTCAGTATCCGCGCTGGAGTTGGGAGCGCCTCTGAGTAAGAATCTTGAAGCGGTGCTATAGCCTAACAAGTGCTCATACATACAAATTCATAAGTTGCTCAAATATAATTTTTTAGCTGTCACTGGGCTTTGAGTAATGAGTAGGCCTCTTGTAGGAACGCTGTATAAATTCGTGTAAGCTAAAACGCGTAGGCTAACAAATCTGTAATTTTTCAGATGACACTAGATACACAGATTGCTATGCTCCAGTCTTGTCAAATTATTCATGCTCAAATTCATGTTTCCGTATACATGATATACGTACGTGATAACAGTGATATGTGTACGCATGTGCACGCGTGCATCTTTGTCGTTGGGCGATTATGACGGGGCTGTTTTGACTGGGCTATTTTGACCGGGCTATTATGACGGGGTGCCGTGCATCTTGCATGTATGTAGGCGCATACGTAGGCCTACGCTTAAGTATCTGCACCGTGACATTTATATAGCTCCTTCTAAATGCCTCTGAAATACGTCACACCATGCATATACATGTACGTCTATGCCATGTATGTGTGCATGTGCATGCATTGTCACCTCGTACATATTCCTCTGTTTTTGTCCGTTGAACGTGACTTCAACACAACTCACACAAACTGCAAGCTGCAAGTTACGGCCTTCACAGCACAGAGCGAACGACCAATGAGTTACACAGGTTGCCTTGACGACACGAGAGAACGTGCCAAGTGGCCACAGACGGCACTTATCAGTCGGGGCTGCACAGCTCAAAGTTCGTTTGACTCCATATTCTCTCAATCCTCCCTCTTGCGGGAAAACTGAGAAGTCGGTTGAGTCGAGCATACTTGTGATGAACGACCCGTTTGATAACGTACGGCTGGATAGTTAAGGGCAGCAATCGATGGAAAGCGTTAAAAATTATTTATAAGAGTCTCTCCAGTCAAAGTCGTTTGGCAGGATTAGCCGGAACCCAGCGGCGAGTTGCCTAAGCGGAAAGTATTGCATTCTATGGCGTGGAAAATGCACATTGACATGTGGATTTTTATGCACGATAATAATAATAATTATAGGTAATAATAAGCAAAAATTGTTTTATTGTCCATGCACCTATGTGGACGGAGGAAACCGCGGAAGAAGGCAAAGGCGAAGAAGACAGCGACTAAGAAAAAGAAGTTGAAGAAGAAAAATTAATAGCCTACGAGGGAAAAGAGAAAGAAAGGGATGGACAATGCGAAAAGAATTTGAAAAACCTGAAGAAGAATGTAAAGTAGAATACGTCAGCGAAGAAGAAAAAGAAGAAAAAGAAGAAGAAGAAGTCGACGAAGAAGCAGAAGAAGAAGAAGAAGAAAAAGAAGAAGAAGAAAAAGAAGAATAAGAAGAAAAAGAAAAAGAAGAAGAAGAAGAAGAAGAAGAAAAAGAAGAAGAAGAAGAAGAAGAAGAAGAAGAAGAAGAAGAAGAAGAAGAAGAAGAAGAAGAAGAAGAAGAAGAAGAAGAAGAAGAAGAAGAAGAAGAAGAAGAAGAAGAAGAAGAAGAAGGAGAAACCCATAGGCAGTCATTTTAATTAAGCGTTCACGACTACATCTTATCCACCACAGTCATTATAACTGACAACGTATAGGCCTACATTGTATGTGGCCAATCTTTCCCTTATCATTTGACTTCTGTCAATGCAAGGCAGCATTACATAGAAGCTATGCATGATTGCGTGTTTGATCAGAGAGTGACCAATACCAGTGTGGAATATCGTGCATGTAACTAATGACATGACCAAATTTGGTTATGTGGGACATAGATAAACTATGGGCAGCAGATCGCAAGATCCGATCCGATCCGATCTGATCTGATCTGATCCGATCTGATCTGATCTGATCACCCCATCGACTTGCAGGGAAGCCAGTGTAGAACGAGCAACAATTACAGTCAAGTGTGGTTGTCGTGACGAAGACGTGGACAAGAATAGCAGCAGTAAGTGAGCAGGCGATGGTGATTGGTGCGATTGGTAGATGCAGACACAATTATCATGTAAGGAGGTTGATATTATGGGGAGCAGTGCTTAAAGTGTGGGAAAACAAATGCCTGGACGCTCTTACTTTTTCAGGCTGTGCTGGCCAATAAGTGGCAGGACGGCGTTCATTTTTTAAATAAGTGCATGGACGCCGTCCATGACCGTCCAGCCACACTTTAAGCCCTGATGGGGAGTAGACCTAAAGGTGAGATCACGGTCCAAAGTCACGCACAGCAGGAGAAGGTGATACGAGGGAAGGCGACAACGAGACGAACCAGGTCCAACGTAATAGCTTTGTGGGCACGGTGGTGTAGTGGGTATGTTCGTTGCCTTGCAGCCGAAGGGTTACAGATTCGAATCCACCTCAAGTCGCCGCGTGGGGACCGTGGGCAAGTTCTTCACTGGCAATTGCTCAACGCTTTGGCGTGAAACTCCGATGCAGTGCCGCGCTGTAGTCGGGAGCGCCTCTGAGTGGAGAGCTGGAATGGGCGCTATAACAAGTGCACGTACAAACAAATATCATTAGTCGTTGGATGCATTTACATGTACCGTGATGTAGCCTACGTATGCAATGCTATGTACATGTATGTACCTCTCACTGTTTGATGTTAGCTCTGCATTTGACACTGTAGATCACGACATCCCCTTGCAGCGTTTATCGATTTCTTTCGGCCTCTCTGGTAACGCACTTGATTGGGTTGCTTCGTTTTTGCAGGACCGCTCCTTCATGGTAGCTTATGGATCCACTAAGTCCTCATGGGTCCCTGCTCCAATCGGTTTGCCTCAAGGCTCCGTTCTTGGACCCCTCCTTTACATAATATACACTGCCGATCTGGGCTCCCTGCTGACAGCTATGGATGTCCATAGCCAATCTTATGCTGACGACCTGCAAGCCTATGTCCACTGTCTGGCGGTTCATGCTGACGCAGCGGTTGGAACAATCAGTCAGACTATAGTAACCCTGCAGACCTGGATGTCCTCAAACCGCCTGCGCCTTAACCCTAATAAGACTCAGCTTATCTGGCTTGGAACGTCCCAGCAGCTGTCTAAAATTGATTTAGCTTCCCTATCTTTGAAATATCCACATTTCACTTTTTCCACTTCAGTCCGGAATCTGGGAGTCATCCTTGACCAGGAACTCACATTTACGCGGCACATTAACCTTCTGTGTCGCAGCTGTTACTACCAGCTTCGGCAGCTCAAGGTCATTTCCCGCTCTTTGACTTCTAGCGCAGCCGCAACACTTGTCCATGCGTTTGTAGTTTCACGCTTGGACTACTGCAGTTCCATATACGTTGGACTTCCAGCCTGTCGGGTGGGGCCCCTAAATAGGGTCTTGCGCACTGCTGCCCGTCTCATAGGCCGCATTCCCAAGTTTGGCCGAGTCTCCGAATACATGAGGGATGTACTCCACTGGCTCCCTTACCCACAGCGCATTACATACAGAATTTCCGTCTTGGTCCGGCGCTGCTTTGAGGGTTTGGCTCCTTTATACTTGCAGGAGCTCTGTTGCTCGACCACGCTTGTTCAACGCCGCTGCTCTCTCCGCTCAGCTGCACAAGTGGAACTTATTGTTCCACGCTCACGGACTGCAATCAGGCAGCGCCGTGCTTTCTCCGTGGCTGGCCCTGCGACCTGGAATGAGCTACCTGTTATCCTTCGTCAAATACCTATTAGCCTTTCTACTTCTACTTCATTTCTTTCTCTTCTCAAGACTGTCTTATTCGACCGGGGTTGGACTGGGAGCGCTCCTGAGTAGTAACCTTGAAGGAGCGCTATATCAAGTTCTCAGTAATAAATAAGTATGTAACCTACTCAATACTCATGTATGCAAGTGCGAAGTCGTGTGGCAATTACTTAGGCAACCATGTATAAATGCATGTATTCTTGCGTTTGGAACTCTTTTGTGAAATTCATTTGGTGGCTAAACAAATGAACATGGTTTATCTAACAGCTGTGACTCAACACTGGTTGACCATAGAACTGCAGTCTAAACGGGAAACAGCTCAAATTACATTAAAGAAGTGCGGCACAATAGAACTACACGAAAATTTTTTCAGTATCGATGTGGCCTTGGAGTTGTGGCAAATGGAACGATAAAGAGAAAGGATTTGCGGGAAATGCTGATCAGAGAGCAGGCCTACACAATTCCGATGGATTTCACACTTCTCTTTTCAATCGTCCCCTCTCTTTCTCCCTCTACACTTCTCTTTTATTTTCAACCCAATACAGTAGGCCTACTCTTAAGAAGGTCTGGAATGATTTACGCTACACAAGAAGAATAGAAGATGCATTCGATGCGATTCATGCAATGTCGTGAGAGACAGAGTAATAGGGTAAAACACAATGAAACGCGACGCCGTCTTTATAACACTATTCTACCTTATACACATTGCTACATGCACAATTGTACATGTAAGGGTCAATATCATTGAATCTGAAAGTTGTCATTGTTTTGCACTTGGCAGTCTGTCCGTCTGTATGCCTGTCTGTCAATCTATCTGTCTGTCTGTCTGTATGTCTGTATGTCTGTCTGTCTGTCTATCCGACCGCCCGTCTGTATGCCAATCTATCTATCTGTCTGTCTGTCTGTCTGTCTGTCTGTCTGTCTGTCTGTCTGTCTGTCTGTCAACCAATCTATCTGTCTGTCTGTTTGTCTGTCAATCAATTTATCTATCTATCTATCTATCCATCTATCTATCTATCTATCTATCTATCCATCCATCCATCCATCCATCCATCCATCCATCCATCCATCCATCCATCCATCCATCCATCCATCCATCCATCCATCCATCCATCCATCCATCCATCCATCCATCCATCCATCCATCCATCCATCCATCCATCCATCCATCCATCCATCCATCCATCCATCCATCCATCCATCCATCCATCCATCCATCCATCCATCCATCCATCCATCCATCCATCCATCCATCCATCCATCCATCCATCCATCCATCCATCCATCCATCCATCCATCCATCCATCCATCCATCCATCCATCCATCCATCCATCCATCCATCCATCCATCCATCCATCCATCCATCCATCCATCCATCCATCCATCCATCCATCCATCCATCCATCCAGCCATCCATCCATCCATCCATCCATCCATCCATCCATCCATCCATCCATCCATCCATCCATCCATCCATCCATCCATCCATCCATCCATCCATCCATCCATCCATCCATCCATCCATCCATCCATCCATCCATCCATCCATCCATCCATCCATCCATCCATCCATCCATCCATCCATCCATCCATCCATCCATCCATCCATCCATCCATCCATCCATCCATCCATCCATCCATCCATCCATCCATCCATCCATCCATCCATCCATCCATCCATCCATCCATCCATCCATCCATCCATCCATCCATCCATCCATCCATCCATCCATCCATCCATCCATCCATCCATCCATCCATCCATCCATCCATCCATCCATCCATCCATCCATCCATCCATCCATCCATCCATCCATCCATCCATCCATCCATCCATCCATCCATCCATCCATCCATCCATCCATCCATCCATCCATCCATCCATCCATCCATCCATCCATCCATCCATCCATCCATCCATCCATCCATCCATCCATCCATCCATCCATCCATCCATCCATCCATCCATCCATCCATCCATCCATCCATCCATCCATCCATCCATCCATCCATCCATCCATCCATCCATATGTCTGTCTGTCTGTCTGTCTGTCTGTCTGTCTGTCTGTCTGTCTGTCTGTCTGTCTGTCTGTCTGTCTGTCTGTCTGTCTGTCTGTTCGTCAGTCTATCCGTCTGCCCGTCTGTCAATCTTTCTATCTGTCTGTCTGTCTGTCCGTGGTCTGTGACATATAAGTACTGAAGACAAGGCCTTGACGCTAGTTGATGAAAATGATGACGACATCAATGACATCTTTCCAAGACCGACGAGTCATTTATCTCAAACAATGATGGCGTACCCAGACCCTTCCTTCCTCCCTATGCTCCTCCTACTCTATATTCCTACTCTATCCTCCTTCCCATTTTCTCCTGTTTCTCATCCCCCGTTTTCTTTTATCTCCTCTTTCTACCGTCGCTCTACCTTCTTCCTCTTCCATTCTCTTCCATTTTCTCCATTTTCCCCCATTTATCCTTCTCATCTTCCATCCCCTGTCCTTCTCGTCTTTCCTACTCCTCTCTCTGCTTTCTCCTCCTCTTCGTTCTCCCCTCCTTATTCTTCCTCTGTTACATCCTCCTCCTTTCCTCCTCTGCTCCATCTCTTTCTCATTCTCCATCTCATTATTTTCCATATCCCATACTCCTTCCGCTCCCCCTTTTTCTCCTCCTCCTCCTTCTCTTCCTCTCCTCTGTCTTTCTACTCCATCTCCTCATTATTTTCCATATCCCATGCTTCTCCCGCTCCCCTTTTCCTCCTCCTTCTTCTCCTCATTCTCGTGCTCCTCCTTCTCCTCCTTCTTCTCTCCTCCTCCACCTCTTTCTCCTTCTCTCCTCCACCTCTGTAATAACATCACCAGCCAATGCTAAAACATCACGGAGCACTCAAACAGATTGTTCCATCTCTCTCTGGAAGTTACAATGTATCACGCATTGCATACATAAATAAATGTGTTCACACAGCATACATGCATAATATTATGTAACCCAAATACATATATGTAGGTCCTATTATATATTTCAAATAATAGGTGCATATCTAAATATATCTGTTTACTTAATATATACAGCAATAGACTTCGACTGTTGTTTTGCAAGCGTGTTAATTTGTTATATAGAGACATTCATTTGTTTAATTGTATGCAAATATATAGGCTTAGCCTACAATATAACTGAAGAAAGCTTGTAGGCCCTATATAAATGCATATAAAATTTATTAATGAAGAAGAGACCTCATCGAAAATTTATAACATTGCATATGCAAAAAACTATGTAGGCTACAGAAAGTAGGTCAGTGGGCTATGAAGAAGAAGAAGAAATCGTGGATGTACATGTATGTACAGTATAGCCTGAAGGTCTGAGAAGAATGTTGAGATTGTCACGGAACAAGCAAATGCTCTTTAATTTGGAAAAGTGCTACAGTGCTTCTTTTAAATGAATTATTTTTAGAACTGCCCGAAACCTTCTCTTCCTCCCTTCCCATTCTCCGCAGTAAATTATTCCCAATCGGATGACAATGAACTGTCTTTGACTGCGTTTTTATTGCACAAAAATGCTTTTTCAGCTGCACACTAGTTGGGTATAACTGCACTTTGTGTGTAGAACGGCACGCTAAGAAAATCCCTGAAGTGCTCAATGGTGTATGATAGCACGAAGAAGGAAAACAACGAACAGGTCTATGAAAGGGCATAAGATATTGAAAGGGAGTGAGTGAGGAAGAAAGGGACTTGGGGACTGATTATACTCAAGAATGCAAAAAAGGCAATGTGCTGTAGTAGCATCATCAGTAGCTAACTCAACTTTGGGTGATATAAGAAGGACTATAATCATCAGAGGCAAGTATACAAGTTCAAGTTCGAGTTTATTGCTCCGAAAAAACAATCTCAATCACACGTTATGCAATGTAAAAAAATGATTAAGAGTATGAGTGAATGAGTGATAAGATGTGCAGAGAATTAGAAGTAGGGAAACAATAGGAGCCCCTGAAGGCAGACCCATTATAGTAGAAAAACTACTAAATTATTGTAAAATATGTACTGGTGTCTTCTATGCAATCTGTTAGTTTCAGGCTATTGTTCCGTTAGTTTCAGGCTATTGTTCTGTTAGTCTTAGGCTATTGTTTTTGCTAGTTATAGGCTATTGTTCAGTTAGTTTCAGGCTATTGTTCTGTTAGTCTTAGGCTATTGTTCTGCTAGTTGTAGGCTAAAGTTCCGTTACTTTCAGGCTATTGTTCTGTTAGTCTAAGGCTATTGTTCTGTTCTGTCTACTCTGCTACATTCAATTCCAATCGTTTTTTCCTATTTGCAATGTGGGTCAATTTTACACCCGGTCCGTCTGCTACATGTTCCACTTTCATCCCATTGTTTCTATTTGCCCTACTACAACGATTCTAGGACATCAGCAGCATCTGGTCGGTTATGACATGTGTTATGGAGAGAGAGTGAATACATCGATTGCAGAATTTGCCATGCACCGCCAGCTGAAGCCTCAACGTCCCCCATTAGTGTCACGATGGTATATAGGAGACAGTGCAGAGGCAGCAGTGCAGTACTTGCCAGCATTGCCATCATTGCCATCATTTCCAGCATTGCCAGCATTGCCATCATTGCCATCATTGCCATCATTGCCATCATTGCCATCATTGCCAGCATTGCCATCATTGTCATCATTGCCATCATTGCCATCATTGCCATCATTGCCATGGTTGCCGTCATTGTCATCATTGCCAGCATTGCCATCATTGCCATCATTGCCATCATTGCCATCATTGCCATCATTGCCAGCATTGCCATCATTGCCATCATTGCCAGCATTGCCAGCATTGCCAGCATTGCCATCATTGCCATCATTGCCAGCATTGCCAGCATTGCCAGCATTGCCATCATTGCCATCATTGCCAGCATTGCCAGCATTGCCATCATTGCCATCATTGCCAGCATTGCCAGCATTGCCGTCATTGCCATCATTGCCATCATTGCCATCATTGCCATCATTGCCATCATTGCCATCATTGCCATGGATGCTGATGGTAGTGGTGGAATCCTCCTCTTCTTCTTCCTCCTTCTTCCGACCTTGTTAGCGGAAAAATCGATGCACCTGGTAACCCTGGTGGCCAGATCCCCCACGGACGACACCACCACCACCACGACCACCACCACCACCACCACCACCACCACCAGCAGCAGCAGCAGCAGACAAGTGCATATGTACTAAGAGACGAGTGGTTGCAACTGACATTTTGTCCTCATCGTCTGCTGTTGCAGTAATGTGTAATGTGTATACCATGGTTGCAGAAGACCCTTCACAGTCAATAGCGGAAGAGTATAGGAACAGCTCGTCCAATATCAGGGTCATTCATCATACAGCCTGATATTATTATGCAGATCTTATACATGTATATATACATGTATATATAGATATTATAGATAGATATATATACTTATTATGTAGATATATATATACATCGGATGGTGCACGGTGGTGTAGTGGGTATGTTCGTTGCCCTGCAGCCGGTGGGTTGCTGGTTCGAATCCACCTCAAGCCGCCTCATAAAGGAACCTTGGGCAAGAATTATAACCTTTGAAACAGGTATACAGCTTGAACATTAAAGCAATTCTTCTCTTTGAGATAATTTATTTCCGAAATAGGCATCGCCAATTGAGGCTATAATACTCTTTAGAGAACTTCAACAGAAACAATCACTTAATTAACCAGTCAATATTTACTTCTTCGTTTGAGATTTTGAAACTTGTAAGAATGGCCAATAACATTATTCTTGCAATGGTTTCAAAGATTTACCTCTCGATCTTAACTATATGCAGTCCACAATTTGATATATTTAAACTCGTAAGGCACAATTATTCTTGGTTTGAGAGATTTACATTTCGATCCTAACCAGTCAACAACTCTTCATTTGAGATATATTTAAACTTGTATGCTCAATTATTCTTGGTTTGAAAGATTTACCTTTCGAGCTTATGGTATAACTATATGGTCAATAATTCTTCATTCGGGATAATTCTTCACTTAGGAGATCTTGCCTGCGAACAAGCAATCACTATGGGCCTACATGTACCCTCTTAATCGTGATTCCCAGCAAAGGGCAAATGTAGCTTTCGAAGGCTTGGTTAGTCGTATAAAAGTGACCGAGGCTTACATGTAGCTCTCTGTATATATTTATCTGCATGCTACTCCGCGAGGGTCGATGCGATGCTGCAAGAAAATTATAAAGACTTTAAAGCGGCTCGTTAGTAATTTCGCGCAAGGCTTACAGTACAAATGGAAGAAGAAGACGCTGTTCCGTCATCATAATAATTATGTACTGCGACCGACCACCTGCTTATATATACGAGGTTTACGTTTTTATGCGTGGTCGGCATGGCAGCACCGGACTACAATTTGTATCGATTATGTCTCGTTATGCAGTTCAGTGGATCATTTTCAGCGAGCTTATGATATAGGAGCTGCAGACATCGAAGCTGGCGGGGGTCTGATGCCGACACGAGCTGCTTTGTTCGCCTGATAATACACCAGCACCAGCAGGAGCAGCAGCAGGTCTATACTTCGAGTGTATATTGGTTGAAGTAATAATAGCACCGTGAGTTGAACGTAACCTATGACATTTCAATCAAGTCGATGCGCGTACGAGGCTTAAGTCCGTTGAACCTATAAGTAGAGTCCATGGTCTTAGCTTTCGACGACTCGGTGGTGTTAATAGATGCTTCATGCCCGACACCATTATAAATTGAAGTCCTGGAAGATAAATTCTAGATAATATTATAGAATAGATATAGTTGGAAATCTCCATGCATTATCATAAAGGAAAGTCACAACGATGTGTAGTACATCAGTGTAAAAGCGGGTCCGTAAACATTGAGAGTATACATGTAGGCCTATGTCAAGAGCCAAGGCAATAAAATTATATTGCTTACGCCAGATACATATCATACGAGGCCAAGGAAATGTGAGATTTTTCAAAACAATTCGCAAACGTGAATATAGCATAATTATACAATGTAGGTCAATGACCGAAAAAAGAAAAACTCGAGTGATGCGCAGTAGAAATGTAGGCCTAGGTGAAAGAAGAGTAAACAGAAACGACAAGAAAGTTAATGCAAGGCTAAAAAATACATACAAAGACACTGAACTAATGCTACATTCATGAACTAAAATGCTCTAATAACAAAAAATCATAATTCGCACATGTTGCCCACTTCACAGGGAAGCACGCATTCATGCGTGTCATAAGATTAGTCGTTATATAATTGCATATAGATTTTACAACGTCATCCGTGACTGCGAACGCACGCTCTCCCTCCCCCCCACCCCTCCACCCTCACCCACCCTATCGTTGAGACTTGCCAAGTCTTGACAGAAGTCAGTCATGCCTGACAGATTCCTGATGCCTCCTGCATTACTGATGGTCACGGTCCATGTAGACTCGATAATGAAGACGTGTTTTGCAGCGCAATTCCATCGACATATATAGTGCCACAAACATTAACATGGCGCCAAATAAATATGCATATCTTGAAAGATTATTAGTAGGCCTATGTATATTGGCCCAAATAGTGCATGGGTATAATTGGCTCGCACGTGTGTGCTTGTGCGTGTGTGAGTGTGCGTATGCGTGCATGCCTGCGTGCGTGTGCGTGTGTGTGTGACGTTTTATTATCTCAACGCCTCTCATTCATGTGCATTTCTTAAATAACCAGAGAAATATACACGTTGTTGTTGTTGTTGTTGTTTGATATGTTCATATAGGCTATACGGATTAGGTTTCAACAAGCTTTCATCTAATGCAGTGGGGGAAAAGTGAGACAGAAAAA
>OX243818.1:19918441-20005941 GCA_945859605.1 Lumbricus rubellus
TATGCACCAGTATAACAATAAATGGAAGTTGGTAACATAAGCAGCGGGAGCCAACTAAATTCAAAATAAAATAATACTTATATTAGCATTGTCTAGTGTAAGGATATTTTAGATAAACAAACAAAAATAGTTATACATTTGAAGTTAGTAGGTGTGCACGCAAAAGTTTTTTAAAGAGGAGAAGATTAGACGCACCATGTATATCGGAAGGAAGATTGTTCCAAACAGTTGGACCAGCTACCCTAATTGAGAACTTGCGAGTGTTGGTGTGAGCAAATGTCGGTCTATAATTGGAGGCTGTTCTAGTACTGTAAGAGTGAAAGGTCGAACCGGTGTTGAAAAAGTTGGCAAAAGTTTGAGGTAATAGGCCATGCTTATAGCGAAACATAAATTCACCAGTTTGATATATTCTTATTTGATCTAGTTTTAGAATGCCGTTGAAGGAAAAAAGTTGGGCAGTATGAGACTTGTAAGAAGATTTAGTAATTATTCTAATGGCCCTCTTTTGCAAAATAATCAAACGTGTAAGGCTCGAAGTATAATTCGAGGCCCAGACAAAATTGCAATATGCTAAATATGGGTAGACTAATGAGTAGTAAAGGTTGGTTAATATGTTAGTTGGCAACTTATATGAGATACGAGATAGAATACCTATATTTTTGGCCAATTTAACAGATATTTGGGAAATGTGTTCTTTCCAGTTCAGATGTTGATCTATGACTACGCCAAGAAAGTTTACTTTGTTAGTTTGGGGGATGGGTACACCGTCAATAAGTAATAGGGGTGCTTGAGTAGGGGGGATTTTTCTGTGGGAATTAAAGAGAATATAGGATGTTTTACTTAAATTTAAAGAGAGTCTATTTGCTTTAAACCAGTCACCCACGAGAGGTAGTTCGAGATTTACAATTTGAAATAGGTTTTCATGGGATTTATGTGATATAAAAACGTTCGAATCATCAGCAAACAGCTCAAAATGCAATAAAGAGGAAACATGAGGCAGATCATTTATATAAAGTAAAAACAATAGGGGCCCCAAGATGGAGCCCTGGGGAACTCCAAATTCGATAGGGCGGAGTTTCGATGATTTATTATTACATCGGACCAGCTGCTGTCTATTTTCTAGGTAACTTTTGAACCACAAAAGCGGCAACCCTCGAATGCCATAGTTATCCAACTTTTTAAAGAGGATTGTATGATTTACAGAATCAAATGCTTTTGAAAGATCGAGGAATATTCCCACAGAATACTCATTGTTTTCTATAGCTTGTGATATTTTATCCTGGATATTCAAGAGAGACATGGCAGTCGAATGTCCAGTCTGAAAACCATGTTGGTTTAAGTATAGAATTTTCCTTTTTAGAACGTAGTCATACAGTCTATTATACATTGCTCTTTCAACTAACTTAGAAAAATAAGGTAAAACAGATATGGGTCTATAATTGCCTAGTTCAGATTTGTCACCCTGCTTGAAAATCGGTGTGACTTTGGCTATTTTTAACGCAGATGGGACAATTCCAGTGGCGAAAGAGCAGTTTATAATTTCCGATAGAGGAGTGGCGAGAAGATTTAATATTGCACTAGTACTATATGGATTGATATCATCCACACCAGAGCTGTGAGTTAGTTTAAGAGACTGATTGGTAGAGATTAGCTCCTCGGGGGTCGTAGAAATTAAAGCAAAGGACTCAGGAAGAGATGGCATCATGTAGGATTGAAAGGTGTTCTGAGAGGCCGGAATTTTGTCGGATAAAGTTTTGGCAATACTCGAAAAGTATGAGTTAAATCTTTCAGCCATAGTTTCTGCATCAGTTATTTTGACACCATTAATACATAACTCATCGATTTTTGTATTGCTATTGGATGTGTTAAGAATGGATCTTATAACCTTCCATGTATGTTTTAAATCGCCATTGTATTTTTGAAATTCAGAAGCATAATAATTCATTTCAGTTTTAATTCTAATTTCTAAGCGATTTGAATTTATTTCTATATTTAGTAAATTTCGCTTTATTATCAGCAGTAGGGTACTTAATCGATTTAAGATAAAGGTTTGATTTGGTTTTGCATGACTTTAGCAGGCCACTGGTCATCCATGGTTGCTTACAGGAGTTACGCTTATGTCTAGTTCGCGGAAGTAAAGGAAATGCTTTGTCATAAGCTGCTTTGAATAAGTCAACAAATGTATCGTAGGCAGCTGTAGGACTGCTTTGACTACATAAATTTAGTACCAGTGACCAATCAATTTCCTCGAGAAGTAATTTAAATTGGTCCATATTATTATCGCTTATATTACGTGAGAAGAAAACGGCGTTTTCAGTTTTGGGCAGTGGAGTGAGGTCCAGATAAATCAGGACGGGTAGGTGGTCGGATATGTCAGTTACAAGAATTACAGTGCCATTTACTCGGGTGGGGGCGTTAGTAAGAATGTTGTCGAGTAAGGTTGAAGTGAATTCGGTTATTCTAGTGGGACGTGTAATCATAGGTAAAAAATGGTGCGTGGTAATGCAATTAATGAAGCAATTGGTCGGAGGATGATCCAAGTATTTCAGTAGATCAATGTTATAGTCTCCAGCAAGATGAACGTTATGGTGTCTTTTTGTCAGTTCAGATAAAAGGATATTAAATTCCTCATTAAAAATTTCAAGATTCCGACCTGGTGGCCTATAAATCGTTCCAAGAATAAAATGGGGACCCTTCTTTTGAGGAATACTTAAAAATAAACTTTCATAAGAGGTGTGAGGCTGGTTTGTTGGTATAACATCTTCAAGTAGTTTAAAAGGAACAGTGCATTTTACAAAAAATCCGACACCGCCACAGCGGCCAGTTTCTCTACACTTATAGACAAAGGTATAATCTGGAATTTTGATGGCGTTCACAGATATATGGTCCAACCAAGTCTCTGTTACCGCAAGTACATCGACATTTAGTTGGGCTATCAAAAGTTCAATGTCAGAAATTTTGTTCGATATGCTACGGCAATTTATGTGCATGAATGTAAAGTGGCTAGTAACATTTTTGGAATTTAGATCAGCAAGTGTACTGTATCTACAGTCATTAGGCCTACAATTGCTAAGCTGGCTTGAGAAATAGTGCTCATCTGGGTCAAGATCTCTATTTTGTAGTAAAGGTCGGTTTTCACAGGTATCCACTCATACATCCATACATATCTTACTGTAACATTGTTTGGGCTTCTGCATATAAGTCAAACCTCTCGAAAATTCTTGTCCTCCAAAAAAGGGCAATACGATTTGTTGCAAAAATCCCTTATCGAGCCCACACGAAAGCAGAATTTTTAGGTCTAAAAATACTGCAACCAGATCAAATAAGGCAATTACAAATTGGAATATTTATGTATCGATATATCCATAATCAACTACCAGCTACCTATAAAGATTACTTCAAATTCAGAATTGATATTCAAGAGCGTGGCTTGAGAAATACTAACCCTTTCTATATTCCCTTTGCCCGCACTAATACAAGGCTTGCATCTATTAAATGTATTGGACCAAGAACATGGAATAGTATTCCTCTTGATATTCGCTCCCTGCCGTCTCTTCGTCTCTCTAAACGGGAGCTTTCTACCTTCATCCAACAAGGAATGTAGACCTCTACCAATCTGGGGAAATACTGTTAATTCACCTTCATACGGGAGTGTGCACTTGTTTTTCGTGTATATGACTGCACTGACTTTATTCCACTTTTCTAACTCACCTTTTGTTTTGTATTAGTATGCTAGTTAAGATATTTTGTTCATAAAGCTGCTTTATTTTTCCAATCGGCCGTGCTGAATTTTTCTAAACCAATTCTCTCAGGTGGCCCTGGCTAGCGGGACCTTTGGCCCCTTTTGGGTCTCCTGTGCGATCCGACATAAGACATATATGATGTAGAATTACAGTATCTTTAAAGTTTGTGTTGGTTGCCGAATAAAAAATGTTATGTTATGTTATCCATGTATAAATTTAGACACAAATCTTCCCTATAAGCAGGCCTACAAGGGCTATCATCGAGTTCACCAATTACGCATCTGATTAAGTCCGCATCATCAGGTAACTGGCCAAATGGGAACACAGTAATTAAACAGTTGATACAAATCGTACAGGAGCGGTCAGGTATGTCCTCATTGCATATATAACAGACATTCAAAGGGGATTGTTCACCACATGTTGTGCAAACGTACAGGTTATTAAACAAATGCGTGCATAAATCAGAATTAGCTAAACTTAAACTAAGAGGGTCTTGATGAGACTCCATGCAGGGTCAAATCACATCGCGTACAACGGGATTAACCAAACAATTCAAAAATTTTAAAACCAATAATGAAACGCAGTAATAGGCTGAAACTGAGTTGCTGATTTCTAGTCCAGGTATTCCATGAAACGGATTCGCTGTGCTTTGTCTTCCGGGGCAGGTGTGCGGCGGATGTAGGTAATCCCTCCAGCAGTCCAGGTGGCGAAGAGTTTCTTCTCCCTAACGAGTTTTCTGGCATGAGCGTAGATGGAGGCATTGTGCTTCGTTAGGTGCTCGTTTATGTAGATTGGCGCGGAGATCGGAGGTGAGGATTTGTTTGGACGAAGCGCTTTTTTGGCCGCGAAGACTTGATTTCTTGCTCGGCGTGACGTGAATCGCACGATGATCGGTCGGTGTTTGTCCTTATCGGTGGAGAAGATACGATGGGCAGCAGAGATGTCAGATCCCGCAAGGTCAACGCCCAGACGATTGTGGCATAGGTCAAGGATTAGCTTCCTTGCGGTATCATCCGAGTGGGATGATTGAAATTTAGGTTCCGTGGTTTCAGGCAAGCCATGCACGATCAAGTTATCCAGCCGCGTGTAATTTTCCAAGTCGTCCACACGTACTTTCAGATTCGTATTTTCTAGTTCCACTTGACTGATTTTGTGCTCCAGGACAGTGGTTACTTTACAAATGGCCTCTGTTGTAGATTTATCTACCAACAATTCCAACTTGGCTGTAATGTTCTCAGTAATAGTTTCTGTGAGCTCCGCGCTGACTTCCTTCTTAAATTTTGAGAAAAGACCCTCCATTAAGGGAGCTAGACGAGTAAATAGCCGGTCCACCAGAGTATCGATTACTTTTTCATCCTGAACCGCCTCGATAACATCCTCAAGTTTAAGTCCTTTCTTAGACATTTTCAAAGTGTAATATGAGAATGTAACCTGTCAGCTGAAGTCTTTGCATAAAACCGCTATTCGACGTACAACTCCAGAGACATTATTAACAGAGAAGACGCGTTAATTTACGAAATTTTGTCGGAGCTCCGAACGCGACGTGCTAACCAACCGCCATCTTTTATCATACACAGCATACACGCGTATACTACTGGGCATTCATTGTGAACTATGAGTATGAAACGAGGTGTACGTTTGAATTATAAATGTTCTGTTGAACCAATAAATTGATACCTCATTCATGATTACTGTCGTGAAATTATGACGAATGACTGCAGCAGATCATTACAAAACACTGCATCTGACTTCGACAAAAACGCTCTTTAATACGAATCCAGCGATGTTTTGCATTCTGCAGAGCCAACAGCACTTCATATATATATATATATATATATATATATATATATATGTCAACCCCCTCGAAGATAGCGCTCACGGAATATGAGTAATTTGTGTACCATGCATCATTTGGGGAAAGCATTTGAGTCCAATTGAACACGCACCAATACCACTCCTCCCGTATATACTTACAGGGATTCGGCACTGATAATTACCCTCACTTTACAAACCCACGTTCATGCAACATATAATCATATATATATATATATATATACATATGCTGAGTATATATTATATATATATATATATATATATGCTGTGTGAACCGACGCTATGGGAACCGCACTGATGGAACTCGCATTGATAAAGTTCTCGAAAGCAAATCGGTTCTGACCGATCAAGCATTCTCTGCACGCGATTCGGTGCATCACCGAAACAACAACTGCAGCCCACTCACTGATGGTATCTCCAGCAGCTGCAAATATACACACAGACCTCAATATATATATATATATATACATGCATATATATACATGTATATATATATTTATGTATATACATCCATGTATATATATATATATATATATAGCTGCTCGGCTCATTGGGCGAATTCCCAAATTTTCATCTGTCTCTGCAGCCTACATGCGTGACGTGTTGCATTGGTTGCATGTAGCCCAACGTTTACATGTATCTCATATCGAAATGCTGCCCTGCATGGTTTCACGCTCCATCTTCACCTTACATATAAGATTACGAGATCTCTGTCGCCGTGCAGTCTCTGCAGTCTCTCCATGGCGTTGAAGCGCGTCGGGCTCCACGCTCTGAAGCTATGAAGGGACAACGGGTACGCTTAGTTGCCACAGAACGCCGAGCTTTCTCGTCCATCTGAAATGACCTATATCTGCAAAGCTGCACTTATTACATCTGACCAGGGTGAGAATTGCCAGAGTTTGTGGGGTTCAACCCCCAGTCTTTCTTACGGTGCCATATAGTAAAATTCTCATTGCACAGTGCACACCCCCATTGCAAGACCACAGAAATCAACGTCTATATAGCCTCCAGATATTTTTCTACAATTCTCGTACCGCGTCGGCCTGAATTAACGTCGTCTTACCACTTATTTGGTCAGCTCTGCCTGCGAAGGTAAGAGCGGATACAGAAATTTTGGAAGGGAGTGGCCATGGTGAGCCGTTTTTCTATGATATCATGCTCTCTTCTTCTGTTTAATCTGTGAATAGTTTCGGTGCAGCGCGTCCTTTGTAGTCTAATTATTATTGAAATGAAGTCTCCGACTCAGACTGATGAAGTCGTGAAGTCTCGATCGCATGTAGTCGGCGCCATACCCAAACTTTGAAATTTTGGAAGGGAGTGGCCAGAATTTTTGGGCTTGGATCAAACAAATTTTCGCTCATCTTTCGCTGGAAAAAATGATGAATTTTTAGCCGTGTGCTCCTTTTTCTCTTTTCCCGCTGTATGTCCTGTGCAAATCTCTGAATGTGCATAGGGGCATGACCAGATTGCCCCTGGATCCGCCCCTTTGGGAAAGTATGGGCGTCCAGGCACTATAGCACTGGGTAACTGTGTATACATACTATACAGTATACACCGATAAAAAAACTTTGAAAGCATGAATACCAGGAAGCGTACAAAACTTGCCCTATGGGGGGGGGGGGGCGAGTCCTTGAATCCACCCTTAAGCATAATTAGTTAGACCTTCGATGAAGTCTTTTGAGAACCAACCAATCACGAATCTGCAGTACTGCTGGAATATTTTCCCCTCGAAAGCTATTTCTGCCGAGACTCCAGACTAATAGGAATTTACGCATTCAGGTCGAAGGCTCTACCAACAGTGCAGACAGTCATCGCTGATCTAATTGACCTTACGATTGACGACCGCTGGAGGACTGGTATCCCCGACTCCTCCGCATTCAGTCTACATGATTGTGGCCTATATCTATGGGAGACCACCGCCCTCATTAATTATTCACATTCGCAACCAATTATTACTAATTAATTATTCATGACTAATTAATTATTCATTACTAATTAATTATTCATGATCTCATGGTGAGCCATTAATTAATAATTCATGATGTCGTGGTGAGCCGTTTTTCTATGATATCATGCTCTCTTCTTCTGTTTAATCTGTGAATAGTCTCGGTGCAGCGCGTCCTTTGTAGTCTAATTATTATTGCAAGGAAGTCTCAGACTCAGACCGATGAAGTCATGAAGTCTCGATCGCATGCAATATAGTCGGTGCCACACCCAGACTTCTTCACCACTTCACCACGTCCCCACAGACATACATAAAACTATATACATATCAGTCAGTCAATAAATAAATACATAAATAACAAAAACAAATAGTAAATAAGTAATTCAGTCAGTCAGTCAACCAACCAATCAATCAACTTGTTTATTAATTATCATAGAATGTAATAAATTAACAAAAGTGATACAAAATGCATGCGGAGGACATGGAATTAACATATATAAAACAGGTACCATATCCACGCATCTACATGTATGTATGTGCACTTGTTATAGCGCCCCTTCAAGCTCTCACTACTCAGAGGCGCTCCCGATGCAGAGCGGACACTGCATCGGAGTTTCACGCCGAAGCGCTGAGCAATTGTAAGTGAAGGACTTGCCCAAGGTCCTTACGCGGGGAGGTGGATTCGAACCTCGGACCTTCCGGCTCCAAGGCAATGACGCCACCACTAGACCACCGCGCCCCACGAAACTGCGGGCGTGAATTCTGGACAGACATACATAGTACAAACATGGTCCTGGTGGCTATCTATCTAGCTGTACAGTGTCAATTCAATATAGCTACGAAACTGCGGGCGTGAATTCTGGACAAACATACACAGCAGGCCTACATAAATGCCCACACATAATTATACGGTTAAAACACACAACAACACAGTATCAGAATTATGGAAAAAATTAACTTGAGTCAGACGTTGATTTACGTGGACTTCGGATGTGCAATGAGGACTTTACTATCATGGGTCCTAAGAAAGACTAGGGGTTGAACCCCACAGCCCCCGGCAATTCTCACCCTGCAATCACGCACATCCTCTTTCATAGCTATAGGCTACATAATAGCCAAGAACCCGTGCGGTTTTTTGAGCCCATAGAAGTAGGCCACGCACGTACGTGTTTACAACGTGTGCTACGTATACACACACACACGCACGCGAGCATTTAATCCTTTTATGGTTGACGTTCAGCGTGCAGCATGCTCTCTATGCAATGTATGCTCTCTATGCTATCTATGCATGCATACATGCATACATTGCATAGGCTGCTGTTGCTGCTTGACGCTGAACAAAGTCCTGTGCCTCGTCGAACACTTATACTGTTAGACAAGGCGCCTTGTGATCAATAGAACGCCACAGGTGAACATTTCTACGTATAGGCACATCCAGCCATACGCACACATAGATAGGTACACACAGATAGGCACACACACACATACACACAGATAGACACACAGGTACACAAACAGCATTGAAATCCTCAAATGAATGCTGTTGGACCATGCAGACTCTGTCTTCACGTGAGCCGTGAAACGCCGTACTAGGCACCCATTCTACGTACATGTACAACCATACGCACACACACACACACACACACACAGTCACACACACACGTATAGGCACACATACAGAAACAGGGAAATCCTCAAATGAATGCTGTTGGACCATGCATGCAGACTCTGTAGCCTACACGTGAGCCGTGAAACGCGGTACTAGGCACCAGTTCTACATGTATAGCTACATGCATTGTAGACATGCATGTACTCGTCCTCTTTATCTTCATCGAGTGATTTACTCAATCCTCTCAATCAATCCTCATCCTCATCCTCATCATCCAGACATCCACTCATTCCTCATCCACTCGAATCCTCATCAACCATCCAACTATAATGCAGTCAATCATAATTCAAAGACTCTTGCAATCACTTCATCCATCCACCCTTCCATTACTCCACCCCCATCACTACACCCACCCCATCACTTCACCTCCCCCCCATCACTCCACTCACCCCATCACTCCACCCACCCTTCCATCACTCCACCCCCCATCACTACACCCACCCCATCACTTCACCTCCCCCCCATCACTCCACCCACCCTTCCATCACTCCATCTGTGTATTATAATCAACAAGCAAATCCTGTTGCACCACCATCAACTCCATTCTAAACAACCCATTGAGGCAATTCTCACCTACGACAGATCTATGTAGGGTAGGCAATCTCACTTTATCTGCCCAGCAATGCCCGTGCTGTTTAGCCTGTAACACCGACACTCCCAGGTTGAGACTGAGTCACGTGATCTGAATGTATCCATTCAGATCATTGCTCATGCTAAGAAAAGGAAACAGATATGGAAAAGATATATATAGCCTATGGACTACATGTTATGCCGTGGACACGGTGCCATGCATGCTTCGAGCGTATTCCTATAAGAACTGCCGAAGAGGGTGGGTTGACACTTCGGTGGAAGACCGACTGGCTGTTGAGTATCGCGCCACCTGGCTCTGACTCAGCCAACCATCTTTCATTCATTGGTTGGTAAATAAGTTCCAAAACACATTTTTATATCTTAGTCGATGGACTCACTGTATTAATTTCATCATCATCATCAAGAACCGAGGGACCAGTGCCCGTAGGTGCCCGCTGCCATCCTCATTATTCCTCGCCATTTTTGTCGTTCCATCGCCGCGTGTGTCAGATCTTGTAGTGGCGCTCCGCACCAGTCGGTTATGTTGTCCAGCCATTCCTTGTGTGGTCTACCTCTTCTGTTGGCTCCATCCATTCTTTCAAACATCACCCTCTTTATTTTTCTGTCCTCATTCATTCTACATATGTGACCAAATAGCTCCAGCTTCCTGGTTATTAATATCTGCATAAGATTTTCTGTGGCTTCTATTTGCTCATACAGTTCTGAGTTTTTCATCTTCTGCATCCATCCAACTCTCAACAATCGTCTGTAGCATTTCCTCTCGAAGGCTAATATCTTTGACTCCATTTCTTTAGTTACTGTCCAGGCCTCGCATCCATACATCATACTGCTGAATACACAGGTGTATTAATTTGCTGATCATTAATTTAATTATTGCTGCAATCACTAAAGTCAACTCTGCACCGACTTTTCGAGCACATGGCATGGAAAGTCGTCAACGACATTGTAGCGGCTGTAGCCTATCCCAAAAAATTTAATTGGTGACAATTGACTAGCCTACCTGTTAGATAGTCTACCTTTCAAACTTCCTACTAACCATGCACTATTATAGTAATCCTCCGACAATGCCATGAGTTCTGCGCCATCTAAATTCGTCAATTATTGGTCTATGCTAATCAAAATTAATACGAAGCTGTGCTGTAGATTAGTCGAGGTGTTTGTTATTTTTAAAAGTTGCATTTATAATTATGTCAGGACCACGTACACCACCACAACCTAATGGATATAGGACTATCATCTGCATGTATCACCGCCAGGGGCCACCTGTGCAAACAAATGTAGACAATTACAAAGATTATACTTACGTGTAAGCCTACACTACATGTACGCTGCTTTATCATAGGCTATTTGTAAAATTTGTCTTTGTCTCTTTTGGTTTTTGATTTGTTGGTTGCCAAATAAAATGATGTTATTCGATTTGAGTTGTATCCACCTGCTCATTTGTTCAAGGTAAGACCGCAAGTAAGCTTAAAAACGACACATTTATGATATTTGTAAAATATATAGACCTATATTGTCATCTATAAGCTTACACTGTATAACTGACGTTGCGATTTACGATTTCTTCCAAGAAATTAAGTTAGTGTGGATCTTAAAGGGCCAGTATATATCTCATCTCTTAACTGGACTGGTTTTACGAACTGCAGTCCTCTCAGAATTGCCTCTTCTGTTGGCATTCGCCATGGACTCAGATTTGCAGGAGCTTTGCGCTAAAGCGACTATAATACTGAACATCACCATCACCTGCTATTGCATTGAGTATTATAGGCTTATTGAGTGGTGCTATCGAAGCTCTCAGATATTATTTATTGCTTCTATTCATGACCTGGTGCTTTACATACTCACGCACGTGTTTCATTCTTATCAGTTGTCGACATGACAGCAAGTCCTGTCAGTATAGAACGGAAACTAATAGCCCTAAATGTTCCTGAACGTTTTGGCATCGAAGCTTGTCAAGTACGAATTGTTGTCAAGATATACTGCTCGTTACACAACGGTTTCACAATCACCTTGTCCTTATAAGGCTTTAACATGCACGTGCTTTTGCATGATGCAAGTTCTGTATAAGGTTTCGGAATAAACGGTAGAGGCTATATAATGTGTCAGAACACATGATCTGTAAGTACTAAGTAAAGATTTAAGGAGAAACTTGAGCACATCTTATACATGGACAATTGACCCAATGCCTCCAGAATCACTCATTATGTGCATGAGATTCAAAAAGAGGGTAACAGTAGTCTAAGCAAAAGCTGAACGGTTACAGGCGACTCCAAATAGCACCCACTCATGCAGGTGTCTAATGGCATAGCCTGTGTATACATTGTAGGCCTACAGTATATACAGGGTGGCTCAAAAAAAAATACCCCACCGGATAAAATGCAATATCTTCGCAACCCATTGAGGTTTTTCTACGAAAATTTCCCAATTTGTAGGGGAATGAATTTCCAACAATCCCTGAAAGTTTAACTTTAAAATTGTCATGCTTGCAAAAGTTACAGCTGTTCAAACTTTAAATTCCGTTTTTTCGAATTTCCGCGGAAAAATGAACGTCATTTGTTGATTTCCATGTCAAATAATATCACTTTCACCACGACCGCAGACGTCCGTTTTACAGTTTATCGTAAAGTATGATGTGAGTGTCCACTCCCTGCTTTAACTCGAGATCAAATTATTTTTGTGAAGCTCAGTATGGCCTTGTTGATCGATCCCACATTAGCAGAAAGACTTCCTTCAGTTAGCCAATGTTCTCCAACTTGGGATGAAATGTCTTGCATCGTTCCATCATAGGTTCCCAGTCGTAATACACAAAAGGGTTAAGGTCTGGCGAGTTAGATGGTCATTCAGCTGTGCCAATAAATTTACCGCAGTTGATGGCAATAAGATTGCATCATCATATAGTCAACCCTGCCGTGCGAGCAAGCAGGCGCACCGTCCTGCTGGAAAATAAAACCAAATGTTAGAACATGCCTGCAGTCTTCAATGAGTCTGGGTAACAGAGTTCAACGGTAAGTTTGACATCTAGCCTACTGAATGGGATGAAGTGCAGTCTTCCCGTGCAGCCATACCACACGCCAGCAGATTTGATACCGAAACCATGCTGTGCTTTGCAAACTTTACCTTTGCGACTACCAAGCGAATTTCGTGAACATCGCGCTTTTTTCCGTCAGACCAAACGACCACTGTCTTCCTGCTTGCTCACACGGCAAGGTTATTTATGATGATTCTTCCGTATTGCCATCAACTGCAGATTTTTTTCACAAACATGAATGACCAACAAACTCAATATACCTCAACCCTCTTGATTATCAGATATGTGGAGCTCTGCTAGACATTTCATCCCCACTTGGAGAACATTGGCTGGCTGAAGGAAGTCTTGCTGGTAATGTGGGATCAGTTGCCGGAGGAGTCAATCAACAAGCCCATACCGAATTTCACAAAAAGAATTCAAGCTCGTATTAGAGCAGGGAATGTACACCTCCATCATACTTTACGATAAACTGTAAAACGGATTCCTGTGGTGGCAGTGAAAGGTGATATTATTTGACATGGAAATCAACAAATGACGTTCATTTTTCCGCGGAAATTCGAAAAAACGGAATTTAAAGTTTGAACAGCTGTAACTTTTGCAAGCATGAAAATTTTAAAGCGAAACTTTCAGGGATTGTTGGAAATTTATTCCCCTACAAATTGGAAAATTTTCGTAGAAAAATGTCAATGGGTTGCGAAGATATTGCATTTTATCCGGTGGGGTATTTTTTTTGAGCCACCCTGTATATAATATATACAATTATATATTATATATATATACGAGATACATGTATACAAATGATCCGAATACAGATAACTATACAGCACACGTCTTTGCATATCTTTTCATACAGACTGATTGAGCGCCAAGTATAGGCTATGCCCAAAGGTAGCAAAGATTTTCTTTAAAAGAATAGTCTAAACTCTGAATCGCACAGGTAAAATTGGCACAATTGTTAGACGTTTCCTGAGCAGCGTCAATGCTCAGGTAACAATCGCCATTGTTACATTCGACAGACGCAAAAAGTAGGTATCGAGTCTTATAGGAGATATAATAGCGCATTATAGGCCTACACCTTTACAGTTTACAGTCTTCTGAAGAAACCTCCAAGGCATAAATGGTACGGCAGGGCTTTTTTAACGTGCTGTTGTACACAACATGTGCAGCTGTTAACGAATTCGTGCAGTTGTAACAGCAATCTTGTGCAGTGAAAATCATTAAAAAAATTAGTTAACTGCAGCGGATTGGCCTGAATAAAACGAGGGGTTGTGCAATGGAAAACCACGAAAGTTCATTAGATTTCATAGCCGGCGATTTGCAACATTTTTCTAAAAATTTCTCGCGAATGGCTAAAAACTAGGGCGCCAGACAGTTTTTTGTGCCAAAGGACACCCGATTAAAATTGCTGGTTGTGCAGTTAAAACAATTCCTTTAAGAAAGCCACGTGGTACGGTATAATTATGTATGCCGAAGAGTTGCAGACACCGGCACAGTTATCTAAAATGGAATACATTTTTAAATCCCCCGGTCAATGCTGATATAGGCCTAGCCATGAACATCATTGCTGGAAGGTTGAGTGAGACGCCAGAACGATGTTGTGGCATTGCATTGACTATGCTCACTCACAAACCCTGCAGCTCGTTTTGCCTTAGATTTATTATTGGCACACTTAAAATCAGACGTCTTTTCGCAAACTCAAATCTCCTTTTAGATCCGAAGTATATACAGCCTACTCGGGTCGTCACAAGGCTGCAGCGTCTATTGCTAGTCTTTAGTGCGTCCTGCATGAAGCGCTGCTGTCGCAAGACATTATATTATTATTATATTATTATACGGAGAAGAAGGAGCACTTGAAAAACATGCTAAGTGATTAGGTTCGCTCTTTCCGGGTCGTCGGTGACAAGTTGAGCGCGAAATATGGACCATCCGTAAGTCGGACGAAGGTCGTTCATGCGCACCCGAATTTATGTGGCGGTCGAGTTCGGTGCGCGAATCAAATTGACCGATCGTGTGTCGGAGGGGGGGGGACCTTAGCGGGTGCTTATAAGAAGTTACCCCATAAAAAGGAACGAACGAAGGAGGCGCATGAAATGACCGGAGGTGGTGGTGGTGGTGGTGGTGGTGTGGTGGTGCTGCTGCTGCTGCTGGTGTTATGCTTCATTTGTCGTTGGCGACACTGCCAACCGTTTTAGTGGTTCGTTGTTCCAGTTGACTGATTTTTGTTTGCATCCATGCTTACGTCCATCAATAAAAGCAACGCAATTTATGCGACTTATATGCGAGAATATAGGCGCGTGTTATTATGTGCATACGTGATGTGCATGTCCGTTGGTGTATGGGTGGGTTGTATGCTTCTATGCATTTAATTGTGTGTATGTATGCTTGTATGCGTATAATGCATGTGTGTATGTATAGTTGTATACTATATATGTATGTATGTATGTATGTATGACATTGTATGTATGTATGCAGGTGTCATCATCATCATCATCATCATCATCATCATCATCATCATCATCATCATCATCGTCGTCGTCGTCGTCGTCGTCATCATCATCATCATCATCATCATCATCATCATCATCATCATCATCATCATCATCATCATCATCATCATCATCATCATCATCATTAACAATGCATTTAATTAGTAGCGGACAAAATCCCATCAGACCGCAGTCAGGTATAGCCAACGAGTCAATTAATCTGACATGTAGACGCCGCAGATCATGGTTGCCATGGTTACTGATGAATATACATTATATATATATATATATACAGCCTCAGACTGACATAATTATTATCGGATAGGTTGAGAAATGCAGGCGTTGACGCAATCATGCAGTCAACCAATAACGAGTGGCGGCGCTTTTTTGGGGGAGGAGGGCTGAATTTCGGAGAAAAGTTTAATTTTCATCCGCCAAATTCTCGGACGACCTTTTTTTAGTCATTTGGTCGAAATCTCATGCGATGACTGGAGGAACGAGGCGGCTTGAGGTGGATTCGAACCTGCAATACTCCGGTTGCGAGGCAACGAACATACCCACTACACCACCGCGCCCCACAATGCATAGGCCTACTTCGCACTCCGCCCGTCAAGAACGCCACTGCAAGAAAATGTCCGTATGTATAAAAACGTGTTAACAAATTAATTGCCTTTTTAATGCAACCCTATAATTATATCACCGTAATTATTGGCTTGAGTTAATTAGCAGCTTCATTAGCGCCGGGTACAAACTAATGGCGCTATAAAAGCAGATCGATATATCCAGGATTCGGTCGGTCGACTAAGGCGTATGGGCAAGCAGCTGAAGCAGCTTATGCATGTAGCCTATATATGTCGGGTGAAAAACTGGTAAAGGTATGCTTGAAAGTAAGAGAATTGCAAGCAATAACTGCAGGGGTATGATCCACGTGGAGTTGGAGTGTGTAAAGAAGACTTTACTATGGGGTCGTAAGAAGGACTGGGGGTTGAACCATCCCAAACCACCCACCCACAAAAATTCTCATTCCGAGTTTTTAATCTGCGACCGAAAAGCCCTTGGTATTATATTATTATTATTAGGCCTATAGTATTCATGAGGATGAAGGAGTTTTCGGCTGAGGCGTGATAATTGTGACACCATAAATGGAACAATAAGACACCATCAAAAGAACATTATAAGAACCTATTAACTGAATATTATAAGACACTATTAACCGAACAATAGGACACCATTTACTGAACAATAGGATACCATTAACTGACATTATAAGACACTATTAACCGAACAATAGGACACCATTTACTGAACAATAGGATACCATTAACTGAACAATAGGACACCATTAACTGAACAATAGGACACCATTAACTGAACAATAGGACTTGTATAACTTCTCTGACGTGTCACTTTGTATGTCTTGACAATGAATAACAATTGCCGTGACTTCGGTCTTTCTTTAACGACGCTGTGTCATAACAAAGACGACCAAAGCGTCACCCTCCCCGCTCATCCACACTTAAGACTAGCACTATCACACTCCGAACAGCGCCCGAGTTTAATCCACCTAACGCATCGAGGTTAGAACTTAGAACCGGGGGTCGCACAGATAAAATCCTCCTAAAGTATCGGCATTTCTGCGCCATTATTATAGCGCCACACTGAAAGGTCTGAAAGGGCATCCGGTGCGATTAACCCTTTCGGTGCCTCTCCCGTCCACTCAGAAATGCCACTGACGAACGTAAAGCTGTCGTCGTTGAAGGAATTCGTCGTTGAGGATGACGTGTCATGATGACTGGCAGTGGCAGCATTAGCACTCTGCCTCCGTCCATCGTTAAGATGAAGCCAACTGTCGGCGTCGGTGTCGTTGTCGGTGTCGTTGTCGGTGCGGAATGGTAAATGTTGTGCTATCCATGCGCCCATCCATCATCACCCGTCGCCAGGGGGATGATGTATTGCCGCCTCTAGTTTGTCATCCGATCTCCTCTTCAACGGTGGCGGACGCGTTATTCGGACACCTTCCGAATCTATCAGGCGTCTCATCAACACAACGCTGTCTGTCGTCTGTCGTTAGCAGGAGGAACTTCGAAGGCGTAACATTGCAGAGTATTATAACAGAAATCCTATCCTTGTGTTTGGAGATGCATGGCGTCGGTTATGCAGTGTTTAATCTAGACGTCTCGGAGGGTGGGGGTGGAAGTTGTTCACATGCAGATATGCAGCAATCCCCTCCCAAAAAATCATATACACAACATGCCTCCTTACCTAAAAAAGTCGTCAGAAAAATTGGGGCGGACGGTAGCCGAGCTCAGACAGACATCGACGACACCATTTGACCATAAACATAGGCATTTTATCCCTTCAGGATCCTTTTGTTTATGTCTCAAGGCAATAATATTATAAGCTTATTTCATATTAATTTCTTTACATAATTACGTATACTGCGTGGAAATAATGTTTTGATTGACCGATTGATTGATTGGTTGATTGATTGATCGATTGACTTAAGATCTGACCATCTGCGTGCCAGACTCTTTCCAGTCACTCAAACTGTAAACTCCAGCATCCATCCTCTGACCACCTGTGCCATCTTCAACTCGGAACCAATCCGGATGAATTCTGCACCATCGATTTGTTTTGACTGAGAACGGTATAAGCTGATTCCAACGACTTAGTATAGTGTCAATTGAATGCAGATTCATACGCTTGGGGGATGGGGTATTGGGGTGGTGCATGGGCTATCATAACTTTACGGTTTCGGAATCATCAATGCCAATGGCAATAAATATCCACTGAAAAGACGAAGATTATTTATTCAATGTATTTGAAGAGATATCAACCATCACGATCCGGTATAAATGCATATATTTATAAATTATATACATGACGATTTCATCAACAGCTAGTTTCTTAAAATTAATAGGCGCCGCTCGCAATATTTCCCAAACAGTTCCTTCGAATAAGTCGTTTCATTACTCATTGCCCAATTTAGAAGAAACTGATCCAAACATTTTCATACCGCTTTCAACCCCACGACCCCCTCCACCGATGCGCGTGCCCTTACGTCTTTCTCTCTTCAACACGGACCATCCTTTCTTCATTCATTCCCACATTCTCACCCACCCCCAGTGACCCACGCATCGCCCCATCGCCCCCTCCCTCTGTGTCTCCAATCCTTCCATATTATGTCGACAAGGACAAACAAACGCAGCCTGCAGCCACCCACCATCCTCCGCCCGGACGACGCACGTCTCTGCCCCGCCGGACGCGGCGATCCACCGCCGCCGCCAACGGACCTCCATCCCTAATGCCACGTATACTGGCTGAACCATAGGTCCATAGGAGACGACAGGCGACCGGGGTAGCCTCTTCCAGACTGGCAGCCTGCCTCAGAGGCTCAGCCACCGCCGCCGCCGGTTTAATACGGACGGACGGACGGACGGTGGGACATGCGATGTCAGCACTTGACCTCAATACAAAGGTCAGTCGCCCGTCCGTCTGTCTGTCTGTCTGTCCGTCCGTCTGTCTGCAGTATGAGAATTGTGTCTGCAAGACCTTGCTCTCTCTCGATCGACACGACAAATAGAATCAACGGCCTACATGTATGACCCACAACATCAGCAGCAGCAGCAGCAGCGGCAGTAGCAGTATAGAAGCAGCAGCAGCATGCAGTGGTAGCAGCAGTAGCAGTAGTAGCAGTAGCAGTAGCAGTAATAGCAGTAGTAGTAGTAGTAGCAGTAGTAGCAGTAGTAGCAGTAGCAGTAGTAGCAGCAGTAACAGCAGAAAAAGCAGCAGCAGCAGTAGAAGAAGAAGCAGTAGTAGAAGAAGCAGTATAGTAGTAGCAGTAGCAGCAGTAGCAGTATCAATAGTGGCAGTAACAGTAGCAGCAGTAGCAGTAGTAGCAGCAGTAGCAGCAGCAGTAGTAGCAGCAGAAGCAGCAGCAGCAGTAGCAGCAGCAGAAGCAGCAGTATATAGAAGAAGAAGCAGCAGTAGAAGAAGCAGTAGTAGTAGCAGTAGCAGCAGTAGCAGTAACAATAGTAGCAGTAACAGTAACAGCAGTAGCAGTAGTAGCAGCAGTAGTAGCAGTAGTAGCAGTAGCAGCAATAGCAGCAGTAGCAGCGGTAGCAGTAGCAGCAGCAGTAGTAGCAGTCGCAGCAATGGAAGCGAATGGAGCTAGGACGCACAGCAGAAGACACGATATTATTCTTAGTTTTTTGTGACAGCGTGCACTGCCATACATCTATATAAATAAAAATGAAACTTTCCAATAGTTCGGAACATGATCACGCCGAAAGTGACACACCGATTGTTATGAAACTTTTACAACACCTTCCATTCCGATAGAACAGTGATAACTTATGCTTTTTTCCCGAAAAAACGCAACCTTTTCCACAAAAAGGGAACTTTGCAATCCGTTCGTCCGCCATTTGCAAGTTGAACACGTCCCTCACGGCTAAACGCTGTCTCTAAACACAGCAGACGAAATATGAATGAACATGAATGATGTCGCGTCCTCTGACGTCATAAGCGATTCGCGGCCTTCCCCAAAGCGGCCTTGACGGCGTGACGGCGGAAAGGAGCGGAGGGAGCGGGACGAAGACGGTGGGGAGGGAGCGGAGGGGGGGAGGTGGAGGTCGAGAGGAAGGGCAGGGGAGGCCTTTCCCCAAAGCGGCCTTCACGGCGTGACGGGGGGGGGGGGGGGGGGGGAGGGGGGGGAGGAGAGGGGGAGGGGGAGGGGGAGGGGGAGGGGGGGAGGAGGGGGGGAGGGGGGGGGGAGGAGGGGAGGGGGAGGGGGAGGGGGAGGGGAGGAGGAGGGGGAGGGGGAGGGGGAGGGGGAGGGGGAGGGGGAGGGGGGGGGGGGAGGGGGGAGGGGGAGGGGGAGGGGGGGGGGGGGGGGGGGGGGGGGGGGGAGGGGGGGGGGGGGGGGGGGGGGGGGGGGGGGGGGGGGGGGGGGGGGGGGGGGGGGGGGGGGGGGGAGGGGGAGGGGGAGGGGAGGCGGGGAGGGGGAGGGGGAGGGGGAGGGGGGGGGGGGGGGGGGGGGGGAGGGGGAGGGGGAGGGGGAGGGGGGAGGGGGAGGGGGAGGGGGAGGGGGAGGGGGGGGGGGGGGGGGGGGGGGGGGGGGGGGGGGGGGGGGGGGGGGGGGGGGGGGGGGGGGAGGGGGAGGGGGAGGGGGAGGGGGAGCCTCTTTTCAGCCACAGCAACGCGTGGCCGGGTTCAGCTAGTAATTATATAATTATATAGACACTCTAATATTGCATTATATACTATATGGTCATAATTATAATGTAGGGTCTATAATTATATATCAATGCAATATGAGAACTGTGGAAAAATAACTAATAGGTTACACTATGATCCGCGTGGCGTTGGGGTGTGAATAGCAGACTTTACTATGGTGCCTTAAGAAAGATCGGGGGTTGAATCCCCCTCAACCCCAGGCAATTCTCACTCTGCATGTGTAAATGCCTAGATATTATTTCTTTGTAATATAAGTGAATTTCCCTCAGTGCAAATGATGGGCCATTTCTTGTTTGTAAAATATCGGAAAATACCATGGAGTATTATTCCTTCTGGATCAATGAATATTTCTGACCATGCAGACCGCATTCATAACCGTTGGTGGTTTACTGTATGTCCAATCAATTCGTGAATATCCTTTGCAACCGTCATCGAATGTCAATACTCTTAAGATGCACATTCATTCCTCTCGCTCACCATTAATTTTACGTATCTCCATCCTGTCGTACACGTATATATGATTTATGTCACAGTATGTGTCTCGTGAAACTAGACATCGTATAGCCACAGAAATTAGTATTTAAAGTTTAAGGACTTCACCTCCGATCTCTGCCTCTCTATAACTCTGTCTGTCTCTGCTTCTCTCTGTCTGTCTGTCTCTGCCTGTCTCTGTCTATCTCTCTGTCTATCTCCCTGTCTTTCTCTGTGTGTCTCTCTCTGTCTCCGTCTCTGTCTGTCTTTGTCTGTCTGTCTGTCTGTCTGTCTCTCTCTCTTATTCACACACACACAAGCACAAACACACAGTCAGTCTTCATAGCTGTTTACCTCTTCCTCTGCTTTACCTCATTTTCTCTGCATCCCCTCCCTACCATCCCTTCCATCCCATTCCCACTCCTCCCCGCCTTCTTCCGTTAACCCTTTCCTATCCACTCTCTCTCTCTCTCTCTCTCTCTCTCTCTCTCTCTCCTTCCATGTAAATCTCTATTCCCCCTCTCTCTCTCCTCCGCCTCTCTCCTCTTCTCCTCACATATCCTCAACTCCCTGTAGTCGTATCTGC
Source organism: Lumbricus rubellus (assembly GCA_945859605.1). Classification (NCBI taxonomy): domain Eukaryota; kingdom Metazoa; phylum Annelida; class Clitellata; order Crassiclitellata; family Lumbricidae; genus Lumbricus; species Lumbricus rubellus. Next base: position 19,940,029 of record OX243818.1, read on the forward strand.
GCCATAATGAGCGAACAAACTTTGAAAGAGAGCCATGCATACCATCGATGGCTTGGCATCGAAGCAGTGATCCGGAACATTGGTTGCAGCGGATGGAACTCTCGCCACGAGAGCTGAGCCACCGTCATGCACCGCTGAAGTCAATGTCCATCACCCCAGGCGACGTTGAAGGCAGAGGCTTTTAAATAAACATTCGACGGCGGCGGTCAATATATTATAGCGCGGACCTTCGCCTAAAGCTGTAATATCTATTGAAATCAGACACTGATGGGATGTCAAGGCGTTTGCGTAGCCATTGGCAACCACATCATAACTTAAGTCGGGTGTGAGTCTATGCTATAGTAGCTACAGCGACAGCAGACATCTCTGCAGACCGGTGGAGGATCTTACGAACCATGGAAGAAATGAGAATGCAATTGCTTACATGCTTCCATAAAACTGACGAAAAATCGTGTTTCTTTTGTGACAAGACTGTGGGGGTAAACACCAAAGAATAGAACACCAAAAGATAAAACACCAAAAGAGTCAAAGACAGAACACTCCAAGGCAGTTCGCCCAAAGACAGAACACCAAAAGACAGAACACCTAAAAAGTCCAAGACAGAACACCCAAAGACAGAGCACCAAAATACAGAACACCCATTCATCGTTCCAAATTTAGTCATTTACCTACAACTGAAGAACGGGGTGGTGGCGAGCTGCTGAGTGTGCACGTGATGACGTTTGATTCTGCGCATGGTCAAAATACTAATTTGCCGTTATAACTTCACAGCGTCTATCGTAAATCGTAATCGTAAACTCGAAATTTATAGAGCGCTACTTGAAAGCCAAGCGCGGGGCACCAGCTTATTCACGAGCGCTGCGTTGAGTCAAAATGGTTGTCCGCAAGAGTAGTCCGAGGTGGTCCGCGTATACCAACGTCGTATCAGCACACCCATGTAGCCTAGCTACTCTATGCGATATACGCGTCGCACAGTTAGCCTACCGTCGCCTGCAACCTGAAAGACTGTTTCCTGTGATTACTTCCGAAGGCAATAATAATAGTATCTTCGTAAACAGTCATGACTGTGTGCCTTACTACCAGAGATTTGACGTTCATTAGTGTCTGCTCTCTCCAGATAACGCTTCTTCAGGTTAGGTCGAGGCGGCTGCAGAGGCGCCACCTATACGTAGCCGTGATGGAGATCCGTTGGTCTCATTAGCCGCAGTGTATACCGCTGCAGTCCAATCGGATTGATCTCTGGATCTATTCGATTACGTGGCCCCCGGTCTTCCTTCGACCGCTGCCTGTCTCTCATTTCTATACCTGTTATTTTCTCTCGCTTTCCCTTTTTTGTCTGGCTGTGTGAATGAATGACCGACTGATTGATTGACTGCGCGGGTGGTTGATTGACTGGCTATCTGATTGGCTAACTAACTGACTGGCTGGCTGGTTGGCTGCATGGGTGTTTGGTGTCTGACTGACTGACTGATTAGCCAGCAAATTTACTGACTGATTGACCTATTCAACTATAGCCTACAATACAAACCTTATTATACCACTATTAATTTACCTTTTATATGTACCTCAACTTGACTTGCCTTAGCTGTCGTGCATTATAATAAATTACAATTATTTATAGAGCGCAGTTTCATAGTAATGTAATTCCGTCCTCTGAGCTCCTCTCGTTATTCCTACCATACATGTATATTACCTTACGTTACCCATTAGAAATCTTATCGTACTATTTTTACGGGTCCATTTAAATACACTTTATCAGATGCATAATATTAATTTATAACCGCTAGCAATGTGAACTACAATGTTCACTGCCACAACACGTATCATGTTGGATCAGGAAATAAATTGAATTGAAATTTTTTATATATCTTATTTCTATTTACCTCATCGTATTTAAGCTTAGCTTACTTCACTCACAAACCACACCGTCGGCAAAATCTTACCTTAGAATACCTTGCCATAGACTGATGACCCTGAAGCGTTATAGGAGATTATATTATTTTTAGAGCAGAGTGGGGGAGAAGTAGATTGAAGGGGGGAGGGTTGGTGCCGTGGAGTCTGAGAGCTATCTGTAGGTGACGTCGCCTCTCATGGTTCGTTCGTGCGATGAACAGAATCCCTTCAGCCTATGAAATCCAATTCTAATGGAGAGAGGAGAGAGGAGGAGGAGCAAAAGGAGGAGGAGAAGGAGGAGAAGATGAAGGAGGAGAAAGAAGAAGAGAAGGATGAACAGGAGAAGGATGAAGAGGAGGATGAGGATGCGCAGGAGTAGTAGGAGGAGGAGAAGGAAGAAGAGGAGGAGAAGGAAGAGGCGGAGGAAGAGGCGGAGGAAGACGAAGATTAGGAGGAGGAGGAGGACAAGGAAAAGGGGGAGGAAGATGTGAAGATCCACCGTCGCCTATTAGAATGAGCATACTCGGATATCATAAGCACGCTGATTATCTGCCTCCGTATGCGGTTGCCATGGCAAAGGAACCCGCATCTTTATCGTCGTCGTCATCAACTCCAGCAGCAGCAGCAGCAGCAGCTGCAGCTGGATTCATCCTCACCGCCGCCGCCGTCGTTGCCCTCATCATCATCATCATCATCATCATCATCATCATCATCATCATCATCATCATCATCATCATCATCATCATCATCATCATCATCATTGACGTCGTCGTCGTCATCCTCGTCATCAATACCACCAACATGGACCATTACCACCACCATCATCATCATCGTCACCTCCACCACCATCGCCACCACCACCACCACCACCACCACCACAACCACCATCACCACCATCATCATCATCACCATCATCATCATGATGATGCCATTGATCGTTGCTCGTCATTCAGTATTGACAAAGCGCAGCATAACTGACTGAAATGGATGGAAGATGAAACCAGATCACCATCATAATAATAATATGAATATGAACAACAAGAGACGATGCTAGCAGGGCTATTCAACTACCTGAACCCCGCGGATACTGCAGCAGTAGCAGCAGGAGGAAGAGGAGGAGGAAGAAGAGGAGGAAGAGGAGGAGGAAGAGAAGGAGAAGGAGGAAGAGGGAAAGAGAAAGTGGATGAGAAGGTGGAGGAAGGAGATGAGGAAAAGAGAAGAATAGTATGTGGATGAAGAGAATAAGGAGGAGGAGAAGGAAGTAGAGGAGGGGAAAAAGAGTAAGAGAAAGAAGAGGATGACGGTGGGGAATAGAAAAGAGGAAGAAGAAAGAGAGAGAGAAGCGGACGAAGTGGAGGAGAAGGAAGAGGAGGATAGTGTGTGTAGGAAGAGAATAAGAAGGACGAGGGCAAGAAGAAGAGTATACGAGGAAGAAGAGAAGTGGAGAAAGGCGAGGAAACGGAGGGAGGACGAGAAAGAAGAGAAAGAGGAGAAAGTGGAGGAGGAGGAATAGAAGGAAGAGGTCGACGACGATGCTGGAGAAGAGGAATGAGCAGGAACAGAAGATGGCAGAGGACGCGGAGAAGGAGAAGCAGGCAGAGGAGGCGGAAGAGCATTGAGAAGAGGAGGACGAGGAGAGGGAAGGGAAGAGGAGGAAGAAGAGGAGGAGGAGGAGGAGAGGAATGAATGAGGAAGAGGAGAGGGGGAGGAGAAAATCGATGGCACACAGGTCGTGTCGTCGGATTTGAGATGATGAGGTGATAAACCAGGATGCTGCTGCTGCTGCTGATGATGATGATGACACATGATGATGATGATACATGCTGCAGGTGCGATGCCACCTCCACCCCCGCCTCCCCCGTCACCATCCTCAATTCAATTGAAGCCAGCATCATGCGATGACACGGACATTCACGTCACTATATACTGCGACGACGACGACGACGTCACCAGTTAATGAGCTGCTTTCTAAGAGGCTTAATTGCGCTACAGAAAATATGTCTGCTGGTTAGATTAAGCTAATGCACCGTCGTAATCTACTTGCTCCCATGGCACATGGGTGGACGACGAATGGAGAGGTTGACTGTAGGTGCTGGTCGTCCCGATTGGATATCCGGAAGGGGTGAGGGTGAGAGTGGGAGGGGGTAATACTTGTCAACCGAATATAATATAATGGAAGCAGACTTGATTCGAGTTCTTAACCATGTTCGGTCATTACGCAGAGCAGTCCAAATTGACAAACGGGATATTCATTCATTAATTGAAATTCATTCATCAACTGATACTCATTCATTCATTCATTCATTCATTCATTAACTGAAATTCATTCATTCATTAACTGAAATTCATTCATTCATTTATTCATTCATTCATTAACTGAAATTCATTCATTCGTTCATTCATTCATTCATTAATTGAAGTTCATTCATTCATCAACTGATTTTCATTCATTCATTCGTTCGTTCATTCATTCATTCATTCATTCATTCGTCCATCCATCCACTCACTCACTCATTCATTCATTCACTCACTCAATTACTCATTCATTTATTCATTCAATCATTCATTCATCAACTGATATCCATTCATCCATTCATTCATTCATTCATTCATTCATTCATTATACGCCTCTGGCAACACGTTAGACGTGGTGCACTGCCTCCCCTCCAGCAGAATAGGCCTATATATCGGTTACCGAATTCCTGCTTTCGTATGGCAGCGTCTGTTGAGTCTCATGCACCAGATAATTATTACACTGGTTTAATTCCACTTGATAATGTCTGTGTCCCAGAAGACTTGATTAATGCAACTCATTTTTTATCATCTGTATAAAATTATAATCTGCACAAGTTGACAATGGTGCAAATTCACTTGCTATGCAGGCAGGATAATAGCATAAAATGAAAATAATTATAATAGTAAAAATAATGGCAATAATGATTATTATCACTGTTAAAACCACTATTATTATTCTATTATTAATATTAATATTATTGTTATACACATCATCATCATCATCATCATCATCATCATCATCATCATCATCATCATCATCATCATCATCATCATCATCATCATCATCATCATCATCATCATCATCATCATCATCATCATCATCATCATCATCATCATCGTCATCATCATCGTCATCATCATCATCATCATCATCATCAGCATCATCATCATCATCATCGTCGTCGTCCATGTGTATTGTGCATCTATATTGCTCACATCTTATTCACATCGTGCTTTTACATCTACGGCTACAAATGGATGAACGGTATATCTACCCGTGGGTCCATTTTGGAACCGTAGTCTATTATAATATATCGGAATAGGAAATGCAAGCCATTGTTTATCAATTTGAACAATGAGGCCTACATCAATTTCAACGACGAATTTGGCTGACATTTCTGTTGCCATGACTACATATATATATATATTATATATATTATATATATATCATATATATAATATTATATATATATAATATAATATATATATATATAATATTATATATAAGTGCCGCCATGTGGCCACCAAACCAACATCGATGAACGACCAAATCATGAGTAACGCCAATGCGGCCATTTAACGTGCATAAAAATAGTCAACCGACCTACTTGCAAATTGATACAAACTGGCACATATGTATATTACATTTATATATTCGGATCTATAAACATGCATATTCATGAGCAATATATTCCTCTGTCCTTGTGTAGACGTATAATACTCCCCGATGTCACGTGATAGTCGTCCCTGTATCTGTATCAGACCATTAATGCGGTTGATCATTATACGTAATATCGTCATTTTAGTCAACGTCTACTTTTCTTGCCGTTTTGGACTGCGTAATACGTTCACGGCAGTCCAAAAACCACTACTTTCCACAATTTTCGATTCATGCGTGATTTCATTTCTCACACTTTTTTGCATTCTTTGTTGAGGTGAGTATACGCTGCATACCCCCATATAGGCCTACCCTCGTTTTCGGAGAAAAAGACACGGTGCCGTTTTCCTCCGAGGTCAGTACACGCTGTATACCCGCGTATAGCCTACCCTGGATTACGGCCCTGATATGATTATGATTATCATGCCACATAATGTAGACATGCCAAACTACATGTGCGGTATATGTATGCACAGTACAGTATATCCGCGTATACCCTGGAGCCCTGATATGATTATGATTATCATGCCACATAATGTAGAAATGCCAAACTACATGTATATGTACATGCAGTACTCCAGTATATTGATTCAGGTGTATTTCAACGTGCTATCGATCACGAGATCGAATTATAGTTGACGGATTCATCGATTGATTTTCACTGCGAAGCTGCTGATGCAGCATATTTGCTGAGAAATCTGTTGACAATGTATCAGTAACACCTTCTCCTGTCCTTCACGTCTAAGATCATCACGTCCCTGGCAATGTTTTCCCGTGCACACAACCATCAAAGCAGCCTAGGCTTCTGATTGCCCACTGCTGTCAAACCTTCTAACGGGGGCCCGTCGGGGGGACAGTGGCAATATTGCCCAGCAAACGACGGGTAAAATGGGGGACAGGGATCTGGAAGAGAGTTGGTCAGTCGGTTCGCAGATATCTTTTGCAAAACTAAATCTCAAATGGTGTGTTTTATAAGCTTAGCATGCACATTGCACACTTTTCTTTTTTTAGTAAGGGCATCATTTCAAAAAAAATAATGCTCTATAGGAAATGTGTGATATAATGCATACATCCGGTTGAGTGAGTCTGTCTGTCTGTCAGTCTGTGTGTCTGCCTGCTGTCTGTCTGTCTGTCTGTCTGTCTGTCTGTCTGTCTGTCTGTCTGTCTGTCTGTCTGTCTGTCTGTCTGTCTGTCTGTCTGTCTGTCTGTCTGTCTGTCTGTCTGTCTGTCTGTCTGTCTGTCTGTCTGTCTGTTTGCCTTTTACTATTTCCGTCTCTTTTTTCGCTAATAGCTCGAACCGCGAAAATTCGTCATTCATTCGACCATATAATAATGACCTCTTTCCTCCGTCCTCGTCCCTCCTTCCCTTCTTCCCTTCCACCCCTCTCCCTCCCTCGCACCCTTTTTCTTCCCGCCACCAGCATTACTTGGTCTATGCCTGAAACCCCTGAAGACATGTGCACCACCGACAGACAACAACTGATCTCTGCGAAATAATTAATGCGGAAAGGCGACGTGCGGTTAATGAGAGCAACGACGATGACAACGACGACGACGATGATGATGACGACGACGACGACGACGGCAACCATTGCAGCAGATCTATCATAGCATCAGTCGATTACAATCTATTTACATCATAAAACGCCGTGTGTGTCTCTGTCTGTCTCTGTCTTTGTCTCTGTCTTTGTCTCTATTTCTCTGTCTCTGTCTCTGTCTCTGTATCTGTCTGTCTCTCTCCCTGTCTCTCCTTCTGTCTCTCACTCTCTCACTGTCTCTGTCTTTGTTTCTCATTATCATGCTCATGGCCTCTCTGTATCTCTGTCTCTCTGTCTCTCTGTCTCTCTGTCTCTCTGTCTCTCTGTCTCTGTCTGTCTGTCTGTCTGTCTCTCTCTCTCTTTCCTGTATCAGCAGCAGGATCCGGAGACCGGTCGGTCAACTGCCTGTCCTCTGATTCCTCTCGTCCCAGACTCAGTCAGATCACTCAGATGCAGTTGTTACAGCTGCTGCTGACATCAATGATGATCATGCCATTGTTGTTGTTGTCTTGTCTGATAATGATGATGATGATGATGATGGCGATGATGATGATGATGATGATGATGGTGACGATGATACCATAGTTGATGTCTGGTGCTGACGACGATGATGATGAAGATGATGAGCATCCTCGTGTTTTCGTGTGTTTGTGTGTAGGTGAGCGTTCATATATAATACGTTTTTTCGACAAGTCTTTGTGTTTGTGTTCGTGCGTGTGTGCTTTGTGTGTGCGTGTGTGTGTGTCTGTGTGTGTTTTCATTCTTCAAAGATTGAAAATTCATTCGCAGAGCAAAATGAAATTTTGAGACTGCTAGAATTTTTCAAAACCTCTTGTATAGGCAATTGCGCTAAAGGCTAAAGCGATGGATTATTAGTATTAATAATTTTATTATTATTATTATTATTATTATTATTATACTATTATAATTGTTCTATAATTATATATTAGTTGTCAAAGGTCAATTTCAGTTTTCTAATGGCTGCCGGACCGTGGCCCCGGGCAATCCAGATAAGGTGCCCTGGTAGGCAACTGCGTTGAAGCGTTGGATTGTAATTGAGATCTTCTGGAACAGATATCCTGTTTCGCGCAAATCACCAGAGATCTTCGACAGCCGGCGACCGATATCGGATACAAAGGCGAGACCCTCGTTGTTGATGGGACCCATAGTTTCCACGGCTAACGGGACAAAGAGGTATGTCCTTTGAAGGTCCAAATATTTAGTAAGCTTCCTTGTGGCGGCTTTCTCCGCCGCTCTCCCTGCTTCGGTCGCGTTTTCGAGAACATACGAGGCAGCTACCGTGTCCACCACGGTCGCGTCCCAAATTAACGCTCGCCCGTTACTCCATGGGATTAGGGTCTGGCCGTCCGGTCGTTTCCCGTCAGTCCTGGCGAGGCCCGACGGCTCCTTGATTGCAGGAGTTCCAGCTCTGTTAAGACTTCGGTAGACTAGGTCGTTGATGGTGCTGTGTCTTGCCTGTCTACCGAATCCAAGAGAGCATGAAAGCCCATGTGAGCCCCTTGCTGAAACAGGGGCGCCACAAACACACGTGTGCGGCTCACAGATGGCCGTTCCCAGTCGGAGGCCAACCGCAACTCTCACAGCCTCGTCGCTCAGTCTGAGATCGAAAGCGGTCAGCGGAAGGGCATGAAGCCAGTCCGAGGCGTGTGGTGCCATTGAGGCCTTTAGACGTGCCCGATCGTATGGGTCTTGTAGCTTAGACTCGATGGATAGCACGGTCGTAAGCAACAGCGGATTGTCCAGTAGTGACTGCTTGTGACCTGGATATTCCGTTGGATCTCCCGTCTCAGAAATCCGCATCCACTCGGACCGCGCTGAATCGGATGAATCGTCATCGATATTCCAGGCCGTTCCCAAGATGAGGGACTGGATGGAGAGGGTGCCAGCGGCAGAAGCCAAAAAGGCTGGAAGTGCCAACGAAGACACCCTCCTAACTCCCAGTCCCCCTAATCTGATTGGAAGGGAGGCCTGCATCCATTGGACGTCGGTCAGCGAAATGTTTAATATCCTTTCAAGCCCACCCCTGAGCAGCTCGTCGTAATCGTGCAATCGAGGGTGATCGTGGCAAGGGGTGCATCTAAGTATGTGAATCAGCCGTGGCGAGCCCAGCGAGCATCTCAGAATCAAGAGGGCGTCCTGCTTGGCGACGAGTTGTAATTTGTCGATCGAGGTCTTGAGGTCGGTCACGCATCTGTCAAGAGACGATAGAAGGGCCTCCGACGATGTGAGCGGAGCACCAAGAAGCATGGCCGTCGTGGGATCGACTCTGGCGAAATGTCGCATAGCACATCGATTGGTGTTGCTGAAGTCGAAGTCGGTCGCTATGATCTCGCACTTAGTACGGTTAAGCGTGAGGCCCAGACGCGAGCATCCTTCCTCAATCGAATCCACGTCAGCCTCCACTATCTCTGGGTCACCGCCAAGCGTGAGGTCGTCGAGGTATCCAAAAGCCAAGGGCGACATCAGGCGGGTTAGAATTGGATGGATCGGCAGACAGAATAGAAGAGGTCCCAAGGGATCGCCCTGTTGTGAACCTTCCTGCGATAGTATATTAAACCTGCCGAATTGTAGAGATGTCGACTCGGCGTAGGCAAGGTGGCAGTATGCGGCCAATTCAGGGATGATTTCATCAACCGACGCCAGCATGGAATCACGGTGTAGACTATTGAAAGCGTTCGAAATGTCAAGCTTGACCAATATTGACTGTGGGCCCATGTTTTTCAAAAATCGTCTGGCGGCATGGGATGCAGCCTCGCAGCCTCCTGGTACACCAACCCCAAGTTGTTTAGGGGTTAGGTACGGCGTGACACGCGGGATGGCAAACGCGTTGGCGCATTTAGATGCGAGTCTACGCCAGACATAACCAATGGCTATCGGTCTTAGGCCGCCACATTTCTTGCGAAGCGCAAAAAGAGTTCCACCAAATAAGATGCAGCGAAACTCTTGAGGGCAGGTGCCTGCCAGAAGTAGGTTGATGAACGCGGTCGTCGCCCTCAGTAGTCCAGGTCCTGAATCCGGATCGCTCAGGAGTTCCGCGACGTGTTGAGGACGCAGGCCATCCGGACCGCCCGACGAGCCCATGGGGAAAGAACGTATTGATGTTCGAATCTCCAGCTCAGTCGCCTGGAACGGTGCGCTTGATGACGAGAAGACGATAGCTGGACGATCAGGTGGTGGTGCCGGATGTTTTTTCCGCAGAACTTCAAACGTCTCTTCATTAATCGGCGCAGGAGTGTCATCTGAGCAAAGGATACGGGCTGCAGCACTGATATTTCCATCCTCCATCTTGGCGGCCACCGCCGAAGCTAACGCCCGCTTCCCATCCAAGTCCGGAGGTTTGCGTCTGATATTAGAATCCACGTCTGGATCGAATAGGTTTTCGGCAGCAGCTGAACTATTTGAGGCGGGAAACCCATTTCTAACATGGTTAACCAGAGTTTGTCATGTTGTATCATGTCAAACGCTTTTGTGAAGTCAATGAAGCAGAAAATTATTATTATTATGATTATTATTATTATTATTACCATTATCATTCATTATTTTTATTATCATCGTCATCCTTATCATAATAATCATCGTTATTAATATTATTACTACTATTACAACTACTATTACTACAACTACACTGCCACCACACTACTACTGCTACTACTACCATTACCACTACCACTAACAATTATCATGCTGCTCATGCTATTATAATGAAAATGATAGCCATTGCACACTGAACCATCATCGGCTTAATGTTATGGGACAGAATAATAGCCGTTCCGTTCGATAATTGCAAATGTCGGCCGAGCCATCACCTCGCTTAGAGCAACATGCAAGAACAATTGAAAGCCGCCGCGTGCATGCATAGTCGCCTTCCTACACACTGACGAGTAGGAGTTCACTGACTTTGAATCACGCGAACAGTCGATCGATTCAATTTTTAAAGCTCTCTACGACGCCTCGTGAAAGCCGTCGGTGACCGGTCTACGCTATGGTTGCTACATCAAAGGAATTTCCTATTAGCAGGCGCTTAGCGTCACGCTCGATTGTGATAACGAGAAGTTTTACGCAGCTAATGAGAGTTCACGGGGTGGGGAGCTGGGGACAGGGTCGTGTGCATGGGATAAAATGTGCTTAACTTTGCCGGTGTGTTAATTCTTGCCCCGAAGTTTACACTATTCAGCGAACTTGCTCCGAGGTTCCCACTAATCAGCGAACTTGCTCCGATGTTCCCACTATTCAGCGAACTTGCTCCGAAATTTCCACTATTCAGTGAACTTGCTCCGAAGTTTCCACTATTCAGTGAACTTGCTCCGAGGTTCCACTATTCAGCGAACTTGCTCCGAGGTTCCACTATTCAGCGAACTTGCTCCGAGGTTCCCACTAATCAGCGAACTTGCTCCGATGTTCCCACTATTCAGCGAACTTGCTCCGAAATTTCCACTATTCAGTGAACTTGCTCCGAAGTTTCCACTATTCAGTGAACTTGCTCCGAGGTTCCACTATTCAGCGAACTTGCTCTGAGGTTCCCACTACTCAGTGAATTTCACAAGTGTCGTTATTTCTTTGAGGTCATAGATGTTGTCGTTATGAGATCATCTGCTTGATTATTTTAGATTTTCGGTCAACTATCAACTAAACCAATATTATTATGTGAGAGGATGCAAATTCATTACAAATGGTTTTGGAACTAATTTTGACCATATACATGTCTATCGAATGTGTTTTGACTGAGAAGCTGTGAATGAGTTGGTGGCCGCGACTAAACTTTGTGTCCGCTGCATAAATCTTTAGACTTTAGAGTATAACTATATAGAAATTTTTATCTAAGTTCGGTTATGCACGACCGCTTCATCCGAATCTCCTTTTGGCTCCTCAAAATCGATATTTGCCTAACCCTGCCTTACCGCTTAACATTGCCCCTTCTGATATGACGAAGACAGAAGCAAGCACACAAACTAGCATACACAATTACACAATTACACATGCATTCATAATACATCAGCTGTCGGTAAAGTTACATTTGTGAAAGTTGGCGCATTGCTGACGGTCTCAGCAAAGATTAGCACAGATGCCCCTAATACTTGGTAGCACGCTGCGTCTGTTTGTGGCTTCAAACCTGCTGACCGCACTCCGTATAATAACGATCGTGAATAAGTACAGCTTCTTCTGGGTGAACTCGCACGTCTGAATACATCATCTTTGTTTATAAACTGGATTGATGGATGCGGCAGATGAGTCCAAGTCCTTCAATCGCTGACTATAAGATGCGCACACACGAAATGGATTTCCAATTTGAAACCGCTGCTGCATAATACGCATAATACGCATTTACATGTAGGTCAATAGCCTCTGTGTAGATTCGCATGCATGCAATATGCATGTATGTATGTATGTATGTATGTATGTATGTATGTATGTATGTATGTATGTATGTATGTATGTATGTATGTATGTATGTATGTATGTATGTATGTATGTATGTATGTATGTATGTATGTATGTATGTATGTATGTATGTATGTATGTATGTATGTATGTATGTATGTATGTATGTATGTATGTATGTATGTATGTATGTATGTATGTATGTATGCAATGTATGCATACAGGGACGTATATGCAGAAGATTGCCTTCACTCAAATCAATTATAACCCTTGTGTAAAATGACCCTGGGTAAACAAACACACTGTAAATGACCAAAGAGTCAAATGACTCCATAGACAATTATTGTTCTAAAGTCCAGTGACACGGAGTCGAAAGATGCTGGGAATGGATAACACTTCTTGGGTAAATGACTGCGATAAAATCACCATGGAGTAATCATCATGGAAGCTTTAGAACTCATTACCATAATAGTTTAAAATGACTTCGCGATAAATGACGCTGCGGATTAATAACCTCGGGTTAATGACCTCGGGTTTAATGACTCTGTAGGTAAATGACTTTTATTGTAGCCTATACTTGTATGACCCATGCATGAAAAAAATGTTCATGAAGTCAAAATGATAACGAATTACACAAGCGAGTGTACAAAAGACTTAGGAGAAAACACTTTACTACAAGTAATTGACTTTTGTGTAAAAATATTGACCTTAACATCGACACTTGGATGAATTAGTTTCAGGTATATAATTATAATTAATCCAAATGTTACCTATCTTCAGAACTGCGCCATATAAATTCATGAAGTAAATGCACCCGTTAGTTGTTTACAACTTGCCAGTCCAACGCCGGGTCAAATGAGGAGGGAGACGATAATATAATCTGTGTTGTGGCAAAATGTCGTTAGACAGAAATCGCCTGAAATAAACCTCACGTAAGCGACTGCAATGTAATGTAATGTAAATCTTGGAGAATTTCTCAGCGCCCGCAAAAGCCACGTCAGGGAGACCAGTTTATTCACCAGCGCTATATCAAATCAAGTCCGCAATAGCCAGAGCTGCCGTTTTCGTTTTCGTTCCGGTACCAGGTCAAAATCTGGGGAGGTCAAGCCAACTGTGGGGGTAAGATTTACTCTCTTGGAGCTCGCACTTAAAGTTAGCCAGATGAGAGAGTGACAGAGTGCATGCGTTGAGTTTCCATTATCATGCTCATGGCCCCTCATACGTGTGAGATCACTGTGATGTCGTGATCATCGTGTGTTTACTAATTTCTAGATCATGATCGCATATGATCAACATTGTTGGGGGCGCGGGGATGCAGGGGATCCTCGGTGCTGGGATCCGGAAGGTTACAGGTTCGAATCCACCTCATTTCACCGCGTATTCGGACCCATGCAGAGCAATAATCCTTCACTCGCAATTATTGCTCATACGCTTCGGCGTGACGCTCCTACTCAGTGTCCGCGCTGTAGTTCGGAGCGCCTGCGAGTAGTTTATATTTTGATGGGACGCCATAACAAGACAGTATTCATAATACAATACATCATGTCATTGGCCATGACCACGATCATAATATAGCGTGATAATGGCTGTGTGTATGATTCCCAAAAGCAGAACACGACTGATGAGTGCGATGATGATGTTGTTGTTGTTGTTGTTCTTACCGGCGATGATGATGGCGACGACAGTGCCTATGAATTGGCGCCAGATGGCCACCCAGTCCATCGTTGTCTCTCTCTCAATTTAGCCGACTAATTTCTACACAAGGTAAAGGTTGTCGACGGAGATGTCGGTGGCGGTCGAAAACGCACAGACGCACAGACGCACGCACGCACGCACGATCGCACACGCTCTTCGCAGAGGCAGCAACTGCTACTGCTGCAGAAGCTGATTCTGCTGTTGTTGTCGTTGTTGTTGATGATAATGATGATGATAGCGACGACGACGATGATGATGATGATGATTGGAGGGCGGTTCGTGCCGCCCAGTAGAAGTAGAGTATGGCATTAATCCGGAGCATAAATGAATCTTAATAAAACAGTCCTTGTTGACACCGCTATAAATCTCGCGGGTCGTTGCCGCCGCCGCCGCCGCCGCCGGCTCCAGCGGCAGAGTCGCGACGACGAGTAGGTGAGGAAGGACCCCTGCCTCCTCCTCCTACTCCTACTCCTCCTTCGACGATGCAACTACTGCTGCTGCTGCTGCTGCTGCTGGCCAAACGACGATGACGATGACAACGATGATGAGAGACGACTCCTGCGTCCCAGTCCATGGCAGCTTCTGCTGCTGCTGCTGCTGCTGATGCTGCTGATGCTGCTGCTGATGCTGATGCTGCTGATGCTGCTGATGCTGATGATGCGATGGACGCCGATATTCTGATCGCTGGAGTGCGTCAACACACGTGGTCGGTCACGTGACCATCGGCGTGCGCGTGTGGGTGGCCGGGCGCGCGTGTGCGCGCGTACGTTTGTTGGTTGGCACTTGGCATCGGTCCTGGCTGCAGCGAAGGACATGGTTGGTGCAAGCCGTATGAATAGTGGATGGATGGAAGAAAGGAAGAAAGGACGAAAGGAATGAGGGAGGTAAGCATGGACCGTAGAAAACGAGGAATGGAAGAATGCAGTGGAAAAATAACTGGGGGTTGGACCATTATCCACTTGGAATCGGGGTGTGAGAAACAGACTTTAACTTGGGGCTGTAAGAAAGAC
The DNA here is from genome assembly GCA_945859605.1 of Lumbricus rubellus. Classification (NCBI taxonomy): domain Eukaryota; kingdom Metazoa; phylum Annelida; class Clitellata; order Crassiclitellata; family Lumbricidae; genus Lumbricus; species Lumbricus rubellus. Next base: position 19,955,238 of record OX243818.1, read on the forward strand.
TGGGGGTTGAAACCCCCCGCAATTCTCACCCTGGTCAAGAATGGAAGAAGACAGGAGGTAAAGAGTAAACGTGTAAAAGCTGACTGACGGAAGAAACAAGGAAAAAAGAGGGAGGATGAATTGAAGGAATAATGGAAAGAAGAATCCCCAGATGGAAAGGATGAAAAGAAGAAAGGAAGGAAGTTACGGATGGATGGAAGAAAGGATAAAAGAGATGAAGGGAGGAAGAAAGGATGGAAGCAAGAAATTAAGGGTAACAGGAAGGAAGGAAGTAAGGAAGGAAGGAAGTGATGAAGGAAATAAAGAAGGAATAAAGGAAAGTAGGAAGGAAGGAAGGACAGAAAAAGAAGGAAGGAAGTAAGGAACGAAGTAAGGAAAGAAGGAACGAACAAAGGAAGTAAGGAAGAAAGTAAGGAACGAAGGATGGAAGGATGGAATCGCTGCCACAATGTTCGCCTTTCGATGCTAGATTTGTGGATTCTGTTGTTGAAACTGATAGCCGTCCACTGTCATCGGCCCCGCCTTGCAACAGCAAAGTGCGGTAAATTATCGGACCAGATCTTGCAGACGCGTTATTGACACTGCCATCCATCCATCCCTCCATCCATCCATCCATTCGTCCGTCCATCCATCCGTCCGTCCATCCATCCATCCATCCATCCATTCGTCCGTCCATCCATCCATCCGTCCATCCATCCATCCATCCGTCCATCCATCCATCCATCCATCCGTCCGTCCATCCATCCATCCATCCATCCATCCATCCATCCATCCATCCATCCATCCATCCATCCATCCATCCATCCATCCATCCATCCATCCATCCATCCATCCATCCATCCATCCATCCATCCATCCATCCATCCATCCATCCATACGTCCATCCATCCATTCATCCATCCATCCATTCAACCATTCATCCGTTCGTTCGTTCGTTCGCTCATCTACCCGTTCGTCCGTCCATCCGTCCGTCCATCCATCCGTCCATCTGTCAATTCCTCCCTATGGTGACGATCATAGGCGTAGGGGACATTTCAGCGTTGGGGGGGCAAAAATTAGACTTTTGCCCGAAAAAAAATTTTCATCCGGCCGAAAACTTAAGAAAAATTTTCGTTACGTTTGCCCGAAAATTCTGACGACCTTTTTTTGTCATCCGGCCAAAATCTTCTGAAATTTCCGGTTTTTGTTCGGGCAAGACTGATTTTTCGGGCAAGAAGACCCACAAAAAGAAAAAAAGTAAACAAATTTTAAAACTTTTTAATTTTTCCGGGTCTGCTTGCCCGAAAAATCAGACTTGCCCGAAATTTGGGGGGGCATTTGCCCCCCCTGGACCCCCGTCTCCTACGCCTATGGTGACGATCCATTGTAAAAGAATCTGAGTCTTCTAAACTTCTAAAGCGTCGTATTCTCCAAAGATGTTCGCTTCCAAGGCAAATCCTATCCCTAGATCACCAGACAAAGCTCTCTAGATGCAGAACCGCGCCTTCTCGGTGGCTGACCCCTCGCTCTGCATTGTCTTCCACTTGGGGCTCCGACCCCTTCTTAGAAACCACTCTTAGTTGCTCCTCTCTCATCTTAAGACAGTCTTGGGGTTGTGGATTCGAGAGTCTCTAGGTAATCACTCTAAAAAGCATATATACCTAAGCAGTCCCTCTAAGAGGCCTATACAGACCCTCGCAGTGAACTCGAGAAACCCGGTGTAGCGAAAAGTAACGACAAACACATGTGGGGCGAATACTGGCGACCGAAGGAGTATCTATAGGATCCGTCGCCATTTTCTCGATTAACCTTGATCCACCACCTCCACTTCCTCTCTGACTACCACCACCAAACCACCTCCACAATACCACCACAAATGATATCACCTCCACGACCAGCAACACCTTTAAAACCTCTACAACCACCACCAATAATACTACCACTAACACCACTGTCACCACCACCACTACTACAACCACCACTAGCATCACCGCCACTACCACCTCTACAACATCACCAAAAATAGCACCACCTTTATGACCACCACCTCTACGACCTCTACAACCACCACCAATAACACAATACCACTACCACCACTGTCACAACCACCACTACTACCACCACCACTAGTATCACCGCCACTACCACCTCTACAACATCACCAAAAATAGCACCACCTTTATGACCACCACCTCTACAACCTTTACAACCACCACCAATAAAACTACCACTACCACCACTGTCACCACCACCACTGCTACCACCACCACTAGCATCACCGCCACTACCACCTCTACAACATCACCACAAATAACGCCACCTTTATAACCACCACCTCTACAACCACCACCACCTCTACAATCTTAAACACCACCACGACCACTACCACCTTTACACCACCTCAACACCACCACTACCACCTTTACACCACCTTCACCATCGACGACAACAACGACGATAATTAACGGAACATTAAGCGCACACTATAAATTGCGATCGATGGCAAGTTCGCTCGTCCCTCGCCAGGCGGCTGAACGAATGCCAGAGTGAAATGTGGAAGGAAGACATGGATGGATGGTTGGATGGATGAATTGATGGATGGATGGTTGGATGATTGGATGGATGAATCGACGGTTTGATGGATGGATGGATGGATGGTTGGTTGGATGGTTGGATGGATGAATTGATGGATTGATGGATGGATGGTTGGTTGGATGGATAAAATGATGGATGAATGGTTGATGAATTGACAGATAGCTGTTTAGATTGATGTTTGGATAGATTGATGGATTGATGGATTGATAGATGGTTACATGGATGGTTCATGGATGTACTGATCTATTGACAGGTGGGTGGATAGAATATGGATGGATGGATTAATTGATGGATGGATGGTTGGATGGATGGATGGATCTTCTATACTCCTTGCTTTTTGTTCTCGTCGTCGACATCAGCTGCATGCTCTCGCTCATCAAACCTCCTCCTCCTCCTCCTCCTCCTCCTCCTCATCCTCATCCTCATTCTCGTTTGATTGTTCTCTTTTCATCATTGCTTCGTCTCCTCATTCTGCTAATCCTCCTCCTATTCCTCCTCTTCATCTTCCATGGTTTATATGTTTCTGTTCATCCTCCTTCCCCTTCTTTTCTCCAATTCCTGTCTCATCAACAGCAGCTGCATCTGTTCTGGATGCGGACATTTACTCTTCACAATGCAAAACAGATTCTATTGGCTCTGTTCATCGTATACTTCATTCACATCTGTTCATAGTCTTTTTCGTCCGATTTTCCCATAATTCCAGCGCTTGAAAATCATTCCCTCTGATTTTTGTAGCTTGGTGATGTCTGCTTTAATAAGCACCTCTGAGGAGTTTCTCTTGAAGTGGAGCTATCTTGTTTACGCGACTATGATTTCCCAAACTACAAATCGTTATTCTCCGTGGCTCTTGCTTCTTCTTCTTTCTACACTTCGCTTCCTTCCTCAGTACATTTCTCGCTGCCTCTTGGTCTTCTCCCTCTCTATACCTTCCTCCTGCCCTCACTTCCCTCTATTCCTCACCTTCTTTCCCTTCTCTCTTCTGCGATCTTTCTCTTCCCTCTCTTTCCTTACTTCTTCCTTCCCCCTCTTGCCCCTACCTGTCTCCTTCTCTCTCTCTCTCTCTCTCTCTCTCTCTCTCTCTCTCTCTCTTCCCCTGCCTCCCCTTCCCTCTCTTCTCCCACCACCTTTTCCCTCTCTTCCCTTACCTTCCTTTCCCTCTCTTCCCCTACCTCCCCTTCCCTCTCTCCCTCTGCCTCTCTCTTCCCTCTCTTCCCCTACCTCCCCTTCCCTCTCTCCCTCTGCCTCTCTCTTCCCTCTCTTCCCCTACCTCCCCTTCCCTCTCTCCCTCTGCCTCTCTCTTCCCTCTCTTCCCCTACCTCCCCTTCCCTCTCTTCCCCTGTCTCCCTCTTCCCTCTCTTCCCCTACTTTCCATTCCCTCTCTTCCCCTACCTCCCCTTCCTTCTCTTCCCCTGCCTCTCTCTTCCCTCTCTTTCCCTACCTCCCCTTCCCTCTCTTCCCCTACCTCCCCTTCCCTCTCTTTTCCTGCTTCTCTCTTCCCTCTCTTCCCCTACTTTCCATTCCCTCTCTTCCTCTATCTCCATTCCCTCTCTTCCCTTACCTTCCTTTCCCTCTCTTCCCCTACCTCCCCTTCCCTCTCTTCCCTTACCTCCTCTTCTCTCTCTTCCCCTACCTCCCCTTCCCTCTCTTCCCCTACCTCCCCTTCCCTCTCTTCCCCTACCTCCAATCCCTCTCTTCCCCCTACCTCCATTCCCACTCTTCCCCTACCTCCATTCCCTCTCTTCCCCTACCTCCATTCCCTCTCTTTCCCCTACCTCCATTCCCTCTCTTCCCTACCTCCCCTTTCCTCTCTTCCCCTGCCTCCATTCCCTCTCTTCCCCTACCTCCATTCCCTCTCTTCCGCTACCTCCATTCCCTCTCTTCTCCTACCTCCGTTCCCTCTCTTCCCCTACCTCCATTCCCTCTCTTCCCCTACCTCCATTCCTTCTCTTCCCCTATCTCCATTCCCTCTCTTCCCCTACCTCCATTCCCTCTCTTCCCCTACCTCCATTCCCTCTCTTCCCCTATCTCCATTCCCTCTCTTCCCTTACCTTCCTTTCCCTCTCTTCCCCTACCTCCCCTTCCCTCTCTTCCCCTACCTCCCCTTCCCTCTCTTCCCGTATCTCCATTCCCTCTCTTCCTCTGTCTCCCTCTTCCCGCCGTTACGTGCTTGTTGTACAGGTGAGTCCGATCGTCTGCTCACCTGATCGATGACGCCGCCGCCGTCTGACGCCGCTGCAGCGACGTGCGCCACAGAGCACGCCGCTTGTCGCCTCCGCCGCAGTCGACCAACTCAGGCGCACACCTCTGTTTACCCGATGTTGTATTTCTGTAGCGCTAGCATTCCGAGTACCATTAGGCCTATCTGGAACACGGAACGATCATCGAGCGAATTAATTATTGACGAAGCGGGTAAACAATGAACCAGCGGAGCAATTGCGCTATATGAGTATAGGGGAGAATGGGAGGAGGGAACGTGGGGCCAATACCCGCCCCGTGTACTGTATGTGCATAGAGAGCGTCCCTGGCGGTCAAGAACGAAACGAGCGGAAGTGGTTTCTGACTGGCGCGAAAATGTTTGCTCTGAAAGCAGACGATAAATACATTGTATATATATATCTATGCATATGAATATATATATATATATGCATGTATTTATATATATATAATGCGTTGACTGCATGCATGGGAGATGTATGCATGGAAAATATTTAAGCGAAAATCGTAGTTTGTGTGATTATCGGATCAATATCGGAATCATCATCATCCATCGTTCACGTCTTGCCTTTCCTCATAATCCTCATCCTCGTCTACTTCCTCCTCATCTACTTCCTCCTCATCTACTTCCTCCTCGTCTACTTCCTCCTCGTCTACTTCCTCCTCTTCCTCCTCCTTCTTCTCCTCTTCCTCGTTTCCCGTTCTCCTTCCCCTCCTTGCTGCTCAGACTTTCCGCCACGGCTATCACCATCATCATCGTCGTCGTCGTCGCCGTTGTTATCGTCGTCGTCGTTGTCATCGTCATCATCATCTTTATCGTCGTCGTCGTCATCATCATCATCATCATCGTCATCACCAAAAAAACAGCAGTAACGATAAAAACGTATGACATCAGAAATAGATCATAGTATTGGATAGACTAGAGCGTCCAAACTCTGAGTTCCAAAGTGTGGCTTCACTTCTATCAATTCCGAGATACAAACATGTATTATATAGCTTTCTTATTTTACCTAATCATGATGATTTTTAGTTTAGTTTTCAGTTACACTGTTACTGTTTCAATTATTATTTCAAAAGTCTAGATTTTAATTGTGGAGCGATGCACGTGATTCCATGATTTATTTTAAAAGAAATGGAAAGATGACGGAGTGATTTTCGATGACGTAAGTCATTTGGCTGACTAAGGTCATTTCGATCACACCGATCACACGAGTGATTTTCGGTGACGCGAGTCATCTGGATGACGTTGGGTCATTTCGATCACACGAGTGATTTTCGGTGACGCGATTTTCGATGACGCGAGTCATTTGGATGACTTGATGTCATTTCGATCCCACGAGTGATTTTCGGTGACGGAATTTTTGATGACGCGAGTCATTTGGATGACTTGAGGTCATTTCGGTCACAAGAGTGATTTTCGATGACGCAAGTCATTTCGATGACGCGAATGATTTCCGATGACGCGAGTCATTTCGACGCAGCGAATGACGTTCAGTGATGAGTTGTACGTTTCGACCGGAAGTTCATCAATCATGGAACACAGATGAGCCTTCAGCCATCCGTTAGCCATCCGTTAGCCATCGACAGCCATCGATCACATCCGATGGCTCCTGGCTTTGTTCCACTTGCCGTCGCTCTTCGTTCGACGCTGCTGCAAGAGAAGATGAGGCGCTATATAAATGTGGACATCGTAATGGACATGACATTGCGTCGTCCTTGGGAGTGATGGAATATCGGATGGATGATTCGTGCATCGCTTGTTTTGAGTTATCTCGAAGTCTGGATCTTCCGGAAAAAGTGTCCGTTTTCCATGTTTATGGTGACATCTTGTCAAGTAATGCTATTCCGTGTCATGTCAAGTCATGTCAAGTGATGCTATGCCGCGTCAGGTCACATCATGTCATTGCAATGTTCTTGCTATGTTTAAACGCAATTCTATGTTCTTGAGCCACTGTGGTATGTTATATCAAGCCGTACTAATATGTCATGTGTCCTATAATTATGTCATGCAACGCTGCTGTGCTGTATCATGTTGCGCTATGCTAAGATTCAGATTCGTTTTGCAATGGTGCTATAGAAGAGATTAGATTAGATCAGACGAGATCAGATCAGATGAAATCAGATTCGTGTGGATCAGATCAGAGTAGATTTATTAGTTGTCTGCTCAGCTGCTGTCTCCTCAGCTGCTACCTCATCAGCTGCTACCTCATCAGCTGCAACCTCCTTAGTTGAAACATCCTTAGTTGCTACCTCATTAGCTGCTTCTGCTGCTGCTGCTTCTGCTGCTGCTGCTACCACCTATCATCATGTTGCTGCTGTTGCTTGTCGTGTTATGTTGCACGTTGTGTTCGTCGTTAGAAGGATTGCTGCACTCAGTGACACCTTCAGGCTCGTCACAGGCGTTAAACATTTATAGAAACCGGTAGTAGATGGGAATTGGATATACGGGGACAAAACACCATAATCAACCAATAAAAAAATCAGCCCAACCATAATCAACCAATAAAAAAATCAGCTCAACCAATACCAACCAATAACAAATTCATCGAAACTGTGGGGATTTCCAATATTTTCGATTCGTCATGCACAAACCTATACCCAAGGATAAAACCACATACCCCTATCACGGGAGGCCAAACCACCTCAAGCGCGCCAATGACTCATCATCGATACCGCGGTGATTTCCAGTAGTATCGATGATGAGTCATCACGCAGTACAAAAAAAAAACTTTTTCTTGTGTATACAAAATGGACACAAATATTTTATCATCACGCAGTACAAAAAAAAAACTTTTTCTTGTGTATACAAAATGGACACAAATATTTTATCATCACGGCCTAAAGGAACGCCGTCTCATTATAAAATGAACTACTCGAAGAAAACTGTGAAAGAATTACGAAAAATCGCCAAGCAGAGCGGCTTGGTTGGATATACTAGACTGCGGAAAGCGGAGTTGATTGCTAAAATTGACGCCCACAACACACCTTCAATCCCACCTAACGTCAGTTTGCTCGACGCTCCTGTTCCCGTCCACGAATTCCCAATACTCCAACCCGTGCCAGCTGCGGTAGTACCAGCCACGACAGTACGAAAAGTATTCGATGATACAAAATCAGCGATTAATACATTCGCACAGTGGATCGAAGGGTATATCCCAGAAGAACCGAAGAGAAAAGTGAATGAAAAGTTAGAAGCGTTGAAATCCAAAGTGAATTCCATATTCGCTAAAATTCGTACGAAGACGCGCAAAATTAGAGAGACGGCTTCAGCTATCAAGGGCTTTACGAAACAATACACGGTAGAGGGGGCTAGTGGTATTGATGCAACATCTTTTCTCGACATCGTTCAAGCACAGGTGATAGACTTGTTGTCAAAAAATCGTCAGACTAAAACCAACTTTGTCCTTACATGCACAATGGAGCGCGTTGACATGAAGACTGGAGAAGTAGATTCCCAAGATTTTCCATTCGTTTCAAGGACTGAGGTGATTCTAGACTCCACCGATGTAGGTGAAATTTATAACAACGCGAAAGATAAAATTATGGAGTCGATGGCAGCCTTCCAGATGCGGGGTAGTAACTGGAGACTCCGTGCAGTTCAAAAATTAGAAATCAACACGGTTGTTTATAAACCGCTGAAAGGTAGTTCTTACATTCCACTACCGAAATATTTAGCGAGGAAAGAGGGGATTATTAATATGAAGAACAAAGATGAAGAATGCTTCAAGTGGTGTGTAACGCGAGCTGTAAACCCCGTTGAAGAACACCCGGAGAGAATTACGAAAGAATTAATTAGACAGTCTGAGGAACTTAATTGGTCCGGTATCGAATTCCCAGTAGCAGCGGATGCTAATGTGATGAGTAAGTTTGAGAGAAATAATAATATTAGCATTAATGTTTTTGGTTACGAGTTCGGTCTATTCCCACTATATATATCGAAGCATGAGAACGATAGGTGTGTAGATCTATTACTCATTTCTGATGGAGAAAAGAAGCATTATTGCTGGATCAAGAATTTCAACAGACTGATGGCGGTGAAAACAGACAAGTCCATTCATTCGATGCACTATTGTAAAAGATGTTTACAGGGATATAGAGATCTAGGTTCGCTTTACAAACATAGTGAGTACTGCTCCCAACACGCCACCCAACGAATAGAACTCCCAGACCCAGGAACCATGTTGAGCTTTAAAAATTATTACAGAAAAATGCGTGTCCCGTGGGCTATTACGGCTGACTTCGAGAGCCTAATTAAACCTATAGACACATGCCAACCCAATCCTGACAAGTCCTACACCAACAAATATCAAAAACACATTCCGAGTTCTTTCTGTTATTATATAAAATGTTTTGATGATGACCTGTATTCGCAAGCCCCAGTAACGTTCACAGCGGAGAGCGAAGACGATGATGTAGCGCAGATATTTATTGACACTCTGATAGAGAATATCAAAGTAATTTACAATCAATTCAAATTCCCAAAGAAAATGATATTCGGAAAGAAAGACCAGGAGCTCTTCGACTCGGCTACTGTTTGCCATATATGCGAAGGAGAGTTCATAGACGATGAAAAACGAGTACGAGATCACTGTCATTTGACTGGAAAATTCCGAGGTGCCGCTCATAACGACTGCAATTTGAACTATCAAGTTCCCAAGTTTTTCCCAGTGATACTTCACAATTTATCTAATTATGACAGCCATCTATTCGTAAAGAAATTACGGGGTGGTGATAATGAAAATATTAAATGTATTCCGTGCAACGAGGAAAAGTACATCTCGTTTAGCAGAGAGGTCGTTGTCGATACGTTTGTAAACAAAGAAAATAAGGTAGTTGAGGTAAAACGAGAATTACGATTCATCGATAGTTTTAGATTCATGCCAGCGAGTCTCGATGCGTTATCGAAAAATCTTCAGAAAGATCAGTGCAAGAATATGAGCAAATACTATTCCGGTAATCAGCTCGATCTCTTGCTTAGAAAAGGGGTATATCCTTACGATTATGTTGATTCTATCGATCGCCTGAATGAAACAGAACTACCACCAAAGTCAGCATTCTATTCGAAACTTTACGACTCGGACATTAGCGATGAAGACTACAGCCACGCACAGGCGGTCTGGAAAGAATTCGGATTCAAAACATTCAGAGAATATCACGATCTATACAACATGAGCGATGTTCTCCTGCTCGCCGATGTATTTGAGAATTTTAGAGACGTCTGTATGAAGAACTACAACCTAGATCCCGCCTGGTATTATACTTCTCCGGGACTTGCATGGGACGCTGCACTAAAGTTGACTGGAGTAAAGTTGGAATTATTGAGCGACTACGATATGATACTAATGGTAAAACACGGAATAAGAGGAGGCGTTAGCACCATTTCACACCGTTTTGGGCAGGCGAACAATAAATACATGCCATCGTTTGACAAAAGCAAGCCCTCATCATTTATAACCTATCTTGACGCCAACAACTTGTACGGATGGGCGATGAGCAATCCGTTGCCAACTCATGGGTTTGAATGGATGAGCGATGATGAAATGAATAATTGGAGAAGCGTTACCGAACGACATGGGAAGGGATGTATATTAGAAGTGGACTTGGAATATCATAGAGATTTACACGATCTTCACAACGACTACCCTCTCGCTCCAGAGAGTATTACACCTGAATCTTCAACTGTACCTAAACTCATCCCAACCTTGAATGACAAAGTAAAGTACATAATTCATTACGAAAATTTAAAACTGTACGAAACCCTCGGTTTGAAGATTACCAAAATTCATCGCGGAATTAAATTTGAAGAAAGTGCCTGGTTGAAAAAATATATCGACCTGAATACCAACCTGAGAACGAAAGCTACGAACGATTTTGAGAAGGATTTTTTCAAGTTGATGAACAATAGTGTGTTTGGTAAGACTTGTGAAAATATAGAGTCTCGTGTAGACATAAAACTAGTTTCAAGCGAGAAGCAAGCCATAAAACTAGCAGCGAGAACGAGTTACGACACTCGTACTATTTTTGATGAAAACCTAATTGCTATTCATATGAAACGAACGAAGCTATACTACAACAAGCCAATATATCTCGGAATGTGTATTTTAGACTTGAGTAAAACAATAATGTTTGACTTTCATTATAATTACATCAAGAAAATGTACGGAGATAGGGCCAAGCTATTATTCACCGATACCGATTCGCTAGCTTACGAAATTAAGACTGAAGATTTCTACGCCGATATAGCTCCCGATATTAGAAGTAGGTTCGACACTTCGGACTATCCTAAAGATCATCCGTCAGGTATAGAAACCGGCGTCAACAAAAAAGTGATTGGTATGTTCAAAGACGAGGCCGCAGGCAAGCAGATCGAACAGTTTGTAGGTTTGAGGGCGAAACTGTATTCCTATAAAATGGCGGGAGAAGATCACAAGAAATGCAAAGGCGTGAAGAAGAACGTCGTCAAGAAAACAATTACACACGAAGATTACAAAGAGTGTTTATTCACCAAGAAAGAACAATCTAGAAGAATGAATGTTATTAGATCTCACCAACACGATATATACACCGAAGAGGTCAACAAGATCGCTCTCTCAGCTAACGACGACAAAAGAGTAATAATGAACGACGGGATCCATACCCTAGCCTATGGGCACTACACGCTGAAAACTGAATATTCGTAATTTTAGAGGCATGTTCTTACGACCATAGCGGTAACACCTCCTAAATTTCATATCAAAATCAATATGAAATTATAACGATGAGTCGTCGTAAATTTTAATTTCGAATCTGTTTCGCCATACCTTTCCATTATACGCCGAGATTAATTGTGCGCTTTGCCCGTGAGCTTTTCCGGCTTTGTACATCGATGAGTACACGACGGTATCACCTGTATCTTTGTCTAAAATCTCTACACGTCTCGGGTTGTTTCGAATAGTTCTCAATCTATCGCATCTGCCATCATCGACGACTTTACCTTCTGTTCGACGATCTTTCCAATATTCTTTTTGGTAGATTTTTTGGTAGTTTTTTCGGTATTCTTGAGCTGACAATCCTTGAAAGTTCATTTTTCCCGAGTGGGTGTCGCTAGGAATCAATCCTTTCTCAATCAGCAGCTCTACCAATTCTGGTTTGTTGAGACGAGCGAAGCCTCTAATCTTATTCTCTTTCGCTAAATTTTGCAACTCTGGCAGCTTCATTTTATTTAGTACAAGATTTTATTTCAACATGAAATGTATTTTCGTTTAGTACACAACGCTCATTTTCCGACCATCGGAGTAACGGCGTCATAGTCGTCGATTGATAAAATCACGTTTTGATAGATAGGTTACTTTTTAGAACGAAAAGTTGTGAGAACTTGCGAGAAAAGTTGCGAAAAGTTGAGGAAAGTTGAGAAAAGTTGTGAGAACTTGCGAGAAAAGTTGCGAAAATTTGAGGAAAGTTGAGAAAAGTTGTGAGAATTGCGAGAACTTGTGAGAATTGTGAAAAGTTGCGAAAAGTTGCGAGAATTGTGAAAAGTTGTGAGAACTTGCGAGAAAAGTTGTGAGAATTGCGAGAATTGTGAAACGTTGAGGAAAGTTGTGAGAACTTGTGAGAATTGTGAAAAGTTGTGAAAAGTTGTGAGAATTGCGAGAATTGCGAGAACTTGTGAGAATTGTGAAAAGTTGTGAGAATTGCGAGAATTGTGAAAAGTTGTGAAAAGTTGTGAGAATTGCGAGAACTTGTGAGAATTGTGAAAAGCTGTGAAAAGTTGTGAGAATTGCGAGAATTGTGAAAAGTTGTGGAAAGTTGAGGAAAGTTGTGAGAATTGTGAAAAGTTGAGGAAAGTTGTGAGAACTTGCGAGAATTACGAAAAGTTGCGAGAATTGTGAGAACTTGAGGAAAGTTGCGAGAATTGTGAGAATTGTGAAAACTTGCGAAAAGTTGTGAGAACTTGCGAGAATTGCGAAAAGTTGCGAGAATTGTGAGAAGTTGTGAAAAGTGGCGAGAACTGTGAGCATTGTGAAAAGTTGTGAAAAGAGGCGAGAAAAGTTGTGAGAATTCCGATCATCCCGAAAAGTTGCGAAAAGTTGCGGGAAAACTTGCGAAAAGTTGCGAGAATTCCGATCATCTCATAATTAAAAATATAATGTTTTTCAACGTGTTTTTGGACGTGTTTTTCGACCTGTTTTTCGACCTGTTTTTCGACCTGTTTTTCGACCTGTTTTTGTACGTGTTTTTCGACCTGTTTTTCGACCTGTTTTTCGACGTGTTTAAAAACATGAGTTAGACGTATTTTCAGATGTAACGACATAGGCCTACATGATTTCATACATGTTCGCGTTAGTCGTCTGGCATGAAAGAAGAAATAAAAAGTAAGTCGAAAGTTGTGAAAAGTTGTGAAAAGTTGTGAAAAGTTGAGGAAAGTTGCGAGAAAAGTTGCGAGAAAAGTTGCGAGAAAAGTTGTGAAAAGTTGTGAAAAGTTGCGAGAATTGTGGAACTTGCGAGAATTGTGAGAATTGTGGAACTTGCGAGAAAAGTTGCGATGTCTTTCTACATGTAACAGATTCGGTATTTTTCTCAAACATGCTTTGAAAGGACTGCCTGACTTCTACTCTTCCCCGATCGATGAGTGTTTGTTTCGTTTCCTCGTCCATTGCGTCTATCGTAACTTTTCGCAACTTTTCACAATTCTCACAAGTTCTCGCAAGTTCTCACAACTTTTCGCAACATTTCACAACTTTTCAAGATGATCGGAATTCTCGCAACTTTTCGCAAGTTTTCCCGCAACTTTTCGCAACTTTTCGGGATGATCGGAATTCTCACAACTTTTCTCGCCTCTTTTCACAACTTTTCACAATGCTCACAGTTCTCGCCACTTTTCACAACTTCTCACAATTCTCGCAACTTTTCGCAATTCTCGCAAGTTCTCACAACTTTTCGCAAGTTTTCACAATTCTCACAATTCTCGCAACTTTCCTCAAGTTCTCACAATTCTCGCAACTTTTCGTAATTCTCGCAAGTTCTCACAACTTTCCTCAACTTTTCACAATTCTCACAACTTTCCTCAACTTTCCACAACTTTTCACAATTCTCGCAATTCTCACAACTTTTCACAGCTTTTCACAATTCTCACAAGTTCTCGCAATTCTCACAACTTTTCACAACTTTTCACAATTCTCGCAATTCTCACAACTTTTCACAATTCTCACAAGTTCTCGCAATTCTCGCAATTCTCACAACTTTTCACAACTTTTCACAATTCTCACAAGTTCTCACAACTTTCCTCAACGTTTCACAATTCTCGCAATTCTCACAACTTTTCTCGCAAGTTCTCACAACTTTTCACAATTCTCGCAACTTTTCGCAACTTTTCACAATTCTCACAAGTTCTCGCAATTCTCACAACTTTTCTCAACTTTCCTCAAATTTTCGCAACTTTTCTCGCAAGTTCTCACAACTTTTCTCAACTTTCCTCAACTTTTCGCAACTTTTCTCGCAAGTTCTCACAACTTTTCGTTCTAAAAAGTAACCTATCTATCAAAACGTGATTTTATCAATCGACGACTATGACGCCGTTACTCCGATGGTCGGAAAATGAGCGTTGTGTACTAAACGAAAATACATTTCATGTTGAAATAAAATCTTGTACTAAATAAAATGAAGCTGCCAGAGTTGCAAAATTTAGCGAAAGAGAATAAGATTAGAGGCTTCGCTCGTCTCAACAAACCAGAATTGGTAGAGCTGCTGATTGAGAAAGGATTGATTCCTAGCGACACCCACTCGGGAAAAATGAACTTTCAAGGATTGTCAGCTCAAGAATACCGAAAAAACTACCAAAAAATCTACCAAAAAGAATATTGGAAAGATCGTCGAACAGAAGGTAAAGTCGTCGATGATGGCAGATGCGATAGATTGAGAACTATTCGAAACAACCCGAGACGTGTAGAGATTTTAGACAAAGATACAGGTGATACCGTCGTGTACTCATCGATGTACAAAGCCGGAAAAGCTCACGGGCAAAGCGCACAATTAATCTCGGCGTATAATGGAAAGGTATGGCGAAACAGATTCGAAATTAAAATTTACGACGACTCATCGTTATAATTTCATATTGATTTTGATATGAAATTTAGGAGGTGTTACCGCTATGGTCGTAAGAACATGCCTCTAAAATTACGAATATTCAGTTTTCAGCGTGTAGTGCCCATAGGCTAGGGTATGGATCCCGTCGTTCATTATTACTCTTTTGTCGTCGTTAGCTGAGAGAGCGATCTTGTTGACCTCTTCGGTGTATATATCGTGTTGGTGAGATCTAATAACATTCATTCTTCTAGATTGTTCTTTCTTGGTGAATAAACACTCTTTGTAATCTTCGTGTGTAATTGTTTTCTTGACGACGTTCTTCTTCACGCCTTTGCATTTCTTGTGATCTTCTCCCGCCATTTTATAGGAATACAGTTTCGCCCTCAAACCTACAAACTGTTCGATCTGCTTGCCTGCGGCCTCGTCTTTGAACATACCAATCACTTTTTTGTTGACGCCGGTTTCTATACCTGACGGATGATCTTTAGGATAGTCCGAAGTGTCGAACCTACTTCTAATATCGGGAGCTATATCGGCGTAGAAATCTTCAGTCTTAATTTCGTAAGCTAGCGAATCGGTATCGGTGAATAATAGCTTGGCCCTATCTCCGTACATTTTCTTGATGTAATTATAATGAAAGTCAAACATTATTGTTTTACTCAAGTCTAAAATACACATTCCGAGATATATTGGCTTGTTGTAGTATAGCTTCGTTCGTTTCATATGAATAGCAATTAGGTTTTCATCAAAAATAGTACGAGTGTCGTAACTCGTTCTCGCTGCTAGTTTTATGGCTTGCTTCTCGCTTGAAACTAGTTTTATGTCTACACGAGACTCTATATTTTCACAAGTCTTACCAAACACACTATTGTTCATCAACTTGAAAAAATCCTTCTCAAAATCGTTCGTAGCTTTCGTTCTCAGGTTGGTATTCAGGTCGATATATTTTTTCAACCAGGCACTTTCTTCAAATTTAATTCCGCGATGAATTTTGGTAATCTTCAAACCGAGGGTTTCGTACAGTTTTAAATTTTCGTAATGAATTATGTACTTTACTTTGTCATTCAAGGTTGGGATGAGTTTAGGTACAGTTGAAGATTCAGGTGTAATACTCTCTGGAGCGAGAGGGTAGTCGTTGTGAAGATCGTGTAAATCTCTATGATATTCCAAGTCCACTTCTAATATACATCCCTTCCCATGTCGTTCGGTAACGCTTCTCCAATTATTCATTTCATCATCGCTCATCCATTCAAACCCATGAGTTGGCAACGGCTTGCTCATCGCCCATCCGTACAAGTTGTTGGCGTCAAGATAGGTTATAAATGATGAGGGCTTGCTTTTGTCAAACGATGGCATGTATTTATTGTTCGCCTGCCCAAAACGGTGTGAAATGGTGCTAACGCCTCCTCTTATTCCGTGTTTTACCATTAGTATCATATCGTAGTCGCTCAATAATTCCAACTTTACTCCAGTCAACTTTAGTGCAGCGTCCCATGCAAGTCCCGGAGAAGTATAATACCAGGCGGGATCTAGGTTGTAGTTCTTCATACAGACGTCTCTAAAATTCTCAAATACATCGGCGAGCAGGAGAACATCGCTCATGTTGTATAGATCGTGATATTCTCTGAATGTTTTGAATCCGAATTCTTTCCAGACCGCCTGTGCGTGGCTGTAGTCTTCATCGCTAATGTCCGAGTCGTAAAGTTTCGAATAGAATGCTGACTTTGGTGGTAGTTCTGTTTCATTCAGGCGATCGATAGAATCAACATAATCGTAAGGATATACCCCTTTTCTAAGCAAGAGATCGAGCTGATTACCGGAATAGTATTTGCTCATATTCTTGCACTGATCTTTCTGAAGATTTTTCGATAACGCATCGAGACTCGCTGGCATGAATCTAAAACTATCGATGAATCGTAATTCTCGTTTTACCTCAACTACCTTATTTTCTTTGTTTACAAACGTATCGACAACGACCTCTCTGCTAAACGAGATGTACTTTTCCTCGTTGCACGGAATACATTTAATATTTTCATTATCACCACCCCGTAATTTCTTTACGAATAGATGGCTGTCATAATTAGATAAATTGTGAAGTATCACTGGGAAAAACTTGGGAACTTGATAGTTCAAATTGCAGTCGTTATGAGCGGCACCTCGGAATTTTCCAGTCAAATGACAGTGATCTCGTACTCGTTTTTCATCGTCTATGAACTCTCCTTCGCATATATGGCAAACAGTAGCCGAGTCGAAGAGCTCCTGGTCTTTCTTTCCGAATATCATTTTCTTTGGGAATTTGAATTGATTGTAAATTACTTTGATATTCTCTATCAGAGTGTCAATAAATATCTGCGCTACATCATCGTCTTCGCTCTCCGCTGTGAACGTTACTGGGGCTTGCGAATACAGGTCATCATCAAAACATTTTATATAATAACAGAAAGAACTCGGAATGTGTTTTTGATATTTGTTGGTGTAGGACTTGTCAGGATTGGGTTGGCATGTGTCTATAGGTTTAATTAGGCTCTCGAAGTCAGCCGTAATAGCCCACGGGACACGCATTTTTCTGTAATAATTTTTAAAGCTCAACATGGTTCCTGGGTCTGGGAGTTCTATTCGTTGGGTGGCGTGTTGGGAGCAGTACTCACTATGTTTGTAAAGCGAACCTAGATCTCTATATCCCTGTAAACATCTTTTACAATAGTGCATCGAATGAATGGACTTGTCTGTTTTCACCGCCATCAGTCTGTTGAAATTCTTGATCCAGCAATAATGCTTCTTTTCTCCATCAGAAATGAGTAATAGATCTACACACCTATCGTTCTCATGCTTCGATATATATAGTGGGAATAGACCGAACTCGTAACCAAAAACATTAATGCTAATATTATTATTTCTCTCAAACTTACTCATCACATTAGCATCCGCTGCTACTGGGAATTCGATACCGGACCAATTAAGTTCCTCAGACTGTCTAATTAATTCTTTCGTAATTCTCTCCGGGTGTTCTTCAACGGGGTTTACAGCTCGCGTTACACACCACTTGAAGCATTCTTCATCTTTGTTCTTCATATTAATAATCCCCTCTTTCCTCGCTAAATATTTCGGTAGTGGAATGTAAGAACTACCTTTCAGCGGTTTATAAACAACCGTGTTGATTTCTAATTTTTGAACTGCACGGAGTCTCCAGTTACTACCCCGCATCTGGAAGGCTGCCATCGACTCCATAATTTTATCTTTCGCGTTGTTATAAATTTCACCTACATCGGTGGAGTCTAGAATCACCTCAGTCCTTGAAACGAATGGAAAATCTTGGGAATCTACTTCTCCAGTCTTCATGTCAACGCGCTCCATTGTGCATGTAAGGACAAAGTTGGTTTTAGTCTGACGATTTTTTGACAACAAGTCTATCACCTGTGCTTGAACGATGTCGAGAAAAGATGTTGCATCAATACCACTAGCCCCCTCTACCGTGTATTGTTTCGTAAAGCCCTTGATAGCTGAAGCCGTCTCTCTAATTTTGCGCGTCTTCGTACGAATTTTAGCGAATATGGAATTCACTTTGGATTTCAACGCTTCTAACTTTTCATTCACTTTTCTCTTCGGTTCTTCTGGGATATACCCTTCGATCCACTGTGCGAATGTATTAATCGCTGATTTTGTATCATCGAATACTTTTCGTACTGTCGTGGCTGGTACTACCGCAGCTGGCACGGGTTGGAGTATTGGGAATTCGTGGACGGGAACAGGAGCGTCGAGCAAACTGACGTTAGGTGGGATTGAAGGTGTGTTGTGGGCGTCAATTTTAGCAATCAACTCCGCTTTCCGCAGTCTAGTATATCCAACCAAGCCGCTCTGCTTGGCGATTTTTCGTAATTCTTTCACAGTTTTCTTCGAGTAGTTCATTTTATAATGAGACGGCGTTCCTTTAGGCCGTGATGATAAAATATTTGTGTCCATTTTGTATACACAAGAAAAAGTTTTTTTTTTGTACTGCGTGATGATAAAATATTTGTGTCCATTTTGTATACACAAGAAAAAGTTTTTTTTTTGTACTGCGTGATGACTCATCATCGATACTACTGGAAATCACCGCGGTATCGATGATGAGTCATTGGCGCGCTTGAGGTGGTTTGGCCTCCCGTGATAGGGGTATGTGGTTTTATCCTTGGGTATAGGTTTGTGCATGACGAATCGAAAATATTGGAAATCCCCACAGTTTCGATGAATTTGTTATTGGTTGGTATTGGTTGAGCTGATTTTTTTATTGGTTGATTATGGTTGGGCTGATTTTTTTATTGGTTGATTATGGTGTTTTGTCCCCGTATATCCAATTCCCATCTACTACCGGTAGTGCAGGAGGAGGAGGAGGAGGAGGAGGAGGAGCAGGAGCAGGAGCAGGAGCATGGCGAGGGGAGGAGGAGGAGGAGGAAGAGGAGGAGGAGGAGGAGGATAGGAAAAGGAAGAAGGTAAGGAGAAGGAGGAGGAGGAGAAGGAAAAGATGAAGAGAAGGAGAAACAAGAGGATAAGAAAAGGAAGAAGCTATGGAGAAAGAGGAGGATGAGGAGGAGAAGAGGAGGACGAGGAGGAGGAGGAGGAGAAAAAGGAGGAGGGAGGAGCAGGAGCAAGGCGAGGGGGAGGAGAGGAGGAGAAGGAGCAACAAGAACTAGGATATGAAAAGAAAGAAGGTACATGTATGAAGAAAGAGGAGGAAAAGAAGAAGAAGCAGTAGAAGGAGGAGGAGAAGAAGGAGGAGAAGGATGAATAGAATATGAAGACGATAGCCATAGCATCTAATGGCGACACATTCTTCGTCTGATAGACAGTAGATTCTTCAAAGTATCTAGCAAAGTGTCCATCCTCAGTATCTATAACAAAGTGTCCATCCTCAGTATCGATAGCAAAGTGTCCATCCTCAGTATCGATAGCAAAGTGTCCATCCTCAGTATCGATAGCAAAGTGTCCATCCTCAGTATCGATAGCAAAGTGTCCATCCTCAGTATCGATAGCAAAGTGTCCATCCTCAGTATCTATAGCAAAGTGTCCATCCTCAGTACATCTAGCAAAGTGTCCACTGTCCATCCATGTGATGTTCATTACTATTGAGAGCAAATACGTCATCATCGAGTCAAGCTGAGCCAAGCCACGTATGTCGTATAGTAGGCTAAGCTGGGATGAGTTGCCAGTTGTAGCACACGCAGACACGTGGAGCCATTCCGTCGGATTGTCGTCCATGTGTACGTGACAGATGGGACGAACTGTGGCCTCCAACCAGACATACATTGAACACGCATCCAATGGCAGTGACGAAAACCAGACACCAGTCAATGTGTAACTGTGATCACATTTGAGACGCATATAATATACATACTCATGCACACGTAACAGCCATACTGTCGTGGTTATATTAAATGATTATCAAATTAATTTAAACACTTGCTATGCATGTATAATTATTAATTATAGGTAGTAGTTAAGCTAGGCAATTTAATTGGCGAGTTTAGTTAATATGTGTGGCAACATATAAAATATTTATACATAAAAACCAATGACTGCAGCCAAGCGCATTAACGAGTGGTCAAGGTTACCATGCCAACAAAGGACGCTAAGCTTATTCGTGATTGGTGCAAACTGGAAACGAATGACGTGACGATTTAAAAATGACGTCAGCGAAGTGGACGTTGAGAGTTTGACTCTCTACAGGTATATCTGGAAATGGTGGTTGATTCACCAGTCAATGTGTAACTGTGATCACATTTGAGACGCATATAATATACATACTCATGCACACGTAACAGCCATACTGTCGTGGTTATATTAAATGATTATCAAATTAATTTAAACACTTGCTATGCATGTATAATTATTAATTATAGGTAGTAGTTAAGCTAGGCAATTTAATTGGCGAGTTTAGTTAATATGTGTGGCAACATATAAAATATTTATACATAAAAACCAATGACTGCAGCCAAGCGCATTAACGAGTGGTCAAGGTTACCATGCCAACAAAGGACGCTAAGCTTATTCGTGATTGGTGCAAACTGGAAACGAATGACGTGACGATTTAAAAATGACGTCAGCGAAGTGGACGTTGAGAGTTTGACTCTCTACAGGTATATCTGGAAATGGTGGTTGATTCGCTGCGGTGATCCATCTAAAGTTGTGATTTCCAGAGTAGAGACGAAGGTAATAGAACTGTTCGGACTATCAACCGACAGTTCAAAGTATTGTGCATTAGGTGCAACGAAATTTGAATGAGAAATTTGCGTTGGTGCATAATAATCATCGTGTGAAGTGTGAGACACTTGCGAAGAAAACGAACTCTTAGGCAACGGTCTGAAGAGTCGGGTAATTTGAATCGGCTAGAGAACAGCTGATCGGCGTGTGAAGTACGAGGGACGTTTGGTCAACTGGAGAAGAGCTGTGAGGTGAATGCGATGATTCATCTCGTGTGCAACTGATTCACGGCAAGATACGAGTAAGGTGATTGGTGTGGTCACTTCCATGACTGCATATTCAACCGTCTGATCAACATTCTTGACTGCGAAGAATTGGACGACGGAGAGAGCCGAAGACATTCGAGTTTCATACAACTCGACAGATAAGCGCAAATATAATATTTCCTAAGTAACTCGCCACACTAGGTAAATAGGATTGTTATTTGTTTGTGCATTTGAATGATATTGAATAACTTTATAGGCTATTATATATATTTCATAAGAACTGGGAGTTCGTTGAATTTGGAAGAATTTCTTGAGTCAGTTAAACCCAACCGATCAACCACTAGGATAAAAAAGTGCCCTTTAACACGGGATACGACACATACATGTATTCATGGGCGGAGTTTATCAGGGGTTAGGGGGGCTAAGCCCCCCAAGAAGGCCCAGATTCAACTTTTTTACCATAAAAATTGTATCATTTTTTGCGGTTAGCCCCTCCTAAGAAGGCCCAGACTCGGAGTTAGCCCTCCGAAGAACGGAAACCAAACTCCGCCCATGCATGTATTATATGCATGCGTATACTGTGTATATAAGCTTACCTAAGCAACCACGCTGTCATATATATATGTATGTATGTATAAATTCACATACATTTGTACACAATAGTAATAGTAAGTAAGCCGTTTATTGACAAAGCATCAAACACGTACAAAAGAGCAGTAATCAGTACAAATTCAATGACTTTCGAGTGATCGGTGCATAAGTCAAAGGGTCAATCCAAAAAGGTCGTATGGACCCGCTGAGGCTGGATTGACCCATTGACCACAATAAGGAGAAAATGATGATTCATAAAAAAGAATAAATCTGAGCGATTCATTGACTACAATTTTCCGTAAATGAACGTTTCATACACGAGAATACGAGTGCTTTGTGTAAGCTTGGGGCCTTATTCATTATTATATGCGTTTTAATATATAAAATATATATATAATTTTATATATAATATATATGCATGGTAAATTTTACCATAATAATGATCTGTTTATGTATATAATTATATCCTGAGAAGTTGAATACCACGCAGAAGATGACTCCAATAAAGTTTCTTCTGTAAATTCGCCGAATGTTACTGTAAGCCTCCATATAAATAATCTGATTTTATTATTCACTCGCACTGATTCTGACGAACGACTTGTCTGGTATTGCTGCTGCTGATGCTGCTGATGATGATGCTCAGTGATTCTGGCGATTTTCTGCTGATGAGACACGGAGAGAGACAGGCAGTTATAACCAGGAAGCGACACAGAAAAAGAAAGACAGAACGATATATACATATAGAGAGAGAGAGACAGACGGACAGACAGACAGACAGACAGACAGACAGACAGAAACAGAGACAGAGACAGAGACAGACGGAGAGATAGAGACAGATGCAGAGAGACAGAGAGACAGAGAGACAGAGAGACAGAGAGACAGAGACAAAGACAAAGAGACAGTAAATGACAGCCAGACAGAGAGAGAGAGACAGGCAGAGATAGTGGCAGAGATAGTGACAACGACAGAGACAGTGACAGAGACAGAGACCAAGACAGAGACCGAGCAAGAGAGACAGAGAGACACATACAGAGAGAGACAGAGACAAAGGGATAGAGAGACGGGTAGAGACAGATCAGAGCTCTGTAAAACAAACTCAGAAGAAAAGCAGAACTCTCCTTGCAGCATACTAAGATGAAAGACCCGTATTTATTTCATCGATAGATGTCCGTAGGAGACTCAGAGGAGCAGCAACGATTCCCTGAGATTCAGCAGAGGCGTGAGGGGTCGCCCCAAACACCCATCTCGTCTGCTCACATTCAGCCCTTAATAATAATAATAATAATATTAGGTCAGAAAAACTCGGTTTGTGACGAGCGACGTCTAGGTTATAGGATTTATTTCTCCGAATTCTTTTTTAAAAAATCTTCGTCCTCCGTTAATCACATTTTGACTAATTCGATATTGACCATTTTCAACTCACAGAAGTGAGTTGTTCATACCAGCCCAGGTTTCCAAATTATACAAGTGCCACAATTCCTTTGTGTATCACAATAATTATGTCTAGATCCAGGCATGTTCAACATGTTCGGCCGAACATGGGCCCCACATTTAAGGGGCCCGCACATGCGGCAAAAATTTTTTTTAGAATTTTTAAAAAAAATTGAGACTGAATGGCTAAAAAAAGGTCATCAGCTATTTTGGCAGAGAAAGTCGTTATATTCTGAAGAAATTTAGACTACACGACTAACAAAAGGTCATCATATTTTCAGATTTTTTGGTCGAAGATCCCCAAAAATTTCAGAACAGGACCCCCACATTTCTTAATCCGGCCCTGTCCAGATCATCAAAGTATCAAGTGTAGCCTCCATCGATTTTGGTTGTTACTCATTCGCCTAATATCTTCAGTAGTCAATGTTCACTGAAGTATCCATTGTTCACTAATTGTGAACCTTCCGAGAATTAAAGTTCTCCCCAAAGACCAATAATATTGTTCTATTATTCCCCAGTTATTTTCTTCGGTGTGCGTGTCAATGGGGAAAAGGCTAAGAAGAAGGAGGAAGAAAAGGAGGAGAAAGACGAGGAGGAGAAGGAGGAGGAGGGAAAGAACTAGAAGGAGGATAATGAGGAGAAAAGACACTTGCAAGTAGGAGTAAGGGAAGAGAGGCAATACGAGGACGTTGTCAAGAACTGAATATAATTAATTACAGCATGGCAAATGTCAAAGTTGAGAGACTGCAGAAGAAGAAAGCGGCCGACAGTCGTCCAGTGATCAATGAATTTCGTATACAAGCATACACACACACACACATACACGCAAACTCACACATACGCGCACATACACATACGCACAAACACACACACATAGGCTTAAGCACAAACACACACACATATGTCTACGGGCAAACACAAACATGCTCACGCACACAAATTTGTACTTGACTATTTTAACAAATTGGTTAATTGCAGTGGGCTACATAGTACGCGGCATGCGATATTTTTGCTAGTAGCCTAGGCCTACATGTGCGAAAAATACCTAAACTTGCACGCGACATGCGTAAACACGCGCTGGTGAATACAAAAAAGTATTCCCCGATGGTGATTGACAAATATATTTTGGCCAAACAAAATAATTTTTAAATCAAATTCTGCATTTTTAAAGATATTTCATGTTTACAGATAACAGCCAAATTTCATCACAGAATGTCAAAAACAACAAAGTTACATTACCTTTAATGAGGTCACCCACTGTTTTTTGACGATCTGAAAACAAAACGCGGCCAAAACTTAACATAAAAAACAATGGGAGCTCTAACTAGAAGTGAAATAACTTTTGTTCTGTTTCAAACATTTGGTTAAAATTTGATTGTTTTGCCTAAAATATGAATTATGCAAGTAAAATTCCATTGAAAAATTCTCACTTCTGGCCAAGATATGGACAAAACACCGTTGGAGATTACATTTTTGGGGCACCCCTGAGCAAGCATGTATATGTAGCCTACATACATGAATTCCCACAAGCAATGTCATGCATAAGTGCTTATAAATAGGCTTACATAAATACATACATACATATTACATACATACATACATACATACATACATACATACATACATACATACATACATACATACATACATACATACATACATACATACATACATACATACATACATACATACATACATACATACATACATACATACATACATACATACATACATACATACATACATACATACATACATACATACATACATACATACATACATACATACATACATACATACATACATACATACATACATACATACATACATACATACATACATACATACATACATACATACATACATACATACATACATACATACATACATACATACATACATACATACATACATACATACATACATACATACATACATACATACATACATACATACATACATACATACATACATACATACATACATACATACATACATACATACATACATACATACATACATACATACATACATACATACATACATACATACATACATACATACATACATACATACATACATACATACATACATACATACATACATACATACATACATACATACATACATACATACATACATACATACATACATACATACATACATACATACATACATACATACATACATACATACATACATACATACATACATACATACATAGTTGCATACATACATACACACACATACATACACACACAGTCATCTACTACTTCCATTAGACACAACTTGGAGTGACATAAGATCATAGCACATCAGCCGAACAACGTACACATGTACATGTGCATCTGTAGTAGAAGCGATGAAATCTAGTAGAATGTAAACGCGTCTATTCCACGCGTCGTAACGTGCAATCAATGTTCCATCGACATAACTTACGCGTTGCTTAGCAAATGTCCAACACACATACACACGCACACACACACCTACACACACAAGCACGTACACACACACACACGCATACACACACACGCAGGCACACACATACGCACACACACACACGCATACACACACACATACATACATACACATACACGCACAGTCGCACACACATACACACACACACACACACACAGCAAGACATCGATCATGTGGCGCCTCCAGCGGCCGCTGATCCGTTACAAAGTACAAACATAATATAACCCGATTCAATGGTGGATTGAATTCGACGAAACTGATTCGTCGTCGGACAAACTAACTCACTCACCGTCGATGAGAATGATGGGATCCGTGTGTCTCTTGAATCGCCGCTATATAAATTTCTAATTGCAGATAAATGCTGTCAGACTGACAGCTTCCGATCCACATGCTACTGGAAGACGTCCCATAGACGTGGCGATCTTAAGTAGCAGGTTGTAGGACGACCTTCTAAATCGATTTAGTTGTTTATGGCGCGAAAACATTAATCATGACTAAATTCAAATTCGGAGTTGCAGGTGAACGCCTGCTAGAGTCCGAGAGGGATCAAGAGCGCCAATTGGGGTATTTATATGGTTCGTTTTTCAACGGTATGTGGTACTATCAGACGGAGGCGCCTGGGGCTGCTTGGGCACATTGCTCGTATATGCCGGCAGACTTTGATTCGAGACAGGCACTACTAGCGCTGGCTCCGCCTTCCTGGAAGCGCCCTAGAGGGCGGCCTAGATCTAAAAATTCTACATGGATCGGGATGCTTGATATAGACTTGGCAGGGTTGGGCATGGACCTGAGCATGGCCATCACTGTGGCTGAGAATCGAACACTGTGGAAAAATTTAGTAAACTCACTGTGCAACGCTCCCATTGGTGGAGTAGGCGGCGAATGATGATGTTTTTGCTGGTCATCGGGTTAGTTTGGGGTTAGATAGAGTCTACTTAGTGTGATGGTAGCCACAAGTTTTGTGTGGTGTAGTCACAAACTTAGTGTGGGGTAGTCGCATGCATGTTAGTTTGCTGGGGTGGTCGCAAGCATAGAGTATGTAGTCACTAAGTTAGTATGGGGTTGCTATGCGATCTATCACGTGGGTGTAGTGATTTGGTTAGTGGGGGTATAGTCACAAAGTCAGCGTGAGGTAGTCACGTGGCCAGTGTGGGGTACCCCATGGTTAGTGTGCTCAACTGTCTATAGTATACTAACAGATTAGATTTTCGTAATGACTGGGATTGTCCTGTGGTTGGACATCTACTCAAATGCCTTTGTATAATTAAACTTAGGCTACATATATACGTACTATAGCCTACTATCCTATAGTATCATGGTTTTACCTCGGTTGGCTCAACAATCAACATGCCCCGTCTTTATCCGTTTGCTTTCAATGACCTTGAAAAGAACAATAGAAAGAATAGAAAAAGGAGAAGAAGCTGTCGACGAAGAAGAAAAAAAGAAGAAGAAGAAGAAAAAGAAGAAAGAAGGAAAGAAGGAGAAGAAGAAGGAGAAGAAGAAGAAGAAAAAGAAGGAGAAGAGTCTTAGAAGAGGAGGAAGGGGGATTGACATTTGATTTCCGGAGCGAAAGTAGACTTCAATATTGAATTGCGTGAAACAAACAGACGTCACGTGCCTCGTACGACAGCGGCTGTTGTTGGGTCTTCGTCAGCCGATCCATTCAGCCGCTGAGAACAAGTAGGAGGAGGTCAGGAGGACGAGAAAGAAGACGAGGGAGGAGGTGGACGAGGAGGTGGAGGTGGAGGAAGAAGAAGAATAAGAATAGGAGGAGGAGGAGAGTACGAGGAAGAGTAGGAAGAAGAAATGAATGAGAACAGGGAGGAGAAGCAGGAGGCTGAAAAGAAGAGGCAGGAAAAAGAATAAGAGTTGGACGTTTGAAAGGCGCAGAGAAGAGGAGCGTGGATTTGTAGAGAAGGAAAGAAGAAGAGAATGAATTGGAGGAAGTGGAAGATGAATTGGAGGAAACGGAGGATTAATAGGATGGACAGGAGATGAATTGGAGGAAGAAGGAGAAGAGTGATTGGATGGAGAATCGTTTAAGGGAAAAGACAAAGGTAGATTATAAAGGAGACAGAAGGAGGAAAGTAGGAGAAAGCGGATGATATGTACATGTAGGTGGATTTCCGCGGTGGGTCCAGTGGTCTGGATTAATGAGCTACTATACAGGAGCTATATAGTCTGCTTCGTGGGCTCTCACTGGAGAATTTTTTTTTCTACTAAAAACCGTACGTTTTTGCCGTCCTATGAATTTATGGAGTCGGTGGCTCTTCTGAGTATTATTCCCCTTCAAAAGAGGCGCTATAGAAGTTCTTGATCGAATGAATGATTGAATGATTGAATGAATCAATCAATAATTAGAAAGAAGAGAGTTCGCTTCGTGTTTAGCCAGTGAGGATGATGATTTGCTGAGAGTGGGGTGAAGATCAGGCGAAGGATTCGTTCGTCACTGCGTATACAACTCAATTCGCAGTCAATCGTGAATAGGGTGAGGGGTTGGAAAGGTGGGATGAGGTTGTAAGGGTGGGAGGAGGAGGTTGTAAGGGTGGGAGGAGGCTGTAAGAGTGGAAGGAGGTT
Organism: Lumbricus rubellus; assembly: GCA_945859605.1. Taxonomy (NCBI): domain Eukaryota; kingdom Metazoa; phylum Annelida; class Clitellata; order Crassiclitellata; family Lumbricidae; genus Lumbricus; species Lumbricus rubellus. Next base: position 19,983,608 of record OX243818.1, read on the forward strand.
GGAAGAGTGGGAGGAGGTTGTAAGGATGGGAGGAGGTTGTAAGGGTGGGAAGGGGTTGGAAGGGTGCGAAGGGTTGGAAGGGTGGGAGGAGGTTGGAAGGGTGGAATGAGGTTGGAAGGGTGGGAGGATGTTGGAAGGGTGGAAGGGGTTCGAGGGGTGGGAGGAGGTTGGAAGAGTGGGAGGAGGTTGGAAGAGTGGGAGGGGTTGTAAGGGTGAGAGGAGGTTGGAAAGGTGGGAGGAGGTTGGAAAGGTGAGAGAAGTTCGAGGGGTGGGAGGAGGTTGGAAGGATGGGAGGAGGTTGGAAGGGTGGGGGGTTCAAGGGATGGAGGGGCGTGCAACGTCGGAAGGATGGAGCAGGGGGGTCGGGTCAGTGGCGTAGCAATAGGGCGTGCAGCCTGTGCGGTGCACGAGGGCCCCCGGCAGTAAGGGGCCCCCGGCGGTCAGAGAGAACGTATTCGCTTGTGAATAAGCTAGCGCCCTTCGCTTGGCTTTAAACTAGCGCTTTAGAAATTTCAAGTTTACGATTACGATTGCAAGTTTGGTGTACACAGTCAAAAGTGTCATTGGTTTAAGCTCTAATTTAATTTTCTCTGGTAGCCTGAAGAAATTTTAAATGTTTTATAAATATAGGCCTAAAAGAGAGAAAATAAGAAAAAAAATTGTGATAAGCTAATTATTTATTTAATTTCGAGTGCGAAATATGCAGTGTCTATATAAAAATAACGAGTCGTTTTTGTGCAGCCTTTTTTAAATCGATGGGTTCAAGCATTGAAGGGGCCCGCCACCGAAACCCTGCACAGGGGCCCCCAAACACCTTGCTACGCCACTGGGTCGGGTCGCCTGCAGCTGGACCCTTCACTGTTTGTCGATGTTGACGACAAGAGAATTCCATTCGTCGTTTCTGTTGCGCAATCCGGTTGCAGACGACATTGGTGTAATTACCCATCTATTCTATTCTACTCCATTCTATGATATTTAATTATATTCTATTATTTCATATTCTATGATATTTATTTATATTCTATTATTTCATATTCTATTCTGTTCCATTCTATAACTCATTACTTTCGGATTTCATTGTAGTTGCTTTCCACAGGGGAGCCATATAAAATGTATCCTATAGTGTAGTTGATTCATTTCGATACAAGACTGCTACTGGTGTAGTTTATAATCTGAGCAAATGTATTAGACAGACAAAACAATCAATGACATTTAGACAACGTTCATAAACAAGTGTTTATAAAATCCACTCATACGAATTACAGATACCCACAATTTTACGACGCCACAGATCCAACTAGATGTAATGATGTCAAAAAATGCGTGCAACAATAAGTAAATAAACAAACGTACGCAATAATATTATGTAATAATATCATGGACGGGAAAACGGACAAATGAATGGGTGCTGGAGGCGGCAGGAGTGGAGAGGAATCTGCTAAAGAGAGTAAAAGAAGGAAAAATGATTTATTTTGGACACATCATGAGAATTGAGGGAACGTGTATTGAGAAAGGCATCATGCAGGGCACAATGCCAGGGGACCGGAAAAGAGGTAGACCAAGAATAAACTGGTTGGGCAACATAAAGGAATGGACTGGATTGACATTGGGAGAAATTATAAGACCGACGGAGGACAGGAAGGGTTGGAGCAACATTGTCCATGATGCGGCCGACCTTTGGATCGAGGATGGCTGAGAACAGAACAGAACGATAATGTTTGTGAAAATGTATCACACATGGGAATTCTCTGTCTCATTTACTCCTCCCTTTTTATGCTGCATTTTCGTATTCTAACTTTTACTCTAACTTTAAACAATAATCATTATTATCATTATATGCATTTATAATGTACAATAATTTTAATAGTAATCAAAACAAATTAATGATAATAATAATAATAATAATAACGATAGTTAATAATGTTATTATTTTTATCAGAAGTAGCATAGTGCTATTGTAAGAGTAGTAGTAGTACTATAGTAGCAGTAGCAGTCGCAGTAGCAATCGCAGTAACAGTAGCAGTTTTAGTAGTAGTAAAAATAATTATTGCGATAATAATGATCATTATCATCATCATCATCATCACTACCATTCCCGTCTTTATTAAGCACCACTATATTATACATGTACAATAACAAAACATCGGCCAACGGTGCAGCACAGTTTACTGCACAGTCAAAGTAGAGAAATTGCAACGTTCTCCCTTCTACACACGATCACCTTCTCACGAAAGGACAAATTTTTTTGTCGAATCCGTACTTTCCTTTCACAAGACACAAGACACGCTTCCAATGATTTGTTCCTGAATCTAATCCTGCAGAGACGTTCAATCAGCCAACTGTGGTTCACCCACCGTTCTACCATTCTTTGTCAAATATCGACACCACACAGAAAGTAAACCGATGACGTTCAGACAGCGCTCTCAAACGTAAAGTTGCTTCGGTCTTCCAGAGACGTTCCTTCGGATTTCGTCCGCCGCAACAGATCAACGGCGCTAAGATTCACCGGCCCCGAGTAAGAGTTGAATGACATCCGCCCCGAAGAGTCGAGGGTCGGTGGCCCCGATGAGATTCCAGATTCAGATCGCTTGCCCTATAACAACGACGTGTACACACTTCATGTATGCAAAGGATGCGGCAGATATTTTTGGTAGATGGGCAAACATAATGATCACGGACAAATTTGAGGCCAGAGCTTGAAGAATGACCAGTAGGAAACTAAGAACATGTGTAGTTTTCATCGAGGTTTTTATTTGTAAATTTCTCGGTGTCGCGTTGTGAATTATAGGTAGCCTATCATTAGCGACGTAGCACAGAGAAATTAATTAAAATCCGAAAAAAGTAGCTAAAAACAGGGAGCCAATTTTTTAGGAGGTGGGACAAATACCCTCCTGCCTCATGTGTGGTGACCCATACATCAATGCCCGTATATGTATGCGTGTTTGTGAGTGTGTGTATTTCTTTGTGTGTTTTATGTGCCTATGCTTGTATTGGTACATTTATGTTTCATATCCCCGCCAGAAACCTGGTTCGAGATTTCTGTTACAACTGCGCCCCTAGCCAACTCAGCAATAATGATTACACTGACCGGCAGTGACCGTACACAGTCAGTGGACAGATGAGACGGTGAGGGAGAGGACTGGCCACCCAACCTCATATGGCTAAGGGGAAAAAATAGGTCGCTGATGCTTCACATCCATTGCTACCTCAATTAAGGTTATAGCTTAAGGTACTGCTATTCTTCTTATGATTTCATGTAACCTATGTATGCACGAATGTATGTAGTTTGTTTCTATGTGCACTTGTTATAGCGCCCCTTCAAGCTCTCTCTCGCTACTCAGAGGCGCTCCTGAATGCAGAGCGAACACTGCATCGGAGTTTCACGCCGAAGCACTGAGCAATTGTGAGTGAAGGACTTGCCCAAGGTCCTTACGCGGCGAGCTGGATTCGAACCTCGGACCTTCCGGCTCCAAGGCAACGACGCCACCACTACACTGCATATATGTGTGTATGTATGCATATGGGCTGTGTATGTATCTAAAAATAGCCCAATTCTAAGCTCGACTAATAATACATGTATAAATCTAATCCAACTCTTACATAAACATATATGCATTATTTAAAGATCGGACAAGACGAGAACAGATTAGATTAGATTAGATTAGATTAGATTAGATTAGCATTCGTTTAAATCAGCCACTCCTGTATTCCACCAAAGTCACCAACATAGATTTCCACAGACATATAATACAGAAGAGCGCCTCCTCTCGGACGAGACTGAGCGCCTCATAGTCTGCAAAGGCGCTACATGAATAAATCTCCAGTTAATCACATTACGTGTTCAGCGCTGACGATGTGCATCGTAACCAACTTGTGGGGCGCGGTGGTGTAGTGGTGGCGTCGTTGCCTTGGAGTCAGAAGGTTCGAGGTTCGAATCCACCTTGCTGAGTAAGGACCTTGGGCAAGTTCTTCACTCACAATTGTTCAGCGCTTCGGCGTGAAAATTCGATGCAGTGTCCGCTCTGCATTCGGGAGCGCCTCTGAGTAGAGAGAGATTGAAGGGGCGCTATAACAAGTGCACATACAAACATACAAACCACAGGTGCGCATACAAGCATACAAACCACAAGTGCACATACAAACTTACAAACCACAAGTGCACATACAAACATACAAACCACAAGTGCACATACAAACATACAAACCACAAGTGCACATACAAACATACAAACCACAAGTGCACATACAAACATACAAACCAACTTACGTCCATGTCCGCCGTTGAACGTTGGAAATGATTGAACGAAGTATCTTTCGATGGCGATACAACTGTGGCCATCGTCGTTGTCGTTGAAGTTGTAGTGTTCCAAGGATCGACGACGAATCCTTCGACGTAGTTGATCAACTTCCGGTGTTTGACCAACGCTGGACCCCAGTAGACGGTCGGCAGAGATAGGTTCCGTATACGCTAGAAAATATTATCGTTATTAATAATAATAATGTTATAATTATTATTATTTATTTATTTATTTATTTATTATTATTAATAACTGTTTTGCCCCGAGGTATGTAAGGGACTTCATTGCCAACTATTGCATAAAAACTAGTCCAGAATGACCCTACTCTGATTCTCTGATCCTACGGAAACTCGACCCGGACCACCATGGACTACTCTTACGGATAACCCTTTTGAGTCAACGCAGCGCTCGTGCCTAAGCCGGTGTCCCGCGCTTGGCTTTCTGGAGGCGCTTTAGAAATCAGGAGTTTACGATTACGATTACTCTTCGTTGTCTTGATTATCGATAGTGTCTCGGAATGCGATCGCATTATTATTGTTATTGTCATTATTATAATAATTATTATTGTTATCATTATCCTCATCATCATCATTATCATCATCATTATTATTATCATTATTATTACAATTTTATGATCCATTGAAAAATAGTCTGATTGATTGATATAATTATGTGAAGATGAAGAAGAAGACATGGATTGAAGTGGGATGAAGATAACAATAATCACCTGGCAGATGGTTCCATCGTGTTCGCGACATATCTTATAGATGGCTACGACTGGAATCCAGATGACCGAAGACAGGGCGATCATCCAACCCATTCCGTCGGCCCAGTCAGGGTACGAATAGCTGCCATAGCTCGCAGGTGTATAGTCGACCCATGTGAAGACCAGGATAAACTAAGCGAGCAAACAACACTCATTTTGTCATCAGTCAAAAAACACTTTATGCCTATAGACTTTGTCCATCAGATGCGTTTTGACGCCGCCTTAAAACCGTTCTTTTTGGCAGAGTTTGGGTCGGGAGCGCTCCTGAGTAGTAGCCTTGAAGGTGCGCTGTTTTATACACCTATAAATAATAATTATTAATTTATTATATGCCTAGACTTTGCCCAGATGCATTTAATCGCAGCAATAAACCGTTCTTTTCAGTCGAGGTTGGGTCGGAAGCGCTCCTGAGTGGTACCCTATACCTTGAATGGGGCGCTATATAAATCTCTATAAATCTCCATATTGAATGAGTGAATAAGTTATAAATTTATTAGGAGACGTATATCAGGCCTGAGATGAATCGTTAGGTACATAAAAATATAGAGTTTACAGCACAGTATAATTATTCACAAGTTGGTTTGTAATATTCATAAATATAATTATCATCGTCCTTCATAGTCATGCTAACAGCAAGAGCACACACATGTTTATGTACTTTTCAAGAGTATACGTGTACATTGTGGCAGATTGAGAGAGAAAAGAGCAGTGCGAGTGTCATGGAGAAGAAACGGGGATTTAAAAGACTGACCAAGATGAGAGCTGGAGTGATAAACTGCCAACAAATTCTCCACCATAGACTCTGCTTCTTTCCAAGCATCACACGAATGTCTTCCATGAAACGAGCACATCCTACAAAACAATTTAGTCAGGCAGGATTCAGTATTTATTTCCCTCATCCTCTTCATTAAAGCACTCATTGTTGAGCAATGAGCATGTCTACAGCTGTAGAAGGTTATTTGTGTAAAGCATAAAATAGGAATGGTTAATGCAATACATAATAATTCATAGCTGTGTGGACTGTTCGCACTTGGTCTACTAGACTACACAAACACATACACATACACAGACACAAACACAAACACAAACACAGACACGGACACGGCAACGGACACGAACACGGACACAGACACAGACACAGACACAGACACCCTGCACGTTTCTGATCCATATTTCTTTATTGGCTTCAATTCACGCCTTGATGGTTAATGTTTTTACATACGGAAGAATAGAAGTGAGAAATGGGCAGCCCCAACAACACAAACAATACTGTTCCTTTTGGGTCAAGCCCGGGGCGACTCCGCCAAAATAACAATACTGTTCCTTTTGAGTCAAACCCGGGGCGACCTGCATGCCACCATAACAATACTGTTCCTTTTGGGTCAAACCCGTTAACCCACATCAACAACCATAAAAAATTTGAACGGTGTTTTTGTGATCAATATAAAGCATTCACCTGTGCCGGTGACATGCAAAGTATAACACGAATCTAAATTTTATAACCTATTTGAACGGCACGACACACCGCCGCCTGAGAGTTATAATGCTCTATCATGAATTTTTGAAAACATCGAGTTTGGTATCAATTTCATCAGGGTAGCATTTGCTCTATCATTAGACAAAGAAGCTAGCTGAATGAAGCGGTCGATTCTTAGTTATAAGTCAGTATTTAAATGCTCTATCTTGCGAAACTGTTTCCAATCTAGACTTTCTTATGGTTATAATGCTCTATCATTACTCGTCGGCAGCCAATCACAAGGCTGCTTTTGACTATGATAGAGCAAAGTTTCACTGAATAAAATATTTCAGGGTATAAATGCTCTATCATCATCATAGGCGAAACCATTACGCTGAGTTAGAGCAAAAGCATACTCGCAGTGTATGATAGAGCAATATAATACTGAGGACGCGATTAGAATAAATACTTCATGTATTACTTTACGTGGTCAAATTTACTATGTCTGATCGAAACGTTTTGCTGTAACATATATTTTTGCATTTTCTTAAATTTCTCTATTTTTTTACTTTTGTTCAACAAAATATATATTTTTTCAAAACAAGTCACTGGCAGGAATCTAAAAATGATAGAATTATACTGCAAAACAATGAAATTAAGAATTTTGGGCCTAAAACAGTGACCAAACTTTAAAGTCGTTTTTCTCGGTTTCGCCAAAAGCTATGATAGAGCATTATAACTCTAGGGCGGCGACACCTAAGCGTTTAAATAAACACGGCGACGTGTTATTGTGTTCTGCTGTATAGGACAACTGAAGTCATGTTGCTCAAGGGCTTAGAGGTCAACCGTGGGGCACGGTGGTCTAGTGGTGGCGTCGTTGCCTTGGAGCCGGAAAGTCCGAGGTTCGAATCCACCTCCCCGCGTAAGGACCTTGGGCAAGTCCTTCACTTACAATTGCTCAGCGCTTCGGCGTGAAACTCCAAAGCAGTGTCCGCTCTGCATCGGGAGCGCCTCTGAGTAGAAAGAGAGCTTGAAGGGGCGCTATAACAAGTGCACAAGTGCACATACATACATACATACATACATACATACATACATACATACATACATACATACATACATACATACATACATACATACATACATACATACATACATACATACATACAACTGGAGGACTAGGTGGTCATAGGCCTAATTATAGGAAGGATGGAAGAAACAAACGGAAGGAAAAAGGAAAGAAAGATCGATGGACTGTAGGAATAAAGGAAAGAAACAAAGATGGAAAGCGGAAGAAATAAACGAGAGAGAGAGAGAGAGAGAGAGAGAGAGAGAGAGAGAGAGAGAGAGAGAGAGAGAGAGAGAGAGTGAGGGAGGGGATGGGAAGTATGGACGAAAGAATGGAAGAAAGAACGAAAGAATGGAAGAAAGAACGAAAGAATGGAAGAAAGAACGAAAGAATGGAAGAAAGAATGGAAGAAAAGACGAAACAATGGAAGAAAGGACGAAACAATGGAGGAAAGAACGAAAGAATGGAAGAAAGAACGAAAGAATGGAAGAAAGAACGAAAGAATGGAAGAAAGAACGAAAGAATGGAAGAAAGAACGAAAGAATGGAAGAAAGAACGAAAGAATGGAAGAAAGAACGAAAGAATGGAAGAAAGAACGAAACAATGGAAGAAAGAATGAAACAATGGAAGAAAGGACGAAACAATTGAGAGAATGAAAGGACTTATGGAAGAGAAAGGAAGAAGGTCGGAAGTGAGGAATGAAAGAATGAGAGATGTAAGTTAGGAATCAAGCAAGCAACCTATCAATTAAGTAAGGGAACAACGAAGCAAGGAATGAAGCAGAGATGGAAGCAAGAAGGAAGGTTAAGTCGATGAATGAATTATGAATGGACAGATGGAAGGAAAGTATCTTAGTTTCCGTTGAAGCCTTGAACTGCGGAGTGTATAAGAAAGGAGAGGTCGGTTGAAGAGCGAGTTGATGATGGATGATGGATGGCATGAGTCTACTGTGTATGACAACATCATGAGGACTTCTCCTCTCCTTCGCTTTCAATTCAAATGACAGAAAGTCTCCCAAAGCAGAGATAAAATGTACACTGGCGCTAGATAAGGTCGAAGAATGACCAGATAGGACGAGAGAGAGGTGGAGAGAGAGACAGAGAGAAAGACAGGCAGACAGACAGCAGAGAGAAACACACAGAGAAAAAGAGAGACAGACAGAAAGCAGAAACAGAGAGAGACAGATAGAGACAGATAGAGACAGATAGAGACAGATAGAGACAGAGAGAGACAGATAGAGACAAAGAGACACAGATAGAGACAGAGAGAGGAAAATGGAGTGAAATAAACATATAGACAGAGAACGAGACAGAGACATATGGGCTGGAATGCAGAGAGATAAACGCAGACGGATAGAATTATTATTATTAAGGAGACAGCCAGGTCGCTTATATTTGCATAAGCAGAGGAGCGTGTTTGCAAAAGGACAACACACACACACACACACACACACACACACACACACACACACACATACACACATACATATACTATATATTATATTGAGAGAGAGAGACAGATAGACAAACAGACAGAGACTTACAGACAGAGACAGAGAGACAGACGAGGTGTAGATGCAGTCACATACGCACACATATAAACACACGTGCATCAGACATGCAGAAATTTAAAAAATAGCACAGACCATCATTTCCGAGATCTAACTTTGACCGCATGTGACACACATAAAGAAATCCTGATTTAAACGGAAGACAAACGAAGATCAATGGAGACCAAAACGAAGTCGAAAAGCCATCAAGACCGAATTGAACGAAGACGACGTGTCGCTTAATGGCGCTATATAAAGGTCGTGACAAACGAACTCTTCTGGACTCGTCTGATAGAGAACGTTTCCGTCATTGATGTCGTCACAATCTGGAATCAGATGACGTCAGTGAAACGCTGAGGGAGTGTCGAAGGTGCGGACTGTTGGGGCACCTGTCACTGTAGGACTGTTACTGAATGCTAGGTTTCGTTTTCACTGGCTACGGCAGCCTCCTGCTCTAATGGGACACTGGAAGAAGTTGGCAGAAAATGAATATACAATTTATACATGTAGGTAGGACACGAAGGAAGAGAGAGTTATGGCAAGAGAAGTTGAGAGACACGTATACAGAAATATACCCAGAGAAAAACAGATACAGAGAGACAAGGAGAGATGTAGGCTGACATGCAGGGAGGAAGGGAGGGCGGAAGCTGTAGGTGCGGAAAGAGAGAAGAAAATATAATAGGTAGGAGGGTCAGAGGTAGAAAAAGAGTCAGATAAGCAGATAATAATTAATAGAAATAAAAATAGAAGCATAAAAATTATGGAGACACAGATAGCAGATACAGAGGAGGGAAATAAATAGTCGGGCATAAATAATACACAGCGAAGGAGGGTAAGTTACGGAGAGACAAAGGCACGGACAGAAGCAGACAGAAAGATCGGCAGATGGAAAGAGATACGAGGAGAGGAACAAACAGTAACACACACAAGAACAGGAACACAAGAGGGAGGCAGGGTCCGGCAGACGCTATAACAGAGAGGGTGAAGGAATCTCGGAGGTAAATAGATTTAATTGAACAGATCCTCGAAGACGTATGAGATGCATTTATGCATCTGGTCACTTTATATAGCGCCTTTTAAGGATCTCTCAAGGGCGCTGTGGCCGACATGTAGGCAGAGCATCACGGAAATCGGTTGCAGAGGAGACGTTAGCGCTGCATGGATGCATCCGATAAGCGGAAGTCGTCGGCGACATCGGTGTCAGGAGATGCTGCGCGTGACACAATAAAAGCCGACGGACTTTGATACGGTTGATTAAGTCTACACAGAGGAGAACGGAGAAGAAACGGAAGAAGAAAGAGAGAGGAAATAGAAACAGAAGAATTGGAAAAAAAGTGGAATTAGATGCAGAAAAAGAAGACGCAGAAAAACAAAGAGAGAAAGGGCGAAAATAGAAATAGACAGAGTGATATATATCCAGCGAGAGAGACAGAGACAGAGTGAGAGAAAGACACGTACAGCCTGAGATAGATCATAGAGAGAGATACAGGGGGAGACAGACAGCCAAACAGAGACAGAGGCAAATATGGAAACAGCGAGACAGAGAGACAGAGAGAGGGAGAGTAGAAGAAGGAGAAGAAGATGACGAAGAAGAAGAAAAAGAAGAGGAGGAGGAGGAGGAGGAAGAGAAGGAGTAGAAGGAGGAAGAAGAAGAAGAAGAAGAAGGAGGAGGAGGAGGAGGAGGAGAAGAAGAAGAAGAAGAAGAAGAAGAAGAAGAAGAAGAAGAAGAAGAAGGAGGAGGAGGAGGAGGAGGAAGAGGAAGAGGAAGAGGAAGAGGAAGAGGAAGAAGAAGAGGAGGAGGAGGAGGAGGAGAAGAAGAGGAGGAGGAGGAGGAGGAGGAGAAGAAGAGGAGGAGGAGGAGGAGGAGGAGGAGGAGAAGAAGGAGAAGAGAATAATTGGTTGATAACAAACAGGGAAGAATAAGATAAGAGCACGCGTGTGACAGAAAGTAGGGAGAAGATCAGAAGCATCACTAAGATAACTAGAATGGACTCTTAGAAAGACAAACAGGCAGTCAGAAAGATAGACAGACAAACAGGCAGTCAGAAAGATAGACAGACAGACAGACAGACGTAGGCGAAGATAGACAGAGGGAGGCAGACTTCTTACCGTAGACCCAAGCGACAGCAACGCACTCGATGACTCCAATGAGCAGTAGACCCCACCCACTGCAGTACGAATCCATCAACTGGAGAAGGTAATTTCCTCCCTAAGTCACAATCAATACACGCACACACATGACCTCACAGACAGACACACAGACAAACAGACAGACAGACACACACACACAGACAGACGTACGTACATGCAGGCAGACAGACAGGTAAATGATAGATGATGCCAATGGCACTACGTTACCCTATTCACGATAACGACGACAAAAATACGGCACTGCTGATGATTATGATGATCAGGACAATCACGGGAACGCCTTTGATCTTGAATGGCGCTATATAAATAATCGATTACGATACGATAATGAGGACGATGATGCAGACGGTAACGATGATGATGATGATGATGGTGGTGATGATGGTGATGATGATGATGATGATGATGATGATGATGATGATGATGATGATGATGATGATGATGATGATGATGAAGACGATAACAATTATAATGCTAATGATGATGGTGGTGGTGATGATGATGATGATTACGATGACGATAATAATTCTGCTGCTGATGAAGTTGTGGCCGATGATGATAATGATGGCAATGATGATGATGGCAACGATGATAATAATGACGATGATGATGGTGCAACCGCTGCTGCTACAGATGATGATGGTGATGATGGTCAACAAAATCGATCGTTTACTTTAAAATGGTTTGATTTGGTGAAGAAAGAACTTATCAGATGAATAAATGAACTCTCATATAATTATGTAATATATGTAATTATATATATATAAGAAGAGACTCACGACATAGTATATATAATTACATATATAATTATACATAATTATACATATATATAAAAGAAGAGACTGACGACATACATGTGTGCAGAGGGGAAGACCGATGAGAAAGAGGAAGATGCACATGGATAGGATGACCCATGGTTTGTGAGGTCGAAGCCGAGGGAACTGATCGAGGATGCAGGTCAACACCGTCTCCAGCATGGCAAACTGTACGGCAACAGACGCAGACATTTAATATACATGTAATTATACATTGTATACATGTATGCATGTATTTGTGTATGTATACTTTTGTATACGTACGCATACATTTAGGTTGGCATGTGTGCATGTATTGTCTCTAATATTAGTACATATTATGTACAATTGTGCATACATGTATTGTATTTATGAATATGAATATGCAGCATGTGTGTACGCACATGTGTCTGTAATATCTGTATGTACATGCATATTATACATATATATGTAGTCTACGTATGTAAGCATGCATGCATGTGTGTAGCCTTTGTGTATGTATGCATGTATGTACGCATCAGTGCATGCATGTATGTAGGCTCTATAGGTTGGACATATTTTTGTCGGTGCTTTGTACCTTTTAGAACCCTCATACAAGCTCTTCTAACAACAGTTTGAGCTTGTAAAGAAAGGGAAGTTCAATAAATTTCGTCAAGTGTACCATCTGCATGTGTGACTGTGTGTCTGTCTCGCTGCTTATCTTTCTTACGTGTAACCTAAGTGTCTTCTTTCAGTTTCGTTTGCGTGTAGGTAGGCCTATGTGCGCCGTTAGGTGCTTTTAATTCAGTATTAATAATGTGGTGCGTATTTTTCAGTAAGTTCGATACGCAGACGACAGAAAAAACACCAAACGCATTTCTGCCTGAAGGAACCATGGGCGGAAACCTAGGGGGACAGAGGGGACGGTCCCCCCCAAAAGGTGTTGGGGGGACGGCCCATGCATTGGTCCCCCCCCCCCAAAGTTGAGCGTGAAGACTCTCACGGTGGACGAAAAAAATTGTTGTATAGGTATTTTTGAAAGTTTTGGCCGGATAACTAAAAAAAGGCGGCGAAAATAGAACTTTTTCTTTACTTTCGGACTCGTTAAAATTTTTCGTCCGTCAAAAAATCCCTCGCGTCTTTCCTTCGGCCACTCGTTCGTCCCCCCAAGTCTCCGCCCAGGCTTCCGCCTATGGAAGGAACTGCATGACGAATACCATTACTAATACAGTTCATTTGTTTGCACATACGTGTATCATTGTCTCACTATAATACTCGTCTCTTGTGTCCAACCTGTACAAGGTGTGATAGCGACTCTAATCGTCTGTGCTTTAACATTGAATACCAATAACCAATGCCATTACGCGTATGTGTTTGTCTGGTCTGTATGTTTGCTCATCTCTTTGATTTAACTACAAGCATAGTCTGTGTGTCTATCTGCTATTGTCAAGCTGTTCCTATAGTTGTGTGTCTGACTCAGTTCGTCCAATCTTGCACTCGACAACCTCTGTGTATGTGCGCGCGTCCGCCTGTGTGTGTTGGTGTTTGCATGTGTTTCTCGGTGTGTGTGTGTGTGTGTGTGTGTGTGTGCTCGTTTGTGTGTTTATACATGTACCTGTCTCATCCGTAAACAAACGCGCTGTAGTCTTCGCTAATGTATATGATCATGTATATGATCATTTATATAGCGCCGTAACAAGAATCTCACGAAGGCGCTTAACGTAGCTACCCAACAGATCTAAACAGATACGATTTAATGGTGTAGACCGCATACAATTAGTTGAGGTGGTTTTGCTTTCTGCTCCTTATTGATACCTCTAGTGGCGCAGTGGTGTAGGTAGGGAGGGATGTTTGGTGCCTTGGCGCCGGAAGGTTGCGGGTTACAATCCGCCTCAAGCCGCCGCGTATGGATCTTGAGCAAGTCCTTCACTCGCAATTGCTCATGCGCATCGGCGTGAAACTCCGTTTCAGTGGCCGCACTGTAGTCTGGAGTGCCTCTGAGTAGGAATCTTGAAGGGGCTCATTCATACATACCTGGCTGTCGAGACCGAGTGTGAGCAGCATGAGGAAGAATAGGATCGCCCAGAGCGGAGAGACGGGCATCCGGGTAACTGCGTCCGGATAGACGATGAATGCCAGACCAGGACCTAACGGAAGAACAGACGGGAAAACAGCATGAACATTAAACATGCAATCCGCACTATCTAAGGTAATGTAAGGTAAAGTAAGTGAGGGTAATATAGCGTATGTTATGGCAGGGCATGGTAAGGAAAGACAAGGTGTAACGTGGAATAGGGTAGAATAAAGTTATAATGTGACGTGATAAAGCAAGAAAAGTTCGGGTATGATGTAATTAAGATATGATAATTATGACAGAGCAAGAAACGTTACAGGCCAGGATCAGATATAGCAAAGTAAAGTATGATGCCTTCTAATTGCCGTATTGAATAATAAACAAAATTATTGGGATCTATTAAGGCGCAAAAGGGTGTAGTGTGGCAGGGTATTGGTACGTCAAGGTAGGGTACACGATACGAAATATAAGGTGTGGTAAGATGTGGAAGGTAGATTATTAAGATGGAGTGAGGTAAGTTCTGGCAAACGTTTAAATATGGTCAGTTAGAGCAATTAAGGTAAGTTAAAATAAAAATGCAATTGTAAGGAAAGGTTGGCTAATTAAAATAGCATCCAGAGAGTATAGAAAGGTAAAGATAAGGCAAAAATAACAACAATGCAATAAAGTGTATGAAAATTAGCAGCGAGTGAGGAGTGTATTCTTTGGAATCGAGACAATGTTTTTGTTACCGCTGTCGACGACGTTATCAACGGCTGTTCCCATGGTTCCAGCCATGAATCCAAGGAAGCTGAAGATGACGAACCCAGCGAAGATGCCAGTTGCAAAGTTCGCTATCGTTACAATTATCGTATCCCTGCGTATGAAAATATTGCATATGTTCAAAGAACATATAATAGATCAAAAGCACTGAGGACAGTAAGGAGGCATATAATTATCTATAGTCCAGTATACAGTATGAGAATTGTGGAAAAATAACTGGGGGGTTGGCCTATGACAAACTTGAAATTGGGGTATGAAAAACATACTTTAACATGGGGCTCTAAGAAAGACTGGGGCGTTGAACCCCCCAACCCCCCCGACAATTCTCACCCTGCCAGTATATATAGTCTAGAGTCTAAACTAATCTAATCTAGCTGAAGACATTTTACCCGTTAATTTGAAATGATATAATAGGGTACAAAATTATACACAAAAACAATATAAAGTCATTTATTCTCAAGCTTTTGTAGCGCTATCATCTCATCATACCAACTTACCAAGAGATGGTCGCATGGAAGTGAGCCAACAAATAACACAGTCGCAACCCCTGCATGGGGTACAACTATAATTATAGTCGTGAGGTGCACTGAGGATTTTTGGGTTTTAGTCAACACTGTATGTGTCTGTATTTAGCTGTCTTGTCCCATATGAAATTTGAGAGATAGGATTGTCCCTGAAATAAATGGTTTGACCTCAATTTTGAATTCAGAAAGACATATAATAGAAATCTGTTAGCAAGTAGCGAATAACACACATGCGCTTGCATTTCTAGCATGCTTGTTTTTGCAACCTGAACTGTTCAGAAACGTTGGACATTTTTCTACATTTGGGCCTTGACTTTCGACAATTTTACTCAGCTTGATTTTGAATCTATTGAATTTTGAATCTATTCAGTTTTTCCATTCTTCCAAAGCTTAAAAATATTGCGCCAATCAAATTCAGAAAACATTAGCATGTAGATAATACTAAAATAGCATGATATCAGAATAGTCCCGTATGCATTAATATTCATACATGCACATAATTATGTAGTCTATAAAACTCTATATATTTATGTTCATGTAGACTTATACACATATACATATGAAGGAGAATTTGATGCAGAAGATAATTCAAAGGCAACTATACATTGTAGGCCTATATATTGGATTATTCGGACACAATTAGGCAGAATGAATACTGTTCGGATGGTCAAGGCATTAGTGTTATGTAGGACGGATGATGGTCCAAACAAGAGAGGACGTCAACATAAAGAATGGTTGGACGATGTAGTTGAGTGGTGCGGAACATCAATCCAGGAGCGGAGCCACATCGCTTTGGACTGACAACAGTGAAAAGACTTCGTGAAAATGGCGTCGGTTCATGATGGTGTATGTATGTTTGTATGTATGTTTGTATGTATGTATGTATGTATGTATGTATGTATGTTTGTATGTATGTTTGTATGTATGTATGTATGTATGTATGTATGTATGTATGTATGTATGTATGTATGTATGTATGTATGTATGTATGTATGTATGTATGTATGTATGTATGTATGTATGTATGTATGTATGTATGTATGTATGTATGTATGTGTATGCATGTATGACTGTGTGTATGTATGTATGTCACTATGTAGTCTATGTATCATATGTGTCATATGCATAGGCGTAGGAGACGGGGGTCCAGGGGGGGAAAATGCCCCCCCAAATTTCGGGCAAGTCTGATTTTTCGGGCAGTCAGACCCGGAAAAATAAAAAAAGTTTTAGAAAATTTTTACTTTTCTTATTTTTCCGGGTCTTCTTGCCCGAAAAATCAGACTTGCCCGAACAAAAACGGAGATTTTGCCCGAATGACTAAAAAAGGTCGTCAGAATTTTCGGGCAAACGTAACGGAAATTTTTCTTAAGATTTCGGCCGGACGAAAAAAATTTTTCGGGCAAAAGTCTCATTTTTGCCCCCCCAACGTTGAAATGTCCCCTACGCCTATGGTCATATGTATGTCTGTATGTATCATATGTATTAGCATAATATGCATAAACATGTGATCATGTATATATGAATATAGACGTATTATACATGCATGTATATTATAATCATGTAAATATGCAAAGGCCCTATATATAATTGTGTGTGTGTTTACATGATTGTTGATATGCGTATATACTTACTCATGGATATGCATAGTTTGCATATATGTGGGATAATCTGATATAATGCTATAACATATATGATTGTGTACCTGAGGCAATTTGCACGGAATCGATTGTAACTGGCCAAAGCTATTACGCCACCCCAACAGTTTGATATTGAATAGAACATTTGAATAGCTGCGTCGTTCCAGACCTGAAGAAAAAAAGAGAATAAATCTCGATGCTCGACGATTTGCCAACGTAAAGAAAAGCAACCTTATCTGCAATGTATGGACCACGGTCGTAGCCTGGATTTTATTGGGGGTTGGGGTTGGGGTTGGGGTTGGGGGTGTTTACTCGGTCGTGAACAAGTCCACAACTTCCCACAAGCAACCGAATCAACTGACTTAGGTGCGTGGAGAGGCGTCATGAGTTCTCATGGCGGGTTCTGCACGGTTAATACATTGCACACTGTATAGTTTGACATCATGTGTTAGTAAATGCATTCTTTCATTTTTACATTAAATTTTCATTTCGGGAAGGGGAGTGTGTTCATACACCCAAAACACAGCCCTAGCTACGGCCTTGGTATGGGCCAGAGTTTGTCAGTTTGTCGCAAGCTTGTCATTAAGATGGTGCCGACAATGGACGCATATTGAGACAGTTTCCAGTGTTCTGTAGCCTTAAATTGTTGCCATGTTGACTTCAAACTATAATATGTAGACGATTTCGCTAGTAGAATCTTCATGCAGGTCTGGCAAAAATATCCCTTCTTTGGAAATCCTCTGTTGCGCTAGACTGTTTAGCCTACTTCTCTATCTCTCTTCTTATCCCCTCCTCTCAATCTCACCTGACGCTTCTCTCTTCCTCTCTTTCTATGTCTGTATGTGTGTCTGTCTGTCTTGTCTGTCTGTCTCTCTTCATCACTCTCTTCCTCTCTTTTTCTGTCTGTCCCTGCATGTCTGCCTGCCTACCTGTCTGCCTGTCTGTCTCTATCTCTCTCCATCCCTCTCTTTCTTTCTCCCATCTTTGTCCTCTCATTCGTCCTGCTCTCTCTTCTTCAATTCTCCTCTGTCTTCCTGCTCTCTCTTCTTCAATTCTCCTCTGCCTTCTTCGTTTACTATCGGATCATTGAAACAACTGTCAAAATGTTTTTCATGTCATTCACCAGACGTCGCCGCTGAAAAACAGCACACGCACATACATGCAATATATAAGCGTACGCCAGAGTATACACTTTGAGCGTACGCAATGTAATATATTACATGGACAAACTGGACAGCTCCTAATCATGTCATCCTGACATTTGTACATGCATCCAGGACATGTTTATGGACACTGAAATGGAGCGCAACGACTTCACCATTTGTGTGTGTGTTTCAAAACCTGTTAATAAACCATCATCTCTGAAATTACAATATTGTAATGTAATGTAATGTAATGTAATGTAATTCAGACAATTTCTATAGCATCGTCAATAGCAAGCCACTTCTAGGATGCTTTGCACGCATAATGTTAACTGTCAGAGTAAATGTCATGAGCTCGAGAGCAATATTGGCCTGTATATCCTGTGTGGTCATGGCTGATTTGTTGCTATATGGTGGCGGGCACATGCTTAATAGCAGACATTCAAGCAATGTGTCAAACAATGACAAAATTCGACATAAGCTGTCTAGTGTCAAAGCACGTCCGGTGTCACTCATTTAAAAAATTCGCCTCACTTCTGCAGCGCCGTTCTAGCTATGTACATTGCATCAAAGACTGTATAATTGGTTTGAAAAGAAACTCTACTGCATGCAAACGATAAGCCACATGAAATTGCTTTGCAATCAAACGGTTGCTGCCTTCTGGTCAGTGGTCACACAATAATTCCTGCTCCTTCCAGACATTTCTACATAGGCATAATCTGCCCGTCTAGACACAGTAGCCGTCCAACAAGAGCAGTCATTAAGTGAACTGAGTCAGTTGACCAGAAGAGAAGTTCAAATGTTCAATTGTACTTAAACATCGACAAAAAGCACATATGAAAGTCACGGCTAACTCATATTATTTTCAGCTCGGCTCTGTGTGCAAAATACAGCCAGGAGCGAAGGACTAAAGTGCCGCGCAGTTTGGATAAGCTATAGCCTACATGTATAATGTAGGCCTATTGAAATTTGCATGACAATCGTCGATCGTTTTAATATTTTATACATGCAATTTCATTTTATATCGTCTATATGCTCATGTTTAGTAAGCATTTCAAAAACTGCCTCTCTTTCTGCAATTCTGTTTATTGTTTAATGCAGACCTTTCAAGAGAGTGGGACAAGGCATCATGCAGGCTACCGATTTACGGAAGTAAAGCCAATCTAACAAATTCAACCAAAGTAACGATTTCTTTAATTTTTACTGCTTTTCTGTCTGTCTTTCTATCCCACATTGTAATTTTCTACCCAACATTCACTAAAAAATTTAAACTTTTCTACAGACATATTATTTCACCAGGTGCACAAGTGCTACACGGTGCGAAATTCCCTTCTGCCCTCTCTTCGGTTCGTCACAGGCTATTTTGGTATTCCAGTATCAGTACGTTAAACTATAATACCTGCTAATGGGTTCCGCTGTGATTCTTTTGATGTTTTACGTGTGCAAATTCTACTTGTCTAAGGCTTTCACTAAACTAAAACCAGATTCTAATTCGTTTTTATAGTTTCCCCAATGGGAACTGTTGGAGTTATTCGTCGAAACAAAAAGGAATGAACTGCAGCAGACTGAATAATAATAATAAGCAGCTATAGTATACGGAAAACGTTTGAGCAACTATTAGTATAAAAACTTTAAAAGCCATCTTTAATCAACCTTGAGTCATTCTAATTTACCAGCCAGGTTTATTTTATGTAGTTTTATTTTGCGCACCAAGTAGGCCTATATACAATGTGCACCAAGTTGATATTTTTATATTTTTTGCACCAACTCCCTCATACATCAAATAGTTAGTCTATAATTATGAAACATATACAATACAAACGTTAGGCTACAATGCATGCAAATATTTTACAACGTCCCATTCTAACCCACTTTAAACGGTTAGCCTGATATGTCTGGGCATAGGCCCTAAACGTAAACAGCTTGACTCAATTAGCCATGCATGCAACTAGGCCTATGTAAACAGCTATATTCAGAACATATAGAACGAAGACTAAAAAAACAAGAGCAGCAGTCAAAAAGAACGCATCGCCCCCTATATAATAAGTAGACCTATTATGCAATGCAAATTATAATAATTTAAAGCAATACAATGCATATCTATCTATACGTCTAGCACCTTTCTGTGCACTAGGCCTACAGCAGCGCTAAGCTCTGTATACGCGGTTACCACTGAGGCATAACACAGAGCATATACATGTAGATTGGAAACACCACACGTAGTAAATGGTAGGCTATATAAAATAAACCATAGATGTAAAAAAAACGTTGGAAACGAAATTTAAAAAAACCGAAAAAACCTCGTTTTATTCGAAAATTAAAAACCGAAAAAACGACAAAAAACCGAAAAGGAAAATAATTTGACTTTCCTACATCTTAAAACTGTATTTTAAACTTAGAAACTTTGTTTATGCAATGTTATCTTAATCGGCAAATAACACAAAGCTCTATTAGAAGGCCAAAATTAATAGTAAGCGACATTGATCTACACTGATTCTACAGCAGTTATTTTTTCTTATAAATTTGGCTTAATTTTAAGCAATTGAAAAAGTGAAGGTATTAAAATCTTTTCAAATTTTAATTGTGAACATAACTCTGCATAAGTTCATGTTGTTCGACAAAATGCAATTAAAGTCTAATCAGAAGTAAAGACTACAGGTGTGTGCTAAATTATATTTTGTACTTAAAATTGTAGCTTATAGGCCTATAGGCCTAAGAAGTCCATATCAAAATAAATCTTATAAATTTGATTTCTTGTAGGGACTAACTACATTCATGTAGGCCTAAGCTTATTAATCAAATGAAGACTTTAAGCAATTAAACAATAACATTAGTTAACTGAATCTTTGAGAGTACGGTGAAAACGTAAGGAATATCGGACAAAAATAAATTTAAGAAAACAAATAACAGACAGTTAATAAATAAATAAAGTTATATAAAAATTTAAAAGGAAAAAAACGATACGAAAAATAGAACACAAAAAGTAGAAAACAAAAAACGAGGTTTTTGGAAAAAATAAAAAATAAAATTAAAATTTTCAACCGCTATGCAATAAAGCTTATATCTGCTATCTTCTATATCAAAGAGAAATCATTTATCTTAAGTAACAAATTACAAAGCCTGCAGCTCTTGGTAGGGTTGCGAAAGGCTATACGATAAGGCTTTGGAGGGAATTCTCAAGATCATTCAACCTATTAGCCTATAGGCTACTGAATTAAATCTGTGCATGCACTCGAGCAGATGCGACAGCTATCTGCAAGATTGACTGACGAGTGTTAGACTGTGCTGTTAGTGACAAGTGTTAGACTGTTAGTGAACTTAGCGTGCTGTGTTATACCTGTAGCAGGGAGCGCGGAAGCGGTTGTAGCTGGCCAGAGTAATAATACCTCCGTAGCCGTTATTCATTGAAAAGAAAGTCTGAATGGCAGCATCGTTCCAAACCTGTGTTTAAGAAGACAGAATTAACCACCTCTGCACTGTGGCTGTCTAGCTCATTTGTCTACTGTATACACATATGCATGCCTCACCCTCTGAACGGGTTAACTAACCCGTATCACTGTAATTATTTTAGCTCCCTCTGAACGGGTTAACTAACCCGTATCACTGTAATTTTTTTAGCCACCCTCTGAACGGGTTAACTAACCCGTCCGTATCACTGTAATTATTTTAGCTCCCTCTGAACGGGTTAACTAACCCGTATCACTGTAATTATTTTTAGCTCCCTCTGAACGAGTTAACTAACCCTTGCAGCTATAGCCTAATTTAGTTAAGTCGTAGCCTATACTTAGGTAAATTGAAGAATTTAACCCAAAAAATATTTATTACTTATAAAACTAACGTTCTACTTTCCATTAACATTTTCAACACGCACTTCGAACTCATGTAGGTGCCTAACTGGATTTTCTTCTTTCACTCCTATTATAGTTTATTAAACACTTGATTCTACACTGTGTCCACGATAAAGTAGATCACACAATAAAATGTCATAACTCGGTCAAAACGTTTAGGATTTGTCTGAAATTTTAAACACAGCAACAGTGACCACATTTACACGAGATCCTAAAACCGATTAGAAATATTCGCGTGTTTGTCAAATTTATGATCGTTTAAAATGCAGCACCAAACAATTGAAC